>JBAMBL010000166.1:667926-1335853 GCA_037043405.1 Drosophila subquinaria | reverse complement strand
GAAATCTGTGGGCGGGCTACGCCTCTAAATATGACAAACATCTGTTAATATGGAAGCGATCGAGGGCCTTATAGGATAACAAGGTGACAGAGCTCAGGGAAACTTTGGAAAATTTCCATTTCAATTTTTGGCCACAAGAGAAGATTCGCCTCCAAAAGAGTTTGGGCCAGGTTTGGCCAGAATGGCAAAAACAGGCACGAAATTCAAATGACAAGTCAAAGACTGAAACTGGGACTGAGACTGCAGATGAGGATGCAGTTGCAGTTAAAATTGGAGTTGGAGTTGAAGCTGCAGCTGGAAATGGAGATGGGGACATTTAGACACTGGGCGATCTCACCCAAATACGCGACAGCTCAATCAGTTGGCCATGACTGCGTGCTGGATCTAGGAGCATTTTGGCCAATTTGATTTATGGCCACCGTCTTTTTCTCTTCCTTGTTGCATTTTCATGTTGGAATTCATGCATAAACATAAAAGCAGCCGAAATTTCTGCCAGCCATGGTCATTGAACAATAGAACAGAACCGAAGAGATCTCTTTACACAGCTCGTAACGCTCCATTGTGTTTTATGGTGCCCAGAACGTGAGGTTCAACCTGAGAAGATCTTCTTCTGGCAAATAAAATATACTTGCTATATGTATGTACGAGTATCTCCTTCTTGCGATTCTTCAAGTTGTCACTCGCCTATCTTATAGATTTCATTTGTGAACTCTCTGGCAAACAAATCGAATTCATTTAACGCAGTTTAAGCCATGAAATTCTTTGCGATTCTTCGGCTTTCATTTCTTCTGTCAAAAGAAGGTTCTTTATCACTTTGCAGCTTCCACAGTGCGAACAACACTTGCAACATATTCGTACTTGTGTTGTGAAAGCGAAAAATTATATTTATTGACAATGACTGACTGACTGATGGACTGATGGAGGGAGTGAGGGCCGGACTGAGTGGGGAACGGAGCGCGTGCTTTTCTCGCCATGGCTTTGATTAGTTAAGGTGCTCGCATTGACCCAGAGAACTACATTTGCCCAACTATGGGAGGTTGAAGAGCGAGACAGACTTTTAATAGCACTTGAGTGTGAGATCAGCTCTCCAGCATTAAATGAGTAATTAAAGTGGAGGAGTTGGGAAGCCTTCCACTCCGTTAGTCTTTTATTTCGTTAGCCTGTTAGTCAGTCAGTTAGTCAGTCAAGGAACGGTTAACTTGCCCAGAGACGAGACACGAGCAGTTCGCGTTTGTCTACTTGATAAATGGCCCTTTGTCATCCCCTTTGTCCCCTCGTGGCCCCTTCCGCGTCCAGTTTGCTGCAGCTTCAACTACTGCGACTAATCGCCGCTACTTGGCCTCTGATTCAGAGTTGGACTCAGACTCAGACTCAGACTGGAGTCTTGGCCAAAGTTGGCTAAATAGTCTCACACCTCGACAAGGCGGCTGCTAATATTTTGGCCTTTTAGCTGCCAGCTGCCAACAGCGCAGTCAACTCAATTAGGATGCCTGGAAATGATTCATTCTAATCTAAAGTCGAGTATCTGCAGTCATGAGCTCAAGCTCAGCCCAGTCAGTTCAAGTCCAAAGTCTGAGCATGAGTTTCGGGTCTATTGTCTTGGTCGGATTTACCGTTGCGCCGTGCGGCGGCATTCCCCGGGGCGGCTTTTAACCGTTTGTTGTGTCTAGAATTTTGCATGGCCATTTCATTATTGATTCGCATCTGACCGACTCGTAAATGTCTTCATTTATAGTAGTTGCCACTTCGGACACGTTTACACTCATAATATTCTCCCAGAGACTGATGAGAAATTTGTATGGCAGCAGTCCACATTTTTAACCTCAACTAAAACACATAATCCATGTAAATATTTCTCAAAAAAGTACTCGAATTTGAAAGTGAGAGTTTGTCCCGTATGCTTAGCGGTCGAATAAATGACTGTAATGAACGAGTTCAATGAGCGACCTGTATGCTCATTTGGATGCCATCATTAGGCTCACCTTTGACTCAGGTCAGTTGGCTGAGATCCGATGCTCAGTTCGTTGCACTGAAAGTGAAATGCTTGAGAGGTAATTAAACATATTGATGATTGAGATTGATTGGCACTAATTTAACTCGCAACTACAAAAGTTACTTATGGACCGCTTTTCATCAAGTTCTTATTGTGTTTTTATTGCAGAAATCAGCTTGATTTATCCGATTCTCGTTAAGTCAAGTAATTAATCTACTCGAACTATATTTGGATTTTTATTAAACTAAAAGTGGCCATCGTTAAGATGGGTTTTCTTTTAATTGTCCATCATCCTGTGCTTCAGAAGTCAATAACTGCTCCATTTTGCCACTAATTCCAATTCTATTGCAGTTTGTGTAGTAAATTTCTATCCACTTGATTAAGTGTCAATTGTCTTTTAATAGACGTAGTATTCAGTTACGCATACATATAAAGTTAATTAATAAAAGGTTTTACACGTAAAGAAGACAAATTTTATATATATATATATAACAGAAGCTTATATATAAATAACAAAAATGCAAGTTTTTGTTTTTGTGCAAAACTTAAAACACTAAAATAAAATGAAATTTCGTAATTTAAAACCTAAGACCAAATCTGACTTAGCCCCTTGACTCTGTTGCACTTTCAACTCTGCCCTATAAATTTGTAGCACGGCTCACGATTCGCAACGTTAAAAGGCTATTACTGAAATATGGTGTTGCGGCAGGTGTCTGGAGTGGGTGTTTGGTGTGAATTGCGTCCCCTGGTGACCCAATAAAAAGCCCATTAGACAACCTCATGTGTGCTCTTCGGCGTGCTCTTTTAACTGGGACAAAGGCCAGCTTGGGTGCGATTCGATCTACCTGAGTGGGATCCCAAACTGAGACCTGCCGACAGCCAACGGTCAAATAGCCGACAGCTTTGTTTATGTGTTGATTAATTTGTGAAACGTTGAAAGCCGCATCCAACGCCTACTTCAGACAACACATTAAGCTCCTCAGGTAGCTAAATAGCCGATAAGCTTCATAGTTCTCGAGGGGAATTAAAATGATAATGCTATACAAAAAAGGCGATTAACGCCTGCGACATTCTCTATTGTTCCCATAGCTTTTATTGTTTCTTGATTAATTTGTATGTTTAAATAATAGAATAATCAAAAATGCTTATCTCAGCATTTGCCGTTAGGTATTGAATTTGAATTTGTGTTCGAAAGTGAAAGGACAGTAATACAGCTACCGAACCTACGCATCAGATCAAAGATGAAATACTGTAAACTGATAAAAAAAAAACAAAGGCATTTGTTGAAGGCGGCTTTCGAAATGAAAGTGTCACATCATGTCAAGAAGAAAAATGTTTGTGAGGAGAGAAGACACCCAAAATAACCTTGAAACGCCAAAGACTCTACGATAAAACACGCCCATTAAATGGACAAAGCGTTGAAAGAATGGACGGGTAGTCGGAGCATTAAGAACATGCTCGTAAAAAGAGAAATTCGTCATCATTTTGATGGTAAGACATGTTAGGGCTTTGTTGAGGTCTTAGCGGCCATAAGTAAACCTGCTGAATCACCTCAATTTGCATATTCCACAAATGAAAAGTAAAAGGCCTACAACTTGAACTGAGAGTGACAGCCTTCTAGATAATGTGTATTATATCTTTAAGTGTGATTGAACCTATGCTAATATGCTGCCATTGAAGTGATTCGCTTTCATTTTTGGCTCACTAGCGAAATTACTTGAAAGTTCCCCCTATAAACATTTGTCACATATTCACAGTTCGCATCACATTTCACTTGAAGAGAGCTTACGCAAAACTTAGCCACGAACTTGATTGACCCTAATGATTTCGGCTAATGATTTTCGCATGTCCGTGAAATTACAGCAATAAAAGCAATAAAATTTAAGACTGAAACTGAAGCTTAAATTTAAAGCTAAAGCCAAACAAAGTGACCGTTGCAATGTGTTTTGAAAGTAAAAACAAGCAACAAATTCGTGTAGTTACAACAAGTCAATGGCAACTGTTGCTACTTTGACTGCTTGACTTGTTGGTAGTTGTTGTGGTTGTTGTTGCAGTTGTTGTGGTTGGCATATCAAGCAACTGGGGCCCGCAGTTGACCGATGACAGGAATCTCTCCTTAAAGTGCATTTATTTTCATTTTCGTTGGCATCGTCTAACCTTGTGCCTTCTGGCCATCGCAGCATGTGTGCGAATTGTAAATTGTTCGCTTGCCACAACAAACAGCGGGAAAATTTATTTCTATTTGCATTGCAACAGGCGGTCCAACTGGAAAATCATAAGCAGTCAGCTCAAGTCCAAAACCAAGTCCAAGTCCATGTCCATGTCCAGGACTTGGCCATGGCCAAATCCAAATTTGTGTATATGATATTTATTTATGCATACACATGTACATTCGAGTACATGGTCCGGCTTTGAGTCCGGCACTAGTTTCCGCAATAAAATTTCCCAACTGACCCACTTGGATGGGCATTCAAAATCAAAAGACTTAGGCAACGAACTTGCCTTGCGTTTTGTTTCATGCCAAAAAGCCTGACATAGGTGCTTAATTAAGAGCTTAAGTATTTAGTTAGCTCCCGTTTCGAACTGCCTCCCCAAAAATGAGAAGTGAATGTACTTCTGGCCCATGTCAACAATCTCACATAATGAACTGTCCGTTAAGATAGGGTACGAAACCTCTCGAGTACATGTCAAGTGTAAAATATGCATGTAACTAGAAAGCCATGAGCATATTGATAGTCTTGCTGCCTCTTTTGCTGCTGCTTCTATTTGAAATGTAGACTTCTGTGTGCTATTTAAATGATTGAGTACAATCATTCATTCATCTTTGTGGGCTCTGACGTGGAGTTCGAGTAGAAGTTCGGTCAACCTGACAGCTAAAAGTCAACTTGAAATGTTCTTTGCTAAGTTATGCTTTAGTTTAGTTAACGGTTAGCGTTAGAAAATATTTTAAAAATATTTTTACTGACGTTAATAACAATACAAATTTAAGTATTCTGAGTAAAACAAATTGAAATTGAATAAAACTTCGATACCTAAAGCACAACATTCAGTAAGAAGTGTATCTGATTATACAAATACTCCTCCAACTATCTGAATGTGATTGAGAATTTCAGATCACATAGCTTTTCAATTTTAACCTTTTACTTTTTCATTTTACAGCTACCGTTTTATCTTCTCCAATCGCATTCGATCATCGTTTCTTTCACTTCTCAATTTGATTTGTGTCGCGTTGTTTGACGCTCGTCTGTCTCATCATTCCGACAATTATGCACTTTTACGAGTTGTAAAACGATTCGAATTTTCTAAGAATTCAACGGTACATGGTATAGCCACAATTACTTGGCCCGCCCACAAGCACACGAGCCGGATGCATGCACTTTTGGACAAGTTCCCATGTTAGCCCAAAACTGCCGCCACTTGAGATTGTCTCATGCATCGTCGCTTCGTCATTTCGTCATTTCAGGAACGGCTCATTTCAAGCAATTTTGAAAATCAGATCAACTACTTTACCTGTACCCCCAGCGGGATCTCCAAGCGGTCTGACGATCGCGGTGGCTGTGAGTGCGGTGGTGGTGGTGCGGGAGTAGCGGGTGGTGCAGCATTGACCCCAAGCCACCCACACGTCTTGCATTATGTTACTTTAATTTGGCTAAATTGGCAATGCAAGCACAGCAACCACAGTAACTACAGCAACCACTGCAACCACAGCAGCCACTGCAACCACTGTGGCCGCTTTGCTCGACTTAAATAATTTGAAAACAAATTTCAGCCCTGTTATTTAACTGGCCATTACAAAATTGTTTGTGTTGGGCATTTAACCCCGAAAAAAGGTTCTAGGCAATGCTTACATAATGTTACATTTTGATCTTCTTGTTGTTGTACTTTACTGCCGCTGTGCCTGGTGAAAGGTGACTCTGCCAAAGGTCAGTCAAATATGAGAGCTCACGAGCAATGTTGTTATTTCTTTTATTATATTGCAAAATTAGTGCATTTTATAAACAACACATTTTGTTGCCATTTATCTATTTTTTTGGGATTGCAAGTGGCCTCCCAGCTTGCTTCTCATTCGAATCGTGTTCAGCGCCCAAGTTATGTCACTAATTTGCTGCAGTTGTCGTGCTTCTTCTACTCCCTCTCCTCATTCTCCTCCTCCTTCTACTGCTTTTGATATTGTTGCTGTTGTTGTTGTTGCTGCTGTATTGCGACATATTTGCTCAGTCAGAGAGACAGTCAGAGAGTCCCTGGTGTATGAGATGGCATTGCATATGGGCAAAAATTAATGCCAAATGGCTTGTTATGTGTACAAGATGAAGATGATGAAGAAGAAGAAGAAGCGGCTGACTAAGAAACAAGAGCCTGCAAACACTAACTAAATGATGATTACTGCATGTTCTGCGGCAAAGTTATTTAGTTCAGTTGCCGGCTACGTAATAAACTGCAGGTACTTATTGATTTTTACTGTTAGAAAAGCAAGTTGTTAACATGAAAGTCGTGTGAACAACAGCCTAAAGAAACATACAGTCCACCAGACTGTCTGAGACAACGAGACACTGGGACACTGGGACAGTGAGACAATCAGAGTCCGGTAAAAGGCACCAGCAACAAATAAATATAACAAGGAGGAACAAGTCAAGCGAGCTAATAAGATAGGCCTGATGTTAAGCCTAAGATACCCTAGCAAGTAAATTAAATTCAATAATCAATCAATAATGATTGGTTAAGACAAAGAATATATACAATTTCTCCTTCTGTAAGTCTATTATACACTATTTCGATCATTTGTAATAAACAGGGTATAGCAACTCAATAAGAAAGTATTTGGCAAGCAATGGGATATGAACTACTATTGATAATGTGAAATAACTGAACCAAGAAGAAATTCAGCATCCTACCAATAAGAAATCCGAATTCGAGCCAGAATTGTAATGGCAACCAATGAACTTGTTGCAAGTAAATACATAAATAGAGAAACGCAAACTATTCTCGTACTTGTTGCAGTTGCAATTGCAGTTGTCATGTCGACAACGTTGGGGTTATGGAACCCAGCACAGTTTGCCATTTCAATTTGCTGCTAACGATACACAAAGTACATTTTTCGTCATACTCGTAACATTAAAATATGCAGAGGGCCCACGTACTTATCAAATTGAGCTGGAGATGAACAGCGAGGAAAGTGGATGCTCAGCGGGTGAGGCTACTCCTGCTGCGTTGCCTCCACCATTTGAGGAGGACTTACGATCGACCATTTAATTGACGGAAGCTGTCGTCGATACGATGCTTTTATTCGTACTCGTTGTAGGAGCAATATCAACAGCAACAGCAACAGTTGCCAGTGGCAATCGCTGCGGTGGCCCATTTCAATTCACTTTTATATTGTCGTCATAATATTTAACTATGATTGAACCATCAAATGGCAATTACTAAATAGTCTATAGAATGCAAGCAGGGAAGGGGGCGGAGAGATAACAAGTTGGCACTGATGATGCGAATTAGAAATGCGACTGAAATGAGTGAGTGCAATTGCTATTTACGAATATGCTAATTGGTTGAAGGCAACTTACTTAGCTGCATTCCAACAACAAGAAGCCACAACAACAACCACAACAAGCGAGCCAATTAATCGCTATCAAAATCAAGCTTTCCACGAACTGCCAATTATTACACAATGCCAGGCGTCAGCAACACAACACAGCACATCAGAAGACTGCACCACCGCACCACCGCACCACTGCACCACCACTAGGAGCATAGATCTGTGGGAGCAATGCTCTTGTTTTGCATTCGCCATCATTCGGTTGAATCTTTCTTGAGTCTTGGCCATTTTGCCATGCAAATTGGCGCGCTGTCTTGCTGTCAAGTTGATTTGTCATCTTTCAACTTTGACAGCACGTGAGTTGCATGTAATTGCCAACTGGCGATGCCACTGCCACTGCCACTGCCAATTCTAAGGGCCGACAGACAGCAGCCGTTGACAGGCATTGGCAGGCCAAGCAAATTGGCCTTAACATGTTGCTGGCAATATTGCTGCCTGTTACCACTATTGACGCGGCCATTTGCGTGGTCCGAACGCCGCGCCGTTTGTTTACGGCCATACAATTATTTTTTATGGCCAACAGCAACATTTCGATTGTTTTATAATTTTGTTGATTTATAAGGCACATCCTCTTCCACACCTCCCGCTCCCCCACAATTCCTCCCTCTCCCAAACACTCCATCTAATTGCCTAATTAATCGTACAACACAACGTGTTGAGGCATTGAAAAACAGCAAAAAAAAAGAATAAAAATAATGCCAAAATAGAAAATCGCATTTGGAAATGTGATTAAGGCCTTGTAGATGTACGGCGGCACTGACTACCAGTTTTGTCTTAGCCAATTTAATTGGTACGACTACGATATTTGCACTGTCGAGAACTAGAACAACAGAACTAGACACACAAAACAAAAACAGATACAAAACGTGGTGGCATTTAAAACTTTAACGATTTCACACTAATGGCCACACGATAAGTCCCACAAGGCGCAAGGCAGCAAAGTATTGGTTAGTGGTTGGTGGTTGGTGGTGCTTAGTGGCTTAAACAGATACCGTGGCAAGGGCGTGCCCGCGTCTGAAGCCTACGCAAACGTCTAACGAACGACGACGACGACGACGACTATCGCAGACAAGAGTCAACAACAAGAGGCAACCATGATCTTGATAATTGCCAAAAACGTTTGCTCTGTGCGGTCTACAGCCCTGCCCCATGCCACACCCACCAGCAGCAGCAGCAGCACCACCACCACCACCAACAGATACAGATACAGTGGTAGTCCTAGTTTCAGTCCCAGCTTCAGTCCCATTTCCAGTCCAAAGGCAAAGGCAACATGACTTTTAAGGGCCTTACATGTCGATTGCACCGATTGGCTCAAGCAGCTGTGTGGCCAAGGCAAACGACTCTAACAAATCGTGTGACGAAGCTGTAAACGCTTACTTCAACTGTCGACAGAGTCCTCCTCACAGCCCACTACTACCAACTGAGTGTGGTACATACTAACTTCAGTCCCCTCTTATTTCATTTTAGCATTCGCCATTCACCAGGCATCATTTTGTATGGCTGTTACATTTATTGATTCCTAAAATACAAAGATATCAAATGGTATACTACTTATATATCTCTGACACGATTCGTTTTCCAGCTTAAAAATGTTATACTTTGATTGGTATTTACAATTTGTAGTATTTTCTTTGGCCTTGCTTATATTTATGAAATCTAGCTGTGGAACATGAAAATAAAATACAGTAAACAACAATTATAAATATTAAAAAATAATAATTCTAAAATAGAAAAATTTTAAAGCTATACAATGGATACTCATGGATATATTATGATCAATATTGTATCTATAAAAAAACTTACAGTCTTCCTACTGGATCGAAAAGTGAGCAGCGAGCTATGTAAAGATCGAAATCAATCTGTTGAGCAGCTAAATCCGTTACATAAAGTGTCAAAGGTGACAGCAGCCGTATTAGAAATCAATTTGAGATGAGCTACAGCTGCTAACAGTAAACATTGAAATGCCAAATGGTAAATGATAAATGGTAAATGGTAAATGGTAAATTGCAATTCAGCAGCCTTAGCCTCAGAGTGTAGAACAGAAACCATTCAGAACGGAACTGCAAAACAAATCAATCTGCGTGGTGGCAAAACAAGGGAACAGTGAGAGGAAGGCGAAGAGAGATAAAGATGGAGAGAGGGAGAGTCTCTGGGGAGAAGAGTCTAGTTGCAATTGTGATTACAGTGATGCTGCTGCCGCTGATGTGGCAGTCAATGCACTTGGAATCGCAATGGCTTGGAAACACTGGCCAACAACAGTGGCCACCTGCTGGCCCACCAAGCCACCGAGTCAAGCCAAGTCAATCTCAAAGAGTTGGCCAGCTATACAGCCAGATACGAGTACTCGTAGATCGTCGTACGGTTTGCGTAAATTGTTTTCAGTTTTCAGTTTCCACTTGCCACTTGCCACAATCAGCCTTGTGGTCAATGCCGTTGCTGGGTGGTGTTAATTTTTCCACAACTAATTCTTGGCATTATTCGCAAGCTAGTTTGCAGTTAACAGCAGCATCAGCAGCAGCAGTTTGATCACCGGCTGACAGCCGCAAAAGTCATAACCCAGGAAGCCATCGCTGCTGGAAATCAACTCGTATTATCTGGCCATTTTGATGTGTGCTCACACATGCGGAAGAAGTGGTCAGGTGCTCATCAGAAGGGAAACTAACTGTTTGAATGGGAATCAGTCAATCAAACAAACCACTCGTGACCACATACCACTCCGCTTGACAAAAGATTGGAATGCCAACAATGATTATCTTAAATAAATTAAAGATACAACAAACACTCATCTTTTTTTCTTTAACAGGATAAACGTTATTAAATTTGAATTTCCTAACATGAGAAAATTTGAATAAAATTAGTCCCAAGCTAATAAAAAAATTTTAAATTATAGTACACAAATTTTGTGGCAATTTTAGAGTTTGATTCTTTCGAGTGAATATTTTGAATTTCTCTATCGATTCAGTAGATTAGTGAAAATCTTTAATATACAGCTGCATAATTGTCGGGACACACGGATTCCATTAGAGTTGAAATAGAGTTAACAAAAAACTAAATGTAAGAAGACTGAAGATGAAATCGAGCAATTAACAAAGGCAATTTGCCACACAACCAACAATCGCAATAACAAATGGCAAAGTTGATAAATCTCAGCATGGCTTTAATAAATGTGCACATGCCAAATTGTGGTACGAGAGTTGTTGGGGCATGCCACAGTTGCCACTGTTGCCACTATTTGCTGCCGTTGTTATTGTTATTGCTGAGAGCTATTTTTGTTATTCTGACGGCTGAGCTGCGTCCATAAAAACATTTATAAGCCTCATTATGAAGACCAGAATTTCTTGTCATTGAGCCAACATATCTTTAGACTTTCACAGCGTGCGCACACTCAGAATGCCATCCATGAGTGGGAGAGAGAGGCAGAGTTAAAGAGAGAGAGAGGTAGAGAGAGATGTGGGGTAACTAGAAAAAACTCGGTGACCATTCGATGATGTTCTTGTGTTGCTTTTGCCATTGTTGCCATAATTTAATGTTGATTTTTGGTTGTTAGAAGTGGGCTATGACGCTCTGCCGGCGGCGACTTTGAAGTTGCCAAATCAACAAAACAACTCGCTGTGGCAAGTGCGTTCAGTTCGTGTCTTAAGTCTTTTGTTTTGGTTTTTGCAACAATTGGTATTGGTATTGGTATTTGTTCAGCTGAAACTGCACCGCCTTGCCACAGTGGCTGCAAATAGCTGACCCACTGAGGCCTGGCAGCCCTAAATGCCAAAGAAGACACACTGACTGACAGCCATCACACTTGAAACGAACCCAAATGCTCCCCTTCCCTCCCCACCCCTCCCACACAAACGAATACGAATTCCGGCAACGTTTTCTCTTTTCTCGCTAACATTTTCATTTTCACGCCGACGCTGGTTTCATTTTCATTGGGATGTTCAGTTTTGGGTTGAAAAGTCAAAACAAGTGGCATTAAGTGAAGTCTTTTCAGACTCTGTACTTAAGAGATACAAGAGCTATTTAAAGTTTGTTATATTCTTGATCAGCATCTATAACTGAGCTGATATAGCCATCTGTATGAACTAGAGATGGGCATGGGCCGTGCCGTGTCCGTGCCGTGCCGTGCCTATTTAAAAAAAATCCGTGTTGGGCCGTGTTGGGCCCCTTATTAAAAATTGCCGTGTTTTACCGTGCCTAAGTCGGTAGGCACGGTAGGCACGGAAGGCACGGTAGGCACGGGAGGCACGGTAGGCACGGTACAGATTTTGAACTTAAATATGGTACTATCGATAAGTTGGCGTAGTTTTATCGCTTGTTTGTCAGCTTGAGCTGTAGAATTCATCGATGTATCGCACAATTTGCGAACACTTACAACATCGATAGCACGATTATAATAAAAAAGTGACGCCACGATGACAAAAATGAATAAATTTTTTTTATTAAAAGCGCCCGTGTTTGGCCGTGCCGTGCCCGTGCCGTGCCGTGCCTATTTAAAAAAATCCCGTGTTGGGCCGTGTTGGGCCTCAGTTTTTACCAGCCGTGCTTGGGCCGTGCCGTGCCTCAAAAAGGAGGCCCATGCCCATCTCTAGTATGAACACTTAGATTTCAGAGATTACAAAGACTTAAACTCACAAAACAAAAGTAAATTTAAAATTAAAGTTAATAGTTAGCTCAAATTTAAATTTTCTTTTTTAATGTTATTTTTTACAGAGTAAGTACAGGGTCTCAAATAGTTGAGCTTATCCCTAGTTTTGGTTGATGGAGACGGCACTTAATGATGTCTCTTGAGAAGCAGACGTGTCAGTTCTCACAGTCTTTAACGTCAGATGCAATGAGACATAATCCCAGTTCAGCAGTCCACAAAATCCGTATAATTCGGTTCAACGAGTGACAAATTGCAAGCGCCCTTAGGGGCCAAATTTGTAGGTAGGATGCAACTGTTGCTGCCTTTTCATAAATTCAACATTCAAGATTGAACATTGCACATCGAACATTCAACTTGGCAGTCCTTGGCAGTCCAATCTGAGGTGCAATCTAACGCACGCTGCCTGCATTAGGTAATAAATTGCAAATGTTTTCGGTCGACTCGGACTCAGACTCGCCTGGCGGCCATGAAAATTGAATTGTTTGTTGTTGGCTCACGAAGGCAACGCGATCCATCGACACGCCCACCATTGCGTTGGCCAGGCTCATTAGCGAATATCGTGGGATTGAACGTAATTTTTTTATTCTGTTGTTTCTGTTGCTGCTTTGTTTGCCCAGCGATGAGCGCGAAGATCGAGCAGCAACTTCTGCTCCAAGTCCATGTCCAGGTCCAGGTCCAAGTCCAGTGGCCTGTTGTTGCAGCATCTGACGGCACGCAAAATAAATGAGCTCGCATTAAGTTAAATGATTGCGAATATTAGAAAATATTGGCATGCCAAATGCTGGGCAGGCTTAGAGAGCAGCCACAACCCAGCCCAACCCAACCAAGTCGAAGTCGAAACCGCAGCTGTTGCTATTTGCTAAAAATAATAAATGAGCCTTGGCCTTGGCGACGGCTATGTCGTTATGTCTCATTAGCACTTGCCGGACATTTACTTAGGTGCGCAAATTAAAATAAAGAGCAACACAGCGCAACGCGACGCGTGATGGAAAGCTTTTCGAGTCAAGTCCAGGCAAAGCCAGAGGCACAGGTTCCAGCTCCAACTCCAGCTCCAACTTCAACTCTGACTCAAAGAAGTTTCCAAGACTTCAAGAAACCAGTTTTGAGCTGTCATCGACAAAGTCAGGAAAGAAATGAGTCAAGAGAATTGTCTTTGAGTGGTTTGTTCTCTGTCTTTGTTTTGTCTTTGCATTGCAGCCAGGAAGTTGATGCATGGCCAAAATACTTTGAGCCATTCTTGCCGCAATTTAATGATTTCGAAAAGTTTTAATGAAAGTGCTGCTGCTGCTGCTGTTGCTGTTGTCGTTGTTGTTGTCGTTGTTGTTGTTGCCTCGTTTGCCATCGACCCGGGAGATGCTCTTGGAGACGCCTTCACTTTTCGTATACTCTGCCAGAGGGTATTATAAATTTGTCAAAAAATGTGAAATTGTGGACCTAGAAGGATCACATCACAATATCAAAAAGCTTTCAAAGAAACTATCGGGAGAAAATCACTTTAATGAAAAACTTTGTTATTTCTTGAAATCTCTCAACTACACTCGAATTTTCTATATATCGTATTGTCTCGTTCATCCTGAAAATTGTTTTCTAAAATCGGATTTGTATATCATATAGCTGCCTTAGGAAAGATCAGTCCAAAATGAAAAACAGGGCTCTGCAAGAGTATCAAATTGTCGACTTTGCGAAGAAATCACTTTTTAGTTTTTTGGCACAAATTACCCAGGCAGCTGTTGAAGCTGGCAATCAGCATAAGATTCCAGCATTTCACTGTATTTCTTATTTTTTTTTTCGCAGAATTCCCAGTTTGGTTTTCTCGGTGCGCTTTCGTGTCAACAGCTTTAATGTGGCAGCGAAACCGGCCTCAGTCTCAGTTTCAGTCCCGAGCAGATAATCAAAAGTCTGCAAGTGGCTCTGGCAGGGTATCATTCATTCATTCATTCAGGTATTCAGTCAGTCAATCACTTATTCAAACGTTCATACACTCATACGTTCATATGGTGAGCGTGGGCACAGACACTCAATGAGGTCAGTGTTGCAAACATGTTTAAGCCATTCTCCATGGCCATTGACTGCCATGAATCCAAAAAATTTCACTTTTCATTTTGCCAAAATAAATTTATATACATTTTGTGCACATTTATGCATCTTATGCCATATGCTAAATTGCCTGCTCCACGACCTCTTGAACTTTTCGGCTGTTTCCAAAAACAATGTCTGAAATGGGTCACGTTGCAGGTACAACAACACAACACAATAAAACACAACGTTCCCATATTTGATTGTCTCAAACATAAGCTACCGTTGTTCAACTGACGCTGACGTTGTCCTATGTCCACTGTCCGCATCCACCGTCCCGTGTCCAATGTCCATTGTCCATTGTCCATGCTCCGCTGTCGCCGTTGTCAATGTTGGCTGTCAGTTTTGTCAGGCGGCCTGACAGGCCTACAAGCGTTGGCCAACTTGAGTATTATTTTTTGTTTTTGTGAAATTCAATGCCGCATGCATCGCATACCAGATGATCTCTTCGACAGTTGCCGGTTTGTGCTCCAAAACCTGTGCCAAATTCATCTGCGCCATGCGCCATTAATCACAGCCACAAAGTGTTGGCGTCGGCGTGTGCCGTCAACTGTGGTCAACACCACCACCGGGCACAATGACCCACAAATTTCACAAATCATAACCGCAAAAAAAAATTAGGTTTTTGGCCAATATACAACCAGGTACTCCAGGTAAAGTTCCCGTTCCCTTTCCCGCTCCCTATCCCGCTCCAGTTTTAGTTCCAACTTCCAGCTTGAAGCAGCTCCATTTGTAGTCGTAATTTGGGAAGTGGCTACTAATTAACCTTAATTGATTGCATTTGACAGCAGAGCCATTGTGGGAGCATAAACTGGAGCAGTCTCAAATGTATATAAATATGTAGAGAGCCACCTGAGAGTCTCTTGGAAAATCTCACAGAGAGTCTCCACTTTGTAATGGCATTCATTATGCCGAGCTGCTGCTTCAAGTGCATTGGGATAATACCGACATTATCATTAGCCCGTTTTTCTTCTCTTTTTTCTTATTCAACATTCTCGACGGCCTTTTGTTTGTCTGAAAAGTGAATCTATGTGTTTAGTGGGGGAGAGGGAAGGGGAGCGGAGAGTGGGACATCGATTGACCTGCTGGAAAAATGTTGGCACACAAGTTCACTTTCTATTTACTTACTTTGATTCGGCGGCTTCTTTTGTGACCTGTGCACAAATCACATCGATTTAATAATAATCACAATAATCGTTGAGGAGAAAACCGTTTAACCAGTTCTTCTTTCTATCGACCAAGAGGTGTTTATGGCAAATCGTGACAAAATGCTTTGACTTCACTGATAAATTGGTGCAATGAGCCAGTCGGCAAAACAGCAAACGCTTTTGATTGAACATCCTCCTTTTGACATTTGGTTAAAGCAAGTGAATTTTGGCCCACGGGTTGGGCTGAAGAAAGCTTAACTGTGGTTTCAAATTTATTTGAAATTATACTATAAAAATAAAGAAATACTTTGGCATATCCTAGCAATGTTAAATGTCACTTGTTTCTATGCAAATCGTTGTAGAAAGTAAACGTACATTTGCATACTTAGCATAGACGCCTGCACCACACTGCACCACTCAAGTCATATAACCAAAGAAGGCATAAATTTCGAACTGAACAAGTGAAATTGACCAAATTTGGCAACTGTAACTGCATAAACTACAAGTCAAATGGGACTCAAGTCACTTTGATGTGTCCAACAAAGACCAAAAGGCCGAAATAGAGACAGGAGACAAGAGACAAGAGACGAAAGGCAAAACACAGACGCACAGATAAAGCTGGCAAATGTGTTCAAGCTGGCCAACATTTTGGCCAATTGCCCATATATAAATACTCGTACTACACTACCGAATTTTCAGCATAAATTTGTATAATCTTACTAAGTTTTTTTTCTCCTTTTTCTACTTTTTCTACTATTTTTTGTATGTCAGCAAGTCGACACATTTACGGCAACTTGTCGCAACCAAAATACAAATTTATATTGTACGAGTATGCACATTTAAGCAAATTAGTAAGTTACATATGTTAATGCATATCAGACATACGTTCCTCGTAACAAATATACGAGTCTCCTCAGCGGCCTTTCACAATGTTTCTTTGTGTTCTTTGGGTAAAAGTGAAGATAGCATTTGGTGAAACCTTTTGGTGTAAACAGCATTCATATCTTCACTGATCTGTGATCTAGTTGCTGGCTTTTAAGATAAAAACTGCAAACTGAGAGAGACCAAAACAAATATATACCCTATATATCCTTCAGTCAACCGGCTTGGAAGTATATTGTCTTTGCTTATTTTAAATTTTGCTTTAATTTTAACTATTGAAAAATAAAATATATTTTTGCATAATTTATATCTATCTTAAATTTTAAATAAACTTATATATTTTTTAAAGTTTCCACAAATTTTGTTTATATTTATTTATTTTAAAATTCTAAAAAAATAATAAGAATTTAATCATTTAAATAAAATAATACAACATTTTCTAAAATACAACGTTATTTGTTGCTGTGAATTTTTGACCGCATTTCTAAGAAATTCTTACTAATCGTTCAACTGCACTTACATATAGACTTGCTACCAACCAATTAGCATGAGCTCTCTTAACTTAATTATAATGCATTAGTATATACACTCGTTTGCATCGTATGCAAACATTCACACACCCAACACACGCCCCAAAGGCATGAAACTGGCCCATGCACTAATACTATATTTCATATGCTAATTAGACGGTACTCGGAGTACTTCAAGTCTTCAAGATAGACATCTAAGACCACTAATTGTTGGTCAGTGCTCTGCTTTTAGTGGGTTAACAGGTGACGCGGAAATAACTTATTTAGAGAGCACTCGAACACTCACGACTCCCTATGACCGCTAGCCAAATAGGCAAATGGCCAACTGACCACGCCCCTTGGCTCAGACTCAGACGGAGTCTGAGATTCAGTTAACAGGCGGTGCTTAAGAACAAAGCGCATAATTAGCACAAAATTATTCAACTAATTGCTGCATGTGAATGCCTAAATGACTAAATAACTAAATAGCTCAATGAATGCATCATCCGCTGTCTCAGTGTGGGAACTGCAAGTGATCCCCATTTCATCTAATCATCTAATCTTTCATCAACTGTCGTTATCTCATTACCCAGACCCAGACCCAGACTCCAACCCCTTGGGCAAATTTTGGCTAATTTGGGCAGGCGGTTCGGGGTTTGGGTCATGCGGCAAGCGGCAACATCTCCATAAATTATGCAACTCGGAGCGCAGCAAATGAAGCTCTTTGAAGCGCCGCCTGGGATTCTCACATTTGTCAACTGCCGGAACATGCAAGCGCCCAATGCAAAGCGAGGGTATTACAAATACTTCCATTAACTTGACAAACGATTCGATTTAAACACTTCACATATGCTTAAAGTTAAAATTAAGGTGATCCAAATTGTAAGAAATAGCTGCATTAACTCACTTGCAATAATTTTACAAATTTCACACTTTTTTTAAATTTACTATCTAAAATTGTATTTCAGTTTGATATGTATAGAGTTAAATTATTTAAAAAGTAACTGAGTAATTTTATATTTTAGTTTAATAATCGTGGAAAAGTTTAAGTAATTGAGAAAATATAAATGGGAGTCATTAAACTAAATAGAATTATAAAATTTAGTGAAACTTACCAAAATAAAAGAAACGCTAATAATTATAAACATATCGGTGAAAAAATTACAATTGCATTTTGAGCAACTTCTTAAATTGAACAACATAAAAAAATTTGTAAAGAATAATTTGAATTTAATTTGGGGAAGTTTGACTCTATTGCACTATTTAAGGGTATAGGACTTTCGGTGCCAAGGACTAAAACAAATTCTACATATGCTTGTTTGATGAATGGGCGCCGCCGTGTGGCAGCCACAAGTGGCAAGCGCAATCCAGGCAACGTGCAACAGGCAGCAGTCACATAAATTCGCTGGAGATGAAGTTCGATGCCAGCCGAGTCCTGATCGTCGTCTGTTCCTTTGCACATTTGCTCACGGACGTGGAAATTTCACTGATTTATCATTTTTATCGTTTTGCAAAAAGCCAAAATTTATTAACGCGCCTGGCCGTAAACCTGTTTGGTGGTTTTGGAGCTCGACTGCTTATGGCCAGATGACACAGCTGGCAGCTGGCCAATGTGGCAAAGTTGCCTCTCAAAGCTGGCCACTTTTACGCATGTTACCGTTGGCCCAGTTCGCGCTTTACGCATTCGCACTCACACCGTGGACTAGGATGAGGCTTAAACCTCCAGTGGGGATTAGATAAGCGAGCTGCTGCATAATTGGCCAGATCTTTTGGTATGTTGTTGTTAAATTCGCGTGCCAAGAAGCCGTAGCCATCAGTTTCACTTGCCAAGCACGCTGAGAACCGGCAAAGCTGGCAGGGCCAAGTCAAATAAATTGTGAAGCAGCCAGAGGCAGACGCGGAGGCAGGGAGATGGAGGCTGGAGATTGGAGATTGGCTGGCATGCAGATGAGATTGTGATCTTGGCCTGTTATGAGTCAATCAGACGCTTGCTACATTGTCACCGTCACCTTCATCTCATCTAGCGGCTGCCGGAGGCGCGTAGGCAAACAACACGCGGAGATTGTTGCGATTGCATCATGAAATTTAACTGCGCCGGCATAGCATACTTGTACAAGGGGCGATCTTAGCAAGACTTTTGCATAAATTGCCAGCAAGCAGGCAGGCAGGCAGGTAGGCAGGCAGGCAGGATTGGCGTCAATATCAACCAACGTGGCTCGCTGGCTTATAAGGCGCCGCAGAGGTAAGGCTCCATTCAGCTGTCCATTGGCCAAAATGTTTATGAGATGACGACGCCAGGCGAACACTGAAAACTGAACACAGTCGGGCCCTATCCTTGTTTTTTTAGTTTTTTATTTGTATTTTACTGATACTTCTTTCATAATTTCTATGAGCTACACAAAAATGCTACCTTAATGGCAAATGGCTAATGGAAGAGACATCAAAAGAGGCCGCCCTTGTTGGCCATCATTTTTTATTGGCAGCTGTTGTGGGCAGCCAAATCTTCAAGTCGGCGGACACCTTCTTCACCAGCGATGCGATGTCCTTGAATGACTTGTGGTTCTTGTCGCCCACCAAGTTGAAAATTACTGCCTCTGAGCTGGTTATTGTACAGCCAATGTCCCTCAACCGTTCCAGTGCCAAGTCCCTGTCCTGATTGAGACGCGAGGCACAACAGTCGGCGACTAGCCAGACATTGATGTTCTTGTTGATCAGATCAAATGCGGTTTGTTCAACGCAAACATGAGTCTAAAAGCAAAATCAAAAATAAGTATCTAATATTAATAATTTTTCTGCTTTTAATTGTATTTGCAATTAAATTCATAAATAAAATAAAAATCTAGTTATATACAATATATATTCATTAACTTGCCTCAATTCCAAACAACACTGCTGTCTCCGGCTTACCCCCGAAAATATCATTCATCTTCTTCTCGACGGGGGGAAAAAGCATGCTGAATTGAGTTTTGGGAATCACAGCACAGGCATGATTCACATCCAGCTCACAGACAGTGGCTCCCAGTTTCTCCGGATACTGCTCTGTGACCAACAGCGGAACATTTAATATTTTTCCAGCATCTACCTTTAATTTAATTATTCGCTTTTAACATTTAAAACATTTTGTCATTTTCCAAAAGTTACCAATTTCTTTGCATTTTCAATGACAGCCCCCATCAAGGGTATTGCTGGCTTAAATTTTTCCTGAATATCGCACATCATAAGCAACGTCTTGTCCGCCTTGAGACGGTAAAGACTACGTCCAATCTTAGACATTATTAAACAAACTAGAATTAAAAACGAAACTTTAAAATTTTGAATTATAACGAAGTTTGACAATTGCCGCAAAGCTGACGACCTCTAGCGGCAGTTATTAGAAGTACACTCTGAGTTTGGCTGCAATGTAACTCATCGATATCGATAACACTGTTAACAGCAATGTAAGAAGAATCGCGCTCTGCTAAGTTTATGTTACGTGCTAATAAGAATTTTGTTCAAACGCTGTGATTTTTTTTGCAAAGCACGATTTTGTGCGTAATTAATTTTTATTAAACGTGATAGTTGCACTGTAAATTGAATTTATAAACTTGGTTCACGGCTATCAAACAAACCGAGTGACCGACCAGCTGCTGCCAAAATCCAAAGACAAACGAATTTACCAACATTTGAGCACAAAGAGCTCCTAGTAAACAGCACAATCGATGAATTAAAGATAGACAAACGGTATATTGGAATAGAGGTAAACAAAACGGTGGATAAATAAACGCCGGCTGGTTTCATAACATTTTGCACAATTCATTTGTTGTCTCACGACTTTTATCGAGTTATTGCCCATCAGATGTTTTTGCTATCGAAACTTAACATGCCGCTTATCGACGGTCACACTCTTTTTAATTTTTCGGTTTGTTTACCTTTTTCTGTTTACATTTTAAATTCGCTAATTTTGCTTATTCGAAATCAAATCAATTTTTATTGAGGTGATTGAATTTAAAATTGGATTATTCTAACAAATTAGGCAAGTACATATAAGTGAGTTTCGCTCTGATGTCAATGCTTTTGTCGATCGCCGTCACTTTATCAGTGTCACAACCACCAGTTGCATGCCGCCTGTGAATGTGAATGTGTGTGTATGTGTCAACTTGTGAATTCATAATTTCGTTTCAACACAATAAATTTGGCAACGTACCAGCTTCAAGTTCGATCGTGACAGTTACAGCGCGCCCAACTAATTGCAGAAACATTAATATTTCTCTGAGAACTATCATACATTTCTCTGAACTTTGGACGGCACAGTGAGTGAGGTATATATTTTGACAAAGCAATAAATGCACATATTGGTTTATTCACTGATTACTTACTTACTTTAGCTTGTGTCATACTAAAATTTAAATATGTCTGTGCAAGCTAAAATATGGTAATTTATTTATTGTCAAAACTGTGTGTATTTCGCAAACATAGAACATATTTCACATGCTAGATAAGCATCGCTGTCCCATTCGCTGTCGCCTGTCAGCGAACAACGTGTTGACGGCAAGCGGGAACAGAGACGCCGGCGTTGGTGTTGACGTCTGCGTCGACGTCGACGTCTGCGTCATCGTGGCCAACACCTTTATCAATTTGCAACGGATACGCATTGTGACAAGTTGGATTAATCGCTTAGCCATTGTGGCGCACTAGAGAGTCCTGAGTTCACTCTCTCGCTCTCGTACACTCTTACTCTCACTATCTCTACCACTCTCTCTGTCTCTATCTCTGCTTGCCATTTGCTCTTCCCAAACGGTTTTTAATTTGGTCGCGGTCCATTCAAATCGCAATCGTTCAGTTCAGTTGCAAAGGGAAGCATTTGCCTGTCAGACGTCGACGTCTGCGTCTGCCCCAGCGATTTTCGTGTGTCGTTTCATTTAATATTGATTAATGTTGATCAATTGATAAATATTAAGTACTACAAATCTATGTACATACACACATTCGTCCCTGTCCACACGAATTTCGACAGCTTGGAGCTCTGACGCCAGTTGAGTAGCATCCATTTGGGTCTGTTATTTTGTGTTTTAGTATTTATTTTAAAGAACTTTGCTAATGATTCGTTTCTCTATCTTGCAGTTACAAACGATATAGTACAAAAGCATTAAAGATGAGCCTGCAATCGATCAAATATAAGCGTGGCAGCTTGGAGATTCTTGACCAGCTGCTGCTGCCCGTCGTCTCCAAATATGTGACCGTCAAAGGAGTCGAGGATGGCTGGAAGGTCATCAACAAGATGCAGGTGAGCCGTCCATCCCCAGTCACCAAGTTACTCAATCAATTAATCAACATCAATCAGAGTCCCATTGAAATTCCGACAGTTTTAGACTTATACACAAGTATTCTAGTCACTTGTCTCTCTATAAATAACGTTATTAAATTTGCATACAAGTTGCATCAAGTATAAGTGTACATTTTGTAAATTGTTTGCCAAGCACAAAATGCTTGCACATCATCATCATCATCGAAATTAATTGCATCTAACAAAAATTTATTTAAATGGTCTGCCCTCAACTTATTACCAAGATTGCAAACATAGGTTCGTTGGCACCCGCCAATTCGTTGCTTGCCTCTTAATTTGTTAAACAAACGCGAAACAAAGAGAGCGAGAGATTATTTCATTTCGTTGTTATACCCTTAAATGAAAGCACTATAGAATTGTTTCGAAGTATGTAACTAACTTATTGAAACTTGTACAGATCCGTCTTTCTTTTCTTATGCCGAATCTCTATATTATATAGCTGTCATAATGAATCTTAGTGCGAACATTTTTGTGTGCTCTTCAGATATTTTAACCCTGGGATTTGTCTGTTTCTGTCATAGGAAAAATTAGTCAAAAATTGAACTAAGAGAGCATCAAATGTTCGGCATTATAAAGACAATCAGACTTTCTTGTTATTTACTGAATCTCTATGTTGTTTGTGCAAAAAGCACGCATCCGAGCTCATCACGTGGACTGCGAGATTATTATATAATGTTACTACAGAATGTTTATGACCAGATAAGAACGTTGACACAGCAGCAGTAATTGATTCAAATACATATTCATACATACATTCATATTCATATTCACTGCTCTATCTCTCTGCTTTTTTTCCTACTCCCCTTTCAGGTCCGAGGCGCCCCCGCCATTGCCATCGTTGGCTGCCTTTCACTGGCCGTCGAAATACATCCGGAGGTGTTCGAGAGCAAGAAATCCCTGCGCCAGGAGATTGAGGGTAAACTCAACTATTTGGTCTCCGCTCGCCCAACGGCGGTTAATATGAAAATTTCCGCCGATGAACTAATTACGCTGGCCAATGACCTGACCAAGGATGATGCCGTCTCCATTGAGGACATGAAGATTAGGTAAACATTGACAAGTTACAACTCGACAAGTTGCATGGCCTTTATACCGAATATTATTCAAGATTCCTTAGCGCCACCGAGGCCATGCTGGAAAAAGACATTGCGGACAATCGGGCAATTGGTGCCAATGGCGCCAAAGCCATTCTGGAGCACGTGGCGGAGACGGGCGGCGCCCAAGGAGCTAGTCCCGTGCGTGTGCTGACCCACTGCAACACCGGCTCCCTGGCCACAGCAGGCTATGGCACAGCGCTGGGCGTCGTGCGGCACCTGAGCGAGTTGGGCAAGCTGGGTAAGCACCAGAAATTTATTTACTTCTGCTCATCGGAAAGCAGTCGACAAGAGATTCAAAATGTATAAAAGAATCTGAAAGCAGGACTTTAAATAAACAACTAGAAGTCGAGCTAACTTAGTTTATAATGTAAAATAACTTATGAAAAGATGATCAAATTGATCAATTGATATTAATTGTAATTGTAAGTTAATTCTATATCGTTTACATTATAGATTAAAAGCATATAAAAATTAAAAGTAGAGAAGTCTATGTCCGTACTTACAAGTAATTATGGCTAGGAATTTCTCGGAAGGTATGAGGGAAACATGTATTTTATAGAAATTATAAAGAGTTCTGTGGAGGACACGTGATCAGAAGAATTATATATTGGAGTCAAGCTCGTAATAAATATTACTAAGCGTATTGAACAACTTGACTAAACCATCTTATCATCTTTTTACAGAGCACGTTTACTGCACGGAGACGAGGCCTTATAATCAGGGAGCGCGTTTAACCGCCTACGAGCTGGTGCACGAGAAGCTGCCCGCCACTCTGGTGCTGGACAGCATGGTTGCGGCCCTGTTTCGTGTCAAGAACGTTGCTGCTGTTGTTGTGGGCGCAGATCGGGTAAGGATTACATATATTATAATTAGTTGAATCAATTTAATTTAATATTTATCCTACTTCAGGTGGCTGCGAATGGCGATACGGCGAATAAAATCGGCACATATCAAATTGCAGTGGTGGCGAAGCATCACGGCGTGCCCTTCTATGTGGCTGCACCACTGACCTCCATCGATCTGCAGATTCCCAGCGGTGACCACATCATAATCGAAGTGAGACCTGATCGAGAAATGACGCATGTGGGCGAGCATCGCATTGCGGCGCCGGGCATCAATTGTTGGAATCCCGCCTTCGATGTTACGCCCGCCACGCTTATAACCGGAATTATTACGGAACACGGCATCTTCAAGCCCTCCATGCTTAAGGCTGAAATAACGAAGCTGCTCGACTTATAACAGCCGCATACTTTGTTGCTCATATATTTGCGTTGAATGAATGCACTCCAGTTTATAAAAAAAACCAAAACAAAACTCAGACAGACACACACACACCAACAACCATATCCACAATCAGCTTTTATATATGTGGAGCGGCTGTGAGCGAAAATACAATGCACATTATACATACCTATTTGCACAGTGGTTAATTTGTAAGGGAACAAGGCTTCGGCCATCTGTTCTTTTTGGCTTTAAAGGAAGTGGCCAAGCTGGGACTAGCTTAATAGACATTGATATGGCCAGAATGAAGGTTCACGTACTGTTGCTGCCACCTCTCCTGCTTCTCCTGCTCGATTTGGGCCCCATTTTGGGCGCCAGCAACCTAAACTTGAACAACAACTTTCGGAACATGCAGGTGCGTTTGAGAACGAACGACACAGGTGGGAAAGTAACTCGTCCGATACGTGAGGGTCGTGTGGAGGTCAGCTTCGATTATGGCGCAACGTGGGGCACGATTTGCAGCAGCAGTTGGACAAAGCGAGAGGGGAATGTTGTGTGCCGTCAGTTAGGTCTGGGTTACGCATCCACGGCTGTGTCGAGCACCAAGCACGGCAACAGCAAGACACATCCCTGGGGCATGGTCGGAACGCGGTGTCGTGGCACAGAACGTGCTCTGGCTGAATGCCATCGCGAGTCGAGGTATCCGCAAATGTGCAGTGCCACCAACCGTAATGTTAGCACTGTGGCCTGTGTAAGTAAATCGCCGGATCTGGAACTGGGTCTCAGGGACATTGAACAAACCGCCTACTTGGCATCTGTGCCCATGAATGAGCTCACCTGCGCCATGGAGGAGAACTGTGTCTCAGCTGATGCGTATATAATAAGAAGGACCAATCCACGTGGCGTGCGAAAACTTTTACGCTTCTCTTTGAGGGCCAGCAATGTGGGCAATGCCGATGTGAGTCCCTATGCCAACTACAAGGACTGGGTGTGGCATCAGTGTCATCGGCACTATCACAGCATGAATGTCTTTGCCACATTCGATGTGTACAATCAACGCTACCAGAAGGTGGCTCAGGGCCACAAGGCATCCTTTTGTCTCGAGGACTCACAGTGCAATCCAGGCGTGACTAGGAAATATACATGTGGTAACACCACACAGGGTAAGTTTCCTTATGTCATCTTGTCGACTTTCAAGTGATTCGAATTCAATGATTGATAGGCATCCAATCTGGCTGCTCCGATGTGTACAGTCATGTGCTCGATTGTCAATGGGTTGATGTAACCACCGTGCCCATTAATCAAGTGTATATTCTGCGCGTTGCTCTCAATCCCGAGTACATGCTGCCCGAGAAGACCTACGAGAACAACGGAGCCGAGTGTGTGCTTCACTACACAGGCGATAGGAGAACAACCAAAGTATCTAATTGTAAACGTAAGCCACTGTGGCTTTAATCATTAAATATTAATTAGGCATACCGAGTGAGCTTCTGCAAATAAATCTATATCGGTTATACATTAAAACGAATAAGATTCATAGTCGACTTCCCACAATCATCATTAATTTAAATTTACAATTGATTTTATATGTTTGTCGATTCGCTTTTGAATTTCTCACGTTTTACAGGTAAACGACATTTATAAATTGTTGCAGTTAAATACGTTTATTGTTTTTGAATGTTTATCTTTTGTTTTTGTTTTTTGTTTTGTTTTGCATTTAATTGCTCTTATACAGTAGGCTTTATGTATGTATATCTGGTATTTATTATTATGATCTATAAATATGCCTTTAATTACTATAGATAAATATTTCGGCGCTTGGTTTGTATCTTTGTTTTGTATTTTTATATATTTTTTTTTTAATTTTATTCTTATGTTTTGTAGTTATTTGTTGCTGGTGTTTTGTGCTAAAAATTCAATTCTGCGCTTGTGTTTTCATCGTTTTCAGTTTTCAGTTTTTCTGTTGTGCTTTAGTATTGTTTACAATTTAGCTTAGTTTTTGTTTGTATCCATTGTATATCGTGTGCTAATAAATAAATCAATTGAATTGTAACTAAATGTTGCGCGTGGCAGCAATGCTTTAAGATTTTGTCAACGAATGATTTTAAAAATATGCGAATAACATAATATAATAAATTCTCAAATTTGTTTGTATTGTATTGTTTGCTAATTACAAAAATGCCTACACTACACATTTACACAAAACTCTCTGTCTACATCTCTTTTAATCTTAAAAACTAGCTGACGTCTCTTGATTAGCATTAGCTGGCATCAAATTTATATATATATTGTTATATTTATATACTTATGTATATTATTACTTATTGCATGACAAAACAAATATCATTAATCACGTTCTCAAAACCCTAATGACGAATTGCAGTCAACTTAAACTTAGGCAACAGAAAAATGTATTGGAAAAAGCGTAGGAAAAGTGTGCGGCAATAGAAGTAAGTAAAAAAAATGTACATTCATTTTACTTAGTATGTATGCTTGAACATACATTTACATTGATTTAATATTTATATGTATGTGTATGTATTTATGTATGTATGTATTTATGTGTGTTAAGTATTTCAATAAAAATGCATTAAAGTTTTCGAGTATTTCATGTCATTTGCTTAACTGACTTACACATTGCTAACTAAACCACTTGAGGCTCCCCTTGCAAAAACACGTTGAGCACAAAACTACTTTACAAATATTACATTGTTACTCTGGCATTGCCTCTAGATTGCCCACTATATAAATGTATATGTATTTATGTATGCATGTGTATGTGTTTATTAATAGTATTTAGTTTCTGTTTATTTAGCATATGCATTTTAAGTAACATTACTTTAGGTGCTATGACAAACTGACGGCCCAATTTGGCTTGCGGCTTTTATTTTACTTTTACTTTTACTTATAGGTTTAGGTTAGGATTTAGTATTCGCTTTGAAGCTTTGTTTTAATTACCATATAATCCTACTCGTATAATCAGTAAATATGGTATGGTATAAGGTATATCATCAATTAAGTAACGACCTAACGTCTGCTTCTCTCTTCTCGTCTCGTCTCTTAACTGTGCGTGAGTCTTTTTCTTTTCTTTTTTTCTTTAAATTTGTTGTGAACATTTAAGAACATTTATGATTATTTTCATTAGAAAACGTTTGTAAATTCCATTCATAAAATTATAAAATGCTCTCTATGCCCCTCGCTAGATTCTTGTTCGTGTGCGTGTAATTATTGCAATGAGTTTCACTTGTGCTTCTTATTTTTGCGCTGTATTCCCATAATCTGGAGGGGATTACTCTGCGTGGTGGGGCTCTCAATTAGTGTGCTATGTGCTATGTACGTTAGGCGTTTGGGCTTCAACTATTCTATGCTATCAGCTCTCGACCGTCGTGGATGACACGCTGTGACTAGTGGTTAGCAGGTGCTCAGGAATGGGTATGGGCTGTGTGCGAGCAGGTTGCTTCTTCTGTAAATGAAAATTACACACAATTATTTTAATTTTACATCAGATTAAAATAATCTATTGTGTATTGCTTACCTTGCGTCTGAAGGGGAAGCAACCGGCCTTGTCGGGTTCCGGTATGGCATTAATCAACAAATCCGGCGTGGGACACTCCTCGGGACCAAAAACGTTCAGCTCGCGAAAACATTCCGTTTCCATCATTTCATTTTGCCATGAAATGGATACGGAGCCCGTATTAAATTTCGTGTAGAAATTCGTGTCCGATTCGTCGATATTGACGCCCTTCACGGTCGAGAACTGTTCAATATCGAGCACATCTTTGGCGTAAACGGCGTGCGGCTGTCAGGAATGAAAGATCAATTTTTAAATTAATATGGAGTTGTAATTTACTGTCAGGGATGTCACAAAAATCTTCTTAAGCCAAGTGCCAGCTGAAAACCAATTCTCGGCTTCACAAATTCGATATCTGGCTCTAATTTGAGTTAGTGATTTCGTTGAAAGCTGCGCAAATCCATTTCAAATTTCACTAGAATTGACTGTGACACCCCTGTATATGACATTCTTGCTTACATCTGGCACAAAAGGCGGCTCAAGCATGCCAGCTTCCAAGCGGCGCCAGTTCAGCTGTGTGGAGTGAAAGAATGGATGCGCCATCACATCCTGAGCTCCCAAGCGTCCATTGCGGCAACCCAATCGTTGCTTTATCGATTTAGCTAACAGCTGTTGGCACATTGATTTGGCTTCATCACTAAACTTGCTCGAATACTTTTCGGCATCCTCCTGCAAATTGTAATAGACAGATTGTTAAAGTAAGTACATATAAAACACACAAAATTTTAAA
The DNA here is from genome assembly GCA_037043405.1 of Drosophila subquinaria. NCBI lineage: Eukaryota > Metazoa > Arthropoda > Insecta > Diptera > Drosophilidae > Drosophila > Drosophila subquinaria. The sequence continues at coordinate 1,307,071 of JBAMBL010000166.1, read as the reverse complement.
TCTTATTATAATTATTCATCATTATTAATTTTGAAGACCTTGATAATACTAGTTTGTTGGAAAGCAAAAAGAAGTAGGCTTGAGGGGGCTGGATAAAGTTAATTACCTTGAAAGAAGATTATGAGGAAATTCAATTTAGTTTAATTGAAAAAGTCACATTTTTTACAAAGAAAAAAAAACAACTGATGAAAATTAAATTAATTTTCATTGGATAAAGTAGCATTTTTCTATTCTGTGGACCCTGGCAGTTTTGTCTACGCACCTTGACGCGTCTGTCGACCTCTTCGCGCTTGACTTTCTCCTTGCGCATTCGAAACGGCGCTTGACCCTCGATCATTTCATAGAGCAGACAGCCGAAGCTAAACCAATCCGGCGAGAATGCATATTTGTCATTGTCAATAACCTCCGGCGCCATATAGCCTAAGAATAACAAAGATGATTTGTTAAGCCACATTCATATATTTAGTTGTTATTGAAACTCACCCACAGTGCCGACGCGTCCTCGAACCATTTCTCCCTCGGGTATCTCGACAGCCAATCCCAGGTCGGAGATGCGCACGTGGCCGTGATCGTCCAATAATATGTTCTCTGGCTTGCAATCTCTGTAGACAATTCCCTGTTTGTGCAGATGCTGCAGACCACAGGCCACTTCGGCGGCATAGAATCTGGCACGCTCCAATTCAAATCCCGGATCGCCGCCCATGTTGTAAATGTGAAATTTCAAATCGCCGCCTGCAAAAATAGAACATATCCGAGGGCTATTAACAAAGCTCCTAATTGAAGCAACAACGTCCGACCCTGGTCCTTTTGTAATCAAATTCAATTAGAACACTGAATGACAGCAGCAGCAACAGAAAATTGAATGAGTATTCGTATTGAATGATGGACTTGTATGTGACTCGTTGAGCTGCATATGCGAATGGAATTTAATTAAAATGATACACAAGCTCAAAAATCATGCATATACACATGGAGCTGGGCATCGTTATCACTTTAACGACTGAGTGCATTCCAAATGAATATTGATGTCTGTGCCCTGTTAGACGTAATCATTGTCAGCCAACAGGCAACAGATACAGATACGAGAGCTCGAACTCGTACTCGGGATGGACTCAATTAGCGCAACATTGCATTAACTCCTGACCAACAACAACAAATCCAACAGCTGAGTAATTTAAAGTCGAATGTGCTCGACTGTTAGTGACCCGGTACCCGATTTAAACGCACCAAAAATAAAATAAGGTATCAGTTACATAATTAAAACTGAATAAATTTGAAAAAGTAATTAGTAAAATTAAAAAAAAACAACTGCATTAAACCATAAATAGCAATAATCTCAACCATCTCTCATAGTCTTTAGGGTCGCAGATGCCTTTTACTGGCTGTTACATTCATTGCCACAAGCTAATAAGTGTCTTCTATCGGCCTACCGGGTCAAAAACAGCTAGCAGAGAGTCAAGTTGCAGGATGCTCTTGCTGCTAATCGAAAATTCTATTGTTGTTCCCGCACAATGTGGAAGTACTCAATTCTCGCTGTGAATGCTAACAGGATAATACACACCATTCATTATGGTCAGCACGAGGCAGAGGGCATCCTTTGTCTCGTACGCGTAGGCCAGATTGACAACGAATGGCGAGTTGATTTTTTGCAGTATTTGCTTTTCGATGAGCACCATGGACTCGCCCTTTCGCTTCTTTATGCGCTTTTTCTCCAGCTTTTTGCACGCGTACATTTTCCCTGTGGCTCGCACCTGACCGACAGAAGAGCAGAAGAGAGAGAGGAGATAGTTATTATAAATGTGTGTGTGTGTGTGAGTGCGAGTGCAAAAAGTGTACCTGACAGGCGCAGACCTCGCCGAAACCTCCCTTGCCGAGCACTCGGTACATGCGAAATGTTTTGTATGTGATTGGCTGAGCCTCGAGCCATTTCCACTGCAAGTAGCTGTAAATGCAATGGAATTTCGATTAATTAAAGAGATTTGCATGGCACTTTGCTAGTTGTTGATTTATAGCTTCATTTACAATTATATTTTGAATACTAAAAAAAAATTGTACTTTTGTCAACCAATTTTATACCCTCAATTATCGATAGTAAATAACTTCAAAATTGAGAAACTAGTTGGCATAAAAACAGAAGGTCGTAACTTGATCGACATTAATCCTGCTCCTGATCCTCTACAGGGATATATTAAATAAATAAACAAATAAAGTTAGCCTCACCGATGAAAGTACATTGAGTTCTCGAACTCGCGAAATGGTTCGCCGGCCAGAAAAGCCTTCACTGCCTTCACACAATGGGCAAAGAGATCCTTGCCGCCGCTGTTCAGCTTGTTGCGAACCTGTGCAATGAGATCATCGTTGAGCACGTCGAGTACCAGTTCGTCAGAGCCGAGGCCCGATCCACCCTTTTCCACATCCTGACTGTCCTCACATTCAACGCCCTCGTCGCCATCACCGCCGCCTCCGTTCAACGTTGCATCATCGCCGTTGTGATTTTGCGTGTCGTGAAGCTGAAGTTTCGTGTGATTACTGCTGTTGTTGATGTTGTTGCTGTTGCAGTTGTTGCTGTTGCTGTTGGCGGTGGTATTGTTGCTATTTTCAGTCTCAGCTGTTTCGGTTGGATTGGCATTGCTGCTGTTCAGCAGTATTTCATCCCGCGTCTCCTGATCCAGGCCATCACTGCCGTCGCCTTCGCCACCATTGCGCAGCTCCAGCTGCGGTTCAATGTCCAAAAAGCGTCGCCCGATATCATGACCAATAAATATGCGATTCACAATGTACTCAATTTCATATCTGGAAATATTCAACACATATCTTAGCCAATTAGTTAAACATCTATCTTGTTTTATCTGTTAACTTACTTGACCACCTGATCCAGAAAACAGATGTAGCGAAAGTAGACGGGCCTTTTGTTCTCACAGAACTGACGAAAGAGCTCACGACCAATGGGCTGTTGATCTATCACGTAGCCATAGCTTATGTCTGTTATCGATAAGCGATATTTTTTTAAGGATTAATATTAATAAAGGTTCAATGTTCTTTCGATTACTTACCTAATTTGTCTTTCAGGTGGATGCACTGCGATATGTGTGGAAATTGTAATATTTTGCGCCATTTTTTACTCTTTCCTTTGTTGCTGTCCGAACCACCTGAAATATAAGAAATAACAGAAAATAACATAGATTATTAAAATTATTTTGAGTAAAGTTAAGTAAAGTACAGGGTATATGAACTTTAACTACACTCTCACAATTCAATAAAGATCAAAGTGAAGTGAATATATTAACTATTTTCATCCTGGATTATAATCGATATCAATTTTAATAGCAAAATACAGATAAAAATTAACGACATTTTTATCTTATTTTCAGTTATTAAAGTTCTTTTTCTATAAACTGATGAGTTCAATAACCAAATGCAGTTCAATGAACTTTTAGCCTTTAAGTGTACTAAAATTCACACAAATGTCCCATAAAATCATTTAATTAAATACTATATAATTGCATATATTAGACAAATTTTAGACACGCCTCAAGTAAAATGTACCTTACTATTTACAAGAAGCTGAGAAATAGCATGATGGAGTGTCGAGTTTAATGCTGGGCCATTTGACACTTGAGATGACACCTCCAGGTGACAAGAGGTTAAGTGAACACTCTGCAGACTGCAGCGAGAGGTGGCGGTAATTAAGCCACATTAAGGCTAACAAGGTTGAGGTTTAACTTCAAGATTTTCATTTCAATTCAATGTTCAGCATGCAATTAAATCATATATGCAATGCATTTATAATTGAGTATTTCGTTTCAACGTTGAATAAATAAATTCCAATTTCTCATCTTGAATACTCGACCTGTCTATTGATTTTATTTCATTTTTAAAGAAGGAAAGCTGCATCACAATAAGTGAATCACTAAATCAAGAGAGTTGCTGTCGTGACTGCTCTCGGCTATTGGCCATTGGTCGATACAAGTATTAGAAGAGCCATAAAATGTTGCAGGAAAGTTAAGTTGATGGCAAGGACGCACAACGTCCGATGGCAGCAGCAAGGACATAAATGTCAAAAGCAGTCAAATCACACTCAATGATTTTGCTGTGCAAGTGTGTGTGTGTGTGTGATTGGCAACAATGGTCAATGGGTGACAAAGCTGCAGGCTAAAAACAAAAATGATCAAAACTCAATTCGACAGCATTTCATTTGTGAGCTCTGAAAAGTATGCTATACACACACAGTCACATTCGCTCTCTTATATACATATCTATATATACTTCTATACATAATTCACATTGCTTTCAACACACTGACCGACCATCGTCCACTTTGCTGTGGTTGTGTGGCAGTCCAAGCGCCTCCAACCATAAATTCTATAGAAACTCATCATAGAACACATTATCAGTTGTGTGTGCACTTTCAAATGTTACTTGTATTCACTCACACACACACACGCAACTCGAATATGTTCTAGTATAGCCCGCAGTTGAATAAGCAACTTATTTGCAATTAGAGATGAGAATTTATACTCTACTCTAGCAGATGTTATATCTTATGCTAAATCTAATGCTACTTGTAATGCTATTGCTAATAAAAAATCTAATGCAAAATTTAATATTTAAGCTTTTGCTACAGTTAACTGCAAATGCTGCAGCTAATGATAGAGCTTAAACTTATGCTAAAGTGATTAAAATGCTAGAGCAAAAGAAAAAGTTAAGCCTAATTAAACATCTAATGATGAAATAATGAAGCTCAAGCTCAAGCAGTTGTTAATGTAACTTAAAGAGGATAAAGCTAAAAATAATTCTAAAGCTAATCAAAATTGGAAACTCAATGAAATTACTAGGGTAAATAAAAAGAGTACTGCCAATAAATTTCTAATGCTCAAGCTAATACGAAAACTAATGCTAATTTTCAAACTTAGGTTCTAGTTTAAATTTATACTTTTGAATAAAATTAAATAGATAAGATAATGCGAAGAGTAAGCCAATGAAAAGAACAAGAAGAAAGTTAATGAAAAAATTAATAATTTTAATTATTTGTACAGCAAGTTTATTCGTGCTTTCATTCAATATTCGTTAGGTATTCTTTAGTAATTTTCATTGCAAAACCCACATCGCTTTTTGCAATAGACGCAGTCACACACGCAACCACAAACTCATACACATACACAGACACACACACACACACAAGCTCATACACATAGATAGATATATGTATGAATAAACCCACAGCGAGCATTGGGTACTTGTTTCAGTTAACGAGAAACTGCTCGTAAACTTTTGGGCGATTTAAAGTTGCTCGCTAAACTTTGCAGCTAAGCTGATATTTGGACTGTGAGTGAGTGTGTGTGTGTGTGTGGTGGCCAGAAGGGGGCGTGGCATTGCCTTCAGTGCGTGTGCGTTTAATTTAGTGCCAGTGCAATTATGCAAAATAAACTTGAGAAACTTGAACGGCGAGCTGGTCAACAGGCGGCAACAGCTGATGACGGAAGCGAGGGGAGGTGCTTGGCTTTTGATTTGGCTTTTCATTTGGAGCAGACTTAAAAGAAACGTCTTTGGCCAAAATGAAATTGCCAACAAAAAGTTTTGGCTAAGTTCAGAGAAACAGCGCAAAAGAGACAGAGAGAGAAGTCGCAATGAGAAAGTTTAGTTAAGTGCGGGAGGTTGACGGGAATTTATCATTGAAAGCAACGCCTGAAAGTTTGATAAATAACAATTAGCTGACACAGATAGAAGTAGAGCAGATAAAAGAGATGAGGGAACATATTCGCCAGCATTTGAAAAACCAAAAAGTTTTCCTCAGCTCGAAAGCTGCCTCTGATGAATGATTTATAAGTTGAGTCGAATGGAAAACGTGTACTCGTAATTCCAAAAGATTGCCATGAATACAATGTGCATAGGTGGAAGAGAGGGGTGAGTTCCTTAATATGCTCAGCGAAAACTCACATAACATAGTTGCCCCATTGTGAGCTATATTTATGACCTTATCGGATGGCGCTGTCAGTTAAACAGTTGAGTTGCCACTTGCTACTTGCCACTTGCTACATGCCACTGACTGCCAAGGGCAGAATACAAAGTTCAGACAGCTGCCGCTCTGATGGCCGCAGAATTTCACAAAAAATAATACAAATAGATGTAGAAAACTTTGTAAAGTTTTTTGCAATTATTAGAGGAAACGGAAAAAGCGCAACAGCACCGCATTTCAGTGAGAAATTTAATACACAAAAAAGCTGGGGGAACACATTAGAGACAAAAACTAAAATGCAAATGATAAAGGAACTACATTTAACTGGTAACCGCAGAACTTTTGCTGGTATTCCGTTAGTGCAAAGAGCGTGTCTCTGTAATAAATGCGAGTGGCCATAAAAATGTATTAATGAAGACACAAGGCTAATTTGTGGTTGATGGTTTCTCTAATTAAAACCAATCAATGGGAAAAATTGCGTCTGCTTCCGTTGGCCATTTGGACATGGGGAGCGTCGTCACCTGACCCCGTATGCTTCTGGCCCCTCCCTTTCTATCCGTCTGCACGTCAACTGGCCAACAAATGCAATTTGTCAGCTGTGTCGTCGCCAGGCAGCTGCAATGGCCACAACGGCATCGGGCTAATTGAGTAGTCGCTCTGGCGGCGACAAAAACTAAAGAAAATAAAACGGAACACACACAAGGATACAAGGATACTCAATAGACATTTACTATAGAAGGATGGAGGCGACATTTTATTTATAGCTCAACAAGTTGTCACTAGATTAGCGCTTGCCCAAGACAACGACAACGAACAATTGACGAACTCCCATAGATCATGAGCTTGTGACCAGAGACTTAAGTTTTCACAAATTTATTGACGTGCATTTAAAGTTTTCGGTCGACAAGTTTGGCAGTCGCCACATCCCGCAATTTGATCAATTTTTCCCGCTGTGCGCCAAAAAGCATGTGACATAATTTATAAGTGTCAAATTGTTGCCAGCCCTCGCCGCAGTCTCCTTTTCCGTTTTTTCTTGCCCTCTTTAATTTATGTCGTTTTTCAGCAAAAAGATGAGGAGACCGGCGACCGAGTCAGGACAACAGTTAGCTTCAATAATTTATGGCCGGCTCGTTATTCAGACAGAGAAGACGCCAGCCCGAGGTTAAATGTGCGTTAATAAGCGCAGACCCAGAGGCCAATGGTAGTCTTCAATTGACTCTGGCTCCGACTCTGACTCTGATGGCTGCAAGTCTACGCCAAGCCACACTGCGTATACGCAATGTGCAAACTGTGATAAAGTTGCCGACACTTGAGGGAGTTGCCACTTCACTCTTTGTTCCCGAAAAGAAAAACATACACATACACACACACCAAGATACAAGATAAGGGTAGAAGAATCAAATTACAATGGCATATCAGATCGGGGAATAAGCAGAATAATTAAGCAAACAAAATGAAAAGTTCAAAGGAAAAAGCTGATAAATTAAGAAACTCAACGCATGTTTTCTTTTCATTATGCATTGTCTACCGAATTTAAAGAATCTTTATATAAAAAAATAATTTAATAATAAAATTTTATAATACAATTTAAAAGTTAGCATTTTAGCTAATTGTTTTAATTTGCTGTTAAATATAATGGCTTTTGCATTTTATTGTTAAATAATAATTATAAATAATAATATTTTAATAGTACACAATCAATGCAGCGATGATTCTGTAATAGTAGCTTGTTCAAATAAAAACATAAATTATTGCATAGTTTGTTAACATTCTTTTAAATTCCCTGTCTTGTTCTCCATATTTTAATTGCCTTTTAAATTCCAGTAATTCTTTATTCTGTTTTTCAGTTTTCTATTTATATCGTTGTTATGAAAATGTGCGACATTTTCTTAGCAGTAAAAAAAAACAAATGCCGTTTATTAAAACATAACAACGAGTTAGCAAACTTTCGTATGAAATGGGAATGGGAATTGTTGACAATGAAAAGCAAATAAAGAACAGGGGCAGGACGGATGGTGGAGCGGGGGGCCGAAACAGGGGCACGGCACGAGGCATAGACGTCACGCAGTCCATTTACCTACAGCGACGGCGACATTATAATAATTATTACTGTTAAAAATCCATAAAAAATGAAAATATCAATAAAAAGCCGTAAAAGTTACGCCACGGGCTATCGAAAAAAGTTGAACAAGTTGATTGGCAGTCGCGAAACGTTTCGAGAATGTGGCAAGCAGACCATTTGGGTGGTCCAAATGCAAATGTGGATGTGGATTCTCATCGAAATCCACGACCACGCCCACTGAATACAATTGTTATTGCTCACTTTAAATGGCCGTTTTATTCACGAATCTCATCTGACACGTTAATGCCATGCGTGTGTGTAAAGAGACATCAATGTCAACGATTTAAATATTCATTTAGTTAACCGGACGTGCTATTAAATAATTGTATTATTTAATGTCTGCACATTGCGCATACGCCACGTGGTATACGAAAGCAATTAATAGACAGACAAGCCATAAAATGCAATTTATTACGGTAAAAGAACAGAATCCAGTTCGGAATCATCGGCAATGTTCATGAAAGCTGAAGATGCGATGCGTTCTTTGCAGTAGCAAATTAATTAAGTTTAACGCTTGTATTAACGTATTGCAGACTGGTCACTAAAACAACGCAGAAAACGCATAAAACAAATGCTGTATTCAAATAAAAATAATTCCGAGTTCTAATTCATTTGCCGGGGCAATTTTTCATTAAAATTCCGTAAACAGTTGCAAAGAAATCTATAAAACTGTTTGTGATAATGCGGTCTCAATAAAACTGAGAACGACTACTTGTTACCCTGTAAGCATACTTCTGCAATGTATTATTATATTTACTAATAACCCAAATTATTTAATCCTTATAGGGGTTCCGTCTGAACGAGCCTTTTTGACAATTTACAATTTTGCAGCATATTCAATAGACATTCAGATTCTCACTCTCATTTGTCTTTACATGCAAATTGTGTGACCATTAACCAAAGAGAAAGAGAGAGACAGCATTAGTGAAATTAGTTGGCTTGGCCATAAAACAGCGAAATATGGGCTTCCAGCTGTTATAAAGCATTTTATTGCCAACTTGCTGGCATTATTAATTTGTTTTGTTGCTTTGCCTGTCTCGGGAACTCTCAACCGTTTCCAGCGTCGTTTGCTTTCTTTTCTTCAAGCATCATTTGTTTACGAGACACAATAATGGCATCTCGTGTTGGTTCCATAATGATGACAGCTCAAAACTGATGAATGAAAAGTTCAACCGCACCAGAGAAGGACTCTTCAACCGATGTCTGTTAGACTGGAAAAACTTTACACAATAAAGTTCAGAGTTCGCCTGAAGCAATCCTGATCAAATGCGAATGCAAAGACTTCGATAAGTATCTTTGTATTCATCTTTTTGTACAGTATCTAAAGCTGTTCAATTGCTCTTCAAGTGTATAAACTCGTTCTGATAAACAATAATATTTATCATTGAGATACCTGTGTGCAACCCTTTTACGAGTAGCATTTCTTTATTCATTTTGAGTAGAATTTGTGAAGAATTTTCGTTGTTGTGCTCCTGCTATGTGATGTACAAAGGTATAAGCTGACAAAGCGTTTTAATGTAATTTAGTTTCTTAGAGTTTTTTCTTTTGTGAGCGAATTTACTTTGCTTTTTGGCCAATAAATGTGCGTTAAGTGGCTGAAAGCAAATGTCAGCTTTTATATGGCACTGGCACTGGTTGTCGTAAAGCTCACCATAAACTAAACGTAAACATGGCTGGGATAACACTGCGTATGCGTTATGGCTCCCATGTGAGCTAGCTGTGAACGTTGCCCTGTCGCTTTAACGACAGGTAAGCCCGAGTCCGAGTTTAGGACAATGAATATTTCGGAACCAAATACGACAAATACGAAAATACCACACCAGTAAAATATGGTATTTCTTTACCCTATGCAAGTATCTTAATAACCTTTTAGTATGTTGGCACTCGTGCTCAGTGGAGTGATTACATTGGGCAGAGCCAAGTTTCAACATGTGCCGCATTTAATTAAGCCAACTACAGACATTGTACGAGCACATTTTAAATAGGTATTGACACACAACTGACACGAATGGCGCCCAGGGCTGTAAACATCATTATGCCTCCATCCCAGAATCTAGACGAGAGGCCAAAACATTGCGTAGATACAACTAATATTCGCCTCGGGTTTCGGCTCTCTAATATCTATAAATTAAAATTGAACTGCAGTTTCTTATTATTAAAAACTTTTAATTGTCATTATTTTGATTGTTTTCATTTCATATCTTCATGATAATATTTTATTATGATATACATTATTGGAATTTGGAAATTTGAAAGAGAGCAAATTGTTGTTGATAATAGAAATGTAATAACATATAAATAAATTGTCATTGCCATTTGAGCTTTAAATTCATGTTTCTATTCAAAACCAACTATATTCACCTGTTTTTGTTCGATTATTGCAAATAGTTGTAAATACAAATGATATTTATTTAAGCATCACTAATAACTGTCATTTCAAATTGAACTCAGTCTTTTTTTATAATTTATGCAAAACTTTTAATTACAACCATTTCAATTATTTTCCATTCCTCTCTCTTTCGCTATTAATTTCTTTTCGCAACTTCATGATGCGCTTATTATTATAATTTTTTAAGGCTTCTTTCTGTTTCTCTTTCTTTTTTGCTTCCCCAGCTGCGTTTCATACTAGCTAATCGCTTTCCGACGTTCTGGTAGATTAGTAGCCATCACTTAATTTCCCATCCTTTATGCCAGCACACCTACTACTAAACTTAGTCCATTTTTTCCGCCCTTAAGCTGAAGAAAAACTAGAGGGAAAAAAGTGGCAGTTTCTAGCATAACTTTGAAGTTTTTAATTTATTCAATTAGTATTATGAGCGCGATGCTTTCGCACCAAACGCAACCAACGCTGTGCCACGCCCACGTTTGCGTTGCGTTTATTGCAACATTCAAGTGCATTTTACATTATAATTTCTTGCTGTTTTTTTTTGGTCGTTGCTCTTCTTCTTGTTATAAAGATTGCACTGCCGTAGCGCGGATGGAAAAAAGTGAAACGCAACTCATTTTCCACTCAGGAAAATTGTCTCTGCGTGCTAGGAAAGCGGGAAGGGGAACAAAGACTTGAGACTCTGCTGCTTATATACATACACGCATATGTATATACATTAGGGTGTCCCTTATTTGGTCAAAGTCAATATTTTTAAACGCATACGGGCTAGTTCTGTTCATTAGGTCCTAAAGCACTCAGAAATTAATTTTTACCTGAATCGGAGTATGATAACCCGTGCCGACTTGGATCGGAAAATTTCAAAATTATATGGGACAAAAAAAAATTTTTTTTTTTTTTTAATTTTTTATTTTTTTATTTTGTTTATTAGGTCCTAAAGAACTCAAAACCAAGTTTTCACCTTGATCGGAGTCCGATAACCCATTCAAATTTGCATCGAAACATGAAAAACCATCGAAAAATGTATAATCAGTGTTAAAATACTGTTTTTTCATGTTTCGATGCAAATTTGAATGGGTTATCGGACTCCGATCAAGGTGAAAACTTGGTTTTGAGTTCTTTAGGACCTAATAAACAAAATAAAAAAATAAAAAATTAAAAAAAAAAAAAATTTTTTTTTGTCCCATATAATTTTGAATTTTTCCGATCCAAGTCGGCACGGGTTATCATACTCCGATTCAGGTAAAAATTAATTTCTGAGTGCTTTAGGACCTAATGAACAGAACTAGCCCGTATGCGTTTAAAAATATTGACTTTGACCAAATAAGGGACACCCTAATATACATAGATGTGTGTATCTATACGAGCATTAAAGCGTATATACTACTTGGTTAAAAGAAGCCAGCAAAGCTGCAAAACTGCGGCTGTTTTTATGTGGCTGCGATTGCGTTTGACAGTATTGGACGACAGTTTCTGTTCATGAGACATTCACACTCGTACACTCGCACATACACATGCACTCGACTGTGGCATAACCGCTCTGAACTCTAGTTTAAATTGTTAAAATTCATTTTCTGCTGCTTTCTGCAATTATTCTGACTAACACTTTGCAACTGCTGTTATAATATTAAAAGTGCTGCATTTCAATTTATCAAGGTTTCCTTCTGCTTTCATTTTCTATAGCTTTCAAGTATTTCATTTGCTTTTTTTTTGGCAGTGGAAGTTTTTCAATTTCCTGCAAAATGGCAAATAGTTTCATAAATTGTATTGTGAGCTACGACAGAGGCAAAGAATCTGCCAGATGCCGTTGCCAAACTTTGTAAGTAAATCAGGTGTAACGAGCGTGTGTGCGAGTATGTGTGCACTTATTTGATGACATTTTCTGCACAATTATTTGCCGAGTGTTGCAACTGCTGGCTGGCCTGGCTGATAAGCATCGTTAACAATGACCAAGAACGAATTGCAACTAAAAAATTTCCAATTTCTCATCTACTCAAGCTGAGTTCTTTTAAGTATGCTAAAGGGTATATACTATATACCATATACGTGGTATACTTATGCTTTGATTGGTCAGTTAGCCATCTGATAATCGACTTATCACTTGGCATTCTTCGAGCCACATCGAACAGATTTCAGTGGCAACAGCGAAAAGCGCAGAGCAAAAGCAATCACAAGTCTCCATGGTCACCATCTCTATCAACTGCGTAGCCATCGAATTTCCCTTTTGCCCTATCTCCCTTTCAAGTCATTTCTCTTTAGTTTTTCCTGTTTTGCAGCTGGATTTTACAAATGTTTCTCACATCTCGGCTTTGATTGCGGAAAAGGAAATTACAGCTAGCGTCCAGTTGCCGACCAACTTTAATGCTACTTCAGCGATGATTTGTTTGCACCCTAACTTATAGAAACCCGCTAAAAGGGTTTTCTTAATCAATTTCTGTCGCACAAATGTAATTATCATTATTAAAATATTTATATTAATTTTCAAAATACGATTTAATTTCAATTTGAGTACAATTTGCGATTGTCTGCAGGGTATTTCATAGTCGATAGCTTCTCTGATTATTGCATTTTATAATGCTTTTCCTGCCACGCTAAGCACTTGCAACTTAAACTGTGAAGCACTTTGCTCATCGAACTACTAATAATAACCAAAGCTGCAATTTATTACCTCAATTATGCGAGCCACTTTTCATTTTGTTGATTTTGCTTGGGTTAATATTGATTTTAGCCAGCCGTTGAAGAAGCCAGTTCAACTGATTTGACTGGCAATTGGCCAACAAGAAGAAAGTATAAAATAATAAAACCACCCTTTGGCGTATAGATGAGTTAAATTGCCAAATTGGGATTGGGATCGGCGGGAAGTGAATAAGTAACTGCCCAAAATGAGCTTCAGTTGACCGGGCCAATACATATGAAAGCAGCAGCAACAGCTCAATGATGTGGCAAGTAATGAACTTATAATAAACACAAATGTCTGACAACAAAACACAACAACAAAGCCACCCTCGGGGAATGCTGTGAAGGCGTGAACATGAAAAATTAGTATGCGAGTTGCCTGTCAAAAACAGGGATAAACAAAAGCCATCGCTGCTGTGCCTATCAAATTTAAAGCCTAACCAAAATAACAAAAAAAAAACAAGTAAGAACGTTATAATCGTGTTAACGACTACAAGATACCCGTTCCTAAATTAATTGTATTCAAATTTTTAAAATTTATTATAAATTTAGAAAGTTAACAATTTCATGTATCTTAAAGATTGTGGGAGTAACAGAGTTGTTCCCAGCCAGAACTTTTTATACTATCGTATACTAAGAAAATCGAAACAAAGGAAAAATGCAAAACAAATAAATAAATAAGCAATTTAAACAAATTGTTTTCGCACAGTGTTGTTCACCTCCCTTTTTCCTGTCATAGTTTGATTAATCATACGCCGCGTGTTGCTCTAAAAGATTGAATGAAAAAGAAAAAGAAGAAAACACGGAATAGAACTCTCTGTAATTTTCGGCATTTGTTTCTGGTCTCAGCCAACTGTTGCCATGGAGGTGCTGCTTTGCCATTTGACCTTTGTCAAGGCTCTAAGGAATATGGCCAAAAAAAAGTGTGGAATGCTGTAGCTAGGAGCCAAAAGCCAAGAACCCAAAGCTATAACCAAACTGGAAGCACATCAAAGTCAGGCCCAAAACTCAGCATGACTTTTGTTACAAAATATGAGCTTTTTTGAAGAGAGGCTCACTGTAGTTGCTGCTGCGTTTGTTGTTGTTAATTAAACGTTGCTTGTATGAGTCACAGAAGGGAAAAAAGGTTTTAACACGATGCCACAATGAGGACAACAATGGAACAACTACAGCAACTGGATCACATATTTTTGGCATGCCAAAAGTTTGAATTGCAAATTACATCAAAGACATTGCACGTTCCTCTCTCTCTTTCACACACTCACTCGTTCTCCCACTCTCTTTTGCTATCCAATGCCCTATTTTTCTCTATCTCGTCAATATCCAAGCATTTTGCAATTTCTTGGGGCCAGCAAGAAAACGAAAATTCACAAAAAATCAAATAAGAACACTCTAGTTGAGTCTGCTCGATGATGAGATACTCTGCTCAACTCGAAGACAGTTTAATTCAAATATTTATTTTACACTCATTGTTAATTTAAAGAAGAAATAAGAGTGATTAAAAAGAGTTTCGAAATGACCATTAACTTTACTTTTGTTTTAAAAATGAAAAACAAAAAAAACTAGTTTATTAAAAATTTCAATTTAGCGTTTATCCTTCATCCTATACATATATTTTGTAGGGTATAAAAAGCATAGAAAGAACTTTGACTAAAAAAAGAAAAAACAGCAAAAACAAAATAGAAAACGTATAACTTAAACGCTTCAGTTCGGCACATGGCGCGTGTCTCGCATTTCAACATCGCGTCCAAGTGCAGTTTGTAAATAATTTAAATAATTTTGCCGAGCGCCGACAGTGTGGAACGTGCAGCTCGTGTTGTGATTTGATATTCTACCGAAAAGCGAGTAGAATATTTTTGGTTTCGGCCAACGCAACTTTGCAACTTACAACCGAATGTCAGCTTAGTGTTGGCCCGGCTGAAAGCTGTATGCGATGCGAAATGTATTACAACCAAAACTGGCAGCTGGGAAGCCTTTTTGCATTGCAGCTGTCAAAGTATTTGTCAAAATGTTGTTTGTTGCATATTTCAATTTCAAAATAAAGTAAAGTAAAAAATAAATACGTTTTCCCTGCGGATGGCAGTTGATGTACTTCTCCAAACACATACTCGTACACACCCTAGCCAACTTGACAGCTTATGTTGGCCAACTAGTTTTTTTGCCATCTAATTGCTATTGGCTTCTGTTTGAATAGTATTTAGTTGCATAGAAAAATGTTGAACATCAAAATGTTGTGTGTCAAACCATAAAAAAAGATGCATTTAACTTGCGAACATTCTTTTTGTTAGCACTGCTATGGCTGCAACTGAAACTGTGAAGCTTTGGCCAAAATAAAAATACATTTCACTTTAATTTATATATAGAGTCTTCGATATGACTCTTAAAACTGGCTCAATAAATTGGCTTCGCATAGGAAAGTTAGAGAGTTCGATTAATTACAAAATGATCGACGCATCGTTTCCAGTTTTGCTAGCAAATATCTTTCGAGGCATCTGCTTTCAGTTTAGCTTTCTATTCATTTTTGTATGACAATTATATCTTTCATCTTTAATACTAATTTAACACATTTTTTTTATGAAATAGTTTGGCATGCTTGAATCTCTAAACATATTAAATAAAAAGAAACAATTAACTCTACCTAACAGTAAGTAATTAGTTTACTTTATCTATTCATCAGCTGCGATTCAGGTGCATAATATTCTAATAATCAAAAAGATAACAATAAATGAGTCCAAAAATATCATAGCAGTTGAAGAGATAAAACTAATCGAAGTGACAATTACTCTCAATCTAAGGCAATTTGGCAATGGTCATTCAGTTATTTAAATGACAAAATAAAAGTTAGATTAGATACTCAAAAAAAAAAAATATATATAGATATATTTAGATAAATGAAATAATATTACTTGTATACAACTGTCTTTTCCATTGGGTGCAAAACAAATCAATTAAGCTCGAATGTTGATATTGTTGTTGTCATTGTTGTTGCCCGAGTTGACGGCATATGCGAAATTGTTATAAATTGCCGCCGCTCAGCATTCCATTGAATTATTTATGAATGAATTTTATTAGTTGCCCTCATTGGCGACTCATCAGTGTCCGAACTGTGGCAACATGAAGTGACTTGACATTAATTGCAGCTCCGCGGCGCCGCCGAAAACGCAGTCAACGCTGTTAGTCAATTAAATGTGCCACATTTTGTACAACATTTGATTTAATTTCAAACTGTCGCACTGACTAAATGACTAACAGTCTGACTGACTGACTGACTTACGGACGAAATGGTTGAACGTTGGGCAATTGTGTAAATAGATTGAACACGTACATAGATTGTAAGCCTGATAAATATTTAGTTATAAGCACGCTCGTGCAGGCTCTAAAACACACTTGACGCATTCTCACGCAGTTTGAGGCGCGTTTTGGCCTTGTTGGAAGCGGCTCATTTGACAGCACAACAAGTCGGACTGAAGTTAACTGTTTACTGTTGGATGTTAACTGTTTGCCTATGCCGCTGCATTTGCATTTGGTTATCATAAACAAACATTTGCTGCACATTTTGCAACAAGCCACATTTTGATTGATGGCATCGACATGGCCAACTGGCAACTGGCTTGTGGCCATGTTTGTTTCTCAACTTGCACCGTTAATTAAACTGGCTCTACTTCAGTTTATATATAATTCCAGCAACTGCCGCTCTACTTTTAAACTATGCATGCACATTTCAATAGCAATTCAAATTTATTGATTTTATTTCGTATTCCAACAATGCAAACAACAAATGGAGACAAATTCTTAAACAGCAATTCGTGGAATTTTGCATAGTAAGCTGTAAAATTCCAAATGTACAAAATACCAAATTGCACACTAATTTATTGATTGCTTTAGAGATTAAATTAGCTTCTCAGCAGCATACAAGATTTAAATTAATATCATAATTTTTTTAATTTCACTATCTATAATTTGTATATCATTGTATTTGATTGTAGGTTTATTTTAAACAGCGCAAAAATAATAATAAAATTATAATCTTGAGCTATATGCTTTAAGTTTTGTTGATTCTATTTACTCTAAATAAAAATGTTATTGAATTGAACTAAGATTCCAAAGAAAATCTTGGGTGCAGAGGTTCAAATAAAATGTATGAATAAAACCTTAGTAAAACATGAAATGTACTCACAGCTAAGATTGATAAAGAAGACCTACAAAGAGCTCGGTTGCCAGGCATAAAGAGTTATATTTTTTCGTTGTACGTTGTACTTAAATTAATAAAAAGCGGCACAAAGAAGCTTATCAACCTGTGACCGGGGTGTGCTCTCTGACATTTGTTTGCTTTGCCTGTGCCTGTGTTTACGCTTTTATTGTTATATTGTGTTATATTTAGCATAATGCCAAAGAGCAAACAAACAGCTGACTGACAATCTGTCAATAAGGCCAACGGTTTCCCCTTTCCCCTCCCCGCTCCAGTTGTCTTCTATACTCGATCGAGACTTTAGTCGCGTCTGACGTCTGCCGTCAAGTGACAATGCGAAATGCATCACAACGTTATCAGAGTTCGCCTCCTCTCTATCTGTCTCTCTTCTGCATACAACTGTAATCAGTTTAAATGTCTGAACGCAAGTGTATGTATGTGTTATGCTATTACGTCAGTTGACTTATGCTGCTATAACTGTCATCGATACTTGTACACTCATAAATACACTCATACCCATACACAATGGCATAAGTGTGCTAAGCTCAATTATAATATAATTCGCATAATCTGTCTGCATGTGCGAATTGCGATTGAAAATGTGGCATGAAATGGCAGTTGTGTGGCTGGCATGGCGTATACGTAATTATAATCGCTCATACGCAACGTTGTGACCGCTCAAGCATATTAATAAATTTTCAATTGCAATTTTCATTATTGGGCATCTTTAATTACAAACATCCAACGTATCTCTAATTAGCCACAATGCTTTGTTAATATCCTACAAACTAATTAGAAATTTGATATTACAAGCACTACATTCCCAAAGCAAATACGAGTACGAGTGTCAGAGAAAAATACTAGTAACAATGCAAATACAAACATATGGCAGCTTGTGTAGTTCAGAGTTCAAGTCGAGCAAATCGCACAAGTTGTACATATGGCGCCAGAAGCCTTCGCGGTGAGCAGCCAAGTGAACTATTGCCCAACTGGGATGCGTCTCTCTGTTCTCTCCTCTTTAAACCAGGGCAGCGGCATTGGCAACGGCAACGGCAACGGCAACGGCAATAGCTCTCAAGACAACCCCCCGTTGTGGCAGTGGCATGTTTACATTTTATGTTTGATTGCATGTTCAGTGCATTTTGGTTTTACAAATGCCACAGTGGCAAGAAAGAGCGAGCAAGTGAGAGACGGAGAACAGTTGAAAGATAACATACTACTGTGGGCAAAAAGTATCAGGAATTTTAAATTTAAAAAATTTTGGGATTCCAATTGGAACAAATGTTTGTACTTTTAGGTTGGCACTACTATCATTAACATCTGTGCAAAATTATACGTTAAAATATTCATTAGTGTTTAAGCTACGATTAGTTTGGTACGACGCCAAATGTGCATTTGGCGATTTTGGTGCCAAAAAACGGTCAATTTCATCGAAAAAAGCCCCGCGTAGAAGTGAGTGAAACAATGTTTTCTGACTACCAGGACAAGATAAAACGCATTATTACGGGCGATGAGACTTGGATCTACGCTTACGACATGGAAATTACCGATCAATCGAGCGAATATCGGCTAAAGGTGAGCCGAGACCGAAAAAATCGCGTCAAATTTGCTCAAAAATCAAGGTCATGTTGACAGTTTATTTGGATTATCGTGTTGTAGTTCATTATAAATTCCTTCCGACCGACCAAACTGTCAACAAGGAATATTGTTTGAGAGATTTGCGTCGTTTGCGCGAAGCTATGCGTAAAAAGACGCCAGAACTATGGGCTGACAACTCATGGTTCTTGCAACACGATAATGCGCCCTCTCATACTGCCCCTGTTCTTCGTGACCATTTTGCCAAAAACTCGACCAAAATTTTCCCACAGCTACCTTTTTCGCCTGATTTATCTTCGTGTGACCTCTGGCTATTTTCTAAGCTCAAAAGACCACTCCGAGGACACCGTTTCGAGTCGATTGAGGAGATTCAACCAAAATCGCCAATTGCACTTTTGGCGTCGTACAAAACTAATCGTAGCTTAAACACTAATGAATATTTTAACGCATAATTTTGCACAGATGTTAGTGATAGTAGTGCCAACCTAAAAGTACAAACATTTGTTCCAATTGGAATCCCAAAATTTTTTAAATTTAAAATTCCCGATACTTTTTGCCCACAGTAGTATGATTGCATCTTGAGTACTTTCGTGTTTAACAAATTAATATATTTCTATATTTAAATGCCAGCTGGTGTAAGCCGGCATTGCTCGTGTTTTTTTGTAGAGATCAAAATATAAGTATATTATTTAAAAATAGATTTCAAATTAATCGAATGGGAATCAACCCACAAAGGAAATTAATTGTGAAAAGCCATAAACACGTCCGAAATATGTCAAATAAATTACGTTCGCTGCCTAGACAAATACCTTTGAGGCCAAATGTTTAGCTTTTCCATTCAGTTCATTTGCCTCCCATGTTCTCAGCTCGCTTTAAATAATAAATATTTAAGCTGATGTAAGCAAAAGAAAAGTGAGCTCAAAATTTTAATTTGAAAACACGTATTGAGTTTGATGAAAAAATGAGTAGTATAATACAAAATCAATAGCTGGAGTTGAGAATAAAGTTTTTGAAACTTTTGATTAGTGATATTAGTACATAGTTTATTATATTATAATACATGGCATTGTTTTTGTGGACAATTCGGCGCAGCGTGCCCACTGTGGACAGTTGTTATTGTTTACGACTGTTTTAGCTGTTGCACTTGGGATTGCAGCTCGTGTATTTGAACTGAGTTTGCCATTTATAAACGTACTGCCGACACTGCGTCCATATGGGACCAACTGGTAGAAGAGCCAAGCAATCATCTGATTCTCAGGCAGGCAACGAATCAATGGACGCCAACGCGTCGCTCGATTCAAATTGTTGCAATTGTAAATTGCAAATTGTAAATTGCAACTCGACTGAATTTAATTGAAATTGCATTTGCAAAGCGCTTTCCACAGCAGCTTTTGTTATCAATAAATAAAATCAATTTAAAATCTTTTCCATTTTTTTTTGTGTTGCTGCAAACACTTCAAAACTGATAGAGGATTATTTGTCTGTGTGTGTGCATTACTTCAATTGTGTTTATGCTTATGAAGCAGAAATGCAATTTCAATAGCTAAATTGCAAATGGAAATCAAGAGATACACACACACACACACAAACACACACATATTCAGCTGCCTTTGCATTTTATAATTGCTTTTTAGGCTCAACATCAACAACAATGGCAACAGCATCGAAATTGAGCTTGGTTTGGTTACCTTTTGCTTTTGGATGTTGACATTTATTTATTTGCCCTGGGGAATTGTAGCTGGCTACCGAGTCTGTTGACAACATTTCAAAGCAGCTGGCACTTTGGTCAATGCGATACACTCAACTAAAATGTGCCTTAGCTGCATTTGGAAATTTGACTCGTTGTTGGTGCAATTGTTGGAATGTTCAATGTGTGTTATGTGTTGGATGTGCGCTGTCAAAAATTAAAATTGAATTGAAATTGATATGCGAAATACGCGTGAGCGAGACTCTGCTAGTAACTGTCATCCAAATCCTAAAAAAAAAAATATATATACATGGATATTTATATTGCAAAATTGCGCATACGACACGTTGGCCAATGGTGCACAGTGGAAACCAATAGCTCAACTTTAAGTGCCACTTGCCAAAATATTCCCTTAGTTGTACTCTAGATAACTAAAATGAGCAACATTTTGAGTGAATGTTGTGTGTATGTTGTGCCAGTGTGCCGCATGGAATAACTCAATTTCATTTCATCAGCAAAATTGTTTAGAGCATCACTTACATTTTCATGACGGGCACAAGCATAAAATATGCCAAGTTTTCTTTTTATGCCAACACATAAAACATGACGAAAGACCGAGAGGTGCTTGCGCATATTTATGTGCATACCGATATATATATTTTAGATATATGTATATATAAATATTTATATATATTTCAACAGGCTTGTACACGAGCTGCAAACTATGGGCGTTACTTTTATTTAACGGTATCTTAACTCAGCTGCCGGTTGCCGTTGCCTAAGTGCTCGTAAAACGCCTAAAAGCCGACATCGCCTTCTGCCATCAATCATAATGTTCTGTGAGAAGGCTGAAGCTGTAGACTACAGACGACAGACGGTGAAGTCTCCGGATAGTTAAGGTATCTGCTTAACAAAGACAAATAAGTCAGGCACGTCCCATAGAATTTTGGCCACATTGCGCATACGTCGCGTTGTCGGCAAATTAATCACAGATGCCAAAGACTAAAATTGCCGCATCACCTATTTGACTTCGGTGGGCGTTCGTTTTGCTCTGCTGAATTGAAATAAATTTGTGCAAAAAAATAAACAATTCATTTATATTGTATATTGGTTGGCAACATTTGAAAAATTTGTTTTTCCTTTCTTGTTTCTGTTTTTGTTTCAGACCGCCATATAAATAACAGACAATATAAAAAGTTAATTGTCAAAACAATCAATAAATTTATACTTTATGGCCGTTGGCTCGTGCCGAAACAAATGGTGCATAATTTGATTTGCTTATCTGCCCCCAACAACAGCAGCAAAAGCGGCTTCTTTTGTATCCTAAATAGTGAGTGTATTTGAATATATTTGAATACATACTCCTACACCCTTATATTTTGTGGACAACACGCGATATTGTGTGCAATCTATTATGTAAATTATATTTCAAAATAATGTTATTAATTATTTCAATCAACGTAACAAATCGATTGAAAAAGTAATTCTATAGAATTATTAGAATTTTAGTTTAATACACAATAAATTCAAAGAGATTTTATTTTAATATTTTTAATTGGTTTTTTCATCTGCATTAAACTAAACAATTGAACTCACTACATTCGCAATTTAATCAAGTCACATAAATGCGAATGATTTATTTTCAACACTCTCGTATACGAGTACCAATTTTGGTATGCTTCTCACATTAGTGACACAATACATTCAATTTACATTATGTCAATGCCATATATAAAATATATTTATTTACAATTTCGCGAGAAATGCAATTAATTGACAAACAATCGGACATTGAGTGAATGCCGCAGTCTGACAGTCACTTACACGACACCACAGCAACAATCGAAGACAAGCACAAAAATTTATTACAATCAATTACTGAGAGGAAAAATAAGATAAAATCAACAAAAGGGCAACTGCAAGTGCCTGACATTAAGTGTCGAAATTAATAAATGCATCAGATAAAAGTGGTTGACAAAGAAATACACTTCACATTTTCTACACAAAATTTTTTAAAATTTAATTTGATTCACTTCAATTAGTTAGCATGGATTTTTATTTATGTTTCATTTTATTTATCAAAAACATACTCTTGATTTTATAACACTCCTTTACCTCTTATGGTTACAGGGTATAAGAGAAAAAGTGGCGATAAGCCTGCCTGGATACAAAAGGCAAGTAATAATTCCACAGTAGCATTTCAAAAATTTTTATAGCATCAGAGTAGCGTTTAAACATACAGTTAATATTCATAATTTGTAGATTACGTATACGCTACGAGGTCGCTGATTAAATATGCCGATTAAATATTCATTTGCTGACGCAGCAACGCGTCACTTAAACACATTTTCTGTGTTTGGCGAACGTCCCAGAGTTTCCATAGTATTTGCTATTTGCCAACGTCAGAATAACAATTACAAAAAAAAAAGAAACAACTTGTTTTCAGACTCAAGCACAAGAGCATCAAGAAGACATCAGCTAAAGAGGGGGAGGTGCTACCGGTTTTCTAACTAATGTGTACAAGTTCAACTGAAGTGTACAATTAACAATTCTGAAATACACTTATTTATGATTAATTAAGATGTGCCACAGAAATCAAAGTATTATCTCTGTGAAGTGTATTTCCGAATGCGTCAATGGATTCGTTTTTAAATTTTATTCAGTTTTAATGATTTTTGCTTCCATGCTAATTAATTGAAACAATGAAATATTAGCTCGTGAGAGGAAGTCGAACTCAGCTGACAGCAAGCATATTTCTTTATAGCACTCAATGGGAGTATTAATGATTTTATGTATATTAATGTATTAATAACTTTATTTAAATGTATGTTTATGCATGCAAATGAATACGGATTTCAGCAAAGCTTTGTGGTAATCAACGGAGCTCGCGATTTGCCAAACAACAATCGCTTTGATTGCAATTACACATTGAGAGGGCCAGCTGCAAATGATGCAGCTCTTCGCTGTGGCATGCAACGCGTACGTGCCGCAACTGTAGATAAGCAGCCGCAGACACCGCAACACCACACTGAGTTGCCACCACCCACCCACAGCCACTGATTAAGGGCGCAAGGTTGCGTGTTGCCATAACATGGCCAGGACATGTTCAAAGGCAAAAAACAGGCTCCAAACTTGTTGATAAAATGAAATGAAAAGCCTACGCTAAACTGAAATATTAAACTAGCTACTTCAATAACTGGCCAACTGGCAAACTGACGGAATGATGGATTGTTAGACTGTTGAACTGTTGGACCTGCTACATGCAATTAGCGTGTTTAAAATGTGCGACCAACTTGAACCACAACATGACTGCCAGAGGCAGAGGAGACATGAGACGCCTCCTCATTGTATTGCGTGCGATAATTAACAACTGGCATTTTTTTTACACATATTTTTTCTGCTTCTTAGCATACAACATAACTGGAGGCTTGTTAGCCCTGATAAAAGAGTACAGAGGCAACGACAACAACAACAACAAAACTCATACAAACTCCCACTTGAAATGAACTGACGTGTTGTGTGTAGAGAGAATGCGGACAGTTTGTCCAGCCGACGCAAAAGCAGTTGGCTTGGCCAACGGTCATTGAACCACAACCTCGACAGGGCCACAATTCAAGTGGGCCTGGCCAACTGGATGTGGGAAAGTTTCAACTGAACAGGGATTATTGCAACAAGAATAAATGCCAAGACAGGATGCAGTCAACGAGAATGGCATAATCTAAATATTTGCATAAAAGTAAGCAACATGTTGATCCATTCATCCACTTATTCATTCATTCACTCATTCACTCACTCTCGGGTGTGTGATTGTTAATTTTATAAACGCAATTATGCCACAAATTTCACACTTTATCACCGTAAGTTGCGGTCAAATTAAATTTTTCACTTCTGTCTAACTTCAAATGACAATTTTCTCTCCTCCTCCTCTTCTTTTTCTCCATCCCAGTTTCCACTATTCTCCAAGTCGCTGTCGTTGCTTTTGATGCTTTTGCTAGTCTCCGACATAATCTGCACTATGGCAGCGCATTAAGCGCAAAATTTATGCCATCGAAGGCGACAAGGCAACTTTTTGTCTTTCTCTATCTGTGGCCATTTTAATATGTCCTCATTTTTTAATGCAAAAAGAGAGTACAAATTTATAAAATTAAATATTTGAGTGGCAGCTACCCTGTTAACATCTCAGCAGCAGCTTCAATTCAAAAATAGTACTTAAATTTTACTAGTTATTTATTATTTTTTTTCAGCTATATTTTGAAACAGTGGAAAACTAAGAATAATAAAATAATTTTTATGTAGCCACAACATCTGTTAAGTTTTAAGACTGCAATCTTGCTTTAAATACATTATTTGGTGCAAAAACGTTTACAGAGTATTAAAACGCGTCTGAATGCAATGAAAACAAGAGGCGATAGACTGAAACTGATTGGCTTTCGAGTAGAAATGCATTCAATTAGGCAGTGCAATTTAATGCCCAGCCGTAAAAGCGAATTCCGTGCTTTGGGGCGTGGCCAGGCAATTAGCATTCATTTGCCGATAGCGCAGCCTAACGAATTGCAGTGTATCAGCTGATAAGCCAATGAATGCTCTGACGTGAATGGAGAGCAAAAACTTAACAAAAATGGGGAATGGAGAAGGGGACCGTCTTTTTGTTCCCTTTAAAATGAACTGAAAGTTTATATTGAAACGTGTTTGCTTGTTTCGCTTTGAAACTTTCTTGCGATACATATTAAGAAGCGATTGTTTTCTATATCCATACCTTTTAAGAACTGAAGTCTAAAGGTCTGCAATAACATTTGTAGCTACAAAAAAGAATTTCCAACTTTTTACGTATTTTTTCCAAGAAGAAAAATATAAAAGTTTGCCGACGGCGGCCTTTTGCTGACGAAGCTGCTTTTGCTGCTTTTCCCACAAACACAAACACAAATACAAACTTACTTCTTGGCTTGTTAAATCTATTGCAAATATATGTTTTCCCCCTTCTGCCCCTCACTCAATGTCTGTTCTTTAGAGCCGTTCATCGAGCAACTGCTCTCAAAATATTACATTATAACAAATTGAAATTTTGTGCACGTTTCTGTCATTTAAATCTGTTGAGTGACTGAGGAGGGGCTAGGAGGATGGAATGTATTTGATGGATAGATTCAATCGTCTGCTCGATACGTTGTACTTTTCGCTCAATACGGAACCTTAAATATGATGATAGATTTGATTAAGCACATGACTGCTAAAACACGATTCTTTCACGTGTGTTCCGCAGTCATTAGATGTCTGTAGATTTATTCAAGAAATTTATAGGATGAAGGTGACCTTCAGTCAATTGTAAAATTCCAAGAAATGTTATGCATAATTTCACAATAATTTTCGCAAAGCAACCAGACCATCTTGGGTTGACTTTGTTACATAAGACGAGAGACAATGACACTGAACTTGACTTGCCACAGAAACGGACTGAGGACACTGAGCACAGGACACAGGAGACGCTGCAATTGAAGTGTGACCTCCAGTTCTGAGGCAAATAGAGCACTTAAAGCTGTAATATGAAGCATGAAAATGAATAAGTTGCTGGAGCGCAAACATTTAACGCTTCATTAACTTTAGATAAAACGCAGCGACAGGCGAAGGACTTGTTCAATTAACAAACGCCTTTAATGGAAGAGAGCGAGAGAGCGAACGGGAAAAATTGAGAGAAAGAGGGACAACAACAAAAATCGATAAAACTCAGGCTCAGAATTCAGACAAGGTGCCAACACAAGCACTTTAACAGTGCCACACACAGGGTGGAGCAAGGATTCTAAGGATTTGTTGCCTAAATGCAGGCTGTGGTATTTTTCTTAGTAGTTTTTTGTTAGACTCACCTTCTCTTGCTTTCAAGTAGACCGTATTGGCCACAATATTCTCTAATTCCATTAGTTCCAGGTTGGCGGTTTTTTAATGAATCCTTTGGCGCTCTCAAAAAATAACTCAAAGTTTCTTCCACTTTCACCTCTCTCTCTCTCTCTCTCTCACTCTCTGTCACACTCCTTGTGATGTCGGATTGGATTGTTGCTTTTCAACTTCTAGGGAAATCGCAGCTAACAATCGTTATTCTTATTGTTGTTATTATTGAGAAACCTGAAGGCTTTTCAAACTTGCAAATCAAGAGCAGGCTGACTAATTTGTGGCCGTCGTCTAAGATCCAGCGTTGAGGTATTTGGCACAGTTGCGGACACAGGCTTCATTTAGTTTTCAAAATTGGGATTTTGGCTAAATACAGAGAATTTCCTTGGTTGCCTTTGATGTTGTGGATGCCAACGAAAAAAACCTTGTGCTTTATTGGATGGCTTTTGGGCGAAGCGTTGATACGTTTATCTAGAATGAAACATGGAAAATAAAGATAAAAAGCGTTAATTAATTATATTTGGCCCAAAAGGTTGCACGTGTCGACTTACAATGCCTAAAATAAATTGTGAATATGTATAAAGGTTTCCTTACACAAATTTGGTGAAATTGATATTGTTTTCTAACCAAGTCAAACTAGCAAAAAAAAAAAACAAAAAAAACTAGGGAACTTTTAACTAGGAAAAAACATTAAAAAAAAAGAGACAAAAAAAGGTAATAGGGCAGGAAACCCTAGAATAAATCGGAGTTAAAAATATTTTCGTAAAGTTTATTAACACTATTTCGATCTTTTACGTTACCGTAAATATTTTGGTAAAGCAAACTTATGTTAGTTTGGTTTAATTTAAAATTCGAAACTATTTAAAATTGAAGAAGAGTTTGTAAACTGGCTCATCAATAAAATAGTTTGATGTAGATTGATAGTTTCTCTGTCGTAAATTCAAAATTGGATTGGAAACAAGATACCGTATGATATGTTTTTGGTCTTTAAACTGAGTTAAGGCCTATGTTGACAACTTGAGCAAGATTTCAACAATTGGCAGTTTGCACATGCTGAATAGGAGCATCTCTATATTATCCATTCGCCAACGTGTGTTAAATTTATGACACAGACCACAAGAAGACCACAAGGAAGCCTGTATGTGGCATTGAATTTATACTGGGCTCGCTCTAAAATTTCGCCTCAATTGTTGCCTCACTTCTCACATTCACTCCTCGAGCCTCGTTCTAGGGGTCCCTTGGCAGTTATTGCACGTTGTGACTACGTGTACTTGTTGTCACCTGTTTGTGACAAAGGAGGAGCTGCGTACGTTTGTATCATGCAAAGTGCACTTAGTTTATGTAAGTGTAAGTGTGTGGAGACGGCTCGGTTATCTAGCAGAGGAGCAGAAGCTGCTTCAACTGGGACACGAGAAAGATAAGTGGAGAGGAGACGAAGAGGTAACAAAGCCGCAACATATTTTGTCCAAACGACGCGACGCCTTGTTGTTGAGGTGTCAGTAATGTTGCGGTCGACATTTATTAATCATGGATATGGAGTTGGCAGCTGAAACTGGAGCTGGAGCTGGCATAAAGTCAGAGATGAGAGGGGAGGATGCGTACGTGAGGGCATGTCAACTCAAGTGGTGCGTCACGAATAACTAATAGCAAAATAATTGAATGACACAAGTTTTCTTAAAGCCAGCTTGGCCGGAACGTGAGCATCATTCAGTTGATGTACTTATTCTTCCCAATTGATGTACTTTCCGCCATAAAATTCATAATAAATGTCGAGGCTATTTCTTGGAATAGTTTGGCGATAAATTCTTGTGCTTCCTCTGATTTTTTCAACTTATCAACTGCGTCATTGGGAAAGTTGTGTTGAACTTAAGACGACTTTGTATAGTTTGTTTTTAATTAAAAATGAGCTCATAGCGATCTGAATAATTTTTTTTATGAAACGCAAATATTAATAATGTACAGCATGTGCCGTGAGATCGCCTCAGGGTTGAAAAAAGACATACATGGGGCACATCAGTCAGAGCATAAAAGTGTGGTCATGTCTGGGGATCATGTGAGTGTTTACTTTCCAAACAGACAAAATTTTGCAATCAGGCTGTCAAATTAATTGTTTTTGAAATGCGTAACCAAACAAATAAACAGACACGCGGAGGCAGATGGAGAGAATTAAGGACAGCATAAACGACTTTTTAATGCGCTATATAAAAAAAAAAACAGGACTGAACATTAGAGTGCATCGATTTTTTTTCACCAAAAATGGTAACCCATTTTCGTAATCTGTGGTCAATTCTAAGATGTTTTCACGAAGAAACAAATTAATTCCTGGTCCGCGCTTTTTGAGTTGAAAAATTCACTTTTTTGAACAATTATATCTCGGGTGTTTATGGACCGATCCTGACAAATTTGGTGTCAATACTCTAGTTAGGACCAGGACTTTCAAAATTTTACAGAACCAAAGGACGAAAGGTCCTTTAAACATCATTTTCATCCTTGGAACGGCGATTTCGCGATTCGTCTCTATCTTAAAAAATTAGTCCGAATTAAAGCTATTTTTTGGCACAAAATAAAATTTTTTTTTGAACCTGTAATTTTTATTAAAAGAAAATGTAAAACCTATTTTAATACAGTTTTAACACAATTTTAATAAAATATGTGTTACATTTTCTGTTAACAAAAAATACAGGTTCAGGGTAAATAAAATTTTTTTTGCCAAAAAATAGCTTTAATTCTGACTAATTTATTGGTTTAGAGGCGAACCGCGAAATCGTCGTTCCAAGGATGAAAATTATGTTTAAAGGACATTTCGTCCTTTTTTTCTGTTGAATTTTAAAAGTCCTGGTCCTAACAAGAGTATTGACACCAAGTTTATCAGAATCGGACCATAAACAATGAAGATATAAATTTTCAAAAAAAATGAATTTTTCAACTTAAAAAGCGCGGACCAGGAATTCATTTTAGAACTATGGTTTCTTCGTGAAAACATCTTAGAATTGACCACAGATTACGAAAATGGGTTACCATTTTTTAATTTTTTCGAGCCCATACAATTCGATGCACTCTACTGAACATAACTTGACCCTTAAAGCATTTTCGCGTCATAATTTGGGACTTCTATTTAAAAATCCTAGTTATGTTTCTGATTAGCACTTTTAAATATTTAACAATTTTATCGTCTTCACTAATTTAAAAACACAACAAAGAAAATAAAGTTGCTTTTTTGTCTTAAATTTAACTTTTTTGGTTTAATCCATTAAACGGAAACTTTAACATTTTTAAGGTGCCCAGCCATGAAGTAAAGAAGAACATATTTTAATGTAAGTGATGCTGGGAACTTGAATGGAAAAGGAGGCATATAAAGTTTATATCAACGCTTTTAAGTGCTTAAGTGCCAACATTTTGCCACACATACACTCTCACAAACCGGAGAGACACTTAGTCGTGCATTATTCAGGAGTTCGCACACCGATGCATTAAATTAATATGCCGATTCAATTTATTTGAAAAGGTAAAGCACATAAAGTGCGTGTAGTGCCTACTAAAAACAGAATGAGCGCAGATTCTCTAACACATTTGACGAGTGAAATAAACCCAACGCATACACATCGACTTCTGCCTTCCGGTTAAACTCTCTCTCTCTCTTCCACACGCTCATTCTCTCTTTCACTCTTGGGCTGAGTGTATGTGAAAAAGCGCTAAAAGCCACTTTATTGAACATTTACGCCATTAGGGCAGGCAACGGGACGCAGCATTTGCCGTGACGATGACGTTATAAAAAAAAAAAAACTGAAACGACGTTGTCAGTCACTCACTAACACATTTACACACACACTCACACACTAGCTGGCAGCCATTATGAAAATTTTATGAAATGGCGTAAATGTGCATAAAGCTCATAACAAAATTAAGCAGCAACAACAACAAGCACAACAACTGAAGCACATTGATATTGAGACTGAGCAGGAAACCGATGGCCGTCATTCCCTTGACATTTTCAATGTGTCTAGAGGACGATTTCTATTGCTCTTGAATCTGCTGTGCTTGATACACCCTACAATATCCAGTTGCATTCGATTAGGCTCAACTGATTCCCTGGAACCATCAAAAATTCTGTAAGCTCTATCTCATAATTATCGCAGTTGACATTACGAGCTAAAAGTACTGATAAATAATTATAGTCGAACATTTATAAATTAAAACCTACAACAACGCAATTAAATATAATACTTCAACCAAATAATACAGATTGAAAAAGAAGCTTTGTCTTTCCAAATAATTCTCTAGACTCTAATTAACCATAATTTCACATGATTCTAAGAAAAAGGCGCTCTATTACATGCGTTAAACCAAGTCGAGTAGTTTTTAATAAAAGCTGCAATTAGCTGCTAACTCAGCTGTACGCTGTACAATTATTAATAATTTTCTATTTAGCCAAAACTCTCGGCACATCTTCTCTTTCTGTAAGCTGGCTTAAGCAACTAGCTATTGACTTATTAATTAAGATAGAGCAGCTGCCAAAAATGTGGGCTAGGGAGAGATTGTGTGAGTGGACAGCCCCCTATTTATGTATCTGCCATCCCTTATCACATTTATGACAGCCTTGGCCCAGCCAAATAGCCAAGTATAATGCTGCCAATTTGAATGCCAGTCGCGAGTTTGGGTCAACTGAACGTTGATTGCATAGCCAAGTAGCTTGATACCTAGTGCCAGATAATGTGCTAGATATTAAAATGGAAGACAAGCTATGTCCATAATGCTAACAACAGTTAGAACTGACAGAGAGAGAGAGAGAGAGAGAGCGGGAGAGAAAAGGTAAAGACTCCAATCAAAAACTCCAATGAGCCAAAAGGATATCCGCAGCTCGCTGCCATTTTACTTATGGAGTTGTCTTCTGTGTTCTTTGCTGACGTTGGCAAAAAAGAGGTTAAGTCCAAGTCCCGCCTTTGAGATACCCTTAAATTCATTTATTCATTAATTTTCAACTCAATTATTCAAATATTTCTGCATACTTTAGGGCGTTTGTATTGCTTAAAAACTTAAAACAGTCATAACTACTATTAATCTTAGTCAATCTTTATGTGTTTTAGTTGATTGACAAATAATAATAAAAGGAATTGTTAACTACAAAAAATTGAATCTCACAAATCGTGGTTTTTCAAATTTTCTGAGTCAAAAATTTGAAACAAACTTCATCTGAGTGGGTTTCATAAAAGTCTACAATCAAAATTTTATTGATCTGATTCTTGCAGTCTCTGAGATATGAATATTTATGCAGACATGGCCATAACGACTCGACATTTGAAACTTGTTACATTCGAATAGAATATACCCGTTTTCGATTTACGTATATAAAGATACAGCTACAGTTACGAGTGGCAAGAAGCAGCACAGCGAGAGGTCGGACCATGTCCTGCAACGGCGTCCTGACTCCTGCTTCTATCGTAGCAGTTACATTGCCCACATTTGACTTTGGCTTCCATTTTTTTTTTTGCGGCGTTTCCCGCATTTGTGGAGCTCACATATTTCTCTGTTTAAGCTTCGTTATGCTGCTGCCAGCCAATTTTTTTTCTTCTCTTTTCGCTTTTATTATTATTATTGTTCCTGCAGTTGCTGTTGTTGTTGTTGTCGTTGCTGGTCGCCTCCTTTGCCCTCTGACCTCGCCCAGTTTTTTGTCGTTTTGTGTTAATTTTGCTCTGAATGCGCAATTTATTTGCGTTAAACTTGAACGTGTGTGTGTGTGTCGGTGTGTGTGTGAGTGTGTATTTGTATGGCTGTCTGGTTAGTTGTGTGTATTTGTGCAGCACATAGAATCAACTTTAACCCACACCCTGTAGCATTGCATGTGTCTGGCGTTGCATTTTGTGTAGACGCCCTTAAAATTGTTTTCACTTTAATTTGCAGTCGTTGCAAAATTTAATCAGCTCTAAGTATACTCTAACCATTGTCCTGGTCCATTAGCAAATATGCTGCAGTCAGCATCGTTCTTATTTGACAAGACTGGGGAATTTGCATAATTCCATCTTTTTCATTTTAATATGCAAACACAGATTGCAACGATTGCGATAAGTTCAACTTCTAACTCGACTGCAATATAACTTTTGAGAGTGAAAATCTCTTAAAACTAATTAAGTACCGCATTAAGTGGTCTAACTTTAGATATTTGCTTACTTTAAGAGTATGCTGTAGTTGGAGATAAGCATGGTACTTGAAATGTTTCAACTTATCTTGATACGTTTGCTTATTTTCAGTAGCCACAATCCGAATGCTAATGCCACTTAACAATGAGTGCTAAAATGACGTAGCTGAAATCCCCCCCTTAGATTCGCATACATCAGTTTAACCGCAAAGACGTGTAGATGACAGTTGGGTAAGACCCAGAGAGAGACACTGAGACACTGAGAAACTGAGAAATATCGTATTAGCTTAGACAGCCACAAGTATGCAGCTGTCAGTCGTTTGCGGTTTGTTTGGGCAATGTTAGATTGACTTATGATAATCGGAAACAACAGGAATGGCCACATTAACGTCATCATCATTATCATTAAAAATTAAATACACAAGCTTGGAATTTGGCCGAGATATTTACTCAGCCCACTTAACAAGTATTTGCCAGGGAATTAAACTTACAGTTACTTATGCGTTAACGGATACGAATATGTCAATTTCAGTCTAACCAAACTTCAGAGATTTTCGTTATTTGAAACTCTTGTATCCTGAGGGCACTTGTGGCTTTCAATGTCTGTTTCCAATTTGTTTGAGTGTTGAACTTGTTTGAGTCTGCTTAAAATCACAGAACCTGCAATCCGAGCACTCGTATGTAAAGTATGCCCCAGGACAGGGCGTGTCTTCTGCACAGTTTCACACACACATAGAGACCAGTCAACGCCACTCGTTGTGGCAATCAATAAGCCCACAAAACACAACTATGTGTATGCCAAAAGTGACCCAGTTTGGCAAGGACAATGGCCAACCTGGCTGCAACTGTCAGGCGACATCATTTTCCCTGCTTTTGCTACTTTTTTTTCTTTTCTATTCAACATTTTATGCCCGATATCCAAAAAAAGCAAGAGTATATTAATTTTGTGTACATTTATTTAACAGAAGTAAAAAACAATTTTAATATATTTATCCCAGAGTCTATTTTAGTAAGAGTCTAATATTAAGTAATTAAAATATTTTTTCAATTGTATAATTTATTAGGGTACAGGATCTTCCATAGTCAAGCACACTCAACAAAAGCATTCATTCATGTAATTTTTTTTGACAAACAGCCAAGAAACACTTCTGAGTTGGCGTAGAAGTTCAAGACAGTCTCAGTTTCTGCATTATTTCAAAAAACACTTTTTTTTGCATTGGCATTGACATTTTCCAGATGTTGGAAATAAACAAATGACCAGCTATGAGTTGTGTGATTCACACACACTTGCACACACAGTCATCAGTCACTTGTGTGTGTGACAAATTCCATGCTCTGTTGCACGCAAACAGGAGGCACTCAAAATCTGTTGCATGCTTCGAGGCGCATTCCGACATCCGATTGTCATTGTATCCTGTTCTTGCTTACACTTCACATCTCAAACAGTTTGGACTACCACATAGGGTATATACAGTTGATGAGTGCGGGCGCAATTTGTTGAAAGCTCGTTTCACACTTATAAATGAAATTTGGTTTTGCCTAAAGTGTTGAGAACTCTTCAAATGTCAGGGTTTCCCCTTAGTTTGATGTAGTTTAATTTATGCTTTTTAAATTGCATTTCAATTAATTCACCTTCTGTTTGTGAACACATACATACATATCCCTATGTGCCACACCCAAAATGTAAATTTAACTCATGTTTCACACAATTTTATTTTATTAAAGAAAACATCAAAGCTTTCCGTTCAGGCAGCATCTTTGGGCTTAAGCCGGCCGCAAATTATTCAAAAAGATAGATGGGAAGGGTAAAAGTAAAAGTAAAAGAGGGAGAGAGATATGTTCTCAGCTGCTAATGGTAAAAATGTTTCAATATTTGTCTATAGAATGTTGCGCACAAGTTATGATTTATGCTTGTGGGTCATTGCTGTCAACACAAAGTGAAAAATATAAAACTAACATATTGTTGCTACACACAAAACAATATCACACACACAGCACGACTATGCTTGATGATGAGATACCCTGTAATCAAAATATGTATACAACTTTAGCACCGAAAGCAGTATAAGCTTTAAGGATACAAGGCGTATGCGAAATATGAGTAAATTATAGCATACTATTCAGCGCATACAATATTCATTTTTGACAAGTCCCTTATTAAAATAAACGAAATTACATATTTAAATTTTAAGCAAATGAAATTTGCAGTAAGCTAAGAAATTGTAATTACAAAGTCCCTAAAATAAAAAAAATAAAATACACGCCTCGCCAAAGGGCAAAAAAAAACTCTTTTATGTAAAACTTTTTCGATGAAAGTTGAAAGTAGAAACTTGTAAGAACATATTTCATGGCCGTCCTATAAAATGTCTTAGGGAAAGATTTACATATTTTTATTTCTACATTGCCACTCTTAACTCGATTTATGCAGCATAAAGAAGAAATTGACAGCCAATTAAAGGCGCCTGGGATAAGTAAATGAAATTCTGACCTGGAAGATGCGTCAGGAACATTGAAAAGCAGAAAATAACACGCATCATCGACCTGCAAAACGTCTTTTCTAAAAAAATTTCCATTTACATTTTAATAAACATTTTTGCTGTCTGCCTTTGATCAGCAGCAGAAAGAGGAGCTAAA
Organism: Drosophila subquinaria; assembly: GCA_037043405.1. Classification (NCBI taxonomy): domain Eukaryota; kingdom Metazoa; phylum Arthropoda; class Insecta; order Diptera; family Drosophilidae; genus Drosophila; species Drosophila subquinaria. The sequence goes on along the minus strand of JBAMBL010000166.1, from coordinate 1,271,815 downwards.
GCAGAAGCAGAAGCAACAGCAATAAAGCACATAGATTAAAAGTCCATTAAATTACATTTGAGCCATATAAATGGCATTAAATTGCCGTGCACTTGCCGCTGGGCAAGTAAACAGGACTCGTGCGAGCATAAATAACATAAAAAATTTATTGCACGCCCTCAAAAACCGAAAGCAGAGAGTAACAAATACTCGATGTACATATAGATATATTCATGCCATAATATTAAGTCAAGTGTGCTCGATTCTGCAATGACCTGCAGCCAATTTCTGTATACAAAGAAAAGACACCAGCTGGCAGGCATCACTGTAGTAATTCCCATGGGCTTATAGCTCGTACATCTTTTTATACCTGTATTAATTATTAATGGATGTTCTCTGTTCTTGCTATTTATTAGACAACAGACTGACTTGAAGATACACTACAGATATTGAGTATAGAGAATATAAATTTAACTTTTTGGCATTAACAAATGAATTCGTTTTGCAAATTTATAAATATTTAACTTTTTTGCAATATTCTGGCAGTTGGAAGTCACTTTTTAAATTACTTGCAACACCTTGAAGCATGCATAAATAATGTCATAGATAAGATGCCTTAGAATAAGAGAGAGAGAGATACAGAGACTGAACTTTTCTCTAGGGAAAAAAGCACGAAGCGTAAATGATTTGCAAAGACCTAAGATAGAAGAGCTCTGGCAATTGCATCTTAAATATTTAAGAGCCAAGGCTCAACTCAAGGGAAAAGCTCATGATGGATAAAGGCACGCGTTGTTTTCTTATCGGCCAAGTAAAATTGTTGGTTGCAGAAGATGCCTGAAATTGGTCTGGCCAGGTCTAGGCACACTTTATGACTGCGGCCATAAAATAGCATGATGATATTTCGCTTACCTTTGCGACGGATTTTAAACACAGAGCATGGGAGAGAACATGACGGGGTCTCTAATGAACTCAACTGTAAAATTGGTAGAGCTCAGTCAACAATCAGTCAGCAATTCAGCAGGGTGAACAACCGTCTAAAATGTTTGCGGTTAGAGCCAAGTGGCAGCTGAAGTTGGAGCTAGACTGACTGCATTGGATGGTGCAAAATAAATGGGCAAATACAGACAATGAAACATTTATTCAGACCCCAGGCACTGTCGTACTCATCGTCGCACAGTGGTCCTTTGGCTCAATTTCGCTCGAATTAATTTAAATTTTAAATTACTAAATAATGGTAATATTTTTTGATCATTGAATTTATTGTGATTTTCAATCGATTCTATACGTAATATCTCGGTGTGCAGACGTGAACTATAATTCCTTGTTTTGATGAATTAACCATTAGGACCACTGTGCGTCGTCGTCATCCTGGGCAAGTCCTGCCACAAAGTTATTCAATCTATTTGATGCCAGTCGTGCGTGTATGTTTGCTTTAATTGCCAGATACTCGTGCAGTGGCAAAAAGGATTGCATATTGATGGTCAGCTTTAACCATTTTGATTAGCTTGTCGGCTTGGATAAATTGCTTGTGGCAGTCAATAATTGAACTCGACGGCATCACAAGAGAATTCAATTAACAGCCCTCCCAACTTTGTGCGTCGTCGTATTAATGTTGGGATTATGAAACTTGTTTGGTGGAGGGCCAATTAAACGCATGACACATCTTCAAGCCGAATGCCAAACAATAACAAACACAGCTACAGATACAGATACACCTACAGCTACAGATACAGATACTAATACAAATATAAATACAGATAGAGATACAAATGGAGTGCCATCAATAAAATGAGCAACATCCAAAATGGTTGAAGCTGCCACGTTATTGCCACTTAGGAGGCCTCCCCAAAAGCCCAAACACGTTGCCCGGATCCATTAATGGTATGCCATGCACACAAACACACAAACACTCTGCATTTCAACACAAAACTTCGTCTGGCGGAGACCAAATTCACGCTTCATTGAGCCAGGAGATTTCATTAATAAAAAATGGAAAATAGCATAGACCAGACTCGACCCAGCAATGGACCAGGAATAAAACGAGGGCGGGAACGGGGACAGGGGCAGGATTCTTTTGGCATCGCCAGCGGATTTAACTATTCATGAGCTCACACAAAACGACGCTAAATGTTGATCACAACAAGGGCCAAAAGGAGGCATGGCCATCAGTTATTTTTCGTATATACACGTTCTTACATTTAAATACATGTATAAGTGAGATATTTTCTCTCTCAGAAAATCGCACAGGCTTTTACTTATACCTAGCGTTTTCTTTGGAATCCCTGAAGTGGTTACCTCACACACACACACATAAGAATTTAGGCCAACTGGGAGAAATATTCAAATTGTGAAGTAAAACCTACTCGTTGAAGACACTAAGCTTTTCATATGTAAGTATATTTAGGGTGTTCACTTTGCCCTAGCAGCGTTTCAGATTGAAAACGTTGCAAGCTTTCTGCGAGAACAGCGCTTTATGTGGAAAGCGTTGTACATAACTAAAGTGGGCCGTTTTTTGTTTACATATTGATGAATATGTTCAATGCTTTGCACGTAAAGCGCTGTTCTTGCAGCAAGCTTGCAACGTTTTCAATCTGCAACGCTGCTAGGGCAAAGTGAACACCCTAATTGTATTTACAATTTTCACTTTTAGTTGAAAATCCTCTTCAATTTTCAAATGTTTCCAGTTTTTATCAACAAGTTTGCACCTGTATGTCAACACAATGTCAACTGCCAGCAGCTGCCAAATCACTGTGAAAAACATTTAAGAGCTCAACCTACGCTGGGCATTCGGTGAGCATTTGCGAAAATTGGAAAAGCGTGTTCCAATGCCAAATGCCAGATACATAGAGTCATGTCCTGTGACAGAGAGACAGACAGACCGGCAGACAGACAGACTTTGTGAAAAGCGGAAACATGTTGACTATCCCTCCCGCTCTTCCAATCCCAGTTTCATTCCCTGTCTCATTCCCTGTTCTCTGTAAGTCACTCCCTCCGAATTTTTCCTGCCCTGAAAATGGCAATGCTTTTACGTCTGTGCTGGGCATTCGATTGAAAAACTTACTGTGCTGAATTGCCCCTAAAATTAACGGGAAGTCGGCATGAAAAAACAACAAAATTGAGAGCTGTCTAAGATATTCTAATTTCTTAGGCGTCGCAGAAAAAAAAATTAAGCTACAGGCGACATTTTAATTGAAATGTACAGGGCATGTAACTGTAATCAACAGAACAAAGCTTGCTACCAAAAAAAAAGAAAGAAAAAAAACAAGAATACGAGATAAAAAGCAAACAAGCAAAAAATGAGCCAAAGATACAGTAAAAATGGTCTAGTTGAGACTGTTTGACTGCGAGACTCTCTGTAAAACCCAAAAAGATATCGCAGTCTTTGAAAGTTGTCAAATTGCAGTCGCTAGATGGCGCCAGTGCTGCGTTTCCCTGATCTTTCGGTGGAAAATAGTTTATCATATAAAACAAATATTAGAGTTTCTAAATACCCTAAATGTTGTCAAAAATGTTGTTATAAAATTGCAACATTCACACAAAATTAAAATACCTTTTATTTTGGCTATTTGCAATGGTCACAGGGTATTACAAACGAAAAGAAGCATTGACTTTGGTTCTTTGCTAGCTGCAGGCTAAGTACAGACAATTTGGAAGTTGTATGACATGATGAAAACAATTGTGAGATGCGCAGACATCGCTGAGCTTATTACGAAACGCTCTTGGCCAGGGTAATCACAATAAAGAGACCAGGCTAACACAGAGACAAACAGACACAGGGAGTGACAGAGAGAGAGAGAGAGAGAGAGAGAGATTATCTACTAGAAAATATATTTTCACAATGTTATGTAGATAAATGCTTAAAGGTTCTGCGCTTGTCTCAACATCGGGACAACCCATGGTGCCATCAACAGTGGCTGGCCAGTAGTAAGTATATAAAAACGGCACATGATCATAAACCCTTTTTCAGACAATTTAAGCCAAGCTGCGTAGGGATTTGCTTGGTTGCCTCTTTATGGGCTCCTTGCTTTTGGCCCTTTGCAAACTCAAGGTTTACGATTGAACTGGATTTAATTTGGCAAAATTGTGCGGGCACTTAAATGGCCAACAATTTGAGTTGACTTCTCTTTTCAGCATCGTTATGTATATGTGTGTGGATTGGGGTGTGTATGTGCAACTATCAGTTGATGATTTTATGCATTGCATAAGCACCAAGTTGTTACAACTTTGGTGCGTTGTCCGCCCTCCAACTAAAAGCGCTAAAACTTGAAGCTTTTTCTCGCTAACTCTCTCCGTCACTCCCCTAGCTTATTAATTTATTTATTTACTTTTTGGTGTTGCATTTTCCAATGCTAAAAAACTTCTACTGCTATAATTTTTAGCTGCTTTCAGTCGCTGTGCTCCCCGGCGTGTCGTAACTTTGTTGATAACTCTACAAAACTCAATTACGCGACTTTATATTCAACGCTACTCTATCTCTTTTACACACACACAAACTCTCTCGCTTTCTCTGTGTGTGTTTTAGATTGTGCTTTGAAAGATCCAGCAACGTTTTTTTCCTTGGACTACATGCATATTTAAAACTGAAAAGCAACTGACCACGACGTGAGTCGGTAACCAAGCATTTATTCTTCATATATGTATAAGACACTCAAGGAAATCTCTTTATTACAATTCTATTTTGTCTAAAATTGTAACTTTTACAGTCAGAATTTATGCAATCCAATAAAATAAAGTTCTTTTTTAATTATTTATATTTAAAATAAAAATCAATAAATATACATTCCTTAACATGGTTTCTCATCAATTGTTAACCAAATTGTATAAATAGAGCAACTAAATTCATATCACTCTATTTATGTTAATGACTTCAAAATTGGTGTGTAAATTCATATTACTCTTTTTAATGACTTAAAAATTGGTGTAGAAACAGCGCATCAATAAAATTGACAATTTACCCGTTGAATTGTAAATGTAACCACAAAATCGATTTGGACAGATCTCCCACCATTTACGATTTAAATTCGTGCAAAAGACTGCATGTTGGTAATTGCGTCGTGTTGCAACTGCAACGGTCATTAATGTGCACTAGAAATAGCCCTTTAGCCCGACAGTTAGTCCAGGTCCAGGTCCCTGCCATACTCGATACATGGCTAACTATTTTGCGTTATTATTGCCACCTACATCGTGTTAGCCCAGTCATAATTGGGCCATGGCTAAAACAGCAACAGCATAAATTTAGACAGCGTTGACAGCATTAATGGAGCCTGCCCAAGAGTCGCGCCCAATGTTTCTATTGATGATCATAACAGCATCCATCCAGCACACATACACAAATATACTCTAATGTATGTACGTGTTTCGGATTATGTAATATTTGCAGATTTTGTGTTGTCTACTTGGCAGCGTCGTAACAGTTTCTGGTTTACGAGTACACGTACTTGGCCAAAATAACTAGCATCGAAAGTTTTATTAGCTTATTTTTATTGCCGTTGTTTGTTAGTGCAGCTGCCTGATTTCTATGCTTCTGCCACAAACTCTGCCTGCTTTGCATAAGAAGTATGCACATAAATCTGATTCTCATTCTCTATCTCCATGCATGTCTCACAAATACATATTCTCGAGCCTTCAAAAAAAAAAAGTTTGCAATTTTTGGTTTTTGTCTAAGTGCATTTGTTTTTGACACATAGCATATTTACTTTATACATGCATGAATAAATTTTATCCGTTGCTGGTAATGCGTTTAGCATGAACACAAAGTACATCCAAAACATGAACAAAAAAATGCAACAAATTCGACTTCAATTATTAATTGTTAGTCTGCCTAGCAAAGTGGAAATACAACACCACTCGTGAAAATGAATAAAAATTGTTTTTGTCTTCAATTATTTGCGGAAACAAACAGTTTCTGAATATTTGTTGAAAATTTCGTTCCAACTTAAATTTAAAAGGGTGGTTTGTAAATAAAACACTAAAGTAAAACCTGACACTAAAAGCAAAAACCATTTGCAATAAAATATATACAAATTGTATTTTTAAAAGTGCATACAAAAGTATCTGAAAACGAGTAAGAATTCTATAGTTAAGTGTGCTCGTGCATTAAATATCTTTGTTTCTAGTTTAAATTATTACATTTAAAATAATCTAATTTTACTCAAACTTTTTTTTGTTACAAATATTTTAAAATTTCGAAATTACAAATTAAATAATGCTAAACAAGCTCTCTAATTAAAGTATTCAAACTTAATCACTTAACATGCACTCAACTCTGCATAAGCATGAAAGCAACTGTTGGCCGCAGGCAAAATATAATTATTACAACATATAAAATACTTATCATGCTTTTAGTTACAAACATAGTTGAGAGAAGCACAGCAAGTTGTGAAGTCCATTAGGAAAATTAATCAAGTTTGTAACTTGAAGACATGTGCTTTAATGAGGTCCAAAACGATGCTCTAGACTTGGTTTTCATTAGAAACATGCTTTTGTCAACATGACAATTAGATGCAATTAAAGCCGAGCAACAATGTTGGCTAAAGGCAGCTGCAGATGCTTTGCCAAAAGTTAACCATAATACGAGTACAGTAAGCCAATGTGAATGTGCATTAAAAGCAACTGCACGTAGCCAAATTGATGGCAACGGTAACCAGAAATTTGCCAATTTATTGTGCATCCATGAGGTAGACCATCTCCGACATTCGTGTGTGTATCTTGTAGCTTGTCTGCAGAGCCCGAAGCTGAAGCTACCTTTGTGCTTGTGCCAAAGCTGGAATAACTTGTCTATGACGTTGTTGGCTAGATCGTGTGTTTTGGCTGCTAATCAGCAGGCGAGCAGACGAAGCCGCCTCTGATGCGTGTCTAACGTTTCGCGGTTGCCTGCGAAACTTTCTGGCATTAATTCAGTGCGTTGCGCCAAAAAAAAAAAAAGAGAATCTCTCATAAAATTTAATTTAAGCGCTACTGCCACACAACACGAAACTTTCAGCTAGAGCCGAGACCGAGGTTGAAGCTGCTGCAACGAAATAAATTGCGCCAGAATGCAGCACGCGCAAGTAGCGTTTTATTTATGCAGCGGAAACAGGGCCGAGAACCGAGAACCGGGAACTGGCAACGGGAACAGCAAACGGGACTGCGACTGCGAATGCGACTGGCACTGCAACCGAGATTGGGACTGGGATTGAGAGTGGGTTTGGGATTGGGTTTGGGTTTTGGGAGCCGGCAACTGAGATGCTTGGCTGCATTTCAATGGCAAAAAAAACACACCCCAAAGCATCCACGTCCATGGCGGGCGCACACATACACACACACATGATGCCGCCCTTTTGGCAGCGTCAGTCGCACCCTGCCAGAAATAAGGGAAGAAATCTTGCAAATGAACACAAAAATGCAAAGAAAACAAAAAACAACAGCAGCAGCAACCAAAACAACAGCAGCAGCAGCAGCAACAACAACAACCACATACACATTGAAAACGAGTTGCGAAAAAATCTTTTGTATGCAGCACAAAAGCAGCGAAGGCAGCAAAAAATAACGGGGGAGCACATGACAAACAACTTGGAATAAGTTTTCCAGAGACCAGAATTGCACTTGCCGATATGCGAGAATATATATATATATTTTTGGTCCAGCCCTCAAAGGGCACATTGGCTTATGAGTTCGTGGCAGTATTTGTCTGTTCGTATAAGGACTTAGATCTCAGAGAATTAAGGTATTTAATGAAAATTTTATCACGATCTGTTTCTAAGTTTATATTTGGCAAATTTAAAATTTTATTTCATTTATGGCAGTTGGACAGCTGTAAAGATAGGTGTACTGGGCATCAAACCGTCGAGCAACTCCCACAAAGGGCTCTTACTTGAATTTTTTGTTTTTCAGTTGGGTGCTGAGGATAATATTGAGGGAATGACGTCGCCTTACAGAAGAAGTCATTGGCCTTTTTTGTTTACCGCCTCCGCCCAGCCATCAAAAAATATCGACATTGGCAATGCTCCATTAGAAGTGATTGCTTCAGGGCTGCACATATTAATCAAAACTCGACTTATATAACATGCCAAACAGTGTACACTGCACAACACATCATATGATAATCATGTGATAATTTTGTCTACCAACATTAACGCTGACTCAGCAGCAACTCCTCCTGCTCTATGGTGTTGTACAATTAGAAACAACGAAACTATAAAGACAATTTCCAACTTGCGATCACAATTTGAAAGCGCAATAAACTTGCGCACCAATTTGCATGGTGTGAAAATTATCATTGTGTCGCGACTCGCGATACCAAGCAACCAATGAGCCAAGCAACTGGGTCACATTTGAATAGCTCCCATATGTAATACTTATTATCACCAGCTAACTCATAAAGTAACCCCAAACTAGATCGTGGGTGTGTGACAATCTCTATAGTATAATAGATTGTCGCCATGCAAACAAAGTCTTGCGATTGACGTCTCCGCTTGAGTACTTCGAATAATCATTTGTCATTCTCAAATTTTCGAAATATGATTTCTCACAACAATGTTGATGTCATGCCTATAAACAAATACAAAATATAATTGCAGAAATTTCTATAATTTTTATGCTTTCACTTTCAACATCAAATATGTAACATATTGGACAATAAACTGAGATCTAGTAATGAAAAATCTTCTTTGCTTCAAGGCGAAATATCAAATAAAATGTATAATGAAATTGATGCATTCAGCTTAATACGTTCTTAGAAAGATATAGAACGAATACTAATCAGACAAAATGGAATTACTAAAAAGAAAAATCTGAGCAAGAAACTTCAAGATTATAATGGGATTTGTACTTATTGGACCCAAACAACTTCTACATAACACACTGTATATTTACAATTGTCAAGAACTGTAATCCAGCTTAACACGCTTGGCACAATATTGCATTGTAATTTGTGTATACATTTAAATTGATTTGTAAAATCAAAAGCTTTTTTGCTTTCTCCGAAATATTAATCAGAAAAACCCAAACTGAATAATGTAAATGTCGAACGGAATATTGCTGTATGCAACTGCAAGCTTATAATGCATTCATTTTACTTAATAACAATATCACATTGGAATGGTATGAAAAACTTGGTTGTTTTCTGTGATATGTTAATTTGTAAAAATCGAACAGTATGATATAAATATCAAAGAGAATTCTGCAGAATGCAACTCTTGTTTTATAAGGAAATTTGTACTGACTGAAACAATTCGTCCATTTTGTAGCGTCTATTTACAGATGATAGGCACTGTAATCTAGCTTGATACGCTTGGCACAATATGGCATAGGAATTTGTATATATGTTTATTATTATTGTTGCCTTTTGCCGTTGCCGCTCTTGGCATTAAAGTCTATGTCTGTCTCTCTTTCTTTCTGTCCCTCTCCCTCTCTCTCTCTCTATTTGTCTCTTTCTCTGTCTCTCTGAGCTGTTTCATTCATTCGTGATCACAGCAAATTCCAGAGTGGCGCGTTTCATTCATTGTTGCATTGCGATGGGCGCGTCAAATGTTTTTGAGGAATTTAAAATTCAGTATTGAGTATTCTAATGGGCAGGCCTTGGTGACGCCGATTGCGATTGCGACAACACCAGCAGCAACAAAAACAACAACACATCCAATAACAACATGAACAAGACGACAGACAACGACATCAGATTCAGCTCTGTTGTTGATAATGCGCGGCAGTTGTTTATATGTGACAGGTCTATGCCAAGTATTTATATTACTTTATTTCATAATTAATTAATGAGTACTTACACACCAGCTTACACATGTATAAACAAATGCATAAGTATGTGTGTGTTTGTGTTATATAATTATTTTATAATTGAATTCTTAGTTTAACCGCAACGTGCCAATGTGTCACAACAGTGAATTTTAATCAGCATTATAAATAAATGCGGTCAGGCTTAAATTATGAACTTTTTAATCATAATATGAATAATTATCGGCCATAAAAAGCGATCGAATTTTTTTTAAACCAAAGCAAAAAAAACAACTGTTAAGAAAAAACATGCTAGAAATATTTATAACCTTTTTTTTTCGTATTTGGAATGAGTAGAACATGTTTAAAAATATATTTATCTTATTTCTTATTTTTGAAAAAGTATAAGAAACTAAAAAGTTTTTAAGAAATAATTGAGTAAATAGCTTTGGGGGAAGCCACAACTAAAGTTATTAAATGTGTCATTTATAAATAATTAATTTAGCTCCCGTCGCTCAATCAATAATAATTTGCACATTTAACTTGGCTATTAAGCACACATTTGGACACGCCCACAGCAAGCATATACCAATACTGGAAGGTGCCCATTTCGCTGTATCCAAGTGTGGAGTGTAAGTAAACAACAACAACTACTACAATAAAAACAAGAGTAACAACAACAATAGCAGACCCGCATTGCGACAAGGCTGGCCCGCATTTGACCCGGCCAAAAGCTTTACGAATTGCCTGAGTAAGGCCACCTGTATCAATATAAGTATTTACTTATATATGTATGCGTAAATATATTTATAGATTATAATGTATGTGTGTGTTAGTGTGTCTGTCAAACCTCATTTAAATACTATGACGATGTTTTATTGACACTGTGTGTATGTTTTAATTTGGCTTTTGCCTTTCACCGCTGACCGCTCGTCGCGTTGCCCCCTCCCCCCTTCCTCCTTGTGGTTATCCCCCCTCACCCAACACCTCCCCACCGCTGTCGTTGCTCGCTGGCACCTGCTATAAATAAAAACGGATCGGTTTGACGTCACTGTGACGTCATTGTGAATCGACAGCAATAACAAGGCATAAACATTAACTTAATCATTTGTATTTAAAAGTGTCTAAGCAATGTCTTGTCAAAAACTGGTTTCAACACTTTGGACATGTGTTCTTCTGTTTGCCTGTTCTCTAGTTCACTTCGCTTCGCTTCGCCTCGTTTTGTTTGTTTATTTATTTCTATCATTATTTATTTGTTGTCTTATTATTAAAGATTTACATAATAATTTCAATTTAGATTTATTGACACAATTACAGGTGTGTGTGTGTGTGTAGCTCGTGTGTATTTACAAGTCTTACAGCACTGTGCAAATATTTTCTTTTCAATTTTTGTAGTTTTTGCGTCGAGAATCAAAAATATTTTTATTAACTTGACTGAGCTTTGTGTTTACATTTCATTATTTTCAATGCATTATTGCAGCAGTCGCTCTGATTTTCCCCTTTCCGCCGCAATTTGCTACCCTTCTTGGCCTAGCTCAGTTCTTGATTTAGTTTTATTATTGGCCATTTGCATTAATTGCCAACAACGACGCTGCCATTTTAATTGAATTTCCAACACAAAGTGCTGGCAATTTTTGAAATGCTCATAAACTTGACGCGTTTATTTTTGATTCGTATTTTATTTCTCTCGGTATTTCTTGATTTTTCTTTTTTGCTGTATTTCGCATTATTACTATTATTTTGCTTTTTGGCACAAGGCTAACAATTGCGTTAAATGCTCAGCACTTGTTGTTGTTGTTGTCGTTATTGTTGTTGTTGGTATCGCAGCTTTATGAATGGTCGTTGGTCAAGCCTTTTGGGTCTTTCGCCCGTGTAATGCATAAACAAATAACGGATGAGAAAACAAACACGGCCAAAACAGCCATGACAGCCGTCAGCCAACAGCCAACAGCGAGCTGTTAATTCAAATGTCGTAATACACCTATCAATCGATATATTTACATACATACGTATCTATATCTATATATATACACAAATTTCGCCTTACAAAGTTAAACGAGAATCAAGCGCAATAGTTTCCATTTTATATACAATTTTTACATATTCTCTCGCTAACGAATTTATCAATCAATTGCAATTGCAATGTGAACTGGCAAATGGCAATCGCATGGCATACATTCAGTACATATTTTTTCAGAATTTATGGCCAAATCAATATTTGCCAACCATCGCCATCCCCATTCCCAGTTAAGCCTTTGTGCCGAGCACGTACTCAAACTGCTCTCAAATTCTAAAATTCCAAAAGCACAAGTGTTATATTTAGTAGAATTATGGACTGGGCTGACAAAATGGGCTTGAAGTTATTCCGTTACTTTTATTTTAAAAACAATAATAATTTTTTAAATTTTTTTTTTTTTGGAAACTTAAAAATTGGAAAAACGTTGGGGAAGGTTTTGGTTGCAAATAAGTTTACATTTTATGCAGAAAAAAATCTTTCTCTCTTCAATTTATTTCCTTTTTTGCTTGATATACCATTTGTATTTGAAAATATACCTAACTTTTTAAAGAATCTTATTGAGTATATTTATTTTATTATTATTATTAATTATAAATAAATATTGCAGATTCAAGAAAACTAAGTCACAAGTTAAGACGTTAATTTGAATAGTAAGCTGACAATTCTAGGGCGCTTTATGAAAACATTTGTCAACTCTGGGCGAGGCCAAAATGGTTATTAACTGATGTTACCTGCCACATTAAGATTTAATTATTTAACCGGTTAACCAAGGGAGCAATAGTCAGACTGGCGGCCTTCAAAAGGGCAATCATAAATGCATTTAAATATTATATGAAAATGAATATTATGATGCAGCACTTTAGGCCAGCATGAAATGTGACCTCAACTCACTCGCTGTGAGCTGACCAGGCCGAGTTGTTAAGCAAATCTCAGTGACAGCCGACTAACTGAAACCAAAAGCGACCACAACGACAGCGAAAACGATAACGACGATGACAATGATGATGATGACCGCGACAGCGACAACAACGCGACGCAACGTTGCATGCAACCGGACAACAAAGTGGACGCCACACCGTGTGGCAAGACTCAAATGAACTGAGTGCAGTTGAGCTGACCTGAGCTGACGTCCCCCATATGCATAAATGTTGGGGGATGCTTTATTTACTTCATGCTTGTGCACAAAATAAACCAGGTTGACTCAAAAACAAAAGGAACGATATTAAAAACAGAGTCAATATTTGCTCAAAGTTTTGCAGTGGCCGTTAGCTTTATAGCCGTTTTGTTGTTTCGGCTTTATTGCAGTTTGGCCCCCGGACACAGTCAGACAATATATTAAATATTTAAATTCTACAGCCATTAATGGGAAAATAAAGCATATATCATTTAGATCTATGAGGATATATATGAAATGCCCAGTATACAGAAAGATACTTGTCCAAAATATGTATCTACACTTTTTTAACTCAAAATATAGAATTATATAGTTACATTTTTAACTTCAATGTTGTGTGAATGTTTAGTGAATTTAATTTTATTTAATAGGGCTTAAAGCCACATTTTTAAATCTAAGTGAACTTTTCTAGACTCAAACGTTCGACTTTCGCACAAGCTCAATAATTTGTTCGCCATCGAATTTGAAGTACGGCAACTGTGCCAAAGTTGTCAGACACATTCAATAAAAAAAGTAAGGTAAGAAAATAGCTGAAAATATTTAGCAGGTAGGTGGACAGAGAAACAGAGAAACGCTGTCACATCCTACGAGTGATTGTCCAAATTTATGAGCTCATAAAGATTTCAACCGAAAGTCATAATGACAAAATGCCCGTCAGCTGATGTCGCTGGCAATTGTGGGACGTTTTCAATACTTGCACTTTACGAGTGTGTCTCTGTTTTAAAATGTTTTCTTTTTTTTAGTTCAGTTTTAGTCTCGTGCAATTTTCGGTGAGTGACAAACGTGGGAGAACGACTTTCAAGTTTGGGCTGTTCCATAAAAATGGCCAAGTTTGTGCAAGCCAAGTGCAGTCCCAACATCCACTGCTTAAGGTACTCTTCTCTGCTTTTTGTGTTTATTTTTTTAGTTTTACGTATTTTCGTGATGTTGCAGAGCTGTCAAGTGCTGCTAGTGTCAAAGTTTGCTCTTTGATACCACACAAATTCAATGACAATGGGTATATGCACGCACAAGGTTTGATCATATATTCAAGTTAAATATGTGAGCACTTTTTAAATTGTAAAATATCAATATTATCATTATACAATAATTTTCAACTGCTTACAGGGTATTACTTGGCCTGTACTTTATGCAAAAAGTAAGAACAAGCTTTGCTAGTCACGCCCACAAGGTAAAGGGGGCGTTGGCAAATTACCTTAGCTAAACTTTTGCACAACATCAACAAATGCATCGTGCTTTTGTGTTGCTGCTGTTGTTAAATAAAAAACAAAAAAATGTGTCGCCAAAAGGGGCGTGTGACTGGGGCAGGTGGCAACATGACAGCGCTGCAACAAAAGGCAAAAGTTTATGGGGCACAAAACACAACAAACGCTAAAACAAAACAACAACAAAAGAAGAGAGAACACTGCAGGAAAACCCAACGTAAAGTTAAACACTAAAAATGTTTGAACAATTGTCTTACTCTCTCTTGTTCTTCTGTTGCCAGCGCTGGCCATCTCTTTCTTATATTGGCTGTCAGAGTGTACTGTTTTTTCATGGAAAGTATACTGAATATTGCCAAACTATAAAGGCCACTGTTTGGTTTCGGGAAGCGAACGGGTTTTGCGACGAATTTGAAGCCAAGCGCCAAAATAAAATTATTGACTGCACAAAGGCAGCACCACCGTGTGCCACAACAACAACAGTGTCAACCACCCGAAACAGAAACCACAGCTATTAAATAAAAACAGACGCGTTGTCAGCCAAGCGGCAGAAGCGTCAGCAGCATCGGAAGAGGAAAAGATTTAAACATTTATCTGAACACTATCGTGCCACGGATGCTCTACGAGTATAAGCTTCACATTATCCACAGAAAAATCTAGTGTGCTCGACAAGGATATACCCACAAAGAAGTACAGCTCAATAGCTATCTCAAAACTCAAAAACAAAATTTAATATAATATAATTGAATACACCATCGCATACAAATAACTTGTAATGTTTTGACTGCAATTTAATTAAATACTACACACTCAAATACTCTACCAAATTGCAAACATTCTTAAGTTTAACAAACTTAAGTTTAACACTTAAGAATGTTTGCAATTTGGTAGAGTATTTGAGTGTGTAGTATTTAATTAAATTGCAGTCAAAACATTACAAGTAAACTTAGTAGATTAAAATAATCGATGATGATCTAACATAAAAACATGAATTGTTTTTTATTTTCTTACACCTCCACTGATCTATGATCACTTAATTTGAAATAGACTACCCCAGTTAGCAATTTGCAGGGTATATAAAGAAAAAGAATGACAATACAAATCAAAAAGAGGGAATCACCTTTAGTGGGTTCAAATATAAATTTGTTTAATTTTCAGAATAACCATAAATATTTATCCTAATAAATTACCATCTTTTGATGAACTCGTACAACAGCTTAATATAATACATAATTAATATTTACCTTAACATTAAAAGCATTTAAATATATTTACCTTGGGATCTGCAGAAAACCAGACGCAGTAATCTAAAAGACAAAAGAAGATTATTTCAATTAAAAAATTAAAAAAGCAAATATGGGAAAATTCTTAAGAAATATTATATTATTCACAATAAAATAGTCAACTAGAGCTCCGCTTAATGTCAACTCTGAGTGCTTGACCAAAGTTATTGGCAAAAAAAAAAAAAAATATAAAATCGCTTATGGCTTGATCTCACATAACACACAAAGTGCAGCCAAGTCAAAAAGACCACCCAGGAGTTGGCTTAAAGAGAATTCTTGGTAACGAAGCGGCGACCACAATGGCTCTGCCTCTTTGCCCGCCCTCTTCTTCATCTCTCTCTCTCTCTCTCTCTCCCTTTCTCGCATTTAGCGCTCTCGGCTCGCTGCGCAATATTGTTAATGAATTCTACACGTATGGCTGGGCTGGGCGATTGAACGCGTTGTTTCTACCCGGGAACGGAGCCCAAGGCTGGAGCCTGGGGCAAAGCATGAGCCAGTTTTGTCTGCCAGCCAGGCGCATTTTTTTGTCTTGTTCATTTTTTTTTTTACTCTTACAGAGAGTATTATAATATTGTTCTCAATGTGTAACGCATCAGAGAAGGCTTGGCAGATTCCATTCTTGTTATAAACACTATATCATATAGCTGCCATAGGAACGATTAGTCAAAAATCAATCTTAAGTTGGAAAAACTTTTTTTCCATATTTTATTCAAGTCGGTCCACTTAAGAACAATCGATCCTAAATAAACCTTTAGTATTAAACATATTTTTATTTTTCGAAATATCTCAAAAAAGCTCACAGGTAAATTACTTTAAGGTATCTTATACCTCCTAAAGGTCGATCTGTGAGTAAGTGTATCAAATCTTCGGCTTTCCAAGAACAACCTTTCGTTCTTGTTTTGCATAAAAATGTCTGTAAACTGTTGTTGCTGTTGCTTTGTTCTTTATTACATTTATTTTGTGTGCTGTTGCCAAGTCGCAGTGTCAAGGTGTTGGCCACATGGCGTTGCTCATGCATATTTACAGCTGCCACAGCCGCTGACTTTAGTTGCGGGTTCAATGCTCAAATGATTGGTCTTTAAGTGCATGTGGCAATGTTGTTGTTGATGATTTAACTTTTCTTTTGTCACACTGCTCTTTTGTTGTTGCAAAACTTTCAATGATACTTTGAATAATTTTTCTCTTTATTTTATTTTTATTTTTTTGACTGACATGCTGATGGATCCTCCACTTTGCTGTTGACAGTAGAACAGCAAAACTCAATTCCAAATCACAAAATCAAAAAAAGGTAAATTTATTGGCTCGAGCAGCAGGTAACGTGTCCCAAAAAATGGCCAAATTTTAAAGGTTCACGTGTCAAAGTGGCAATAACACTCAGTCAAAGCAAATCCAAACGGGACGAGGGTTTGTCTTTAATCAAAATTGAGTGAAGAAAAAAAACATAACAATACGGGACAACAAAAGGCCAACTGCTGGCCTAAGCCAAGCCAGTTTGTTATACCCTCTTTTTCTGTGCAAGCGCATAAACCAAGGCTGCTACTTTCCTTAATTTAATTATAATCTTAAGACAGAGGAAAATAGTAATAAAATCAATATCTCAAGATTTATTCCTTAAGAATAATAAAAAAAACAATTGAAAATGTAAATTATTTTAAACATTCTAAAATTGTGATGAGAACAAATAAATTTGCCTACAAATTCAAAAGTGATCAAAATCATTTTAAAGAATTGGAGCATAATGAATTCTGAGCAATTGGTATGTTGACTTCGAGCCAAATTCGGTTTATCAGCATTTCACTTTCGGGTATGTAGTACAAGTATCTTTTTATAGGGGCATCACGTAAAGCGCTTTTCAAATATGCGCGACGAGAAGAACAAATAGAATGGCCGTAAGCCAAAACAAGACGAACACGTCCTAAGAAAGCAAAGGAACTCACTGAGGCAGACGGCAAAAGTTTATCAAGGTCATTACAGCAGGTTGCTCTCCTGTGCCATCCTTGTCAGTCCTTGACAGTTTTCCTGTCTGTCTGTCTGTCTGTCTGTCTGTCTGTCTGTCTGTCTGACTGACTCTCTTGCCTGTCCTGGCTGTCCCGCTTGATTAGCTGAAATTTCTTATCAAAACGATGGCTGCCAGGTGAAAGTAGAAGTAAGAAGTAGAAGACTGTAATAAGCCTTGAACACAGGAAATTAAGTATAAACACATAGTTCATTTTACGCGAACTGTTCAAGTGTATAAGGTCTTAAATATTAATTCATCAGTTGAACAAACAACAAACAAACCAAATACCATCTCTCTCTATCTTTATCTCTATCTATCCTACTCTAATGTTTACAATGTGGGATTAAATGGATTTCAAGTGAATTTATTGTCTGCTGTTTTGGCTGTTTTTTTTTTTTATTCGTAGAATCCAAATTACATATAAAGATTATATTTAAGCTGATTAGATGCTGGCACAAACACATTTAATCGAAATTGAAAATAATTTTCATCTAGCATAAAGTGTTATTCTGCTCCATTTTCCAATCGACACTTTAATTGAGTTTACTTGTATTTCCAGAGAACTAACCCGTAATCATAACTTCTGTTGAACATGTCAAATCCAATTAAAGACTCTAACAATAGACCTGGTAATAAGATCCATTTCTAGGGGGTTGCAAGGATTAATTGAATTCCAAATCACAATAGCTTGACTTGCGCACACATGCTCCCTCAGACGTCATGAGAATATTATTACCAACTACAAGATATTTTCTAAAGGTTCAGGTTGTTACCCGAAGCGTTGAAACACTCATCAAAGAGTCCATAATTTTTAAATTTCTTGTCAACTTAAAGCAGTCGAAAAGAGAAACTTACATTTAATAAACAACTAACAATTCATATAATTTACAAATATTTTCAATTTGTAGGGGAGCAACAGAGTGTAGGAAAGCCGTTCGATACTTGAAAAGCTGCTTAAGTTTTTTATCCGTTGCCATTTTTGGTTTTCCAGTTTGGGCCGCAAAAATGAGTTAAGCGGATTTTCAGGCAGTTTTTGTGGCCAACTAATGGACTAACGCTTA
The DNA here is from genome assembly GCA_037043405.1 of Drosophila subquinaria. Taxonomy (NCBI): domain Eukaryota; kingdom Metazoa; phylum Arthropoda; class Insecta; order Diptera; family Drosophilidae; genus Drosophila; species Drosophila subquinaria. Next base: position 1,253,395 of record JBAMBL010000166.1, on the reverse strand, counting down.
GCAACCCAATTTGCAGCCACGCCCACTTGCGAGCTGTGTGGGGGCGTGGGAGGCGTGCGGCAATTAATATCAATTCCGTTTGGCCATTAACATGGCCGAAAACATATTGGCTAACAAGTGTCAAAGTCGCGCCAAATTAGAGCAAAGCCAATGACGAAACTTGACCGGAAGGGGGAAGAAAAGGCGGAGGCCAGAACTGGGATTGGAATTAGAAATACGAAATAAGGGAATGTTGAGGAGGAGGTGGAGATGGAGGAGGCAGCACTTTAACGCCATGACGCGTGCAAACGATGAGCAGCATGTGGCCAATCCCCAATCGACCAGGCCAGGACAGCATAGAATATAACAGGACTAAGCCAAACACGAATGGGTTCAGTTCAGTTCAGTTTTTGGGGCGCGTCGTTGTCCTTGTTGATAATAATATTCGATTGAGTTTTATTTGCTTTGGGGTTTGGTTCGTTGTTCCTCCTGCTCGTCCAGCTCATTGATGGTTTATTGTCTTTGCAGTCAGACAATATACACATCATGTATTGTGTATATTTTCTGGCCCATATGTGGCCCCTCCTGAAACTATGACGCAAACAAAATGGCAAAACGGCACTCGAATGCTTTTTATGATGCCACAAAAAATACTCTGCAACTTTTCCTACGACTCCCCCGCCTCTGATGACAATTTAGGAATGGGTATCGAAAAGGATAATATCGATGTTTATCGATACAGGAGCAACGTTATTTAGGTAAACAGCAGACAAGAAAAAACTAAATTAATAACAAAAACATTAAATATAATATAGAATAGATAAACCTACAAAGTTACAGCTCCATAAGACCTTTGACCAATAAACTAAAAACGAGATTATATTCAATCCGATATATGTAAGATGCATCCAAACTTTCTTAAAAACATTAATTCAGTTTCTGAATATTATGAGTTTTATATTTTACGTTTTTTTTCATGAATTAAATGGATTCTTTATTGAAAATATTTTCTATCTATCGCCTTCTTATTTTTCTTCGAAAATGTATCAAATTGCTTCTTAATTTTATATAAAATGTATATAAAATATGAATTTTATGTCTAAAAATTTTTCTGATTTATGGAAAATGTTGTTTTTTATATGCTATGGTAACTTTGCTCTCGATCTCAATATCGATGCTTTTAGGCGATACCCATCTCTGGGGACAATGGCTAGGCCAAAAGGACACTGCACCACATGTGGCTAACTCTGGCCAAGCACTTGGAACTTCTCTAATGGTCTCCGTCGGGTCACAGTTGGCTCTTCAAATTGAAAACGGAACAATGACCGACGTTGCTGACGTTGTTGCTGCTGCTGCGCTGCTTCTGCTTCTGTTTCTGCCGTTGATGAGTGATGAAGCGGAAGTGGCTGACGCTATCAGCAAATGCTAAGCGCTCACTAATTATGCAGCCCGTCTGGCAATCGGCAATCAGTGTCACTTACAATGACATACAACAAAAACAAATGCAAAGAAGATAACAACAAAACAAAACACAACACTACGCAACTCAACGCAACAGCAAATAAATAAATATCGAGCACTTTGCGCGAGTTGTTTGAACGATTTCGAACATGTCTAGCACTAAGTTTCAGTTTATAAAAATAAATATAAATTCTCTGATCTATTGCATATTTTCAGTTTTGATCGAAATTGCATTTTTATCATAAAAATATGATGATTAGAGATTTATTTTTTTTTAGGTTGATAAAAAATTCGATTATTTGATAGGATTAAAACTAAATTTAAAGAAAATAATTAAAATATATATATTTTTTTACAAACATATTGCCATTAGTAATTTATTCTAAGGAAATGTACAAATTTTAACGCAAGTATCTCAAAAATATTACAAAATTTACCAATTGGCAAAAATTGACCGAACAACAAAATGTACCAGTTTTGTTACAAATGTACCACATGTGTACAACTCTTGCACACATTCATATTTATTACTTATTAGCATCGATTCCACATCGATAAGCAGCATATTGAATAATGTCGATATATTTGCAAAACTTTATCGATTGCGCCTTCACAAAAAGCAACGAACAATAAAAAAAAAACAATGATGAAGTCGTTTTACAGAAAACGACCGGAAGAGCGCATAGCATAATGAGTGTCTGTTTGTTTTGCTCTTATTGATGTTGTTGTTGTCGTTTTAGCAAGCAGAGGTTGAAGAGGTCTAGCAGATAACATGAGCAACAAGAGTGATAAGAATAGCAACGACTCCCATAGGCGCCGACATCGACATCGCGGATGCTTTCACTCTCGTTGAGGCGATGGCGCAACTCGAAGTGAGTGAGTGGCAGGTCATAAAACACTCGATGCATGTGCAACATGCAGCAGCAGCAGCAGCATCAAAGGCATCGATTAAGTTAATGAAATTGTGGAGTCCATCGTCAGGGACGAAGAAACGTGTAAATTACAATAAACACTTTAAAGCACTTATGCAGCGGACGCGTCGCTCGCAGAGCTGCCAGCTAATGAGGTGTGACAATTAAAAGGCGACAGACAAATGGGCGCAGCTGAATGAGTGAGTGGTAGTGAGTGAGAGAGACAGAGTGAGTGAGTGGGAGTGGGAGTGTGAGTGAGGAAATTTACCTTGTTTGTTTTTACGTTCAACTTGTACGCTTGTGCTTAGTACTTTGGTTTAGAATGCGTTTTTAGAATTTTTCGCAATAATCAGAAATATGGCTGATAAGGTGGCGCTGTTGATAAGGCTAGAAAACATCCAATTCGTAGAAGAAACACACGGTCACGACACACAGTGCACAGTGCAAGGGCCAAAGCAGCATAAACAAATGAACGGTAACGTCAACGGCGACTTTCAGGCGGCTGGAAAGGGTCTCTTTCTCTCTCTCTCTCTATTCTGACGACAACGCCTAGAGAAGCAATTTTCCGGCTTTTCACACACGCGACGGCAACGACAACGACAGAAACGACGACGTCGGCGTCAACTTGTATGTTGACGTTGTCGACGAAGGCGGCACGCTTTCTCGGTAAGTTTTGCTATTGCTTTTGGCTGGTTGGATTTGCTTTTGCTTCACTGTGCTGCTGCTGCTGAATTTTCTGTTTTGCTGTTGTTGTTGCACGACACCAATATGTACTTTTATATGTTGTTGTTATTTCGTTTCGTTTTTTTTTTTTTAATTTGACCGCATTTGTCGATTTTGGTTTTTCTTCTTTTTGTTGTTGTTGTGGCTGCTGCTGTTGCGGCTGCTACAATAGCGGCTCTCTTTGCGTTTTGCTTTTGGCCAACACAACGCACACACTTACAAGCACATGCATACGTACACACACACACCGACTTGCAGGGCAGCAAACACTCACACAAATACACGACGAGCAAGAGCGGCACAAAATGCCAAAAATTTGTAGCACTTGAATTTAATTGGCTTGCACAACACGCACGTTCAACTTTGCATATAGTTGCGGCTTAGACGCGTATGTTTTAACAAACCTTTTGAAACTATTTATACGTCCGCGCTAGCAAAAGAGGTGATACACCCACGACGTTCGTAACACAAATGCCGTTTTAATATACCCATACTAATACACATACATATGTATTATAGATATATCGATAGGGCCATTGGAATGGAGAATATCGATAAGATTTTGAGCAAATCGATATTTTTGGCGTCAGTTCAGTATTTTTTAATTGCGCTTAAAACCAAGGTCTATGATGATGATAATATACTCAAAATGTGTTTAAATAAAACACTCCACATTCCGGCCACTTCAACGGAGAGCGAAAGGATGTTCAGAAAAGCAGGACTTATCTTGAACAAAAAACGCTCGAATTAAAAACCAAAGAATGTTGACATGCTGATTTTTCTTTCAAAGAATTTATTTATTTATTTATTTATTTATTTATTTATTTATTTATTTATTTATTTAAAGCAAACATTGCTGCCAAAAGTTTAAAACAAATACAATATAGAATAGATATTACAATAATATAAGAATTTAAAAAGAACAGAAAGCCTAAATGAACTTACAAGTTTAGTCTAATAACGTCACCGACACGATGGGGGAGTTTTATTTGCCAGTCCGGCGAGCTACCCCTATTCACAGCCAAGGTCTGTCAGTGGCGTTATTAGAGCCTAATTCTGGATAGGAAAAGTGAAGAATTAAAGATAGAATTAATAAATAAGACTTAATTTAAACTTAAAATTAAATGGAGAGTAAGGATGAAAAATGCAACCCGATGGGGGAAGTTTATTAGCCGGTCCGGCAAGCTATGCCCCTGTTCACAGCTAGGGTTGGTTGCAAATTTCATAGGAATGATTGGATCTCGGAATATTCGAATTGAATTTGTTTCTTTTTAAAAGATATGTTTAATTGAATGATGGGATCTCATTTTATAGGTTTAAGATCTGAATTTGTTTCTGTTTAAAAGATATGTTTAATTGAATGATTGATTCTCATTTTATAGTTTTAAGAATTGATTTTGTTTTAAAGCTATATGAATAACTGAAATACATCGTTATGGAATGTATTTAAACTTGAATATGACAACACTAGAATTAAATTAAATTTTTAATAGCATTCGGGGAATTTAAAGCTTAATTCCTGAAAAATTTCTAATGTTTTTATGAATTTAGGTGGCCTTTTTATCTGTAAATTCAAAGGCAAAAAACGACGATACATTATCAATAATATCGATAGTTTAAGTCAAAATATCGCTAATATCGATATAATCCCAACACTATTATACACATACATTACTAATACAGGCACAGTAGTTCAACCGTGTGGCAGCATTGGGAAAACAAGGTGGCAGCTTTGATTGGTGGCAGCCATCAGCCACAGAAAAACTGAAATTCCATATTTAACTCATTTTTAAACAATTAGCAATTTTTCAGGAATAGTTGTTATAGTTTTGTCGATTTTAAAATTATTTTTTTAAATTAAATTACCATTTTTACCACGCGACGTGCACCAAACGAATTTCAAAAAAGGCTTCATTATTTTCTAAAATTTATAATTTGTTTGTTTTATCACAATTGAACTTTATTTAATAATAAATGAATAAAAAAATAAAAAAAATCGCAATTAAATTTAAATTTTGCGATTAATAAATCGATATAAATAACGCAAATGCTGTTAATTAACAGGCACAGTGTTTAACATTACAGCATCCTAGAGAGCGTAACATTTTAATTTACCAAAACATGTTCGCATTTCAATAAATGTTGCACAAGTGCTATCTAACAGACTGTTAAAGGCCAATTGGCAGCGCCAATTTGGCACTGTTAGGCAAAAGGTATTTATCAAATCGCTTACAGTTGTTAACTAATTCGAATTTGAGTTCTTTAATCCACAATTATTTTCGGACCGCATTGAGATAAAAATCTTAAAAAGGCTAATTTGAGTAAAAAAATATTTAAAATACCAAAAGGCTGCCAGATCGTTTTGATATTTTTGACAAAAAAAAAATCGATAGTATCGGTAAGATAGATATCTGAGCGCGAGCTTAAATTAGCCTTTTTTACGCCAAATTTGTTGAGTTTCCACTAATGCTTACTATTTTATTGAAAAGTTTGCACTTGGCTGTAGTGTCATTATTTTGTCAGAATACTTAAGAATATATCACCTCCATAAAATATCTATCGAATATCGATATTTCAATATTATGTCGACAACCCTAGTTTTAAATGCGTAACAAAGTTGTGGATTTTAAATACAATTTAGTTTATTACAATGAATGAACAAAGTTGTTAAGTTAGCTTTAATAACAATTGAAATTGTGTTGGTGCTTATAAATATTTGCGTTTGCCAATAACACTTAGTTATATGACTGTGCCTCGGCATTGTTGTGAAGGTGACACGAGGTTCATTGCATTCTTACCGGCAAATACTTTAGATAACTCGCGCTATGATTTTCACGAGAAAAGCATGGAAATTGTTCAACAACCGGCTGAAATGTGTGGCTGCAGCGCGATTAAATAACCACCGCTGTCTGCAGAGTGCTGCCAGCATGGATGGAGCCTCCGTTGAAGTTAATTTCAGCAATGGGTAAAAATGCCGCATGACTTTCCAACTGAACATTTCATAATTCCTTAAATTGATTGCAGTCGAAATATGACCATCAGCTCGGGGAAACTGGCGCGCTTTGCCAATGGCACGGCCGTCTGCCAAATGGGCGACACAGCGGTCATGGTCACCGCGGTGGCCAAGGCGAAGGCCACTCCTGGCCAGAGTTTCATGCCCCTCGTGGTCGACTATCGACTGAAGAACGCCGCCTCAGGCCGCATTCCCATGAACTTTATGCGACGCGAGCTGGGCCCCTCGGAGAAGGAGATCTTGTCCGCCCGCCTCATAGATCGCTCCTTGCGGCCGCTCTTCAACAAGGATTACCGCAACGAGACGCAGCTCGTGTGCAACATGCTGGCCATGGATGCAGTCCACTCGCCCGACATCCTGGCCATCAATGCGGCCTCCATGGCGCTATCTTTGAGTGACATACCCTGGAACGGACCCATTGGAGCTGTGCGGTGAGTGCAACTAACTGGAATTCAACAAGAATCGTTCCATGTCTGATCTGCTTTCCAGTGTTGGCCTCTGTGATGGTGAGGTGCTTGTGAATCCCACGCGACGTGAGCTGCAGAGCTCGCAGCTGGATTTGGTTGTGTCGGCCACCAAGCAGAATCTGGTGGTCATGCTGGAGGGCAAGGGCAATGTGGTCTTGATGCAGGACTTGCTCAAGGCAATTAAACAAGGAACACGCGAGGCGCAATTCATCATACATGAAATCGAACGTCTACAAAAATCGTATGGACGTAAGAAGAGGACTGTGGATGAAGTGCCGGAGCCGGAGCAGGAGCTGGTGCAGGCGGTGAGGAGCATGTGCGAGATGCGATTGCGGGAGATCTTCCAGGACGAACAGCACGACAAGATGTCGCGCGACATGGCCGTCAACGAAGTGCGTGCGAATGTCATCGACAAAGTGTGGTCCTCCTATCCGGACATAGAGCCTTCCGTCATTGGCGAGGAGTTCAACAAGGCCTGCCGTCTAATATTCCGCGAACTGATCTTCGAGCGCAATCGACGCTGCGATGGCCGAGATTACGACAGTCTGCGGAACATAAGCTGCAAAGTGGATATGTACAAACCCCTGCACGGATCGGCCCTGTTTCAGCGTGGACAGACGCAGGTCTTCTGCACGGTCAGTCTGGACTCGCCGGAGAGCGCCATGAAGCTGGACTCGTTGGCAGCCTTAGATAGCGGCCTGAAGGCCAAGAACTTTATGCTACACTACGAGTTCCCGCCCTATGCCACCGGAGAAGTGGGACGCATTGGTCCACTTGGTCGCCGTGAGCTCGGACACGGTGCCTTGGCGGAGCGCTCCTTGGTGCCCACGATACCTCACGATTATCCCTTCACGGTGCGCCTGACGTCGGAGGTGCTGGAGTCAAATGGTTCTAGCAGCATGGCCAGTGTCTGTGGAGGATCGCTGGCGCTCATGGATGCGGGTGTGCCAGTAACTGCACCTGCTGCCGGAGTGGCCATTGGACTGGTTACCAAGTACGAGAACAATGATACGAAGCATCTGCAGGACTATCGCATATTGACAGATATTCTGGGCATAGAGGATTACATGGGCGACATGGACATGAAGGTAGCTGGCACACGCAAAGGATTCACGGCAATCCAAGCGGATCTCAAGATACCGGGCATACCGCTGAAGGTGGTCATGGAGTCGCTGCAGAAAGCCACCGATGCCAAGTCCAAAATACTGGATATTATGGGCGAGGCCATCAAGGAGCCACGGTAAGACTGCTCCCAATTATGACAACTAATACAACTAGTACAATTAGAAACTATATCCCTTAGCAAATACCGCAAGGATTGCTGGCCAGTTACCGAAAGTCTCAACGTGGAGCCGCATCAACGCTCCCAGCTGATCGGTCCCAGTGGGCTGCACATGAAGCGCATCTATCTGGAAACGGGCACCACGCTGACAGCTGCCGACGACAGCAGCTTTACAGTCTTTGCGCCTTCGCAGGCGGCCATGGATGAGGCGAAGGAGCTGATCGATGGTTACATGCTTAAGGAACGCGTGCCGGACTTGGAGTTCGGTGGAATCTATACTGCCAAAATTACCGAGCTGAGGGACACGGGTGTCATGGTAATTTTATACCCCAGTATGCCGCCCGCTTTGCTGCACAATTCACAGCTGGATCAGCGCAAGATTGCACATCCCTCAGCGCTGAGCCTGGAAGTTGGCCAGGAAATCCAAGTGAAATACTTTGGTCGTGATCCCGTCTCTGGTTTCATGCGTTTATCCCGCAAAGTGCTTCAGGGTCCGGCAGTAGGCATCACAAGGAGCCTAAACAAAGCTCCAGTAGCTGAAGAATCCTCCTCGTGAGACCCAAGGATTAACCTTGTGCAGTTGCAGAGTTTATCTTGTTAATACTTTTTTTTTTTTGGTAAACATGCAATTGTATATTTTGTAAGTTATAAATTTTGTGTATGTATATTAAACAAAGTATCTTAAATATGAAATATGTAAAATAGTTTGTTAAAAATACATTTCAATGTACAATTTATGCAATCTTTTTTATTTGAAATTTAAAATTTCACTGTTAACGAAACGCTTAGATTTTTTGAATTTTAATTGATCTTTTCAATCTCATTTTCCTATGGAAATTGTGTTATAATAAATGATGATTCCTTTTTGTTGCCATTTTTAGAAAATTATGTTGGCACATTCTAAAACTTTGTTACAATATTCGCTATACAAATTTAAGCTTAAAACTAATTTAAAGTTATTTGCAGTGGTATCCAGTTGACTTTCTCCGGCTCTCTCTAGATGATAACGCGATAATAGGAATCAGAAATGCTGTACAAGGCCACAATTGGTGTCTTGGCATCGCTTAGTAGGTCCACGACCTCATCGTGTATTTCCGATATATAGCGTCTATGTTTTGGAAATCTATAAAACAAAAAATAAGTTTCAATTAGTAATTAAGTTATTATCAGCGACTGCAAATAATGTTTTTTTTTTTTTAGTAATCAACAAATCATTCACTTCTAATAACTTTGAGACACCGAGAAGAAAAACCAATATTCATCTTTTTGGCTCATTTGTGCATTTTTACCAATATTATTTATTTTTTTTAGAATTTATATATTTTTGCTCACAAAAAAATTTATTATTTTGAATTTGATTAATTTATTTATTTTGAGCAAAAAATAAAACTCATGAAATAATTATTCTTTAAGTTTTATTTTTTTGCTCAAAAATAATGATTATTTGTTGAGAAGTAACTTAAAATGAATCATTATTTTGTAAGCAAATCTATAAAACTTGAAATTAATCATTATTTCAAAGTGTTTTTAGTAACACTTATAGTATAATGATTACAGTTCCTGGTTATTGTATATATTTATTTGTATATTTAAAGCAGGGATCGTAACGATTAAAAAAATTATAAAATAATAATTAAATTTCAATTTTTATTTAAAAATTATAATTTAACTCTTATTTGAAATTTTTATTTTATAAATAAAAAATAAGTTATTTTTAAATTTTTATTATAAAAATTTAAAATAAAAATTATTTATTATAAAAATTGTAAATAAGAATTATTCTTCAATTTTTATTAAAAGTATTGAAAAACAACCTTTATTTTCAATTGCAAATAATTGAAAAATAATTTTACGTTAAATTTTTTTTATAATAACAACCTCTTTTTTTTTAATTTAAATTTAAAAAAAAAATTTAAATTAAAGTTTATCCAGTTTCTCATAACTCTCATTTGCGGTTCCTGATATTAAGTTATCTCTCGCTTCTCACCTTTCGATCACAAAATTCATTTCGGGTTCAGTCTCTTTTTGGCGCTTTTCTCGCGGATTGATGGCACCAACAATGGCATTTAGAACTGCAGGCGGCAAATCCACCACTAGCACTACAAACGATTCCTTTTTGATGAACTGCGATAGAGTGGAGCTCATTTGATGAGCCACTTGATTCTCCAGACGACGTTTATAGTTCGCCGTCGGCTTGTCGTGGGTGAGGAATGTCACCTGCACGTTGGGCATCTGGCTGTAGCTATTCTTGATGCTCACACTGCTGCTGGACGAGCTCAATCCGTTCTCTCCGCGCCCGCCGCCGCCACTGCTGCTCATGTTGGACATCTGGCTGCTGTAGTCGACGCCTCCGCCAACGGATCCGCCTCCATTTGCCGACTCGCTGCGCAGCATTTTCTGTATGAACTCCACAAGTTCAGTTCTCGTCACATGGCGCTCTTGGAATCGATCGCGATCAAAGGAGCGCACACGCAAGGCGCCATTCTCCGCCACCAGGATGACATGGAGGGCACCCAGTCTGGCCAAATCTTGCGCCTCATCGCCGCCGCCACTGGCGGTCTCCACAATGCCACACCTGATGCCCACCGACCAAAGCAGACGCATTATATACGTGACATCCTTGAGCGGAGGACGCGTGCCGCAAACACAGATGCCAATGTCAATGGCACGACAATCCTTGGCATACTCCATGCCCACGGCAGCCACCAGCTTATCCAACGAGAACGAGAGTCCGACGCCACTGAGCACACCACGAGTCGGAAGTGCGGCATTGAAGCTCTGCGCCTGTTTCTGGAACTCATGCAACATGGTGTCGTAGCGTTCTCCCATCGCCAGCACCGACGGATGCCCCGAGCGATTTGGCTTCAGATCCGCAGTCATTTGCCAGACGACGCCTCCATTGCTGGCGCGCTCAAAGCTGATGGGCAAGCCGGCCCAGATGTGAATGGGACACTGTTGGGAGTGTAAAAATATGATTCTATATACGAATGTCGAATAATATTACTCAGAATACGGAAATTCGGAATAAAAAAAATTAGGAATCCAAAATTAGGAATCAAATGATTAGGTATCCAAAATTACGAATCCGAATTTAGAAATACAGTTATTAGGAATCCAAAATTAGGAAGACAAAAATTGGGAAAGCAAAAATTGAGAAGACAAAAGTTGGGAAAACAAAAATTGAGAAAACAAAAAAAATTTTATAAAGCCCAAATCAAAAATATTTTATCGGGTGTGCTACAGAAATCTCTTTCACTTGAATTTGACGTAAATTTGTATGAAATTTACGTCATTTTTCAGGTGAAAGAGATTTCTGTAGCACACCCGTATTAGTTAAAATTCCTAATTTATGATTCCAAATTTTTTCTTCCCTATTTTGGATTCCTAAAATTGTATTCTTGGTTTTTCATTCTTTATTTTTTTTAAATTCCTTAAAAAAGTTTCGGATTTCGTATGAGGTACCTAGAAATATCGTATCAGGGATCGCATAAAATTTAAGCTAAGCAAATCAGGAACCGTAATGGTTAACGCACTCACCCTGACGCCCAGACTGTAGGCTAGTCCCACCACAGTTTCCAGATCCCTCACTGCACCACGTGCCAACGAAGCAGCTTCTCCTTTGCCCCTCATCAGTGACTTTAAAGCGGATTCGTCTACGGTGCTTCTGGAGCCCGTGAGCAGAAAGTTGGCCAACAACATGTCCATCAAAGTCTGTGCCGAGGTGCGTGATTTCTCCATGATGACCGTGATGCTGGAATGGAACTGAAACCGCGAAATGCGACCCTCAATGAAGTCCATGAAGCCCTCAAAGAGCGAAGCATACTGTGCCTTGGGCACATTACAAAAGATGAGAATGGCACGCAACAGATTCGTGTGGTTCATTCTTATGGCAATGTTTCGTTCCCGCAGTCTGGGCAGCTCGCTGGTGATTTCAAAGGCCAGCGAGAGGAGTTCCGCATCCACCAGCTGACTGCTCGTGCTGGGCGTGATGATGTCGAAGCAGCATTCGTAGTTTTGCTTCGGATGAAAGTTGAACACGCGCTCCTCGCGATAGACGCGATCCACGCAATAGCGACGGATGAGATTCACCCCATTCATGGTAACATGGCGGGCAAACTGAGTGCGCAGATCGCGGGGCAGCAGGACTACACAGCCCGAGTGCGTCATCAGATGCACTGCGTTCCCTATGGCACTGGAGCTGCAGTTGCGCGAGGACAACGGCGACAACAGTGGAGAGTCCACCTCGATGGCGCCGTGTTTGCGGAATACATTCACCACTTTGCCTTTTACAAACTCAATTAGAGGATTGAGGGAGACAATGTCATCGATAACAATGGCAGAGTTCCAGGACTTCATGGCACGACTACTGCTCAGATGGTAGGTGTGCTCCAGCACCTCGTCGCTCTCCTGCTGCAGACAACGGGCCACGAGATTCTTGTACGCCTTGCTCTGTGGATTGGCCAGCGCATGACGGAGCATCTCCTGCAGCTCGTTGGCCTCCAGCTCTGCCGGTGGCACCAAGTCCGAGACCAGCAGCTCCTCAGCGGTGGGTCGTTGTGCGGGATCATGGTTGAGCAGCCAGCGTAGCATCTGTAATTAATCCATGTAATCACTTAGTGAAATGTGAGCGACAGTGAGATACTAAAAATCTGAAAGGAAAGAATTAATAGGCATTCAAATCGATATGGAGTGGACAAGTTGTAAATCAAGTGGTAGCTCTTGCTATTATGATCTATAACAGCGGTGGGCACGAAATCTGAATTCGAGAGCACAACAATAACAACTACAACAGTAGGTAGAAAATTGTTGGGAGCAGTCGCTGCTCCCGGAGCCACTGCGTGCCCACCGCTGGTCTAAACATTCGGATGGATAGTCAGCCGGATATGGTTATATAAACTCGACTCTTCACTTTATAAAATTGTTATTGAGTCTTAAACAAGATGACATCAACTCTCGCTTCACCTTGATAGTCTTTTCGTTTTTGGGATCCTGCAGCATTTGCTCTGGGATGACAATAGATGTGGTTCTCAGTGCCATAATGGTCTGAGCGCGTTCCATGCTCGTGTCAAACGGCGGCTGGCACATCTCGAACAATATGATGCCGAGCGTGTACATGTCAACCTTCTGGTTGTATACGGATTTCGAAGCATTCCCCGTCAGCTCAGGTGCCACATAAAGCGTTGTGCCCACTTTTCCTGTCCCTGTGTTGTCCTCCGTCGATGTGACGTGTTGAGTGGCAGAATGTGTTGGAAACTCCGCTGCAGAGAGTACATTATTAGTTGTCTCTCTACACGATTTAGAGTTCATTACGCACCATGCGATTGCAGAGCCAGAAAACTTGTAGTCGCGAGTCCAAAATCTCCAATTTTGATTTGATCATGTGAGTCGAGGAAAATGTTAACTGGCTTCAAGTCGCGATGAATAATGCCCTGTTGATGTATGTGCGACAGACCCTCGGCAATCTCCCGGAATAAGCGCCACAAACGATCCGTGTTCTCAAACAAATTGTCATCAATGGCGGTGCTACAAGGGAGACAACTCCATTGAAGGATCTTCGATAGAGTATCTAATATTTTAGGCTCACCGTAGCGTGCATTTTTCACAGAACTCCATTTGAATGTACATGACTTGCATTTGGGGATGAGGCGAGATGGTTTTATCCTCCTTATTGCTGTCATCCTCGTCGTCATCATCATAGACAGCCACCTGGCCATCGGAGTCCACAAACTCAATGCCATCCGAGTCGGAATCCTCCATGTGGGGCCTGCAAAACAAAGTAAGATTAGGAATAATTGTGATTATGGCAACATGCAACCTACATGTAACCATTCCACATGCTGGAGGAGTCTTCCGACTCATCCTCCGGCACGGCCATTCCCAGTTGCGGTGACTTGCCTGGCTTCGTGCTCAGTTCTTGACTCTGTGACCAATCGCCGCCCAAGACTTTATCCAATTCAGCGGCATCCGCGTCGCTAACACTCTCAATCCAGCTGTTGAAATAGCGCACCACATTCTCATGATTTAGACGCGACAGCAGCTCCACCTCACGTGTCATCTTCTTGTACAGCTGTCGACTACGAGCTGGCAGTGGTATGCGCTTAATGGCATACTCCCGGTTGTCCAGGATGTTGCGCACCTTAAGTACATCGCCAAAGGCGCCTTTGCCCAGATACATGAGCACCTCGAACTCGGTGCGCAATCGAGACTGACTCAACGCCAACGTGGGAATTTGAAAGGGAACGACAGCACGTTGGATGGTCATGGGAGCGGGCAGGGTCTGAGGCACCAAGGAGTCGCGATGCTGCGTGTGCTGCAGCGTCAAGTGCTGCTGGGCATTGTCCACATACAGGCGCAGAAAAGGATGTTCCAGCAGCTCCGAGGCAGACAGCGTGCGATCCGAATTGCATCTAGAAGAAGCAAAGATCCCCAATTAGAGTTATAAGATAATATATTCAAATTAATTGAAACCCGAATAAAAATTATCTGGATAACTGTGGACTCAAGTCCATAGCAGATTGTACGCCATAAGTTATACTAGGCATTATATTTTATATTGTATCTAATAATAATAAATAAAAAACATTATTCTCCATTACAATTTAAAATACTTTAAATATAAATACATATTTATTTTCATCAAACTCAATTCCGCTATGTTTTTACTACTATTTTTGCTTACAATTCATGTTGAAGTTTTAAACTGTAGTAATACAATTTGAATCAAAATATGTATGTTTAGAAAATGAGATTAGTGAAGTAATTTTTTTGTCAAATAAAATGATTCCAATCGATCCCATAATTTATAGTTGAGTACACTTTAAAAGAACTTTAAGAGAATAGAATAATTCAAGAAAGCAATAAAAACAAGAGGATCAGTCGAGTGCACTCGACAGTAATATACCCTGAGCCTAGGCCCCGGCACGCCGAAGATTAGATGCACATGCAATTCTCGTACTTATCCTCAAATATCGACCTATCGTTTTGGTGGCAGCTACATACATATATAACAAGATAAGTGATTTAAACCAATTTTAAAATTAAAAATAAAAACAATAAAAAAATAATAATTAAAAATCATTTGCATCGACAGAACCGGGACTCGAACCTCGATCTCCCGTTTCGCTTGCCGAGCACTTATCACTTCCACCACGCCGCAACTTGGATTGAAGATGACAAATTCGATAAACATTCTTGCAGAGGGAATGTTAAATGAATTAATTGACCATTAATTCTATTCTATTTATAGAATTGCCATTAAAATACCTCGGACAAAATTGTTAATATCTTTACCATTAATGTCCCAATCGTGTTGAAATTTGGTGATTAGTCTCTGGGCATGGTCCAACACCCGTTGAAATAAAAAAAAACTTCAAAATTTAACTCAAATCCCGAAATTAAAGGTGATGTCAGTTTTTGATGAATTACGCGCCCCACCGTGGGCGTGGCAAAATTTTAACATAAACTTGTCCTGCCTGACATAATAGGGAGTCTTCATTCCAAATTTGGTGGTCCTAGCTCTTACCATCTCTGAGATCCTTTCGCTTACACGGACCGACGGACAGACGGACATGGCTATATCGACTCGGCTGTTGATGCTGATCAAGAATATATATACTTTATGGGGTCGGAGATGCTTCCTTCTGCCTGTTACATACTTTTGAACAAACTTAATATACCCCCAGGGTATAAAAATCAAAAGAAATACATAGTATTTTTAATAAAAATTAATTATGCAAAAATATTAAATAATCTGTTTAAAAAATGAGCAAATATATATTTTTTTAAATGGTTTAATTCTTATTGTCACTCACTTGTCCACAAAGTCGCGCATCTCGTAGCTGTTCGTGGGCATTAGCGACTCCACGAGGGCGCCCAATGCCGGCAAATCTCCCCTGCTGCTGCTCTGTCCAGCGCCGCCAATTAGCTCCAATAAACTGGGCACCAGGGAGAAGTCTGTGCAACGAATGCTCCCAGCATTGTCCATGAAGACGGTGCTGTCCAACAGGTGACTATGGGAGACGCCCTTGTTGTGGAGAAAAACTAAAGCGTCCAGCACTCCACGGGCAACCATGCGAGCGCCATCCATGCACCAGCCCAATGTCGAGGAGATGCTAAAGACACTTGTGCCAAGCAGGAAGTCCTGCACCAAATAGAGCAGCAATCCCTCTTTGCGTTTGATGCACAACACGCACTCGTATTGTATTAGATTCTTGTGTTGAAGCTGCGCCAGAGTCGCCACCTGTTTCTCTATGGAGGCTATCAACTCATCCACACGGTGGTTGCCCACACATTTGGACTCGGTGCTCCAATGGCACTTGCCGTTGGCATTGCAGGGCTGCTCGATTTGCGGGTACTTGATGTTCCACTCAGTAATATAGAGCAGCTGTCCACTGTGCATATCGACGCCCGTGTAGGCGATGCAGCCGCGTTGAGAATGTCCTGCAGAAGTAAATTCAATTTCATTTAACAAGGGTGAACAAACAAAAGAAAAGATGTTTGCCTAACGCCTAAGAATTTTCGACAAAGACAATTAGACGAGAATCAGACATTAAGAAAATATAGAGCACCTTTTGACATTATAAATACAAAATTTTAATTATCTCCTATCATCTCTATTCCTTTGAGATCAGTTGCACGGCTATATCCGCTGCTGAAGCTGATTAAGAATACATACGCTGAAAATTAATATATAACTTATGTTTGTATGTAAGTTCCCACTGCTGATTATGTTTGTCCCAAAAGTTGAACGAAATATTTTAAATTTCGGAAATAACTGATAATAGTCCAAAAAACATTATCAGGGGTGCTACAGAAATCTCTTTCACCTGAAAAATGACGTAAATTTCATACAAATTTACGTCAAATTCGAGTGAAAGAGATTTCTGTAGCACCCCCGAAGTATTAATTCAAAGACCCTGTACCTACAAAAGTACAAATAGTTTATAGAGATGGTCAGAAATAATGAGCGTATGTAATGTAAATCCATACGAAGTATTTTTTATCAGACTCAAAAGCCGAATTCACATAGACACTTAGCAGACAATAAAAAAACATTACTTTTTAACTATCTTAATAAACCCTTTATACTTTTTAGGTACAGAGTCTGAATTATTTCAGTAAAAACAAGAGTTGTTCGCATATTCTAAATATATAAATTTAGTCGCATTTCTCGTCTAGTCTGCAATAGATGTGTTGAGCGCGTATCTTTAATTTGAAGTATCCTCTTGTTAAGTCGAGCTTAACGTTTACAATTTGAGTAAAAAAAGGCGTGAATCATGAAGAAGCTGAAGTTACTCCTGTCGTTACTGGTGGCATTGCAATGCACATTATCGGTCATGGCGGCTGGGACGACATACTTGGATATAATATCTACAGTTCAACACATTGCTGAAACTATCCAGGTGACCGCAGATGGTATACAATTACCGGAGGAGGGTGATATTGAAAATAATCTGGACAGGGACAAGCTAGGCGATTTACTGAGACCTTTTAATAAGATCTGTATTCAAATTGATGAGACGGAAGCGCATTATTCTCAATACGCAAACATTATACCACCTAGCGATTGTGTGAAAGATTATTCACCGTTATGGTTACAAATTAACGACATATGGAATAATGTGCCTTATATTTCATCACGTTATCAGAACACACTACACGAGGTGCTTAACGGATATTTTGAAGTTTACACATCTAAAAATTTTGCCGAATGGGCAACTGGATTTGAAACCTCTTCACTTTCACATCTATTGCGTGAAATACATTTGGCCTTAGTTAGTAATAATATTTTTACTAAGCTGGCGCATAAATATGAGGAGTGCAATGCAATGTGTGAATCAATGCAATCGACACAACAATTTTTATACTCACTGTACTGGCCGATTGCTCTAGCCAAACTGAAAGCTTATGCTATGATGGAGTCTGCGTATGTAATTCGCCGACTTACTGAGAAAGAAAATTTCACCCAGCAAACGCAAAACCTTCGTTGGGATTATGGAAACCGCACGGAAAATGTTTACAGTTCACTTAGGAAGGCGATGGAAGGTACAAATCGAATTGTCTATCGTTGTGATCCCATCGAGCATGTTCCGAGTGTTACCTATGATGAGGTTACACGATTGCTTCAAGGCTATGTTGAGAACGAAGTGGATCTGAGTGCCGAAGGGTCATGCTCTCAGACCTGTGGCTCTTATCAAAATGCACGCAGCGAGGGTTGCTTCAACAGTGACTCCAAGTTTTGTGCACAACAGCCCAAGTGTTCGGGCAGAGTGTATAATTGTCAGTTTGTCGATCCAGATATGACGGTGTGTCAGGCTCCAAGCGGAAGCAATCGTCGCTATGACTACATTGAATATAGGAATGGACGACTGCTGGGACAGAGCAAGCAATGTGAGCGCGGCACTACGAATAAAGTGGAAAGCTGGCGCCGTTGGATTTTCTGGCAATGCAGCTACTGTTTCTGCCTCTGTGACGAGCAGGGTCCGAAATCTGATCGATACTTCAATCTACGAGAGTCCATTGCTGATGTCCAGGAGAATAAAGTGGTTACTGGACTGCGGTTTATAAAGAAGAATCGTGTGTTTCATTTGCAGATACAGCAGGGAACACTCTATCCCCACGGAGCCATCAATGAAACGACCCTCGAGTGGAAACAACTTGATGAATATGACATCGATGATGAGAATATAGCCGAGGGAGTGGACTATCACACAATGAACTACTCGAGCCGTTCTATTGACCTGGATAATATTATGAACAGGGATGACAACAGTTTTGTGGTAACCGGCGTGCGCTTCCGTGTTTTGGGCTCGCATCTCAATCTCATGGCACAAATTTGCAAATTCGATTTCAAAAGCGGACAACTTCTTCAACCGGAAGTCAGCTGCATATGGCAATCAAATGACGACGTAAATAGGAAAAAACTGAATCTAGATTATCGGGATGTTCCGATACGAACATTTAACAAATCAATGCCCCTATCAAAGCATAACCAATATCTGGAATTTGTCAATTCAGGAATGGATCGGGATGCCGCACAAACTACCGTACCTTTTATCGATGTACAGAATGTTGTATCATACCCACCAGCCCCATTAGCAGGCATTGGCTTACACTATAAGGGTAGTCCAGGCTACGGCGGCTTTCTTGCGCCCAAAATCATCACCTATGACTTCTCACCTCCCGTTTAGGTGTTAGAGACCAATTCGTAAAAGAATTTTCAACAAAGAAATGGATAATTTTATGGAATAATTTTATTTACTTCATCAAGAATAATACTCCATTTTCAATGAATACAATGATAGAGATGCAATCCCTATATTGCGTAGAGTTTACTTATAAAAAACAGAAAAAAAAATTAAATAAAACTGCTAGCTGGCTGGATGAAAGATCTATCTAATATGAGTTAAATTTAATTAAACTTGTATCAAACAAATCACATACAAAATATTTTCTTTCTTAAATTCTTGAATAAAATACAATGGTTCGGGAAATTCCGATTATCCCATTTCCACTTTTGATTTAGTTACAAGCACTCAAAGCACCCAGCAAAATCCCACCGCTGATAATGGCTATCACAAGATTTATTTTGAATTGCGAAAATACGTGATGTCACCAGTAGCTATGTTAATACGAAGAATATAATTATGTATACATATGCATACCTTGTACTTACTAAGGGTCTGATATGTTAGGCAAAAAAAAGTAAAAGTCTTTTATCGAATTACAAGAAAAATTGTAAAGCTAGAGCTTTGAGATTTTGCAAATAGTTACATATGATATTAGCAATAATCCGTATCTGTTCTAAAAATATTTATAATTTAAGCAGTATAATTATTCAATTTTGTCAAATTTTTTGTAGTCTATACAATTATTTTAAAACATTAAAAAAATGGGTTTTATGATTATTTTCTCAATGTTTCTAGAAAAAATATAATTTTTTCTCTGACAATCTTAACACTTTATCGGGCAATTTTATATTTTAAGCCAAAAACTTGGTTTTCTAATAGCTACTGTTAATTAAAAAAACATAGCAGAACACTGACTTAAAAACGCTAAAAACGCAAAAATTTTCATAAATATTTTTGCTAGTATTTTTTTATAATTTTTTGAAAATCCTAAAAATTAATATTTTAACCCCGTTTTCCTCATTTTCATACAAAAAGTGGCTTTTTCGCAGTCACTTTTAGAATTGTTTAAAGAATTTTTTTGCATAAAAATATTTTGTTAAAAAAAGAGGAAAAAAGTTGAAAATAGACTTTTTTTAAATTCAAAATTTTTGATGGGTTAAAGAAATTTTTGTATCATAAGAACGGAATTTAAGTTAATAAAAGATTAATATAAAATATAAGATTAATTAATATAAAATTTTAAAGCAAACGTAACGCCGCTGAGCTGCAAAATTTAACACTTGTTCACGTTTTGCGTTCTATTTTTAGAAAGTCCCGTTAGATTTCAAGAAAAATCCGGTTTGCCATTAAGAAGCTTGGACATTTTTGAGACAATTTGATTAATTTTCGCAAATTTTTGGTACTAGCGATTTTTTGAATTTTGGCCTATGGGCGCAACTGTGCACTGCTGATTATGTTTGTCACAAAGTTGAATGACAAATTTTAAATTTCGGAAATAACTGATAATAGTCCAAAAAACATTATATGTATTTTTTTCAAAGACCCTGTGCCTACAAAAATTCAAATGGTCTATTCAGATTGTCAGCAATAATGTGCGTACGTAATGTAAATGCACACTATGTATATATTCTTTATCACAATCAACAGCCAAGTCCACATAGACTCTTAGGAGACAATAAAAAACATTTTTGTTCAACTATCCTAATACTTTTTGAGTACAGGGTCTGAATTATTTCAGTAAAAACAAGAGTTGTTCGCATATTCTAAATATATAAATTTAGTCGCAATTCTCGTTCAGTCTGCAATAGATGTGTTGAGCGCGTATCTTTAATTTGAAGTATCCTCTTGTTAAGTCGAGCTCAACGTTTACAATTTGAGTAAACAAACACAAGGCGTGAATCATGAAGAAGCTGAAGTTACTCCTGTCGTTACTGGTGGCATTGCAATGCACATTATCGGTCATGGCGGCTGGGACGACATACTTGGATATAATATCTACAGTTCGAAACATTGCCGAAACTATCCAGGTGACCGCAGATGGTATACAATTACCGGAGGAGGGTGATATTGAAAATAATCTGGACAGGGACAAGCTAGGCGATTTACTGAGACCTTTTAATGAGATCTGTATTCAAATTGATGAGACGGAAGCGCATTATTCTCAATACGCAAACATTATACCACCTAGCGATTGTGTGAAAGATTATTCACCGTTATGGTTACAAATTAACGACATATGGAATAATGTGCCTTATATTTCATCACGTTATCAGAACACACTACACGAGGTGCTTAACGGATATTTTGAAGTTTACACATCGAAAAATTTTGCCGAATGGGCAACTGGATTTGAAACCTCTTCACTTTCACATCTATTGCGTGAAATACATTTGGCCTTAGTTAGTAATAATATTTTTACTAAGCTGGCGCATAAATATGAGGAGTGCAATGCAATGTGTGAATCAATGCAATCGACACAACAATTTTTATACTCACTGTACTGGCCGATTGCTCTAGCCAAACTGAAAGCTTATGCTATGATGGAGTCTGCGTATGTAATTCGCCGACTTACTGAGAAAGAAAATTTCACCCAGCAAACGCAAAACCTTCGTTGGGATTATGGAAACCGCACGGAAAATGTTTACAGTTCACTTAGGAAGGCGATGGAAGGTACAAATCGAATTGTCTATCGTTGTGATCCCATCGAGCATGTTCCGAGTGTTACCTATGATGAGGTTACACGATTGCTTCAAGGCTATGTTGAGAACGAAGTGGATCTGAGTGCCGAAGGGTCATGCTCTCAGACCTGTGGCTCTTATCAAAATGCACGCAGCGAGGGTTGCTTCAACAGTGACTCCAAGTTTTGTGCACAACAGCCCAAGTGTTCGGGCAGAGTGTATAATTGTCAGTTTGTCGATCCAGATATGACGGTGTGTCAGGCTCCAAGCGGAAGCAATCGTCGCTATGACTACATTGAATATAGGAATGGACGACTGCTGGGACAGAGCAAGCAATGTGAGCGCGGCACTACGAATAAAGTGGAAAGCTGGCGCCGTTGGATTTTCTGGCAATGCAGCTACTGTTTCTGCCTCTGTGACGAGCAGGGTCCGAAATCTGATCGATACTTCAATCTACGAGAGTCCATTGCTGATGTCCAGGAGAATAAAGTGGTTACTGGACTGCGGTTTATAAAGAAGAATCGTGTGTTTCATTTGCAGATACAGCAGGGAACACTCTATCCCCACGGAGCCATCAATGAAACGACCCTCGAGTGGAAACAACTTGATGAATATGACATCGATGATGAGAATATAGCCGAGGGAGTGGACTATCACACAATGAACTACTCGAGCCGTTCTATTGACCTGGATAATATTATGAACAGGGATGACAACAGTTTTGTGGTAACCGGCGTGCGCTTCCGTGTTTTGGGCTCGCATCTCAATCTCATGGCACAAATTTGCAAATTCGATTTCAAAAGCGGACAACTTCTTCAACCGGAAGTCAGCTGCATATGGCAATCAAATGACGACGTAAATAGGAAAAAACTGAATCTAGATTATCGGGATGTTCCGATACGAACATTTAACAAATCAATGCCCCTATCAAAGCATAACCAATATCTGGAATTTGTCAATTCAGGAATGGATCGGGATGCCGCACAAACTACCGTACCTTTTATCGATGTACAGAATGTTGTATCATACCCACCAGCCCCATTAGCAGGCATTGGCTTACACTATAAGGGTAGTCCAGGCTACGGCGGCTTTCTTGCGCCCAAAATCATCACCTATGACTTCTCACCTCCCGTTTAGGTGTTAGAGACCAATTCGTAAAAGAATTTTCAACAAAGAAATGGATAATTTTATGGAATAATTTTATTTACTTCATCTAGAATAATACTCCATTTTCAATGAATACAATGATAGAGATGCAATCCCTATATTGCGTAGAGTTTACTTATAAAAAACAGAAAAAAAAATTAAATAAAACTGCTAGCTGGCTGGATGAAAGATCTATCTAATATGAGTTAAATTTAATTAAACTTGTATCAAACAAATCACATACAAAATATTTTCTTTCTTAAATTCTTGAATAAAATACAATGGTTCGGGAAATTCCGATTATCCCATTTCCACTTTTGATTTAGTTACAAGCACTCAAAGCACCCAGCAAAATCCCACCGCTGATAATGGCTATCACAAGATCTATTTTGAATTGCGAAAATACGTGATGTCACCAGTAGCTATGTTAATACGAAGAATATAATTATGTATACATATGCATACCTTGTACTTACTAATGGTCTGATATGTTAGGCAAAAAAAAGTAAAAGTCTTTTATCGAATTACAAGAAAAATTGTAAAGCTAGAGCTTTGAGATTTTGCAAATAGTTACATATGATATTAGCAATAATCCGTATCTGTTCTAAAAATATTTATAATTTAAGCAGTATAATTATTCAATTTTGTCAAATTTTTTGTAGTCTATACAATTATTTTAAAACATTAAAAAAATGGGTTTTATGATTATTTTCTCAATGTTTCTAGAAAAAATATAATTTTTTCTCTGACAATCTTAACACTTTATCGGGCAATTTTATATTTTAAGCCAAAAACTTGGTTTTCTAATAGCTACTGTTAATTAAAAAAACATAGCAGAACACTGACTTAAAAACGCTAAAAACGCAAAAATTTTCATAAATATTTTTGCTAGTATTTTTTTATAATTTTTTGAAAATCCTAAAAATTAATATTTTAACCCCGTTTTCCTCATTTTCATACAAAAAGTGGCTTTTTCGCAGTCACTTTTAGAATTGTTTAAAGAATTTTTTTGCATAAAAATATTTTGTTAAAAAAAGAGGAAAAAAGTTGAAAATATACTTTTTTTAAATTCAAAATTTTTGATGGGTTAAAGAAATTTTTGTATCATAAGAACGGAATTTAAGTTAATAAAAGATTAATATAAAATATAAGATTAATTAATATAAAATTTTAAAGCAAACGTAACGCCGCTGAGCTGCAAAATTTAACACTTGTTCACGTTTTGCGTTCTATTTTTAGAAAGTCCCGTTAGATTTCAAGAAAAATCCGGTTTGCCATTAAGAAGCTTGGACATTTTCGAGACAATTTGATTAATTTTCGCAAATTTTTGGTACTAGCGATTTTTTGAATTTTGGCCTATGGGCGCAACCACTGTGCACTGTGCACTGCTGATTATGTTTGTCACAAAGTTGAATGACAAATTTTAAATTTCGGAAATAACTGATAATAGTCCGAAAAACATTATATGTATTTTTTTCAAAGACCCTGTGCCTACAAAAATTCAAATGGTCTATTCAGATTGTCAGCAATAATGTGCGTACGTAATGTAAATGCACACTATGTATATATTCTTTATCACAATCAACAGCCAAGTCCACATAGACTCTTAGGAGACAATAAAAAACATTTTTGTTCAACTATCCTAATACTTTTTGAGTACAGGGTCTGAATTATTTCAGTAAAAACAAGAGTTGTTCGCATATTCTAAATATATAAATTTAGTCGCAATTCTCGTTCAGTCTGCAATAGATGTGTTGAGCGCGTATCTTTAATTTGAAGTATCCTCTTGTTAAGTCGAGCTCAACGTTTACAATTTGAGTAAACAAACACAAGGCGTGAATCATGAAGAAGCTGAAGTTACTCCTGTCGTTACTGGTGGCATTGCAATGCACATTATCGGTCATGGCGGCTGGGACGACATACTTGGATATAATATCTACAGTTCAACACATTGCTGAAACTATCCAGGTGACCGCAGATGGTATACAATTACCGGAGGAGGGTGATATTGAAAATAATCTGGACAGGGACAAGCTAGGCGATTTACTGAGACCTTTTAATGAGATCTGTATTCAAATTGATGAGACGGAAGCGCATTATTCTCAATACGCAAAAAAAGCAATGAAATCACTTGGCAATTGTATGAGCTATTCACCGTTATCGTCAGAAATTGATGACATATGGAATAATATGGATTGGATTTCATCACGTTATCAGCGCACTATTCGAAATGAAGTTCGTCAGAGCTATTATGAGGTTCTCACACTGACAAATTTTGCCGAATGGGCAACTGGATTTGAAACCTCTTCACTTTCACATCTATTGCGTGAATTACATTTGGCCTTAGTTAGTAATAATATTTTTACTAAACTGGCGCATAAATATGAGGAGTGCAATGCAATGTGTGAATCAATGCAATCGACACAACAATTTTTATACTCACTGTACTGGCCGATTGCACTAGCCAAACTGAAAGCTTATGCTATGATGGAGTCTGCGTATGTAATTCGCCGACTTAATGAGAAAGAAAATTTCACCCAGCAAACGCAAAACCTTCGTTGGGATTATGGAAACCGCACGGATAATGTTTACAGTTCACTTAGGAAGGCGATGGAAGGTACAAATCGAATTGTCTATCGTTGTGATCCCATCGAGCATGTTCCGAGTGTTACCTATGATGAGGTTACACGATTGCTTCAAGGCTATGTTGAGAACGAAGTGGATCTGAGTGCCGAAGGGTCATGCTCTCAGACCTGTGGCTCTTATCAAAATGCACGCAGCGAGGGTTGCTTCAACAGTGACTCCAAGTTTTGTGCACAACAGCCCAAGTGTTCGGGCAGAGTGTATAATTGTCAGTTTGTCGATCCAGATATGACGGTGTGTCAGGCTCCAAGCGGAAGCAATCGTCGCTATGACTACATTGAATATAGGAATGGACGACTGCTGGGACAGAGCAAGCAATGTGAGCGCGGCACTACGAATAAAGTGGAAAGCTGGCGCCGTTGGATTTTCTGGCAATGCAGCTACTGTTTCTGCCTCTGTGACGAGCAGGGTCCGAAATCTGATCGATACTTCAATCTACGAGAGTCCATTGCTGATGTCCAGGAGAATAAAGTGGTTACTGGACTGCGGTTTATAAAGAAGAATCGTGTGTTTCATTTGCAGATACAGCAGGGAACACTCTATCCCCACGGAGCCATCAATGAAACGACCCTCGAGTGGAAACAACTTGATGAATATGACATCGATGATGAGAATATAGCCGAGGGAGTGGACTATCACACAATGAACTACTCGAGCCGTTCTATTGACCTGGATAATATTATGAACAGGGATGACAACAGTTTTGTGGTAACCGGCGTGCGCTTCCGTGTTTTGGGCTCGCATCTCAATCTCATGGCACAAATTTGCAAATTCGATTTCAAAAGCGGACAACTTCTTCAACCGGAAGTCAGCTGCATATGGCAATCAAATGACGACGTAAATAGGAAAAAACTGAATCTTTATTATCGGGATGTGCTGATACGAACATTTAACAAATCAATGCCCCTATCCAAGCATAACCAATATCTGGAATTTGTCAATTCAGGAATGGATCGGGATGCCGCACAAACTACCGTACCTTTTATCGATATACAGGATGTTGTATCATATCCACCAGCCCCATTAGCAGGCATTGGCTTACACTATAAGGGTAGTCCAGGCTACGGCGGCTTTCTTGCGCCCAAAATCATCACCTATGACTACTCACCTTCCGGTCAGGTGCCCAAGAGTGATACCTAATAACTTTTTAGTTCTATAAGGAATTTCAGTTTATCTATTTTAATAAAAATGTTGTGGAAAAGCATATTCAAAGAAAATATACTATACCCTTTGGTTATACAATAATAAGCAGCAGAAAGAAAGCTTATATTCATTTCCTTTCAGAACCCTGCAGATCATTTTTTCAGGAGTGTCCAATAATTTTCATACTAATCGATATTAATTTGCATACCATGGCAGCTACGTATATGATAAAATGGACTACTTTGATCCAAATTCATTCTGTGTGTATAAAAACCAGAGCTCGCAAATAACAGTCAACACTTTCAGTGTGTCAGAAAATAACAGTTATTAGCTGACAGAACAATAAAAGGGATCAGAACAAAACATTAATTTATGTTTTTTTCTCAGTAGGCTTATCAGTCAAGAAATAACATTTAATTTTGTTTCCTTATGGTTGTGTTACTCAAAAACTGTTTCGTCTGGAAAAAAAAATCGAAAGTGCCTTCTGAAAATTTAAAACGTTTTTTTTTTGCTACAATTTTGCGTAAAATGGGTCGTGTAAAAAACATAGTTCATTCTTTTTTTAACTATGATAGCAAATTAAATAAATCGAAATGCAACGTGTGTGGCAAAATATTAACTGGAACTCATATTAAAAATTTAAAACGTCACAAGTCTCGGTTGAAAGATCCTTTTCTGCGCTTAATTTTATCCTAACCGATAAACGTAGCTCTCTAAGTGCGGAAAATATTAATTCACTTTTAATTTTAAAGCTTAATTCTAAATAACAATTTTTAGTGTAAATAAAAATAGTTACCAAAAAAAATTATCTTGTTCTGTAGTTGTATTGCTTTTTCGGGAGTTTGTGTCGATTTTTGCGCACCTAAAACAAAAACAACTTGAAAAGACACCTTTGACTAACACTTTTGTGTTTTGCTCATTTGCTAACAGTTATTCCGGGAGCACTAGCTAAAAAGTCTTTTTTAACTGTTATTAGTATACAGAAAGAATTTATTTCTAAATGGAAAATACTGAGCAGAGAGCACAAACGAAAAAAAGTAAGTGTTTCTCTCAGTGAGAAATCTTCTGGGTTTTAGTTTTTTTCTGTTTTTTCAGTGAACAGATCGAAAAAGAAATAAGTGTTGACTGTTATTTGCGAGCTCTGATAAAAACTATGTATATAATTACTGCCTGCAGCAAAGAGATGGACTTGTACCAAGTTTCATATACTATAGAAATCTTCAAAGCTTAAAGGCAATTGTGTGTCGATATCGACTCAGTTCGTTGTGCTGGGCAAGTATTTGTACATATACATATTGTCTGCCTTTATAAAAGGGTATAATCAAAAAATAATTAAATAAAACACCTAATTATATATTTACCTAAGCAACAGCCGCGCTGGATTTGTCTGCCCATCTTGTGAAAGTAGAGCGTCTCCGTATTTCGATGGTCGATGCACTTATTCGGATACGTGTGTCCGCGATAGTAGGGCGATGAGTTCTCGGAGCTCTCGGATGAGCTGGGATGTCGATTGTTTGACTCGCTCATGCTGCGTCTGGGTTCGCCTCGTCTCTTGGCTTCCGTTTTAAAAATCTCTTTGCGTCGCTCCACTTCATCGATGAGAGTCTGTCGCTCAAGGGTTTCCCTTTGTTTCTTAATGTCGAGGAGCTCCTGTTCGCGCTTCTGCTTAGCCTGCAGCATTTCGTCATAGAAGGAGCCCTTGGGCGGCTTGTTGTGCTGGAGTAAAAAGGCCTGAACGGTCTGAGCCAATTCGTAGATCATAACCTCGCCTCGCAGCTCCTGGGATTGTGCTTGCAGCTGATTGAGCAGCGACTCCAGCAACTGATCCGACATGCCCTTCGATTCCTCCAGCACTATTTTGGGTGCACTGCAAATGTAAAACTTAGCATTAGATTGGTCTTGAGGTCACCAGAAAACGTTGCCACTTACAGCTTTGGATACTTGGAGGGGCATGTGACGTGCAGCTTCGTGCAGACATAGGCCTGTGGCAGGCCATTGGAGGAGTCTCGCAGCGGTGTCAATAATATGCGTATGTCCGTCGGCTTCCATTGCGCATCATTGCTGTGTGGCCTCAAATCTTCGACATCGCAGCCGAAAATCGACTGCAAAATAGCCGGCGTTTATTTCGTCATTTAAGTAACGCTTCCATATGTATGCAAAAAGTGTGATTACCTTTATAACCTCCAATTCCTGTGTTTGCCTTTCGCGAAAAGATTCTTTCGCTGCCATTTAGTGGCAAAGTTGTTCATTAAATCTTAAATCGAAGTGAACAAATTGCAAAATTGCAATGCAAAAAAAAAAATACTGGAGAATGTGCGTTTGTTTATGTGTGTGTGCGTGTGTGTGTTTTGTTATGAATATTGCGGCCGGTGTTGTGTTTCTGCATTGCCAGCTGTTTCATTTTTGAGAACTTTCCGCATCACTTTGGTGTTTGCCCTTTAGTTAAGCTTGTACCAAAGCAATTACTTGTGTTATTAGCAATAAATTGATTGCTTAAATCAGCAACTTGTTGATTTTAACATTAATTTTTCACTCGCGTTTCATGTGCGTATTTCCAATTAGTGATAGCATTTACTATACTGTTAACAGCACGGTTGCCACAATAGGCGTTTTTGCGCCAAAACTGGCTCTTTTTTTTCCTGTTGGCGCAATGGCACTTTATTTTTCGATTTGGCTCTTTTTTTCATCAGTTCAGAATTAGTTATTTGTATAGTTTTAGGTTGAAGTACATATTTATTTTTACTTAATAACATAATCACTAAATCAAGATGAAAATGTGAATATGTGTGATTGCTTTAAGTGTTTGTGAATGAAGTATTTTTTATTAAATTAACTGCAAAAATAAAATGAACTACAAAAAAACAAAATTTGGCTCTTTTTTAGTCAATTTGGCTCATGTTTTGTCTGTTTTTGGCTCAGTCAGAAATTTTTATGTGGCAACCGTGGTTAACACCAATCGTATTTTCTGTTAAATAACATGGAATATCGACAGTATTTTATTTGGTATTTCTTGGTGCTTTTCTCATGTTTTGAATAACGGTGCTTTTTGTTTGGCACGCGCGTTTCTCAGAAAACACAATTGTTTAATAATTAATACATATTTGTTCTTTTTTACATTATTGTTTATTGTTGTTTACTGCACAGATATTATGGCAAAAACACGCGTTGTTGTGCATCTTACTGAAAGCGTTGGCAGCGATCAAGCAAATGATGACGACACTTTGCAGTATGGCGGCGAACTGAGCATTTTGGACAATAAAACTTTACGTTTATTGTGCTGTCAAAATGCATCAAAGCCACAAGTGCTGGTGGCTGAGAAGCTTCGCTTCGATCTTCTATGTGCCAACAACAATGAGGAGCACAAGGAGCGAGAGCTGAACACATTGATGCTCAATCTGTTCTTAGATCAACGGGACTGTCTCCTGATGCACTTGTCGGCCCAACGCGGATATCACTTAACGTTTCTCGTCGACGCACTTGTCATCCAGGTCAATGTAAAGCTACAGCAGCTGGGCCTGCAGCTGGAAGAAGGTGTTGTGAGCTACAGGCAACTCGTGACTGAAGATTGTCTCAATATGTTGGCCACCCAGTGTAGTTTCAGCGATACGAAGCATCTGATGGATTGGCTTTTAAATGAATATCGAGTGCGCAGCGCATTGGCCACTGGACACGAAGCGCTCCAGGTGGAATATTCGGTGGTGCAAAAAGAATTGGATATCCGCTTTAGCGTCTGTTTCCACATACTGCTTGTGGCCATGGAGGATTTCTGTCGGGACACACTGTGCAGCCTCCGTTGCTATCTGAGCAACGATCCAATTACGACGGCTCTCTCAGTCACGGAGCTGACAACTTATCTGCGTGAAGCCGATGAACTGGATTCCAGCAAACGATTGTACACGCTGATGTATTTCCATGTGCTGGCCACGGATGGCAAGGTCAACGGTAATACGGTCCAATTGCTCGGCTTGGCGCATTTGGCCTGTAAGCAAGGCGACGCTGGCCAGGATCGGGTCGAAACTGTGAGTAGATGCAGCATGCTATATCACACAACTCTTAATGCTCTACTTGCCCTTTCAGAACCAAGTGCCGCAGTCGGCTTCTAAGCGGATCAGTGACTTACAGATTCAACTTGAAGAGTATCAGAGCAGCGTTCAAGATGTGAACAATAGCTTCAAGCTAGTCCATGATTGCATGGCAGAGTATCTGCAGCAGGAGCGTGAGCATCTCGATGAACAGTGCGGCAACTTTATGCCAATTCTTCTTGAATCTAAAGCGAAACGCTTGCAATTAATCAATCTGATGATGCGACGTACGTAAAACTCTTATTCTTGTTAATTTCAATGGTGGCATGTTTTAATTATGAACCTCAATCTATATTAAGTAATTATAAGTTTTTATTCGCTATGAATCTGCGCGTCTTTTTTTGTATTATCAAATGTCTTGAAGCGTTTGACTTCATTATTAACAGCTCTCAAACTGGATGTCAACTAATTTCGTATACTGGTTTTCCGAAAATAAATCAAATTAATTTGTTCAAATGATAGATGAAATTTTGTTTTAACTTTATCAAAATTTGTTTGTTTTAGAAATTGTTTTCTCGATTATAGAGCATAAGTATGAGTGACAGGATGCATCGCGTAGTCGTGTCCTTAACGGACGCAATGCATAAAGTGCCCATCAGCATCAGGGAAAGTCTGCTGGACTGCGAGATCAATATATTGGACAAGACCACAATGCTGATGCGCTTGAAGAGTGGAATTGATGGCTTCAGATCGCCGCGTTATTATCAGCAGATGCAGTTTGATGCTGTGGGCTATGAGGATGATCGACATGTGCGCTCCGAACTAAACGAGATGTTGGTGCAAATGTTTCGACATCATCGTCATGCTTGCCTGTTGCGTCTGACGCCGCGTCGTGCCCACAACTTGAAGCTGATGACGCGTCTGCTCGTATCGGATGTTGATAAGGTCTTGCAAAAGCTGCCATATCACCTAGAGAGCATCAGTGTGGAGTTTCATGATCTGCGTAAGTTCGACATGATCAATATGCTAGCAATAGCGCAACGCATCAATCGTAGAAGGGATCAGCAAAGTCGACGGGAAATGCAAACAACTCGGGATATGTTTGAGTGGCTGCACACAGAGTATAATGCATTGCGTGGACGCGGCACTGGCGATGAGTTCATCAATGTGGAGTTTGTACTTGGCGATGGCTTCCAGAAGCAACACAAAATCAACCTGGCTATCTTTAACATCTTTGACTGCAATGAACGCTCTGATATTAGCAACTTTTTCAAGGAACTGCCCACGGGCAGGCAAGGCAGGAGCACATTGCTAACGGACTGCATTAAGGAATCCTTTGACTCGAAACGTGCCATCTTCACTTTGGTCCTCTGTGAAATGCCTCTGGACAAGGAGTGTGCCCGGGAGATGCACAAATTTCTGCAGCTGGCCGATATGGCCTGCATGAACATTGGCACATCGACAAGTCGGATCTGCAAGTGAAACCCTTGGACTCGGCACTTTCACTGGAATGCCAGTCGAGGAGCAGCTCAACGAGAAGCAGTGATAGCAAATATCTGCGTTGCTGTCCCTTGAGTCTCTCCGCTGAGGATCACAGCAAGCTGGCGTCGTGGTATCAACGCATTGACAACAAGTTTGCCGAGGTTAAGACCTTCATGGAGAGACATTACAATGTGCAGTATCGCCAAAAGTTTCAAAAAATCAGCAAGGAGCTGAAAAACTTGCGTTCATTGCAGGATAAAAGCGGCGGAGATGCCGGTCGATCGATGCTCAAAAATGGCATCAAAGATGAAACAGTTACAGCCAAATATATGGAGGTGCTTAAGCAATTTCGTCAGCTGGAAAAGGAAGTAAAGAAATCCCCATTTGTCAGCACCTTATCAACCTACATGATCACGAAGAACTACGCGCTTGTGAATGCAGAGAAGATTCTGCAAGAACGAGAAGTTACCAATCTTCAAGAGCATCGAAGTCGTATTAAAATTGCATTCTGGTAATACGATTCAGCCAATGTTCAATGTCTAGTCAAATTATTTGCAACCAGTCAAAATTATAAACTAAAATGCGTAGTTATTTTTTTGTTTAATTTTGTATTTATTATGTTATATATAATTTATAATGAGAAACACGAAATATTTGTGGTTTCAACGGGTATACATATAATATAATATACATAAAATACATATTTATATATACATACATTTATATAAACTTGCAATATTATTGTCAACAATGTGTTCCATAGTATATATAGTATATAGTTGGTAAGCAGCATTTTCTCTTTCCAGCTGCGGCTTCTGGCTAACAAATAGTTTATTTTTCTTCATACAATGTGTAACAGTTTAATAAATCAATGCTAAGCATACCATAATAGGGTATATAATAATCGGATTTATGCCAATGCATAACGATAAAACGCTAAAAACACTCAAAGCAACATTCAAACTATTGATAAATGCACTTAAATTAATGCTACGATAATTGAATGAATTATGTATTGTATATACTCGTATTTGTTTATAATATTTGTAATCACTGTTATCAGTTTGTGTTTACCATAAATATGTTTCGTATCTTGGCAATGTTCTTTTTATCTTTTTTTTGGATATGTGCGAATCGCGATGTCTGTGTTTAATTTTGGCCATAAAATGTAGTGAGGTAACTGCATTTTAACTCTGGCAGCTGTGTTCCTTCTCTAACCACTTAACATCATTAAAGAATCTTTAAAAATAAGATGATTATTGTAAATTAAAATTAAAATGCCATGATTGTAAAATATGTACCCGCATTTCTGAGTATGTTGCATTATGTATTTCATTCTAATTTCTAAACTTAACATTTTTCTAAAGCACTGCCATTAAGAAATACAATAACTCTTTTTAAAACTTAGAGGGTTGTTGGAAATATTGGAAAACATAAATCATATGCTTTTATATGAATCATTTAAGAATTATTGTCATACATCAAAATCCAAATAACATTTAAGCTTTGAACAATTTCATCTATTTATTTGGTTTCCTTGTAATTTCCAAATTTTCACAGTCTTTGCAATTAAGTCCAAAGCTTTGTGTTAGTTTTATTTTGATTTTGAATGTAAAGATGCTGCACTGGGGCTTAGTTTAAACTAAAACATATATAAAAATATACATATCTATTTGTAGCATTTTTTTTTAGATTGCCAGCTGGACGCTCTTTAAAGTTGGAAATTGAAGTTTAAAGAGCGTCAAGCTCTCGTACTCATACTTATAATTGTCTGGCTACACAAAAGCTTTTTGAGTTTATAATGCAGTATGTTTTTGTTTTAAATTTGTAAATGCTATCATTTGCTGTTGGCCAACGTGATTTAACCGTTTCCATAATAATTTCATCGCAGTTCCCCCTTGGATACATCCATCCACTAATCTCTACACCTGAGCTGGTTTCGTCTGCTTGCCGAGTACCATGAGCAGCTTTTGTAGGAAATGTGTGAGGCTTACTGAAAAGTATAAAAAAAAAGTGAGTGCATTAGTCAAAGAGTCACAATAATTATCCCTTTAAAGTCTACTTAAGTGTGCTACAAATGAATAAATAGTGCAATGAAAAAACGTTTCGTGAGGAGGGAAATAATTCCACTCAGTTGTTAGTAGATTTGACTAAAGTTCAGGCAGATTAATGAATTGTTAGAACAAACTTAGGAAAACTAAGATAAGGAGCAAACTTAAAAACCTTTGACGACGCTTTCGGACGCACAACCATCATCAGTTTCTGTAGTGCTTGTGTGATTCCGCCTAGAAGAATTGCAACAATTATAGGGTATAGCGTAAATCATATTTAACTTAATTTGCGAAATAGGAAGCAGCCTTCTGAAACGTGTATTTAGATCAGTAATAACTAAATACAACTTACCCATGGATTTCTGGAACCAGATTGGCTTATTCTTCCAGGCAATGAATACCGCATAGACGGGTATGCTGGACAGTATCATCAGTATGCCATAGCCTGTCTCGACGGGACTTGCGTACATGGGCACCACGGTCACAAATATTGTGGCAATCAGATACACAATCGGGAATACCAACGGCACCCGGATGGGGCGGGGCAAATTGGGCTGAGCCCAACGCAGCCAAGGCAGGCAGAGTACAGCAACGCCAATGCTCAACTGAAATAGGTTGAAATGAATATAAGGATTACATTCAAATTTGTATAATGATCT
This sequence comes from Drosophila subquinaria, assembly GCA_037043405.1. Classification (NCBI taxonomy): domain Eukaryota; kingdom Metazoa; phylum Arthropoda; class Insecta; order Diptera; family Drosophilidae; genus Drosophila; species Drosophila subquinaria. The sequence continues at coordinate 1,218,606 of JBAMBL010000166.1, read as the reverse complement.
ATTTGTATGTGATCCGTGAAAAACTTACCCAAGTGGCAAAGCCCACATAGTTGATAAGCGCAAAAATGTCAGATACCGTGAGGTACAACATGGAGAGGAATGCCATCGCCAGGACAGCGGGTGTGGGTGTAAAGCGTTGAATTTGAATCATGGTTAGAATCTCTGGCATCTGACCCTCGTTGGCGCCCGCATAAAACAGACGGGAGGAGGTGAGCAAAATGCCGTTGACGGCACCGAAAGTGGAAAGAGCGACAAAAACTAAAAGAAAAGAATTCAATGGGAAGTTAGCGAATACGAATATACTGCAAAGTCATGAGCTTCACTCACCTGGTATGGTCCAGGCCAGCATGCCAAAGGCCCGCTCCGCATAGGTGACAGCCACCGCGGAGGAGCCCAAAACCTCTTCGGGCGAGAGGATGGTGTAGAAGGAGATATGGCCAAGACATAGACAACGGTGACAAGTGTACAGCTGATGGCAATGGCGCGTGGCAGATTCTTGACTGGATCCTTCAGCTCCTCAATGATAAAGTTCAAGTAATTCCTGTCACCCGACCCAACATAAATCCAATTAGTCGAAAGGACACAAACATAAGCCGCTTAAAGCACACTCACCAGCCATTGTAGGCAAACAAGCCCGAGTAGAAGGACAACGCCAGAGAAGTGACCTTCGTATCGCTGTTATCGAAAGTAAAGTATTTCACATTGCCCATATAAAGCTGGTACATGCCCGTCGCAATGATGATAAACAAGGCGAACAGCTGCAATTTTAAATGTGAATGTCCTGGCTCTGTAGTAATCCCTTGACTTTAAATTGCAATTTGATTTGAGCTTACTTTGGCATATGTAAAGATATCCTGCACACGGGTGGCCCATTTAACGTCCCAGCAATTGATTAAAGTTAATACCACTGTAAAAAGACAATAAGACAGAGATATTTCAAGTATAGCATCAGCACGAGTCTATATAATCATGGGTGATGTAATAATCTGAAAGTTTGCACAATGTTACATGCTTTGTTGATGGTACACAATTCCACACTATTAAATCAATATAAAATAAGTAAACGGACGATCAATCGAATCAGTCATTCATTTATTATCAACGTGTCGAACGTGACATTTAAGTATAGTATGCGATGACATTTAGGCTGTTCAAAAAGTTGGCAAATATGTCAAGAAATAATTAATGATATTTATGCTCTAAAAAGAAAAAAAATTGCTAAAATATCAGTACTCTTTTCCGATTTGAACTGGGAAAGATTTTAAGCTTTTCAGCTATTAAAGTATTAGACACATCATTATAAATATGTCTAATGACGTTTCGGCTGCTTTAAGAGTTGACATACATACATATATCTCAAGATCTTGACTCAATACCAAGTATGCAATTTAAACTGCTTAGAAATTTGATAGATTCAAAAAAAATCTAATAGATTTTAGTTACTTCTTTAAATAAAATTTATAGTTAATCTTTTGCAAGTTTCTGTATTTCCTAAATCGATTTCTTCCTTCAAAAATTGTATTTTAGTTGTTGCCAATCGATATATCCCAATAAAACCATCTACTCAGATTATATTATATTATTTTTATATACTTTGTCTATTTGCACTTCGCCTCAGTTGGAAACAGACGGAAATCGAAGAACCCCCCGCTTCGCTGACAGTAACTGATAAGCCAACGGCAAACACATTTCGCATTCGTCTGTTTACACTATTCTCATGGGATCTGTTCGATTTGGGTCTAATCTATAGGTCAAGTACGCAACATTAGATAGAGTAGATGTGCAATACTCACATATACAGCAAACGGCGAGCAACCGCGATGCATCCTCGGGTGGTGTGCATTCCGGAAAAAAGGGTTTCAGCACGTAGGTACTAAAAGTTAACGCCACAATGGCCTGCGAACAGGGACGCACAATCATGCACTCGATCCAGAGACGTATGAATGCCATGAATGGTCCAAACGTTTCCATAATGTACGCATAATCCGCTCCCGATTTTGTAATCATTGTGCCCAACTCAGCGTAGCAATAGGCGCCAACCTGATGAGCAATAAGATGTGAAATTTTTAAGGAATTTGATAGAAGTGAGGGGAGAAATATTATTGGAAATTTTATAAAATTAGAAAGCTATCGAAATTAGAGGGGACATTTTTTACAAGTTATTCCAATAAATAAATTACTGAATAAATTTGTTATGGAAAAATTAAATAAATCAATGAAAAATGGTATACACTTCTTTTTGAATTAAAATAAAATGGAGGAGAAATGTGCACACATAGTATGTTAAGATAATTAAAAAAAAAATATTGGAAATGTGTTAAGAAATTTATAAAAAGTCCTAAAAATTAAAAGAAATTGAATGAGTAATGCTATTGCACACTTTAAGTATTCTTGAAGTCATCTCGTTCGTTCAACTCCAGAGTGGCAATCATTTTAGACCACACAGCGTATACGTAATTTATATTGAATATCAACAGCAGCGCATGCTTTTGACAAGGGCGTGTCAGTCTGTGGGTGTATTTCTGTTTGTATGTGTGTGTGGGAGTAGCTGTGTGTGGGAATTTCAGTAATTTCATTAAAAGGCAAAATGCTGTTAGCATTTGTAATTGACTGTTGGTCCTTTGCATCGCCAGTTGCCAGATGTCAATTGGAATATTGATTACGACTAGTTAGTTGCTCCATATTGTTGCACATCTGTTTGCTGGCGCGTGGCTAACAACAGGTGTCAATATAACCTAACAAGCCAGTTCCTATTTGCATATAGAATTTATTAATATTTATGAGTCGCTGACCCTCTTTTTAATTTTCACTCGATGCACTCTGTATACACTCACCATTGAGAAGAGTCCAGATAGAACCCAAACAATCAGCGCCAAGTTCACGCTGCCCGTATACATTAACACTCCGGTGGGTGAGACAAAGATACCAGAGCCAATGATTGAGCCCACAATCACCGTGCAGCCATTCAATAAACTCATTTTGGCCTTCAGTGTCACCTCACCGCCTCCGGCATCGTCGCCACCTCCATTGTCACCATCTCCATTTGTTAGCTTGGTCGATGCATCGCCATTTCCATTCACAATGGAACTTTTTCTCGAGGAGCTCTTGCGATTAAGCGACTCCGTTTCCATGTTGAAACTAAACTAAGTTGTGTATACAGAAGCTATCTGAAAGTAAGAAAATTATTAAAGCATATAGTAAATTAATTATTTATAATAATTAAGAATTTAAGAATGTAGTTTTATGACTTGGGTTTTAGCGTATTTCTAACTAAATTACAAACAGCAATCAGTGTTTTGCTTCATCTCACTATATGTGGTTTATTTAAGTGCAATTGTTTTGGGCTTTTAGTTATTTAGAAACTTAGTCAATTCATTCATATGTATATTAAACTAAACATGGCTTTTATCGTTTATCCACACATCTGTGCAATTATTCAAGAGTCTCCTGTGGTGATTTGTGTTAATTGTTTGCTCAATGAACATATTTAAGTTAATTAATTGGGCTTCATAAATATACTCGTATTTACATGCATCTGCCTAAGACAACTAAAGTTTTGGTTTAATTCATAGTTAAGCTAGACCGACTCGTAATAATTTTAATCTTACGCTAAAAATCTCAACTGAGTCACGACTTTTTATTTTACTTTGTTTGAAGTGAAAGGCAATTAAAGGTCATTGGCCAAGCTATGTACTGTAAGAATGGCTTGTTCTACATTCTTGCAAACTTTTTGTTTGTTTGAGCTGTGGCATTAAAATCATATATAAGTCGACAGTTGAAATTTCAGAATGAACCCTGTACTTGTACCTTTTTATAATCACAACGCGACCTCATTATCAGTTTGGGAATGAGGAAACACATGCAAGCTAAGATTTCAACGAGTTCGTTAAACCACATTAAATAAAATGCTATGTAAAGCATTTGATTGATTGTTGACTTGTGGTTGATGAGCGCGTGTTGGCCCATAAAATAATTCCCGATACGTAAACATTTTCTTTTCGTCTCGGTTCAAGGCTGTGGAAAGCGTAAAGCACCTCTGTCGGATTAGGTCACAACGTTTGTTTATTCTACGTATGTATGTTTGTATGTAAGTATATAGTCAGTCACTTCCTCTAAAGCAAGAACCGGCACTGGACACACGCTTTGCATAAATTAGCATGACATTAAAAGCGAGAACAACAACGGACACAGATACAAACAAAATTGTATCTGACTCAACTATTGAGCGACAGGTAGCACAAACAGTTGAATAAACTAATGAGCTGCTAGTGCAGGGCATTAATTTATTTTTTTGTACCTTTTCAACTTTTATACCAAAGTCAAAGACTCTAGAGCTGGTTCTCTTTTATTGTTTGTAGTGTTTGTTGCTGCTAATTACTCAACTAATGGTTACATTTGGTCTTCATAGTTGAGCAGCCAAGCAAAACAGAGTGAAAATATGAAAATCCGTCAAAAACTTTAGTTTTCCTGATGCAATCAACACCATTTCTGACCGCATTCAATACTTGCAAATTGTTTAATGGGGAATTTCAATTGTAATTGGGGTTTACTCGACGGAAACACGGCAAATAATAGCATAGAATTATTGCAAGCCAGGCTAACAACATATCTGAGTCATTGGGGTTTTTGCGTCATTTGTGAATGTGTGAAAGGCAATTATAATTGGCATTTGGTAAACTATTAAGATGCAATTCGTTCGACGCTAATGACTATTGTAGTGACTTGTATCTATTGTAATCAGCCTTTCACTCTTTTCTTGCCCAAATTCACTTCACTTATTTTCGGTCTAACACAATACCGACAGTATTGATTCAGCGGGAGCTATACACGTATGTATTTGTTAGATTGACTCACAATTTTCATGCCCACAAATAGCACAAAAAATCCATTAATTTTGATACCGTAAACAATCACACATAAAATAGTTTTCGAGCTAATCTGACGAAAGCTGCTATCAATTTTCCGGGCAGTTGCACAACAAATGTATACGCTAATTTAACAAAATTCCATCTAACTAATAAAGTTATAATAAAAATGAATATATTAAGTTTTTCGAACTTTAACTTCATTTATCACATATATTGAATCATTTCTTCTTCAAACTCTCGGAATTTAATTAATATCTAATTTAAAAGGTGTAAATTAAGTTTTCATATGCTAAATTCTTTATTTATTATCTCTTTTCATATTTTGGGACATGTGTACGAAAATTGTGAGCAGTTTTTGATAGCTTGATTTTAATGTGTTGCCAAAATAACATCACATTGTTGTATATAAGTTTTATTTTATGTATTCGTGTATTTCTTGTGGGCTTTTTAATATCAATTTCAACTTTGTTGCTTCTTTGCAAGGCACAAACACATAATAAAAACGTTGGCGAATATGGCAAATAATGTCTTTTAATTCGGACCAAGATTACACAGTTGTTAAACAGTTCTCTGACATTTATTGCATTAACTACCTTTTTTAGATAAATTAAGAGTTCTCGTACTTTTTCCCGCCACGAATCCGCTAAGTGCTTCGATTTGTACAATACAACCGAGAACTGGAACCGCACGCAATCAACGAATGGAGCAGACTGACAAGAGCATTGCCTGCTTCGAGGCATCTTTGCGGCGCAATCTCTGTCAGAGCACGGAGCTCGGCATAGCTGACTTTCCGTATCGCCTACAACTGGCCGAGATAAAGCTCCCAGCTGAGCTTAATCATTAGCTTTGGAGGTAGTCGGCAAAGCTCTTTGCACCTCTGCGCTACATCGAACTTGTTGAAGGTTGTTGGAGATTGTTTGTGTAGAGGGCTCGTTCATTTCTAACCGGCATTTTTGAATTTTGAATTTTTTTTGTGTTTTACCTAAAACGAGTTTTTGACGCGGCGATCGGAGCATTTCTTTGTGTGTTTTTTCTTTTCAACAGAATTTCTGTTGTTGCCCAAACAAAAACTTGTGTTGTTGTGTTTTCTATTTTTTTTTTGTTTCTTTTTGATATTTCTCTTAACGTGTTTGCTTTTAATTGTTGTACATGAGTCGAAAAGATACGCGTCGTTTTTATCTAACAGATACTTGTACGCAATTCTAATTAGCTGAATGCTGTCTAACGCTCTCTGTTCACGTGTTAGATACTTTATCTTTCGGCACTCGACAGTTTCCAGTTCTCTCAAAGTCTAACTGTACTAGCTGCACTGCTCCAAGATACAAAAGAATAACAAAATGTATCTCTTTCACACGAAGACACACACTAATAGCTATAGTTATGCAAATTTCATTCAAATCCCACTGATTTTCGCGCGCGCATATTCAAATCCCACATTCCCACATACGAATTGCCCTATAATTGAATATATCCGCATTTGGAGCAACATCGTCCATACACAAATGTCTCAAATGCTAACTCGTCCGCCAATGCGACAAAAGAGGCTAAAGTCAGCTTGCAATTTCTCTAAGTAGCTCACAAATAGCCCACGCAATTTGTCTTCCTTTGAAGAATTTATTTGAAATTATATTATTATTCGCTCGCTTTATGCAAAGAATTGTTTGATTTTGCAGTCTGAAGTCCAAAGCAGGGCTTTATTGTATACCCTATACGCTGTAGTAACTGAGGTATTATGAACATGTTGCAGGCCTCGAAAATTTGAAGTAGTTTCGATGCGGATATACAAAAAAAGGATTTCTTTTCTCAATTTTTTAAAATTAATGAGTGAAATTTGAGATAATAATAAATTTTCTATTTTAGCATTGTTTAAAAATTTAAACTCTATTATTTTCTGTATTAAATTAAAAAAAAAAATGTATGTAATCATATTTTATATTTTATAAAAGGGACAGATTATATTTGGATTTTTTTTAAAGTGCCTACATCTAAGAGTAAATCAGTGTATAGGGTATCGCTTAGTCGACTCCCAGCTTATACTTAAACATCAAATGGACAATGGATATTGCACAATCTCTGATACATTAGACATAAATTAGCGACAATTGACGCGTCGCCTAAAACGTCATTGAGAGAGGTACGCATATATACTATACTTATTTTAGTAGATATTTTTATAAGGGGCTTAATTTATGCAAGATGCTTGTAGTCTGAGAATTAAATTTAAATTTCAACTGGCTGTCTATTTGTGTAGCACGTAAGGAAATTCACTTTAAACTCGAGGGTTTGACAAGATGAGTTGTTTGTATTGATATTGATATTGAATTGCATTTTTGAAATGCTTCAGATTTCACCAAGTGTGACGATTACTGTATTTTAAAGCACTCTTATGAGGCGTGACAAAATCGTGTGATCAAGAATTGCTGAAAATCAGCTCATGGGTGTTTTAATTCACATTAGAATAATATTAAGAAACCGGTATTAATTTATTTTTATTTTAAACTAAGTTAATTATATTTTGTATAATTTATTCGTATTGCCTCATTAGCAGCTACCCAAATCGGTTGTATTTTAACAATTATAGGGAGTGCACAAATACCAAGTTTATTTTCGTACAAAATCATAATAACTAACTTAATTCTTAATTTAGCAAAGTTTTATATTTGACTTAATCTCTGACATCTTTTGCACAGTTGACAAATGGCCACAACATCTCGCAAACCTCTTTTAAAGCGCATTTATTGAATTACGCTTCGGTTGCACCTTGCAAATGTCAATAAATTAGGAGCTCTGTCAAGGTAAAGGTAAATTTATATCCACAAATACAGCGTGCTCTCAGTAAGAGGGGCTATTGGACCTACATTTGATACTCGGCGCGTGTCGGCAACGCATAAGTCGATCAGAGGCAACACACCCCGTTGGGTGCAGGGTATTGAATGTTCATGAATTTTCGGATTCATATTAAGTTGACAAATCAACTTGATAGCTTAGTAAAAGTCACTTGATTGCATTGCATCAGATTGACATTATTAAAACATTAAATAGTTTACATAATTTGTGTCACAAAGTGGCGCCAAAGTGTCTGGCAATGTCAAATTGTGCCGACTAGTTGAGAAAGGTGGGTGAGTGTAAGTGTGTGTGTGGGTGTGTGTGTGACGTCACAGCTGCGTATGACAGTAGCTCTGACGTAGATGGAGGTGTGTTATTTTCTGCTGTCCATCCCATCTTTGCAGCCTAAAATAGCTTTGCAGACTACGAGAAGGGCAAAGTTCTTGCTACCCTTCAAATCCCACTACATTGCTAATTATTTAAGGGGCTTCGCTAATTTGTTTTGTGAAAACTTACAACAAGTTTTTCGAATTTTAACAATTTCCAATTAAATGCAATAGTACGTTGTCACACTTTCACTTGGCAATGTCAAGGTCTAAGCATAATTTAGATATTATTTTCCAGCTATTTATTAAATAATATTCGTGTGTTTTAGGTTCGCGTATTCTTAATATTTTCCCACGCTTATTTTCACACTTTTCTGTTAATCAAACATAGTGAATAACCAAATCACGTTGTCTACTTTTTTTATTTCTCAACAAATTCAAGCTTCAAGTCGTGTCCACAGTTCACAGTGTACTGAAAGCCAGCGCATGTCTACAGCATCAGAAAATGCGAACGAGAACCAGAACCAAAAACGTGAACGCCAGTATCGTATTCTGTCTGATAAGAGGGCGTTAAGAGCAAGAAGCTTACAGTTTGCAGACCAAAAAAGGAAGGCAACAAACAAAAAATGTATAAGAAAAAAAAGGTCGCAGTCTGTGCTTTGGCCAGTCACGTTGTTGTTGTTGCTGTAATTTTGTTGGTTCTGAAAACCTTTAGCGTACTTCAAATTATACGTTCCTGTCCGTTCAACCCCCTTCCCACAGCGTTGCCCTTGTTAGCTATGCGCAGGCATTCATCAAGGGTTCTTCTCGGTCTTCGGTCCACAAATTATGTCAGGCAAGTTATGCCATTTCTTCAACTTATTTTGTTTTTTCGCTGGCTTTCAGATTCGCGCCTTTTGTTTGCGCAGAACGCAAGGCACAATGTGCTTTTCATTGCTGTACACTACGCTGTTCTGACTGTAAATCTGTGTGAATTTTGTTGTACCTCAGGTCAGCATTTGTTTGTTGTGCGCATGTCTCGGAAAGAGCTGTTTGTTATGGCGCTAAATATATTTAAAGCGTATTTTAAACGATAACGATAACTGTATATCGATTGACAACGCTTCTTTCCGTTTATCGTTCCCACTGCTTACAACGGTTTTTTAAGTGCGCCATGTTTGTGTGCACTGCGTGCCATAGCAGTGAGCTTGCGTAGCGAAGCAATTGTGGCAACTGCTTATTATGTTAACTGCTTAACATAACTTCAGCAAGCAGTGTTATCGCAAGCAGTAATTATTTGCTATTCTACTATTAAACAACAGATGGCGCTAACTCGACGTTAACGTTATCAACAAAAATTGAAGCGCGCGAAATTTGAAATGGAAAAACAAAAATGAATTTAAAAAAAATTGAGAAACAATTTAAAAAAAAAAACAACAAAATCCAAAATTAGGTAAAATAATGAAGTTTATTTTAGAGTTGGTTTGGTGTCAAAGTTGTAAAAAAACCAAAAAAAAATTGAGAAATAACAAAAAACTTGAGAAACAAAAAACGTTAGAAATTCGAGAAAAATTTAACAAAATTTCTGATATTTTTTTCAAATTTCGGCCGAAAAAACAATGTCCAAAAATTGACATTGCGAAACCCTTTTTTTTGTCCGGAGGTAGCAGGCGCGCAGAAAACAATAGCAAGAGAACCAAAAAACGTAGCCAGGCGATAGAGGGCGCTTTGCAGCGAACTGCATACGATGAATCCGCGATGAATCCGCGATCAATCCGCGATCAATCCGCGATCAATCCGCGATCAATCCGCGATCAATCCTCGATCAATCCGCGATCAATCCGCGATCAATCCTCGATGAATCCGCGATGAATCCTCGATCAATCCGCGATCAATCCGCTATCAATCCGCGATCAATCCGCTATGAATCCGCGATGAATCCTCGATCAATCCTCGATGAATCCTCGATGAATCCGCGATGAATCCTCGATCAATCCGCGATCAATCCGCGATGAATCCTTGGACGAATGCTGGACGTTATCCGAACCGAAGAGTGCACAGCAAACAGTCAAAATTAACATCTTTTTGGAGACGATCAGCCAATTGGCTGGCATCGCAAGCAACTGCGTTAATATGCAGCTGCTAATTTCGAGTGTTTGCATGGCGCTGACCAGCGCCGTTATTGGCAACGCCTACTACCAGAAACAGCAGTTCTATCCGGCCGTCGTATACATTACCAAATCCAATGCATCCATGGCGGTAACTAAAAAAAAAACAACCAAAATTTGCATTTTTTGCATTTTTAATTTGATTTTCCCCTTACGTTTGTTCTTTGCAGGTGATTTACATACAATTCTTTGTGATTGTATTTATGTTTGGCAAACTATTGCGCAAGGTAATGTAATTGTTTACCAGTATTACGTTTGCTTTTATTATATTATACATTTACAATTTGCAGATATTTCTGGGCACATTGCGAGCCGCGGAATTTGAGCATTTGCTGGAACGTTTCTGGTACGCGTATTCATCAATGAACAATAATGGTAACTATTACTTTAATTTGTAATTTAATTTATAATTGAGTTGTTATTTGGTTTAATTATTTAATACAGTCTGATTGATGTAATAATTTGTGTGCACATATGTTTAACTTTCTTAATGCTGTGCTGGTTGATTGTCTGGCATTTATTTGCCATAAGAACGTGTGAACTGTTGCAAACTGTGCTCGCCACATCAAACTTGTCATGCATACGAGCAGCATTGTTGTGCGCTTAAGATACACACACACACTCATATGGGTGTGCGGGTGTACATATGTGTGTGTGTTGTGCAGCAGTTGCATTCACCTACGCCCTGTTGCACAACAATAAAAAAAGCGATCGAAGAAGAAGAGTCTGCCGTGCCGCTTATTAGTTTGTTTTGCAGCTGGGCGAAAATCAATCAACGGGCAACTGACAAAACTGGCAAACACCTGATGACCCCCCTCCCCTCACCTGTAGATGTGTTTCCATATGTGTTCCTGGGCGATTGCACCGGATGCTGGACCAGCAGGATATGACGGCGTGTCCAACCCCCTTCAAATTTCTACCCTCTCCCCTTTCAATCTTCTATGTGCCACTCGCATATTTTTCGAGCTCCATTTTTTGATCCTGACGTGATGACGACAATTGTCGCTTTCAACTGGATGGCAATGTGCGTTGTAGAAACCATTTTGACACCAAGAGACACTAGTTGGAATGGAGAGTGTTGCACAGTGGGCAATTTGGATAATCTAGCGAAGATTAAAGGAATATCTTCAAAAGAAGAAAGTTTTCTACAAGAAGACTATTTTTTCCTATAGTAATAACACAACAATTAATTTATTTTATAAACTTTTTCTTTTTCTTAAATTTTTATTTTACTTTGAATTTTGTTTAATACATAATATTTAATAACAATTAATTAATAAAAAAAAAAAAAATTCACAGTTCATTTATTTAATTATTGACAGATGAAATCTTTTCATAAAAGCATCTTTATATAGATCTTCTTTATATATAGATACACAAAAGATAATTGGTAATCGTTGATACAAAATTTGACAGATTTCTTCCGTTAAATTCGCTGAATTGCCCAGTGTGCTTTGTCAGCTACTTTTTTTGATCAAACAAACTTTAATGCCACCCCAATGCGATTTGCATTTTTTAATGGACTGTAAGTGTCACGACAGGTAAAAAAAGCTCATATGCATTTGTCAAAACTACTATACGAGGCCATTTCCCATTTCCCTATAGTTTTCATGGTTATCATCTTTCAGCTGAACAAATTCTGAATAACTCTTTCGATCAATGAAGTGTCTCTCGTGTGGCGCTAAGCTACTTACCCTGTCCTGTCCTGTCCTATCCTATGCTATCACTCCATGGCAGGAGATACTCGAACTGGTTCAGGTTTCTGCAAAATTTATGCACTTCCTGACCGACGGCACACGTGATACGGCCACTTTTGAGTTCGTCTTCTGTCTGGACTGCGGACTGCGGACTGTCAATGAGCTGCAAAGCGGATTCTGATAGCATGGCCTGCAACTGGAGGCCACGTATTTATGCAAAGTGCTACCATGTGCAGCTCCTCGAAATGGTTTTCCCACTTGCGAGGCAGTTGCTCCAACAGTTTTGCCGGCTTATGTTAATTTTGATGGACTGAAATCAATTAAAGGCAAGTGGAAATATGAGAAATATGAAAGAAACTGTGCGCACAATCAAAACTTTACTAATTACAAAACTTGCCGAAAAATCAGCTTAATACAATAAGTGCGACAATGGCTGCTAACCAGTTACGGAAAGTGACTTTCCCATCCTCATCTCTTCTCTCTCTTTCTCTCTCTCATTCCCTCTCTCTCTTCGTAAGTAAGTGAGAAATAAACTTGCGTTTTCAATTACCAAAGCCAGGAGTTGAGTTCTCGGTCTTGAGCTGAGCCTGCTGCCAGCCATCAAAGGATATAGACGACGACGTCGTCTGCTGACAATGCGAAAATGCAAAGAGCAAAAGCACTTGAAAGCTGAATGAGAACGAAAATGAATATGGGAACGGACAAAGGGAAGGGAAGCGAAGGAGAAGAGCTGAAGAGATGAAGCCTGGAACAAGGCAACTAAATGGAATGGCAACTGGCAACAGCAGCTAAAATCATTTTTAACACCATTTCGCCTTGGTATTTTTTCTTCTTTTTTTTGAGTACTCCTTATCGAGTTGAAGGCGTTGCCTGATTGGAATAACAAACTTGTCTACATGACACTTTTTATAGTTGCATATGTTGTATAAAAAACATTTACGGGATGCTCTTGGATGATCTGATCTATCAAGAATTGAAGGTAAATCCATTTAAGATTTTGCGAGATTATTAGGGTAGAATCATAATTAAATCAAATTATTTTTGCTGAAATATAATGAGTACCTATTCGATTTTTATAATCTCATCATTACTACCAAATAAAATGTGTATAATCAGTACATAATCATTGAGCTTTAAAGATAATTGTTTTAACAGGTATATCTTATTTAATGATTGCAATAGCTATTCAAATATTAGAAGTTTATCAGCTGTGCCCTAGTTTCGCAGATTTCACTGGAACTGATTCAGATTTCTTTGTAGAATCAACTTCTCTTAGAAACCTTTGTAGAATCAACTATACGATGACGTTTACTCGCATAATATTTTTATTTGCAGAACCATGCGGTTTCATAATTTATTTAAAGCCATGTGCAGTTAGTCTGTGTCGCTTGACATTTCCAGCCGAAGGATAAAGTTTATAATTTCATAGAGCGATCCCCTTTTTGGAGTCCTCCCGCTCCCGTTGGAGTTTCCGACAGCGTCTTGAATTTATGCACTGAATTAATTATGCACGTACGTCGCAACTTTCATCGCGGGGAAGTGGCAACGGATTTGGCTTTGACTTCAGCCAACTTCAGTCCGAGAGTTCTGGGCAGGATGGGAGGCTGAGAGTGGGCGTGGTCGGCTCGTCTTTCCGTCTTTCATTTGTTTGGCTGCTTAGTTTGTGTTTGGTGGCGTTGGCGGCGCATTTAAAATAATTGCTCTGCGTTGTCAGACGCTGCAAGTGGAAAAACTGAAACTGGCAATTCGTGTGAAAAGTTTACATTACGCTTTTGGCATAAGCTTATAATGGATTTGTCAGCGTGTTTGTTGTGGCCTTTTTTTTTTGTATATTTTTCTTGGCTTGAGGCTGCTGAGACGCAACTGCCGCAACAACAACCATGAAACTCTTCTTTGGGGCTGCTGCGTTGAACTAATGTAAATTATGGATAGTTCTAAGTGGCCCGAGAGTGGGTAACGACTGCAAGTTAAATGTTTTGGGCTCATTTGCATAGAAGTTGCGGTGAAAGTTTCGCAGGAGTTAGTAGCAGGACCTGAAACTAAAAATTGATATGGAACATGCATGAAAGTACTCGAGCAGGAAAACTTATTCAAATGAAGTTCAGAGTGGACTCAAATAGATGATATATGTATGTATGTAGGTGGATGAGAGCATTAATTAAAGAGATCTTATGGATGTTGAGAAGAAATTATTAAAATTTTAAGATAGATAAAGAAAGGAAGAAATTTATTTAGTAATAAAATAAAGATATTGTATTGAACTATGAGAAAAAATAGTAAATAATGGTATTATATTAATAAAAGTAACAAATTTAAATACTATCTCCTATTAGCGATTAATTTAATTTTTTTAATTTTATTTAAATATTTAATCTCGATATTTTGATGAGGCTAAACTGTCAATATATTTTTAAAGGAGTTTTATTTGAATATATGTATATTGTTTGTTAGTACGTTTTTCAGTGCATATTAATTAGCACATTAGATAATTTCTTTTACCTTTAATTGGCATTAGTCTTCCTTCAATTGCCTTCCATGGAAATCTGTCTTGTTACACGTTGGCTTTGTTGTTGCCTTTAAGTCTCTTTTTTTGCTGTCCTTGACGGTGGAAATTGCTCAGATTTCACACCCGGTGGGGAAGGATAAAGGGAATGGGGGCATAGATACTCAGATACTTGGATACATGGGGGCAACAGATTCATGACGCTGTTCTGGCTACGGCGTCAGCTGTCTGACATCGTTTATTTACGCCGTTGGGGAAACGTTGAAAGCAAATTGATATTATGTGGATTTGGCTTTCACTTTGGGCCTGGGTATCAATAGGCGAAATCCTTTCGCCTTTCGTAGCGCCCTGACATCGTCTCACTCGAGTTAAGCCAAGGATAATGATTATGTTGCGCAACGAGCAGTGGTTAAGTGGAAGGGAAAGGTAAGAAGTAAGAGGGGAAGGGGATGGTGGTAGGAGGGGAATCAGTTAGACAGTGGCTTTTGCATACATTGCTGGTTGAAGGTGGCTTTGAGGAGGAATTTGTAATCTACAGACAATCGACGTGCGCTCAAGAACATAATAGATGTTGAAGGGAATTCGGAGTCGTATTCCCAAGACAACAGTGCAACTAATTGGGTTTCGCTTAACGTTTAGACAATGAGTTAGAACAAGACCGCAACTCTGGTCGAAAAAAATAGGAGTAGACTTGATTCGCATATTCTCTCTCTCTCTCTCTTACTTTATCCCTCCCTCTGTCTGTAAACCACTTGATTGGAAAATCAAACTAATTAAAAGATTTCAATTAAACGTCGAGCTGCAAATGCTACAACTTGGCGCAGTAATTCCATTAAAATGGCAAATCAATTTCAATAAATTTCATTTCAGCTTGAAATGCGCACAAGGTAAGCATTCAATTTGAAGGCGTACTGCCACGCCCACTGGCAAAACGATGCCACTGCTCGGGGACTTCTTCTTTTACCGCATTTTCTTTTAGTGCTGGCTGTAAGCGTCATAAAACTGTAACATGCTGACAAATCTGTTAATTGAATCGAGAATCCAATTAAAACTTCAATTTTGTGGAAACTTTGCGCTTTTGATAAAGTTCAAGTGCATAAATGGCCAACATGCGGTCGTTGTTGTTGATTCCATTTCACAATTTCACATGTTGACACTACTGACAAGCTCAGCACATTTTTCATCACTTCACGAGCATTTTCCATTTCCACTATTTGCCTACACAAAACAAGCAATGTTCTTTTTATTTATTGCATTCTTTCTATTTTCTTTTGGCCTGGGTGTAAATTCAATAACGAATTTATGTGGGCTCTGTTGACTATATTAAAGTGCACAATTTCCTAATTAGTGTGTCTGGCATTTACATAGTTGCACCCCTTCCCTCGTTTACCCCGTTCCCCTGTGCTTTTCTGCTCCCTTCGTTTTGTTGCCGCATTCCTCACTTTTGTCCTGCGTTGGAAAATAGTCAAAGCAAAACCACAAGCTGCGCATAACTAACTGAAACTGCTTTATTTGGACAAACCGCAGGAGGCACCAGCCTCCCTCCTTTCCTCCCTCTTCCTTTTATATATTTACCTCAACTTCCTGCTGGACCTCTGCCACAAAGGCAACAAATACAAATACTAACTTTATACTTAGAGATGAGCAATAGAAGGTAATTTCATAAAATAAATTACTACAACAAGTTTTATTTATCTAAATTCTAATTTGTTAATTTTGAGAAAAAATACTTATTACTACTACTTATTTAAGACATGACCTAGAAGAATAAACCCTATTGCAGAATCTATCTTAGGAAAATTATAAAAATCAATTTCCTAAAATTACCCACAATATTTTAAAAATGTTTAGAAACACAAGCGCGTAAATGTTTTTATTCGTACAGAATTACTAAAATTAAGAACTTTAAACTATTTTTTAATTAATTTTATATTTATTTATATTCTAAGAACTAACATTTTTTTTTAAATAATTTACGTATTTTTAAATTCTTATTTTTTCTGTTGTATTATTAATGTCTATAAACATAGATGTTTATGGGATATTCAAATAAAACGTGAATTGAAAAGTTTCGTAAGCAAATTAATTTTTTTAATAAGGTTTATTCACAGATAAATACTTATTTCTTGTGGATACTTATGAAATTTAGACAAAGTTGTCAGTTTAATTTTATAAAATGGTATCTACAAATGAAGTAATTTTTAACTTCAAATGTATTTCAAATTTAGACTAAGTAGTACATTTTTTTAGCAAGTACATAGATTTTTCTAATCGTAATTTTACAAGTACTTATATCACTTAGATATTTATGAAAGCCAGACAGCATTGTCTGTTTAGTGCTATAAAATTAAGTAATCATATTTTTTAAATAAGTGGTTATAGTTCATAGATTTCGTAGCATTTTTAAGTACTGTTCATCTCTGACAATGAGCGGGAAAATGTGGAAATGTTTCGCTTTCGACTGTTGCTACGAAGCCCATTAAAATTGCATTTAGTGAAAATTTATCAGTGTGCAGAAAGGTAACAACCGCAGGCGCACTTTGCACTCGCACCAGCTACAAGTGTGCGTGTGCCCGGAAACGGAAATAAAATAATTTCTGGTAGCACTCGACAGTCAAACAGATAAACAGTTGTTGCAGCACCAGTTCTCTACCACTAACTATCTATCTCTCTTTCTCTCACTCACTGTTTGTTTGACTGTCTGTTTGCCTGGCGGGGGGAGGAGACAGCCGTTTATGCAAATGTTTGGCCCCAATGCTTTAACTAAAAACACTTTAACCGCATTCACCTTGGGCGAATGCTTGTTAGTAGCCATAGAAATCAGTAGAGACACCCATCCAGCTTCAGCTCTCAACTCTCAACTCCCACTCCTGCTCAGTTGCCCAAAAGGCCGTAAAATGCCTGCAAGTTACAGCCTGGCCCAAAACTCTGCCAAAATGGCTGTTGTTGCCGAAAAATGTTTCATTGCTTTGGGTGTTTTTGCTCCAGCTTCAGCTTCTGCTTCTTTAACCTTCCTGGGATGGTTTGTTCTGCTTCTGGTTGTCGACTGTTTTGCCGCACCTCAACTAAAAGTCATGGCTCCATGAGTTGCTCTTATATACATAGAGCGTAGCGTACTGTAATCTCAATTCAGTCCAAAGGTTTTCTACGCCCAACTGAGTCACATATATCTCTCTCTCTCTCTGCTTTTCTCGTTCTATCTATTTCTTTCTCTCTTTTTCTGTGCCAAACACTTTGGTGTGTTTATTATGGCGCTGTGTCTGCCCTTGAAGCGTTTGTTGTTTTGGGTTTTTGGCACTCCAAAAAAGATACTCGTCGCACTTGTTAATATGTGTTTGCCAAGTTTACTAGATGAACTCGTCAAATCAGATATTGCTTGATTTAACACATTAGCATTTCCCAAAAATTTAATGCCAGTTTAGGTAACTGAATAAACAGAAAAGCTGAGCGAAAGAGGATGATGTTTGTATTTACATTAGCCAACGATTTAATCGCTTTCAAAACTGTTTTTGCTTTCCCTTTTCTTATCCTTTTTAATTTTATAAGAATCGAATAATATGAAATACTTTGATAATTTAAAAAAAAAAAGAATTTAATTCTGTTAAAATTTTATAACATGATCTTCACAGCTTACACTATTATTAATTTGTTGATAATCTTAATACTTACTGTTATTAAATTTTTCGAAAGCAAGACTAACTTTAAACTTTTATAGTTTTGTTAAAACTTAACAGATTTTCAAGATTTTTAAAATGATTAATTTCGTTAAAATATGAATGCGCTTTTGGTGCAAGTGTCCCCATCTTTGATCTATTTTACAGGCACGAACAACTTGTGAAGTGTTGCTTAGCGCCTTTTACAACACTGCCACACTTACCATGGCCAACAAGGGTAACACGCAGTCAAGTCGAGCTGGTGAAAACAAAACAAACATTTTCTCTCACGAAATTTATCGTTTGCATAAATTTGCTTTATTGCCTTTGCAGCTGATCCTTGTTGTTGTTTCTCCTCAGTGCGTGTGTGTGTGTGTTGTACGTGGGTGTATTAGCGTTAGTATGTGTGTGTGTTTGTGTAGAGGAAGTGTAACTTTCGTTGGCAGACCAAGGCAAGGCAATCAACAAAAACAACAACAACAAGAACGATGATGGCAACTAACACAGCCTGGCAAATGTGGCGAGCAAAGTTTTCCATTATTCAATTTAACTAATGAAACTGAAAATTCATTTTACCACATTAACACACACACACACACACACACACACACGAGAGAGAGGGAAAATGTTGAATGTGGCAGGAAATGTGAGCTGACGCCGACGGCAGGACATGTGTGCGTGTTATTTTGTTGCTGTTCCAATTCGACTCCTTGTGTTTGCTATAAAACGCGAAAATTTATATTTAGAGTCACAGCAAGGACGAGGGTGGACTTTTGGCGGGCAGTGGACAACGGGGTGGCAGTGGCGCCACCCTTTGCAGCATGGAAATGTGGCGGCATTTTAATAATTAAGCATACTTTCGGGCGTTTTCATGTCCATTTGGAGTGTCTGGCGGCTCTTTTGTTTAATGTGGCGACATTTCGCCTTATAAATTATGTGACCAAATGTGCGTTCAGTTCATTTATTTTCGTTCCTGCTCCTCCTGCTGCCCAGATGGCCGCTTGTAAGTATTTACGAGCCAAGATTTCAATGTAAGTATGTAGTGATATGTATACTTATGTATGTACCTTAAATTTTTATTGCTTTCATTAATTGTTGCGTTGTGGAAAATATATATATGTGTGTGTATATATATGTCTTATGCTAACAAAAATAATACTTAGCGCACTGGATTAACATGATCATCATCATCAACGTTGTCATCGTCAATGTCATCGTCGTCATCATTGTCAGCGTCATCAATGTCAGAATTTTCGTCATCATCGTCATCATCTGGATCTGCATCTGCATCTGCTTGGTTATCGTCATCCAATGGATCTGATTGCTGATCTTCAAGTTCATCGCTGGATAAGGGACTGTCGGCACTGTTGTTGTTGTGCACCTCCATGGGAGCATCATCATCATCATCGTCGGGTGCATCCTCCGTGGTGTCGTCCTCATCATCCTCGTGGCACGCATCCGTGTCTGGCGATGAGTGCTCGACATCAAAGCCATCCGTCTCCACATGATCCCCATTGCCAAGTTCCCGTCTTGGCACAGAAGCCTTTTCACTTCGTCCCGTGTCCAACTCTTTGCGTATTCCGGGCGCTTGTTTCCCCGGTGAGTGTTGCCGGAGGGTGAGGGCGGCGTCTTCGCCAGCGGCATTTCGCTGGCTGGGACCACTCGTGGGAAACACGTTCTCGATGGAGGAGCTGGGCAGCAGGCTGGGCATGAGCTTTGGCTCAATGGCTTTCTCATAGTCCGTGAAGTCGAACAACGGGGGCAGGGGGCGACCACTTGGCATGATTTGATTGGGATCACTCCGCAGCTCATCGAAGAAGGGATGTGCGCAGGCCATCAGCGGAGAAATCCGCTCATTGGGTGAATAGATGAGGAGCTTCGACACCAGGTCAATCGCCTCCGGCGGCGTCTTGATGCGGAACACTTTCGCCCAGGGATGAGGCTTCAGTTGGGGCAGCTGCAACTGTTTGTAGTTGGGATTCATGTCCTGCAGTTGCTCTGGCGTCGGTGTTCCCATCACTTTAACAATCTCGACTATTTGATCGACCCCCGAGTCACCGGGAAAGATAAGTTGGCCCAACAACAACTCGGCCAGAACGCAGCCGGCACTCCACATGTCAATTTTGGTGCTGTACTGGGTGGCACCGAAGATCAACTCTGGCGATCGATAGTATCTGGAGCAGATGTACGACACATTCGTCTCGCCGGCAACCAATTGCTTGGCACTGCCAAAGTCACACAACTTGAAGACGCCCGTCTCCGAGTCCAAGAGCATATTCTGCGGCTTAATATCGCGATGACAAAACCCAAAGCTGTGCATAAAGGCCAAACTCCGGAACATCTGATACATATACAGTCTGATATAGTTGACGGGAAGTGTTTGCTTGGCCCGGGCAAATTGCCGCTCCACCTTGTAGAGGGTCTCGGGCATAAAGTCCATGACCAGGTTGAGGAACACTTCCTCACGCTTATCGCCGCTGGAGTAAAAGAAATACCTGAGACTGATAATATTCTGATGCTTCAACTTTCTCATTATCTGCAGTTCCCGATTCTTAAAGCGGCGATCCTGCAGGACCTTCTTGATGGCAATCAATTCGTTGGTGGGCAACAATTTGGCCTGAAACACAACACCGAAGCTGCCATTGCCAATGACCTTGGTGTCCGTATAACTGATCTCCGTCATCGTATCCGGACCGAAGCCGACAGTTGCCACCACGGTGATTACCTTGTTACTCGCATTGGCGCTCTTGCTAGCCATTGTTGTAATGATCTAAGCGATTTTCTGTCTTGATTCTCGATATTTGCGGGCTTAGACCTTTTTTTTTTTGTTTCCTTGGGTTGTTTTTATAAAAAAGACAAATAATGTGGGCCTAATGTATTAGGTAAAACTAACGTATCAACCTCTGAAGACATAAGTGTACTGGCTAGTGTTTTTCAATATATATTATTTTTTTAAATTTCAACCAGACTATTTTATACTTTTGATTATTTCAGTACGCTTTTCGGCAATACCTACCCTGTTTTCAAGTTTTTATCTATTTAAGCTGTTATATTTACATAGGGCTATAAGCTTTATTTTGACATTAAAAATAAAATGCTTATAACTAAATTATGTTTAAAACCACAATTTATAAATATATTTGCGTAAATATGCGATATATATGTACATATATATATTTTTTACCCGCATTGGTTATTCATTTGTAATCGGAAATCAATGACTAATAACAAGAGCTTTGTATGCATTCTTATGTGGGTCCAAGCTGATGTAGCTTCTTACTTTAGCCTCTGAAAGTAGTCGGGAATAATAGCTGCAACTGAGCAGATCGCATTTAAAAGCCTTAAAATGGGGTGTGGTGCTGAATTAGTCAAATTTATACTACTTTTATTCAATGTTTTGTGCATGGTAAGTATATGTTGTTAAAGTAATTTTTTTTTACGAAATCGGATGTTAGCTTGTGGCTGTACAATTCTCCTAAGTTTTCATCAAAATTGTGATTAACACAATGCAAAAATAAAATTAGAAATTTAATAAACAGATAAATAATTAGGTATGTTAATGTAAATTGTAAAACAAAATCTCTGTGATGCCCAAAGAAAAATTCTTTTTTTTTTTTTTAATTATACATATTAATTTTAAATTTAATCAGTCTCTTTTTTAATTTCTATATTCGAATTGTGCTGCCTTTTAACTGTGTCATTAAAATGTTTTATCCATTTCAGATATGTGGGGTGTATATATTAGTATATTGCTACCCCATAGTCAAGCAAATCCATGACTTGTCCAGCATGAAAGAGCACTTGACCATAAACATTGTGGCCATTGTGCCAATGATTCTGGGTGGTCTTATCTTTCTGATGGCTTTGTTGGGCTGTTGCGGTGCTCTGCGTGGAAAGCCCTGTCAGCTGCGAACCGTAAGTGACAAATTTCTGATCACTGACGATCACTTTTTTTAACGATTCGATTTATTTTTAGTTTTCTGTCATCATGTTGTGCCTGTTTATTGCCATGGTGACGATGGTCATTTTCGTGTGGACGGATCATGGCAAAATAATCAATTATATTGAAGTTTTCATAAAAAAAACATGGACTGCTCACAAGGATCACAAACCTTCTAGTGAAATATTCCATAAATTGGAGACTGAAGTAAGAAGTTGTCTAGCATATGTACGAATAAATTTAATTAGTTTTCTTTAGTTCAAATGCTGCGGCGAGAAGGGTTTTATAAGCTATAGACAAGCATCGGAAAATATACCCCCATCCTGTTGTGGTTTCAAGCCAGGAGAGTCTTGTCCGGAATATAAGGCGTATTCATCAGGTTGTTTGGATGTTATTACCGATCTGTGGAATTCTCACGCGAAAGTTATTAAGTTTGGCGCTCTAGCGGCATCTGGTGTGACGGTAAAGAATATTACGTTTATGATTCCAATTGATATTTATTAAAAAACATTTCAATTGTTTGTTCCACAGCTTTTGGCCAGCACTTTTGCCAGCTATTTGGCTCACAAAATGGTTAGGAGCGTGCAGTATGAGTATGAATACGAATAACTGAAGACACTGTAAAATACTCGTATCTCAATCGTTTTGTATTAAGATCACTACAAGTTATAATAAAGACACTCTTAGTACACTTTAACTAATCTTGTTGCAACTTCAACTATGTTGCAGCTTCCTTTGTTGTCGATTATTACGGCAGTTATATTGTTATCATCTAGTTAGTTATAGCTCAAGGGATGATTTCTTGGTGCTGAAACTTTTCTCTGTCGCTCTTTGCCTTTTGCCTTTGTCTGCTGCCCCTTTTGTCTTGTTCTTGTCCAGTTGCTTATCGGACTTTGGCATTGTTTCTCTTCGCACATTTTAGTGCTGTCTTATTCTACATTTGAAGTGACCCCTTGGGGTCATCATCATAACCCCCACGAGCGAGTGATAATAATAACAAGGGTAAATCGTTTGTCGTTGTTGTTGTTGTATAAAATGCTTTTATTTGCAGTTATTTTGTTTATTGTATATCGTATATATTAGATATATAAAAGTGACACACTCATTGTAAAATCTTGTTAGACACAGATACATACAGATACATATATATATAAAGTCAAATATATATATTATTTGCTGATACTTGATTTGATTTATTTATTTTGTAATTATTTAGTTTATGCTTATGCTTTAAAAAATCGTTTAACTTACAGAGAGTACATTATATTATTACACTTAAATAATACATATTTGCTTTTCGTTTTTTATTTATTTATTCATTAATTAATAAGTAGCTCTAATTTAAACACACAAAAACTTGAATTTTAATTAATTTCCATATAGGCAGTGTTTTCTTTTTAAGTATTATTAATATTTATTTTTTTTTTTGTTCTATTTAAGTGTAAAAGGAAAAGGCTAAAACAGATTTATATTTACATAATCAACACTCACACAAACACACACGATCACACACACACAGACACATGCATAGATACACAAATATTTGCGCTGAAATTAGTTGCAAATCATTAAACTAAATTGGGCTTTAAATATGGTCAAAAATTATAGTTCTTCTGCATGTGTGTGTGTGTGTGTGTGCGAATGTGTGTTTGTTCTATTCGGTTTGCGCTTACATAAATATTATTGAAATTGCTGGACGTTGTTGGCATAAGTAAGTAAGTTGTTTATTTTTATTATATAGCTAGTTTCATATTCGTATTCGTATTCGTATTTGTATTCGTATATGTAAGTAATATAATTTTATTAAAATTACTAAATAAATTTATTTGGCTTTGCTTTGCTCCGTTAACGTTCTTGCTCTCATCCTTGATCTTCCCATCATTCTCTTTTTCGTTGAAGTAAAATTGAATTTTACATAATTTTCATGCTATTTGTGCGGCATTGTTTGAATGCGTATCAAATTGGTTCTTAGTAGTTAATAAAAAAGCATATTTAATTTACTTGCAGGCCACACACACACACACATACCCACACAAGACGGTATGTGTGTATGTTTGTATGTGAGAGCAACACACGCATAACAATAAAATTTTATATTTATCGTTAACGATTTCCTTGTGCAGGAAGCGCGAGTGTTTTTGCTTTCTCTCTCTCTCTCTCTTTTTCCCTCACTTTCTATCTTTCTTTGTGTGCGTGTGTGTGTGGGTGACTAAGCCTCCTTCACATACAAATATATACTCGTAAGCATAAATATTTTGTGTTGTCTGCCTTTAGCTCTCGCATATTTTCATAAATTTTATGCCGCCGAAATGCGCCGCCGCTTATCATTAACGCACAATTTATTTTTGCTTTTATGCCAAGCAGCAATGTTGTTGTTATTATTGTTACTGTTTGCTGTTGTTGCTACTGTTGTTGTTCTTGTTGCGTGCCACTGGCTTTTTATCTGTGAGTTACATTTGCTTTTTTGGCTTTTTGATTATTTGCTTCGCATCTTAAGCTATTTCGTATTCCCCCTTTTATTTTTTGTTTTGCATACATATTTTAAAGTGTTTTGCTTAGCTAATTAGTTTTTAGCACAATTTGATTTGTTTGCTTTGTGCTCACATACATCTAGACACACGTACTTATACATAGGATACGGTTAAGACATTATCTATTTACATGTTCTCAGAATGTACATTTAATTTGCAAACGACAAAAGCCCGCAACGTTGCCAAGCTAAAGTTGAGAGCAACTTTTGGCCCAACGACTTTTAAATGTTGTTTACTGTTGTTAATGTTGGTTACTGCAGCAGCTGCTGCTTGTTGCTATTGTATTTGCTATAGTAAACTATAGCATACTTTTCTGCGTTGTAGTTTCATTTAACTTTGCACTTACACACGTTGTTTCTATAGTTGTTGTCTTTGTTGTTGCCTATAGCCAAGCTTGTTGTTGCTCGAAGAGTTGTTGCTGCTGCTGCTGTTGTTGCTGTTGGTGTTGCTGTTGCTGCTGCAGCCAAAGTTTGCAGAATGCCGTTGGCGGCGGTGCTGAGGGGCAAACATTGCCAGCTGCTGTTAATGCAACGTATTCCTGGCCGTGGGCGTGGTCGTTGTGGGCGGGTGTTGGCTATTGCAAATTAAATTTAGCTAAATCTCACAATTCTGTGCTCATTTCGCTTACAATTGCGCTCTGTTATGATTGTTGTTCCAGCAGCGTGTATAAATGAGAATGAAAGAGAAAATAAAACGCATATTAAAGAAAGTTTTAGAATTGTGAATGCTATGGGCTTATTTCAAGTTGGTAAAGTGCGTGTAATGTAGTGTAATGTAATGTAGTGTAGTGTGTGTAATATGAATATGTGTAGTGGGGCTTGTTAGTTTTATTTTCCAACTACTACAGTGCGTATACGTAATGCGTTTGTGCATGTATAAAGCGAACATAAAAAACACGCTAAAAAAATTACATAGTTTATGGCCAGAAGGTCATTAAGTTATATGCTGAAGCACTTATAAGAACAATAATATTAGTATGTATTTTTTGCAGTACAAGTATGTACTTGGTTGTTGTTTCTTTATTACTTGCGGCGAGGCTAAAAATTCAATTTATGGTCAAGGCATTTCGACCCACAAACAACAAGGACAGCACAAATAATTACTTAATTTAATCATAAACCTAAAAAAGAAAGAAAGAAAGCCAAAAAGGAAAACAAAAATTGTCAACACATAATTCTATGACCAGGGCTGTCGACTTTTTATAAAAACATTCATGAGCTTATCTCTTGCTCACAAAAAAAAGAAATGAGTGCGTACAATTTTCGAATACCTCTTGCTGTGTGGCACTTTCAACATTTTCAGCATCACTTTACCCCCCGAAAATAGCGAAAAGTTTTACTTGGTTTCATTTTATGCCCCTTTTGCGTGTGGCAAGAACTCAACTACAAGTCGCAAATCGATGGGCGCAACGAAACATGAATTGCCGATGTATACAAGGGACTTGGTTCTTAATATACTCTTCATTCGAGGATCTAAGAAGTCTCAAAAAAATTATATGAGAAAAGCCTACTAATATAATTACTTATATTCAGAAGTTGTATTTTCATAACAAATTTTTTAATTGTCTGATAATCAGAAGCTTAGATAAAATCGGTGAATAAAACATAAAATTGAGATTTCTTAATTCAAAACCATAATCATCTATTTAAAGACGTGATGGTAGACATTCATGAATAAAGATTAGCTAAAATTTTCAATTATATATTATAACATAACTAAAAGAATGTTTGTAGAGTATCTCAAATTCCACATATTCAAAATACTACGCATATTTTTTGTTGATATTTTTTTTTGTTTTACTTTTTTTTCTGTTTTTGTTTATTTGGCTCCGCAAAGTATCTGTGAGATATGAAATTGTTGTACGTAGAGCCTTTTTGCTTTCATCGCTTATTTTGTGTTTTGTTTCTGTTGAAATTTGTATTTATGTTTGGTTGGAGGCAACGGGAGCAAATAGGCGAAGGACATGCCCGGGAAAGTATCATTTGCCCGGCACTAGGGACTCGGGACTCGGCAGCTCGCCTGCCGTTGTCGTAAATTTTAATGTTTTTGCTTTTGTGCTTTTGCCAGGGCCATCATAATTTCAGCTCTGTCTCCCCGTCTATGTGTGTGTGTGTGTGTTTGGTGAAAATTATGTATATTTTTAGCACTTTCGCTTGTTTTGTTTTCGCTTATCGAGTTTGAAGGTCATTTGCTTAGCTTTCATTGCAATTTTTTCTGCCGGCGACCCAACTGTCTGTCGTGTGTGTGCGTGCGTGTGTTTGAGTGTATCTGTGATATCATATCTTCATATAAAATAGGCTAAAATGTATGTTTGGATGCCTGGCTGCGCAGTTAATTTGTTGTGAAATTGTCATTTTGTTGCTTCAATGGCTGCGTGCAATGCGGCGTATGAGTAATATTTGTGACAAAACAAATGGCCAGAGTTGAACCTTTTTGGCCAGACGCTAATGAGGCGCAAACAGAGCCAGGGTATTGAAGACTTTGGCTATTTGTTGGACATCCCCAAAAAAGACGCATTGTTCACTTCATCCCTTCGTTGAAGGAAATTAAAATTGACATGTTTAAAGTCAATTTGTGTTCGGCCTGAACTTTGGCTCATAAACAAGGCAAGAGCCCCGCCCACGAGTCCAAAAAATACCGCGCCCCTGCTGACATTAACCTATTCATTTGTAAATGGGCTGTCGAATTTCTTCGTGGCATTCGCATAAATATTTGTGTGTCTTTTGCCCTGCCGAGCGTGAAAACGAAGTCGGAGGCGCCTCGAAAATAAACAAACTGAAACAAACGACGGAATGGCAGTCAAATCAAATGTAAATCCAAAATGAAAGCAAGCGCCAAGTGAAATTGAAATGAAAGCGAATGCGAATGTGAATGTGGAATGCGTTGCGGAAGCGACTTTTCCATTTTCCCATTTCCCATCGACGTCGTCGTCGTTGTCGTCATTGTTCCCCAGTTTGCTTAAAGGCAATTGAAAATTGGCAGCTGGCAAAGTGCTTTGACTTTGCTGCCAATGCCTTAAAAGGCTCCCCAACCGAGAGTGGGAATAGTCGGGAGGCCTCTCGGCGCG
Organism: Drosophila subquinaria; assembly: GCA_037043405.1. Classification (NCBI taxonomy): domain Eukaryota; kingdom Metazoa; phylum Arthropoda; class Insecta; order Diptera; family Drosophilidae; genus Drosophila; species Drosophila subquinaria. The sequence goes on along the minus strand of JBAMBL010000166.1, from coordinate 1,191,048 downwards.
CCGTTGGATCTGCTGCCACTCCCAATGTGCCCTAAGACAGGCATTTGGCCCGGCCTAAACAGGCACATTAATACATAATTTATAATGTTTTTATACTGTTTCGTTCTGTTTGTTCTCTCTCTCGCAGTTGGGGGCTTCTTTAAAAGACAACCTGTGTATGTTGCGCAATTTGATTAAGAAATTTGAACGGAAATTGAGAATAAATTTAATGGGATTTCAAATCGAGGCAGAAAGTAAATTGTCTAATGGTGATGATTATAATTTTTAACATGTAAATTATGAAATATAGAATAAATAATTATTTTGAAATTTAAATTTTGAATTTTTCATATTAATACATTTTATTTTGTGATTTAAATACAACATTTTAAAACCATAGTTCAAATTTAAATAATACTTAAAAATCAAAGTTTATTCATATTGTTAGGATACCCTATCCAAAATTTCTAAAATTTTAACCATATATTTATCTGATTTAAAGACTAAAGACAGCAATTGTTGGCTCGTTAGGATAACAATTGAAACACAAACTCAGAACTGGGGTGAGGATTCAATTCACATTCCTTTGCACAACTGCAACTCTGGGGATTACAAACTACTTTCAACTCTCTGCTGCAGTAGCAATTGTTGCTGCTGCGGTTGCTGTGGTTGCATGCGGGGTCAAAGGGCGCACCTACTTAAGTCTAAAGTAAAGTATAGCAGTGTAAAAGTATCTGCTCGTTAGCTACACACAAATTGGTAAAGTAAAATAAGAACATTTAAACAACCGATGCTAGCAAAAAGTTGCAGCAAAAGTCAAAAGATAAAAACGACAAAGGACTAAAAGAAATACAATACTGAAAGATAGAACAAAAAGGGGGAAAAATGTCAAATGAAAATTGTAATAAATAAACTTACCGGCGACTACTTTGTATAATTGGCGATAGAATTATCTCTAAACTGGAGGAAATGTTTTGATTTTGTTGTAAATTCGAGTGCGGATTGGAATTGGTTCGTTGTGAGTTCGTTGTTGTTGCAGTTGAAGTTGCTGCTGTTGCTGCTGTGGATTGCAGCTGGGTGTTGTGGGCAACTAGGGATATTGTTGGTTCATTCGGATTCGCATTCGTGCAATTGGTATTGGTATTGGTATTGGAGTTGGTTTGGCTACTGCTATGGCTATTTGCATTCAATGTGGGACAATTTAACGTTTGGTTGCTTGTGGTAATTGGCAATATTTGTTGTTGTTGTTGTTGTTGTTGTTGCTGTTGCTGTAGCTGTTGCAGCTGCAACTGTTGCTGGTGCAGACTGGTGTCGTTGGCACACTGTTGACCACCGTAGACATTCGCATTGCAATTATCTAGATTAATATTGGCCAATGCGCAAATGGATGCAACTGAATTTCGATTAGAATTGTTGTTGTTATTGTTGTTGATGTTACAGTTGTTGCTGGCACTGTTGTTGCTGCCAGTTGGGGACATCAAGGGGACATCAGCATCAAACATATCCTCTGCCTCAGCGGCCTCGTCATCGTAGACGTCATCGGTGTCTTCGGTCTCATCATTTGTTGTGGTCGCATCCGGTTGCAATGCCTCCAGAACTGCCATCACCTCGTCCTCCTCGCTGCAGGAGTGCGATGAGTGCATTGCCTGTGCATTTGTCATTGCAGGTTTTGCAGGTGGTTTTTGTTGTTGTTGTTTTTTGTTTTGTTTTGATAAATCATTTTTGGGGGTAGAGGTATTGAGAACGGAAAACAAGGTTTAGCTTTCTTGCAGGGATCTGCGGGTCAACATACGTTTTTTTATGGTACTAAAGACAGGCACTAAATATAACACAAATATTTATCACAATTCATCATGCACTTACATTAGATACGTACATATTTGTTTAGCCACAGACTTAACACAATATTATTGTTGCTAATTCAACATAAACATTAGCAATATACAAAATTATTGACTATTTCGCAATGCAGGCAAAACATGCGCCAGGCAATTTATTTATCACAAAATATATATTATCATACTTGACAAATCAAAAAAAAAATTGTAGTCTAATGTAATTGAAATTAATTTAAAAATCAGTCTGTATGCATATACATTTATTATTAGATCCGCAGGCACACAATTTTAATTACACACACCCAATCAAAGGTAGCGTAAAATACCCCAACAACAACAATGTCGACAACAACGACTACATCGACAACATGGACAACAACAATGCGAACAACAATGGCAAATGCCAATACCTGTGGTTCGGGTAACAAAAGCTCGCCTGATTGCGTTCATAAAGTGACCGCCGGCTAAACACCTGACCAAAATCAAACCCTACACACAACCCTGGTGGCATTCACGTTACCCCATGTGGCAAGCTGCAAATGGAGAAGTCGGGTATTCATACCACAGTACATAGTACATAGAAAACACGCCCTGCGGATTTCAATTGATTGCCTCGTTGTTGTATGATAATTGTTCTCGTTGTTGTCGTTGTTGCTTTTTAAACACTCTCTTTGTTAGACCACAAATATTTTAGTTAAACTTCTATACATTTGGCAGACTTTTAGATCAAATATAATCACAGAAAGAGCTCGAATTGTAAATATATTCAGATACTTTTCTGTATGAAAATGTTGCATTAAAACTGGTAGATTAGATTCTCATGGTAATTTATATATGACTGGTGCTTAAGTACATATTAAAGAGAATATCTTTGTATTGTGGCTCACTGAGCTCTAGAGTTAGTTCATTGTTTCATACTAAATATAAATGCAGATACTTTATTTTTGAAATTAAAATCTCCTCTCTCATTTCTGTAAAAGTTAATAGATTCAAATTTTTTCACAAATGCACATTATAAATTATATCTTTGTTATGTGTAAAGTGGTTTAAATTTATCTTTAGTTGCTTTAAATTTGTATAAACATAATTCAATAGAATTAATTTGGTAATTGCAATATCTTTGACTATATCTTTGTTGGGGCAACGTCAATGTTTCAATCTCAATACACTTAAAAGCTCATTCAATTTGGCCAAAGACACGTTTGTTGTAGCACATTTGCTGTTATTATGATTGAGTTTAATACACATACACACACAAACACACATCCAGGCAAACACGTGCAGCAATCCGAAACATATCTGTGTGTGTGTGTGAGTGTTTGTGTATCTGTGTTTGTATAAAAGTAAACAGAATGCCCTCAACTCTCACAGACTTTGTCAGAAGATATACACAAATTCATTTGTAAATGAAATCATAAAGGTGCACACGCCAAAGGCGAGTGAGACGAGGAAGGAGAGGGAAGAAGTCTATACACTTTCTATGCTTAGTTAGCATATGACTATGTATCTGAAACTTGCAGATACAAAGCCCTTGAGCCACTTATGGCTTATGCTTTTTGCAGCTCAACTTTAGTTGATTTTGTGCTGGGCGGCGAAGTTTGTTTGATTTGTTATTAATTAAAATTGCATTCAACTTGAAAATTGTATTTGTTGCACAGAGAGCTTATCCTCTTCCCTCTTCCCGCTCTTCCAAATCATCAACCCCTCAGCTACACTATCAATAATGAAGCTTGAATTGAAGCCTAATGGAAACACGTGCAAGATGGCTTAAATAAACAGAGTCAATGGGAGATTGAGATGGTAAAGGAGGAAGTCCATTGGCATTGCTGCTTCTTGTTGCCTGTTCAAATTTAATTAATTTTCTTCCACTTTTCTGGGTGTGTGTGATGTATGTGTGTCTGTATGTGTGATTGTGTATGTTAATTAGGCACAGTCTTTAGACACACACGCCCCTTGGCTCTCGAATGCATCAAATTGTCTGAACAAAAACGTTAGCGACTATAAAATAAAACGCCCCCATCGTCATTAGTACGGGTGGCACCCGCTAAAAGGGACTCTCTTTCAATGTCAGCAGCCGTCTGGCAACTGTCAGGGCCAACAGGCGTGGCAACTCACCCATGGAAATAATTATAACCCGCAGTTCAAGGTTTTTTGCCATACTATTTTTCCAAAAGGTTTTTATCTACAATTTTTTCCATGCACATGCATAAAAGATATTTCAATTGTTTTTGCTTTGTTGCACATAAAGCTCCACATAAATATTAAAAGCGACAGATGTCCATTGATGATGAAAGACAAAAGGCCAGCTTAGAGGAAAAAAAGTAGAAAACAAAAAAAGTGAAATCATAAAAAAGCTCAAACTAAAACAAATACGAGTATTGCCGACGATTATTGTTTGAGCACTGCATAATTAAATCATGCGGTGCTCAACATAAATAAGCAAGTAAGGTAATGCTGCATGAGACAGCATGACTTGTAGATACCCTGAACTAGCTAAAAACAGATGTACATTAACATTAGATACATTAACATTACTGATAATCAAATTTAAAAAATATATATAAACTGTTATAGAAACTATAAAAAAAATAATAAAATAAAAACATATCAAACCATGGAAGGAATGATTTATTTCTCTAAAATACAATAAATATTTTGTCAAAAAAACTACCTAACTGACTTTACTTGCTTTTAACACTTGCTCCAAGCTAATATACCCCTCTTATTTGAATTTGCAATGAGTAGAGCTGGCCAATTGTTAAATAAACTTTTACAGCATTTTCCGCACTATTTGAGTCGCAAATTGTTTTCTGCAAATGAATCAATTGCCAGTGGAATATTTTTATTCAATATTTTTCCATTGTTTTTTGCAAAACTTTTTATAAAAACTCTGCAGCCATTTGCATAGAATATTTATGGGATTCTAATGTATTTTTAGTTCGACAATAGGCAGACCTATGAATACACTTTTTCAAATGTTTTTCGTGAAAGCTGAATTTACCTTTGTCAATATTTCAACAAATGAAATGAAATTATATTTTTTAAATAAGTATTAGTCACAGAGTTAAAGTTATACTTCAACATAATTTATTAAATAAATAAATAATATTTGTTCATACTGGTTTTTGCTAATTTAGTGTAATTTCTTCAATTATCCTTTGTCTTTATTTTCTTGGAGCTTGGGTACATTTGGTTAAATCGCTTAAAGCTCAATAAGCCTGGCTATAAGTTGTCACTTTTATTGTTTACCAATTGTGTTAATCTAACATTTGTTATTGTCTGTGCCTTCGGGGCAAGGCGACAACAACAATAGAGAACAGGGCCAGCAATAACAATAACAAAAACAAATGTAGAAGTCAAACAGCCTGAAGCGGTAACTCTTCGAGCGGCTAAGTAAAGTGCGTACTATTGGCCAGGAGACAATGCCAACAACAGCAACAACAATCGAAACTTTTGGCACATTAAATCAGCAAATTTATTGACTTAACTGCTTTGGCAAGGACATGCCACATGCTTGCCACGCCCAACGCTTGGCATTTCGCCTTTTGGCCTGGCCAAAACTCTCGGTATCTCTTTCAGCATGTGTCTTTGTGCTTTTCCCTGCCCGAAATTCCACCTCCCTCCCCTCTAGTCCCCCTATCGTTGTGGCCGTTTGAGTTCCTGTTCTTGTCCCTTGCTGTGCTGTCATAATTTTTGATTTGCTTGTTTTATTTGATGTCCTTTGGCTGCTGCTGTTTCTTCTTCATGCTGTTGTTGTTGTTATTATTGTTGTTGCCAGGCACTGTCTTCGCTTTACTAAGCTGCCTCCAGCTTAGGGAAAAACAATTTTGCAAAATTTATTTTATAGCAAAATTATGCCAAACATTTCGAGAATGTTTCTATGTAGTGGCTGTTTCTTGCTATGAAGGCCATTTGTGACACACACACACACACTGAGAGTCATATGTGTGTGTGTGTGTGTGTGTAAGCGGGTCGCACAAAATTTATTTAAGAATTGTAAGTATTTTTGCTGTGGTAGCTGCGAAATTTGTGCCATCAACTTGAGTTGAAATTATATGCTTGAACAGCCTACTGTGCAGCTCTGTGCTCTGCCACGCCCTCCCGCCCCCTTATAAGCTCTCACTCCATCTTGATGTTATATAAACTTGGATAATGTAGCGCAAATAGTTGCTTATTATTTATGCTGCTTTATTGCCTCCCTTCACTTTCCCATCTCTTGGCTGGCAAAAGTATCTTTTGCTTTTTGGGCAATTCATTTGAGCGTTAGACAAAAATTAGTTAACATATTTTAGTTGTTAATTAGTCATGCGTGAAATTGAGCTGACGAGACTTGGTCCTGTATAATTCTAGCATAGTTTTGAGGAAAGTTTATGTGACTTAAACAATAATAACAAAACAAAAGTAAATAAAACAAAAAGATATCATACGAGTAAGAGAAGAAATATACATAAATCTCTTTGACCAAGTAACTAATTTTAGTAAAATAAATTTTCTTGCATAAAATATAAATTTTTTCAGTCATAAATAATATTTTAAAACTGCTGAGCTGAAAATTAATTTATTTAAATTTATATATTATTTTAAAATATATTTAAACAGTCTGCTCTGCAATGTATAGAAATATTTGACCATTTCCATAAACTGAATTTAATTTGGACATATTCTTATTTTATATGCTCTTTCAGTCAAATTGAGAATTCACTTTTGATGTATTTTTACTGCACTTTGGCTTAAAGTAATTTTAGGGCACTTTCTGGTGTATCTGCAATATACATAAGCTACAAATGTACTTCATATGCTTTACGCCTGCCACCACGCCTACTTGCGCGCAGTCTTCATTCAAGTTAATTAAATTCCCGTCTATGTGCCAGACACAAAACTTCAGATAGCAGCAAGTTTATTTGCAGACATAGCGCTGCTTTTGATAACACACACACAAAGAGTAAGAGAGTAAGGGGGAGAGAGGGGGAGAGGGGCAAGTCATAAGTGTGTGTGTGTGTGTGTGCATGCAAAGATAAGTGTGCATGTAGCTTAACCCAGGACAGAGTCCTTTTGGCTCCCACTGTTTACAATGAGTCTTTGCAAAATAATCAACATAAAAGCTTCAGTTGCTTATCAAACGTAATGTGTGTGTAAGTGTGTGTGTGTGTGTATACGTATGTGTGTCTTATTAAGGGATTTACAAGAGCAACAAAAAGAATAAGAAAATATATATGTAGTTGAAAATTAAGTATACGTTATGTGAGAGCAAGACTTGCCACTTGCAACCAAGTGCTCAAGTCGATTGCGTCGATAGTGCGAATAAAATACGTATTCAATTAAAGTGAGTCGGCAACTGAGAAAATCAAACAAATACTCGAACTTAAGTGAAGAAGTTGCATGCAATGGAACAAGACACAAAACACAAAAGACAAACATTCGACATTCGACATTCAACTGAGATGCGGCAAGACACAAAGGGAAGTAAGACAACATCAACATCAACATGCGGCAGGTTGAGGTGGAAGATCAACCCGAGGCTTACTCACAGTTTGCTGCGTTGAGGTGACATTCGACGGCGCGACATTCTGTCCGTGCTGCAGATACACTAATGGCCCACTGACCGCACCACCACCTGCACCACCTGCACCAGCAGCACTCGCTGCCTTTGGCTGCTGCACAATGGGCGGCTGTTGTGTGGGCTTGACGGCGGCGCCTTTGTCAAACTGATAGTACATGACATCAGTGGCGGGCGCCGAGCCGCCGTAAAGTGGTGCAGGCGGTGGCGGTGGATCAGCCGTCTGGGCGCCCGAGATGTGATACGCACTCGCCTGCTGCTGCTGCTGTTTGGGCGAGCCAGTGCCAGAGGCGGAGTTGGAACCAGAACCGGAGTTAGAGCCCGAACCAGAGCCAGAGCCTGAACCATTGCCATGACCAGGAAAGAGACCTGGCGGCATCTGTGGCATCTTGTAGTTGTAGATGTAGGGACGCTCATACTCGCCACCATGTATGTAGGACAGAAACAGATCCGATTTGGCCGGCTGCAGACCAAATCCGCCAGCATGCGTTGGACCAACTCCGCGCTGGCCCAGAGCACGATTGTAGCCGGTGTGGCCGGTGGCCACATTGCTGCTGGCATAGTGCATGGGATAGCAGCTGGCATTGGCCAACTGCGAGCTGCCAGCGCCCGCGCCCGTGAGCAGCTGCGTCTTGGTGACACTCTGACCCGACAGACGACGCGTTGGCACTCCGATATCCGACTTGGCATCGCGTCTCTTGACCTGCGCGGCACTCGACGATGGACCCTGATAGTAATAGGGAGCAGCCGGATTGTTTGGCCACTCCACAAAGCTGCGTTGTCGTTGGCTGAAAGCACCACCACCAACACCACTAGCAGCACCACTAGCACCACCATTAGCTGACACCAAGTTACCCGTAAGATTGCTGCTGCTGCTGCTGGCAACACGAGCGCCGGCTGATCCCTTGCCCAGTGCATTGTTCAGACTGAACTTGTACTGATTGTTCTCAAAGGTCGTGTAACTGAGCAGGCGATTGCCGGCGCCAATGTTGCTGCCACTGCCACTGTGGCAAGCTGACAGCGTTGGCGGCGTCGTTGAGTTAGTATTAGCTGAGGAGGAGGATGTGCTGTTTGTTGCTGTTGCAATTGCTGTTGCACCATGAACTGGCGCCAGGTTTTGGTTTGGATTGTGACTCGGGTTAGTGGACGATGTTGTTGAGGAATTGTTGGCGTATTTGTAATTCGATTTCTGTTGCCGCTGCTGTTGGGCGAATAGCGAACGTTGCTGTTGCTGCTGATTACTCACAGTCTGTTGCATGAGGCTGTTGTAGCCACCTCCACCTCCAGCTCCGTTGTTACCACCGCCACCGCCGCCGGCGCTGCCAACGGACTTGCGATGACTTCCGCTGGAGGCTCCAGATGATTTGTTCGTACCATAGCGTGTACTATCGCTGGATCTATTGGTGATTTAATGGAAAAAAGAGAAATTATGACTGTCACTATTTATCAGGGACTGCAAATAAGAGTTATCAATGCTAATTTCAACTTTAAAAAATCAATGTGAAGGAAATATGCTATATCAAAATGGTATACACCAAAATTCCTATTTCAGTCGGAAATATCGATATCAGGAAAAGCTTATATTTTCAAATTATAAGATATAAATCTAATTTAATTCTTATTCCTTACTTTTACTTAAAAAGGCTAAAATAATCGTCAAAATTCAATTTTTAATAAAAAGTTGTGAAAAAACACTAATTTCTGATTTTTTCAACAAAAATAAAAAAAATAAGAGTTATTTTTGATTTTGATTTTGAAAGTTATTTATAAATAAGTGTTATTTCACCACTTTTTATTAAAAATTGAATTTTAATGATTATTTTTGACATTTTAAATAAATAATAAAAATAATTGTTATTTCGCAACTTTTAAATACAAATTTGGAAATAATTGTTAATTTGCAATTTTTATTTTAAGACTTATAACAGTTACGGTCCTTGCTATTTATATTACAATCAAACTACTCAATATTGTTATCGAAACAATATATCTGACTATCATGAAAGATATAAAATTTCTTATATTTAATATATTATTATGATACGTTTTAAAGAAATGGCAATGTTTGTAAATTTACTATATCTAATAAACTTTGTTATTGTTATTGTTTCAAAAAAAAAAAAAAAAAAAAAAAAATTTACTATAGGAATATTTATGAAACAAATGACATAATACTATCCGATTGAAACGGCAATTTAATACTACAATTGGTAGTTACCTTTCCGAGGAGTAAGCATAGTCCTGATCGGCACCCAGTCCGGAGTCCGTGTGCTCATGGGAAACGCGTAGCGCGGAGTTTTCCAATGGACTCAGATTGGAGCCAGTGGGTGAGATAAAGTCGCCCATGCTCATGCTGGACATCATGCTGGATAGAAAGAATCATAGATTCATAAACTTAAAAGGAATCCCACTATCATTTCACTTACCGCACCAATCCATGTCCATTGTTGCGCTCGCATTCACGCGACGAAATTGTGCTGGCCGAGCGTATGGAACCGTTTTTGGGTGGACCACCACCATTAGCACCACCGACACCACCAGCATTGCCCACGCCGCCGACATTGCTATCATGCGGATGAGAGCTTTGGTAGTAGAGTCTACAAGGCAGCAGTGCAATATGAGTAACTGCCAGCAGCACTAACTCATTGAAATATTGGCTCAACTCACCCCCTAATCCGATCCACACGGTTCTTGGCCTGGCCGGCATTGGCCGATCCACTGCCATTGGTTATGGTGTTGCCGGATCCAGTGCTCTTGGCCCCCACGCTGCTCTTGCTGTTGCTCTTGTGGATCTTTAGATTGGAATTGGAGCGTTTCGAGGTCGTCTCCACCACAGTGTAGGGTATTTCCCGCAGCTGCTGCTCCGACATCCCAGCGGTGTCCACGAGACCGAATTGCAGATGCTTGGCCAGCTCGCTGTTCCACATGCGACTGCGCGATTCCGACGGAGATCTAAGGCAGGCAAAGATTAGCAAGATGGTTATGTAAGTGTAATTATTTATATCAGCGGTGGGCATGAAATCCGAGTTCGGGAGCACAACAATATCAACTACAACTAAATCAACGCCGTGAAGTTGGGAGCAGTCGCTGCTCCCGGAGTCACTGCGTGCCCACCGCTGATTTATATTATCGATTGTGGAATATTTTGTTATATATTTTGTTTTGAATAAATAACTCTGTTGACTCACTTATTCTTGCGATGGCGCCGTGACTTGTGGTGCGAATGGGTGTCCGAGTGGCTGTCGTTGCTGTGCAGGCTGCGCGCCACCATGCTGCTCTTCGAGACGGACGCCTGTTGCACGGAGCTCTGTCCCAGACTCGCCTCCGCCTGGCGGCGTTGCACCTCGCGCCACTGCGTGGTGGAGTCGATCAGCTCGGCGCTGCCGCTGCGCATGGAGGAGCTGCGATGGCCGGAGTAACTGCGTCCCCGGGTGCTGTCGTGATCAGAGCCGCCAGCGGAGTCCCTGCGATGCCGATGCGAGCGTCGATGCTTGCGATGATGCGATCTTCCCGAGCGTCCCGAGCCTCGCGACAATTCACTCTCGTTGTCCGAGGTGCGACGATGGCGATGCTTGTGTCTGCCAAGGGATAATTTGTATACAAATAGAAGGGGCATCTGTTGGACAGATGGAATGACAGTTGCACTTACCGGCGCGTGGAGCGCGAATCGTTTGATGAATGACTCTCCACGGAGCTGGAGCGATAACGTTGCTGCTGATGCGAGGCGGATGAGGAGCTGGCACGTTGCTGTCGATGCTGATGATGCGACGACGATGACGACTGTTGATTATGATTGTGATGGCTATGATGATGATGATGATGACTGGTGCCATGACCATGGCTATGGCTATGATGATGATGCAGACCACCGCCCGTGGTGCTCACCGATCTCACCGAGCGCGGACTGGAGGGATTGTGGCCAAACAGCGACCGCTGCTGGGATCTTGGCCAAGGGGCGCTCCGTGTGCTGCGCGGCGAGTCAGGTGTCTGTAAATTGCTGCTGCCATTGTTGTTGTAGCTGCTGGAGTTGTTGTTCTGCTGCGAGGATGACTGCTGATGACTGGGACGCACGCCCAGGCTGGTGGGTATGCTGTACGTGGAGCGGTAGGGACTGTCGTAGTTGCTGCAAGCAGAAGCAACAAGGGGCAACAGGGAAAGGAATCAGTTCAGTTCAGTTCAGCTCAGCAATTGCAGCGCTCTCGCCATTATTTTGCCATAAATTTAAATTGTTTAACATAAACGTTGATTAAAGTCTGCAACACAACAGACAACAGACGCCATTTAGGCTGTCGCTGGAGAGGATCTCAGTTCCACCTTCACCTCCTCCTCCACCTCTGCCTCTCTCAGATCGACACAGACAAATAATGCGCGTGTGTAAAATTGAGTAATTGCCGCACTGGCAATCAGCGGGCAATCATTTCGAGAAGCTCTCCAACATGGACATGGACTTGGACATGAATGTGGACATGCTGTTGGAGACTCTGCCGGGACGAGGACCTGGACGTGCCATTGTGCCATTGCCATTGCCGTTGCCATTGTGCCGGGCTTTTGCGGTCGCGCCTTGTGATTTATGTCTCGCTTGCCATTGGTGTGGGCAACTTGATTGGCCTCTCCTTCACTCCTTCACTCCTCCACTCCTGTCTTCCTGGCCTGCTCTCCTCAACTCGTTGCAACGCTTGGCTACCTTCTTTGTTTGCAAATGATAAACGACGTGAGCTATTTGCTCGTCCCATCTTCTCTCTCTCTCTCTCTCCTTACTCTCCTCTCCTCTGTTTGGAGCGTGTTCCTAGGAATTGTTGCGCCAGCGATTACACACTCCTTGGCTACCATTTCGGTTAATATATGCATAGATGGTGGCCGTTGAAGCAGCGACATTGATGGGGTCAAATGCGGCGTTGCCACTACCACAAGTTAATGCTGATGTTGCAACTGATCGCACTGCAATCTTATGCATGCCACATAGATGACTTTTTTACCTGTTGATTTGAGCTTTGCTTTGTGAGCAAGGGAGTCTTCTTTTCTCTAGCTAATCCTGGTAACTTTCTCTCATTTTGAATTTTTCCTTAAATCTTACTTGCTCAACTTCACTGTCGATCTTTCTTTTCTTTTGTCTCTCCATTCCATCTGATATATTTTTTTCCAATCTATTGCTTTTAGCCATCCCTCTTTATCTATTTCCTCTCTCTCCTGCTTTTTATATCGCTCTAAGAACTATTTTCTATGAGTCAATATCCATTAGACTTTCGCTGCTTGATTCAACATCCTGTTAGCAACATTTCCGCAGCGCTTCCTCTCTCTATTTCTCTCTCTCTCTCTCTCTCTCTCTCTAATGGCCGATTTTTATTTGTCCATATATAATTTGATGTGCAAAACCATAAAATATTTAATAAATGTTGCGTCTAGACAATGTAACTGCCTTCAAATGGCAACTAAATGGATTTTGAGCACGAAATCGAAACATGCCACAAGAGTACTTGGACACAAGGACATCCAGGACAATAGCAACAACAACAACTAAAATAAGAAGAGTACAATAACAATAGCTAAAACAATGCAAAGGCGGCGGCCTGTCAAATCCAACAGACACCCACTTCCACTTCCCACTTCCGAAGTGGAAGGAAGGAGGTAGATTGGGCATGATGAAGTGTTTGCTGCATTGTTTTTATATTGGAGACTGAGTGAGACATAGACAAAGAGGCAGAGAATGAGAGCGAGGAGGGAGATTTTCACTATGCCAAAATGGCAACTGTATTTGTTTGGTGCAGACAGTCAAAGACAAGGAGAGAGAGAGAGAGAGAATCACAGAGGAAACGCCCCAAAAAAAACTCGCATGTTGAAAATTAAAAACAGATCAAAGGAAGATGCAACATGAGAGCACTTCCGGCTCTGGCTGTGGCGCAACTCTCAAAATTATTTCCCAAAAATAAAAGTGTCCAAAAAAAAAAACAAGGTAAGGGACAACTACGCTAAAAGGAAACGGCAGGAACAAGTGGATGTATGTATATACACATACATATATAGACTGACGTTGGGTAAATCAAAAGTTTTGTGCATGAAATGAAAACAAATGATGGATATTTGGAGTACTCACTTGGCTTGGTTCAAGTTGGCGTTGGCGTTGCCATTTCCATTGCCATTGCCATTGCTGCTGGCCAAACTCTGCAGTGGCAGCGGCTGTGGCAGCGGTCGGTTGCCAATGATGATGCCACCGCCTCCGCCTCCGACTCCACCGTTGTTGCTGTTGCTGTTGAAAAAGTCATCAATCACGCGTCGGGGCTGGCGCTTGGAGGGAACACGCGTAAACGCGGGCGGCGCTCGTCCGGCGGCAAGTGCATCCTTCTCCGTTTGCTTGTCCGTGCGACTGTTGTGGGTTGGTCGGTCGGTTGGTTGGTTGGTTGGGTTTGGGTCAGACATGCGATATTGTTGGGGCAACAACATAAAAGTAGGCACGAAGTCGAACAAATATATATTAACAACCAAAATAAGCAACAAAGCACAATGCAAAAAATAAAAGCGAGAGAAAAACATCAACTACTAAGAATACTCCTCTTGAGTGTGCTCGACTGTGAGAGACACGGTACCCAGGCAATCAATTTATTTTGTTTGATATGTATGTATTTTAACTTCCGAGTTGCATATTAACATACGAGTTAATATTGCGATTGTAATACAATTTTAGGTGCATATCAGGACTATGATACTCAAGAGATGAGCAAAATTTTATCCGAAATTTGATCTGGAGTATTGATTTGGAGTTCTTTCAGTAAATTTGAGAGTTTCTGAGATCTACATAATAAATATTCTTCATAAATATTCTATTTTTAAAAAAGGTAATTTTAGGATATAAAAAAATCAAAACATCTTCAAATCAAGATTTTTTTTCCAATTAGTACAAATTTTCGTTTCCTGACCCATTTTGAATTTTGCAACTAATTTTTATTTTTTTTAATATTAAAGTTCATTCGGACAGACAGACGAACATGGCTATATCGACATTCAGTGTCAAAAACGTATAAGCCCCTTCTATACTTTGTGTACCGGGCTAAAAAATAGAAATAGTCCGAATACAAGACTTTGTGTTGATGGTTTTGGCCGGTAATAATGAACAGTGAACCATAAAAAGGTTGTAAAAACTTTCATTTGTTTCACAAATTAAAAAGGCCGAGTAGAATGGAACTCGGTCTGCAGCCGTAAAATGCGCTGGCGCCCGAAAAACTTTTTTTGGCCTCGAAAATAAGTGAGCCACCCTCCTTGTCTAATACTTGTAGTTTCATTTGAGTTGCGTTTTCGCTGAGTTTACGGTTAGCCACGTGTATGTCGATTTAGCCAAGTTCGCTGTAGTTAGTAGTAGCACCAAGTGCAAGAAAGTTTTGTGCTGGCCTGGCCAAATGGCCTGGCGAATGGCCAGCCGCAGTCGCCGCAAATGGCTGTCATAAACATGGAACTGGAGGGCGAGTCGCAGCCTAGTCCGAGCCGAGCCGAGCTGGCCAAAAGTCCCTGCCACATTCGTCATGCACAATTGCCTTGCATTTTGCTGCTCACAGGCATTTCACAGAAAGTCATTAGTGGGCTTTGCACTCGACTTGCGTTTGTTGCCAGTTTGCCGGTTTGCCAGAATACCAGACTGCCAGCCTGCCGGCAGATCCGACATTTTTATTGGACTTCCAATTAGCTGGGCTGCTTTGGTGTAAACTTGATCTATGTGAGTTTAACTCTGCATCTATTAGAGATGCTGTTCGCTTCTTGAGAGCTAACTCAAATTACAGCAAGTTTCAACTCGAGCCAGTTCATTGAACGAGCTGGCACAGCGCTGGTTTGGTTTTTGTGGACTGCCCTTAATGATCTAATCACATGAGCTGTGCTCTGCTGTGCATGTGCATTCAAAAAGGATTTCGAGTGCGCCGGGTTACTTTTTAATTGGCTGCACCACAAATTGGCGAAACTGGCTAATAAATTGGCTAAAAAGCGCACCAACAGGCATGACCATAATATACTTGTACTTTGCAGGCCCTCTCGCATCGGTTTAATAACTTTATTTAGTGCCTTGACTGACTCGGAGTCTCACCCACTCGCATGTGGCAACACTTCCGGCAGATTTGGCTTGAATGCCCGAAGCACTCTGGGGCTCTTGGTTTACTCACCTGTGTCTAAATCGCGAGCCGAGCTGAAACAAATCCGCTGCATGCGACTGGGAATTGGGCAGAGGTGCAACTCGCACCTGCCTGAAGAACGCATGATGCTCCACGCAGCATCTCCACAAATGTTTGCACGCCGATTTCCTTGGAGTCTCGAAGCCATAAGTGCTGAGCTCATTCTATAAAATGAAGAGAGAGAGAGAGCGCGAGCATAGGAATAAGTGTGATAAGCACTAAGTCAAGTCACGACGATGACAACGACGACGGCGATGACGATGTGGAGACGATGAAGAGGCATTGAGAAGGAGATACGAGGAGTTTTAGACCTGGTTGTCGAAACCTTTTGCCGACAAAAGATGCAGTTGCCAACTAAAGGCAAATTGAGTGAATGAATGCCCGAGTGAATTCTGCGTCGAAGCAAACTTCCCTGCCAATGGAAAGTGTGAATTCTTTGACAAAAAAAAAAATTAAATGAAAAAAAATGCCCCTCCCCCAAAAATAACGAAAAATGTGAAAATGCGAAAGTTTTCGGCTTTTGTGTGCGTCAACTGAAGAAAAGTTTTTTGATTATCAAAGCGTTAGCACCAAAAAGTGTTCAAGTTAGAATAGCAACCGGGCTAGCTACGAGCTACGAGCTGCCAGATACCATCTACTATCTACCAGCTACTTGTTGTCTAACGAGTGCTTCCTCAGCTGCCACACTTGAGAACGTTGACAGCTAAAAGTTGTCGCCCAACGAAAAAATTGGCGACACTGCAAAATGTCTGTAAAAAGAAGACTAATTTTTTTCACAACGAAACTTGAACACACTTTAACTTGAAGAAGTTGGGACTGATAGCTATTTTTGTCATGTAGCTGATAAAGTTCCATGTCGACAGATCTAGTGTGTTAAAAGGTAATGGGCAACACTGCAAACGTTCTTTCCTAGAACAAAAGTTGAAAACTAATTAGGAGTAAAGGCATTTTATTCAAAGAAACTTATAGATGCTGATATATCCGCTAAATTCTTGATGATGTTTTGAGCTAAAAAGCTGCTAAGGTTCAGTGTTGCCATATGTGTATATATGGTACAATGTCAGATGGCAACCTCTTCAATATAAGGTAAAAGATAATAAGGTACATGTGTTCTATTACATGCTCAAGTTTGTACTTGCGAAAGTGTCGATTTACGAGCATACCCTTTCCGCAAAGAAAGCATTAAAAACTTGAAGAGCACAATGGCAAACGAACTGCAAATTGTGTGAAGCACTCGAGAGCAAAAAAATTTATGGTTAAGAGCAAATACTTGGTCGTCATCGTCGTCTTCATAGCCATCGTCGTCGTCGTCGTCGTCGTCACAGTCGCCGTCTTTTGGCTTTGTTGCTGGGTGTGTTGAAATTTACATTTTTATCGCTTATCCTGAGCATAAAATAGCGTCCTTTATAATAAACTTTGGCAATGCGCGGCCAATAGTAATGAGCCACCGTCGTCTTGTTGCGCAGCACGACAATCCCGCTGGGCGTCAGGCCCAAGAAGTACTCCACACTGTCCTCGCCCTGAAATTAAGAGAGAAAACAATAAGAATCGAGAATGAGAATGAGACTTAAAACAAGAACAAGAATAAGAACAAGAATGAGTTGAGTAGAGTTCCAGTTAAAGTTGAAGTTCGAATGGGAAGTTGGGCAAACTTGGGAACAAAGTGTATCTTTTGTTTTAGCTTAAGCAGCCAAGGCGACAAAAGTTTCTGGCTATTGCCAAAAAAATTGTGTGTTAACAAGAGAAAAGTTTCCTTTGGCCGGCTTGGCCTATTAGCAACTGGCTAGCTACGCTTTATGGCCAAGACATTCGCCCCTCAATCTAAACATAAGCAGCAAAAAATAATAAAAAGAAATTGAAATTTTAGCTGTTAATTAAATTAAAAAAGCAAATGGTCTAAAAGGGTGACTGGGAGGGGTGAAAATGGGAAAAGGGGGACTGGCGCCGCGATAGTCAATGATTTGTGTCTATAAACAAACAGAGAGGGAGGGGGAGAAGGGGAGAGAGAAAGAGAGGGCAGCACATACCACAGGCATGTGGAGTACAAGGGATTTGGAGTCCCCACCCTCTCTCACTTACACACACACACACCAGACACACACACACACACACACACACACATATGTCTGGTATACAAACACAGCTGGTGATTTATTGAGGTTTGATATCAAAGTAAAGGGCAATAAAAAATGCAAATGAAGTGCCAACTTACGCAGCACAAAAGCAGCTACAACATAACAGAGAATGCGACTCGGAAGGGGGTTGAATATCGGGTTAGACTCCGCTGAGACAGAGGAGGCGTGGCTGTGTGGGGAATAATCATTGCGTTGGTAACTTCCACCCACCCAAAATACGAGCAAATGATTTATAATATTTGCCATGAAACGAAATTAAACTTTGCATTCAATTTGACCCCTTTTTATGGGCAGCTCCCCGACTCCAACTCCGACTCCGACTGCTGTGGTCTCTGCTTTCATCTATGAGGAAGGCGAAGGGGAATCAACTCACCAGCACGGGATGCAAATCAACGCCATACATGTCATGCCATTTGACTTTGTCCAAATAGTTCAACTCGGCACTGGATGGCGACATGCCCTTCAACTGTTGATGCAGCTCCGAGACGCGGGCTTCCAGCTCGCTGCTCTGATTCGGCAGCAGGCGGAACTCCGACACATAACCCTTTGAATGCCGTCGCTGATCGTAGTCCCCCAATTCAGCTATAATAATGTTAATCATGTAAATGTTAGCGTATCAAATTTGTCGGGGGATGACACTTACATTGCACCACAAAGGCGCCCAGCTCGGCGGCCAGCTCAAAGGCAACGGGCAGACGTCCTTGGAGCACATCCTGTTTGACTTGCAGGAAGAGCTGATATCTGTCGTTGAAAAAAATAATAAATTTAATAAGTTGGCAAACGAACTCGGAAAACTTTAAACAAAAAGAGAATCTCACTAATAAAAACTTTGAATTAAAAAATTAATAGAAAAGTAACATAATTCGAAATTTTAAATATACAAAATGAAATATAAAAGATAAATTAAAAGTATCCAGTACGGAAATTAAAAATATAAAATCTTAAGCTTTAGCATTTAATCAAATCTTCATCTCATAATTAGCTAAACTTAATTCTGAAAATAACCTGCGATGAACAAACTTACTTCAGTGAGCTGAAATTTTATTTAATTAACTCGATTGATAGTCAATAGAATTATCAAGTTAAAGAATCGATCTGTGTATATTTTAATATATTTTTATTTCACTTCTTCTCTTGTCTGGTACGGAGCTAGTCACAAAGTTATCATACCCATCACTTTTTTAACTGTTGAGTATAAAAATGATTGGAATACGACATTGATGTTTTGACCTAAACACACAAACAAACTGTTGACTTTGGGCAACACAACAACTTGAAGAGTTGGCAACATGTTTCACAATTATTTGCCTAACGAGTAACGTTGTAATCCATGTGTCTGCCACATTCACATTCACAAACATTCTTGCATTATCGTTGATTCAATATTGTTAATAGAACGGTTTTAACTGTCCTTTAACCCAAAGCTCATCAGCAGCACTTGAAGTCAGTGTTGTAGGTGCAACGTTCGTGCAACATGCCACAATCTGCCTGACTGCCAGACTGCCTGTTAGTCGAAAGTCAATTGCCGTTTATTGTGCGCCGCAGACTTTGTATAGCTAAAATAACACAATTCTCTAGCTTTTCTCCTCCCTTTGAACTCTGCACTTCAATAATATTGAATGCAATTTTCTCTCTCTCTGCAGTTGAGGGCGATATAAGTGCAATTCACTGCATTTTCATTGCATTTATATGCGCCAATATTAGCGCAGCAGTTGGCGCGAGTTTTGATCATGTTTGGCCAGAGATTGCCATCCGTTTGCCGCTTTGCCCCGCCCCGCCCATTCCTGCAGCCTGTTGTGCACAGTCGTCCACTTGGTGACGATTATGGGAAACGTGTCGTCGTATTAAGCGCAAATATTTGCACACACCAAATGCTTGATAAATGCAGCTAACTGCAGCATGGCTAGAACACGACATTTGGCATCTGCCAACTCCCTCCTTCCCTCCCTCCCTCCCTCCATAATCTATGGAATTGGCGTTTTTCGCAATTCATTTTACTTGTTGTGCACACACACGCACACACACTGATACATGCATAAATGTGTATTAAATGCATTATGCACCATCCATTAGTTGTCTGCACTCTGACCAAAGTCCGCTGCCCTCAACTCGACTCAACTCAACTCAAATCGATTCGATTAATTTGCATTTTATTGAATTGTGAGTGCATTTGAATGTGTGTATGTGAGTGTGGCGTGTGCGTGTGGCAATTAATAAATTGAATTTATGTAAAAAAATGTGCAACATTTAATTGTTTAAAGCAGGCGCGGGCAGTATAGGCTCTGGGAGCTATGCGGCAGCTCCTAACTTTTTTCGGCGCCGTGAAGTCGCACACAGGCAGCCCGTCATAAAAGCAATTAGACACGCTCAACTCGCGAGCAAGCTAGCAACAACAATGCACACAGGCAGCTCGAGTGGAGGCATTAGCAACAACAACGCACACAGGCAGCTCGAGTCGAGGCATTCGACGCTTCTTGAGAAATTGTAATTTTTACTAGTTGGTTTTTTTTCTTATAATTGTATTTTGTATTATTGCGTACTCAATAATTTTGTTTAGTGTATTTTTTGCTCACACATTTGGGTAGGTCGTAAAAGTAGGTAGAAACGAAAAGGGTTGTTGTTGTAGTTTTTGTTGTAGTTGTTGTTGTGGTTGTTGTTGTAGAGCTCCCGAGGTCAAATTTTGCGCCCACCGCTGGTTTAAAGTTTTAATAATGACGGGCCTAAATGAATCGAACTGATGAGTACTATTAATGGGTTTAAAAGAATGTCATTGATCATTGATCGAATTGGCATTTTTAATCCATTCAACAAATGTTGCAACAACTTTTGAACTGCAATACATTTAAATTTTAAATTTAATATAAAAAATAACTAATAGCTAAAATAGTTTAAAATTAAAGAACATATTCATGTAATTCTGAACTCACCTCGTTATCTCTTCGAGCAGCTTGCACGGGTCGGCGGCATAAAATTTAACACCAAAATACAAATCATACGGATCCGATTTTGGCTTCAGTTGTCGTGAAATGCGTGACGCTGGATCCAGCCAGTGCTGAAATGGCATAGAAAATGGGCAACGGAATATGGAAAATGAAGAATAAATTTCAAATTGATAACATGGCGTATACGCAATCTGCTGGCACAAACGCCTGGCAACAGCTGACAGGTGAGGGCTTTGAACTATAAGCGTTTTTATGGCCAACACAAAGGACGAGCAGGCATAAAAGTGAATTTCAATGAAGGCCAAAGTGTCGCCCTCTATCTTTTATTTTTTTTTTGCTTTCTCCCACCATGTTGTCTATGTGGAAAGCGAAATTATATAATTTGCCTTGCAGGCGCTTTCGTCTCGCCTGGTCTGGACGTAAGGCTCAAAGAGTTTGCCAAAGAGACGAGTTTTTTGTTTTCATTCTTAACGCTTTCGCATGCGCCTCAATGAATTTCAATGAAAACGAAAATGAATTTCAAAAACCAATATGTTTGCCCAGCAGCAGCAGCAGCAAGAGCAGGAGCAGCAGGATATGCCAGAACCTGCTCACTCTCTCGAGAGAATACTCCACTTACCGTTTGATTCTCGTCATCTATATAGCGTATGCCAAAGTATGAAGTCTCGATTAAATTGAGCCTGGCAAAAACGACATCCAGCAGCGCTTGGCCCGGCAAATCATCCTGAAAATAGACAAGAAAATTGTTGTTAAAAGGCTGTGCAGAGACAGATAGAGGAAGAAAAAGAGAGATAGCGATTGAGAGATAGAGAGCAAAGAAAAGGCGCTGGCAAAAGCCATTCAATGGCAAGGCAAACACTCACAGCACTCGAAAAGAAACTCAAAAAGACTCAAACGCTGAAACTGAAACATTGAACACTGGCAAACTGTTGAGCCGTTGAATGGACACTGAAGCCCTCGTCCAACTTCTATATCTCGACTCGACTCCACTCTCTGTGTGTCCTTCTGCTTTCGCCTACACTCTCCCTCTCTGTCTCTCTCTCCTATCTTCCTTTGCCTGACTGCGTCTGGCCGACAAAAGTGAAAACTTGCCGGCGACAATTATTCAATTGGAAAATTGCGCTTTTTTTTGGGCGCATTTTGTCGATAAAAATAAAAAATAAAAAAAGGTGCAGACAGGCCCTCTAAATGCCACGCCCACAATGGTTCGCTTATCAAACATTTTTGTTTGATTTAATTGAATTCGTGTGTGTGTGTGTGTGTGTGTGTGTGTGTGTGTGTGTGTGTGTGTGTGTGTGTGTGTGTGTGTGTGTGTGTGTGTGTGTGTGTGTGTGTGTGTGTGTGTGTGTGTGGTGTGGTGCCGACTTTAACGCTTTAAAAAGCCAATTTTTGTTAGCGCCAATAATAAATTGAGTTGATTCCCTAAGGGCAGAAAGGCGAACACAGTTGCAACCGCAAAATACGCAAACTATGGGACCAGGAGACGCACCATTGTTAACCGCAAAGTCCCAAACACACACACACACACAATCACACACAGACACACATTCCACTTGCCACTTGCCACATGTGTGGCATTGTCTGCTGCTCCTGTGCCACAGCTGGCCCCCGACTTGTTTGATTTTTGGCGCTGACCAGACACTATCTCTGGCCAATCCCTTGTCTGACTTTTGAGCCAGCCAAAGGTTTTATTTTGTTCGGCGCTTTTTATTTGGGGCTTTTTTCTGAGGCAGTGAAAAGAGGCGGGGAGGAGAGGGAAGGGAGGACATGCCGACTGCTGCCATGTTTTATTTATAGTATTTTGCTTGACCAAACATCCCTTGGTGGCCACAGAACAGAGAATTGTTCTCTAGATGTTGCATTTCTTTTTGTATACTCTTGCAGAGGGTAATATCATTTTGGCACGAAGGTTGTAACGCATTAAATTCCACAAAATATAAATAACTCTATTTTTTATTTTAAATATCTCAACTATTCTCAAAGATTGTGTAACTGATATTCTTTTATTCTTTATAAACTTATTTGTCTCTCATAGAAACAATCTTTCGATATGTTTTTTGTTGGGATATATTTTATTGTTTTGGTATTGTTTTGTTTTGTTTTGTATACTCAATTTTAATATTTCATTCTATTATTTAAATATTCTAAAGAAATTTTTATAAAACGGGACTACTTTATCATTAATCAGCCATAGAAATGATCTGCAAGAATATAAAATATTCGGTACACTTTCGATAAAGTTTCTTCCTTCTTGTATTGTGTGCCATGTTTTATTGTTGTTGCGTCATAAACTTAATGGCTGGCAAGTGTGAACAACCCGAAGAGGAAGCTAAAGTTGAAGCCGTGTGTATTGGCATCGTCCTTTGAATTTATGTTAAACTTTTGCTGACCAACAAAAGGACAAACAAACAGAGAATATCTTGGCACAGAAATGAACTGATGATACCGTTTTCTAAGTTGTCTTTGGGGGATTCAAAAATGCCCAAGAAAATGCGCTTTCCTGGCGATAATCTGTATATGACAGCACGTGTTACCCACTTTCCCCTCTCCCTCCCACTCCCTCCTTCTGGCCATCAAAGGTCAAACGTTGTTGACTTCTTGTCTGTAAGCATAACCCAAGGGAGCCATAAACCATGTTGCAAATGTTAATAATGCTGGAAAACTAATTGTGAAATGAATGACAGACAGTTGAACTGAAAGTGCACTGCAAGGATAAGCAAAAGGACATGCTCCTCGTGGCTGACACAGTGACAATGACAGCTGCTGAACTCATAATGCGAATGTCCTTTCAGTCGCTTTAAAATTGCATTACGTAGACGACATGTACGTGCCATGGTCCTGCAACACATTAGACAATGGTTCGTAAAATTTTCAACTAGCACCAGATACAAGATACATTCTCCCATTGTTGAAACTTGCAACTTGCCGCCTGTTGCTCTCCAAGTTCTACGCTCCCTGCCTTGTTCTTCGATGCTTTTACGCAAGGACACAAGTAGAAAAGTGCATTTTAAAAATGCATAGGATACATGAGTACTCATGAAGTTGTTGTCGGTTTGTTGCTGCCATTTACTCGGCAAAAGTATTCGGAGCACATCTCCCAAATAGAATACTTGATGACTGAGTGTAATCTCTTTCTGGTTTCTATTAAAAAGAAGTTCTGTAGAAATGAAAATATTAAGTAAATTTAATAGAGTGCATAAGGCACAAAATGAAACAATTCCAAGTTATGTTTGCATATTCAGATTTTGTTTTAGTTCTGACTTTATATTACTTTGCTTTTTGAATATTGCTTACACTCCGTTCATGACTGCAAAGTTATTTAAGCCCATTGGGCAGCATTTTAATCATTTCTCAAATAGAACACTTGATTACTGAGTGTAATATATTATCTGGCTTTATGACTGAGTGAAATAACTTTCATTTTGTTCATTTTAAAATATTTCTAAGATATAAAATTCAAATAAATAAATCTCAAAAATAAATTCCAATTTTATAGACAAACTCAAATCTAGTTCTTCTCTCTTGGGCACCCATAATAATGACTGCAAAGTAATATAGAGCCATTTGGTTCGATCTTAATGAACTACGTCTCGTGCATGCCTAAAAGCCTTCGATGAAGTTATGGCCTAAAATCAACGTAACATGTAAAGGTCTGAATGGTCTGCAATTAATCACAAACTCTCGACGCAAACCCGGAAAAACTTGTGTGCAAACAAAAGTGTTTAAGTCCCAAAAGGTTTGGCCCAGTTCAGACTCCACCCCTAGTCTTTGTATATTGGAACTCCCTTTCTCTTTCCTTGCCTTCACAACAAGAGCTCCATCAGTTTAGCGAGTTCAATAAATTACGTTCGCCTAGCTGAGAATCAATGACGTATAGAAGGAGAACAAGAAGTCGGGGCATCAAAGGCTGTGAAGAGTGGCGACTTTTAGATGAGCCAGTGCCATGATTATGTTGATGCTAATGATGATTAGGTCTTTGGCTTAAATGTCTTAATCAAATTATGCTTACTTTGATGTTTTCTGGAGTAGCAAGTTGGCGACTGTCGGCTAACAAATCCATCCATCGCCCATTGCTGCCAGCCAAGCCCACTTAATGAGCTTACATTTTTAGCCGGATCCCTCCCTTAGTTTGTGCCACTTCGACCACTCCGAATGCCCCATATTGGAGGATAAGAGTCGAGTTGTCTGTATTTTTACCGAGCGCTTTTCTTGTCAGCTGTCGGCAACAAGAACTTTTGCCATGCAACTTAATTAGTGAGCGGCAAGTGGAAAACAGCAAAATATACCACACACGATTACGTGAGTGTGTGTGTGTGTATGTTTCTCCTTAGTTAACTTGCCACACTGTCACTTCACTCCACATTCCACACTCCACACTACACACTCCACTCTTCATTCGATTCACCAAGACAACGAGGGCGACACTTTTCTACGGTTAAATCCCAGCAGCGTCTTTTGGGAACTTAATCAACACGCTTTCCCGCAAACTTTGGCTACGTGACTAACCCAGTTTTCTTCGACTCGGCAAATGGGAATGGGAATCTAACTCTGAGTCTGAGTCTGAATCTGAATCTGGGCGCTGAAGTGCAGCATCTTTTGAGTTTAATATAATTAACACATACTCATAGTTTTTGCACTCTGCACTCTGTTTATCCTCCAGATGCTTTTAAAGCAAGCGCTGAAAAGTCGGATTATTTTATATAAATTTTCATAAAAAAGAAACACCTTGAACCAGCTATAAAATAAATCTACAGCTGCTCCAAGGACTCTCAACTGCAGATGTATCTGTATCTGTGTAGCTGTGTATCTTTGACTGCATTGTGCGTTTAATTGCGCTGCTTGGCTTAAACGTGCGCTGACCTTTGACAACGACAACAACAACACATACACACACATACATTCGTTTGTGTTTATAACGGCATTATGAGTTTTAAGCTGAAGCGAACAAACAAAGCTAAAGAAGAAGCAATAATATACATATATAAAAAAGGAAAAAAAACACAGTTGTTTGCAATGTCACAGACAAAACGGCGACAAGAGAAGAGTGGAGATGAAGCAGAGAAGAGAGGAGAGGAAAAGATAAGTAGAAAAAAGAAGTAGAAGAGACTGCAATGGCAGCTACATCGTGTCGCAGTCACAGTCATCGTCGTCGTCGTCGTCAACGTTATGCACTAAACAAAAACAAGCCAGAACCAAAATGCTGCAAACAGATTTATGTCCATGTGCCGCCTTGCCTTCCCCTTTTGGCCACTCCCCTTGGCTGTTGATCATCCCCAATTGAGGCTGAAACGTTGATGCTGGCGCATCTTCACCTAACTGAAAACACATTCAACAAACGAGATTTGCGTAATTCCTGCAGAGCTCAGTCAAGGCTCGTCTCGGTTTACTGTTTGCCGCTTGTTCTCTTCTCGTTGTCGAGATGCCTCAACGTTTCGCATACTCTATCTGAATTGAGCTCTATCCGAATCAAGTCATTGATTCAGTTATTTATTTAAGAAGCAGAATAAAAAGATGCAGATAGAATTTACGTACAAAAGAAATTGGTAATTAAATTGTATTTATCTAAGATATCTTTCTGCAGCAGAGCACAATCTATATAGTTTGTCTCAACTTCTTTTAATTAACTATACATGAATTATCTGTTAAGCATATTCTCCTTTTCAAAATATCTTCTACATGCCTATATAATAAATGTATATATAATAAATATAATCTATCCTTTTTAGCTTTCTATAAGCTGATGTCGGCTAGCTCTTTGACAGCCAAAGTCATTTAAAAAGCTTTCATTATTTTTATTTTCTGAAATTTTATCTTTAAGGAACATACCTTTTTATAGACCTCGAATTTAAACTTATCTTTAAGACATTCTCCTTTTGTAATTCATTTCTTATTTATGTTTTTAATGTAATCCTTTATGTGTAGTCTTTCACCAAAATTTTCGTTATAGAAGCTGACTGAATTCCTGTGATTTCTTAATATAAAATCATGTCATCTTATGTATTTTAAAGAATTATCTCTTATTGCACAGCATTAAATAGTCAATTGCGACTTAAGTAACTTAGAATTTCAGTCCATTTGAGAGTATCTCATTTTCAGTCTGATCAAGTTACCATTTGGCATCTTCTTCTTGTGTGTTGTTTTGTTTTGAGCTCTCGGCTTAGAGAGGCACGCTGTCTGCTTACGGGTGTTTTATTTCGCATGCCACGGCATGAAGCAGGCACAAAGCCTGACAATGCTGCATGTGGATGGATTCAGCTGCAACTTGAATGCTCAGCTTCCCATACGAAATGCCATATGAGTTAAGAGTTCTACCATCTCTCGACCATCTCATAGCGGCACTTTTTGCTTTTTCTAGGCTATGTCAGTTGTTAGTTGTCAGTTGTCAGTTGTCGGTCGCCTGTTTGTTCGTTCGTTCGTTCGTTGGTTCGTTCGTTGACATTTGTCGCATCTTTTTGGCCTTGCCTTGGAGGCAGCTTCACAGCATCAGAAGCAGCAGCATCAGCTCATTTGGGATACGAGCAATCAATGTAGATACATGTGTCTGCTTGTCCTGCCCATTTGCTGTTTGTTCTGTGAAATATTGCACATGCAACTGAAGAACCGAACAACTGAACAACTGAACAACCGTTCAACTTGTCAGCTGCTTTCCGGCATGAAAAGCAAGAGCTACAACTTCCGCTGCTGTCGAGAGACGTCGTCAACGTTTCACCTGCATCATCACTTGCATTTTCCGCAAACTTCCAACATACAGAGAAACCCAGACAGACAGACAGACAGACAGTTGAAGCAGAATTCTTGGATATCATTGTTTGCCTCGCTGGCTGGCAAATATTTTGCGCTTATCCTCGCACATCACAAGATGCAAAAGAAAAAAAAAACACCATGAAGCGAGGAAGAGAAAAAATCAAATGAAACCAAACCAAAACCGAACTGAACGCCGTGGTCTGTGGCGTGGTCTCACCTTGAATTTCTTTGGCTTGTGCGCCATTCAAACGCTTGGATAAACAAACGGCACAAAGATACAGATACCGACAGAGACATAGGGCGCAAAAAGTCTAGAAGTGGTCTTTATTGGTCTTGTCTGGTCCAGTCTACAGTCTCCAGTCTCCAGCGTGGACCGTGCCAGACCACCAAGTGAGTGAGTTATCTGATGGTCGCCATGTGGCCCCCTTTGCACCCTCTTCCATCTCCACTCTCCCGCCCTTGTTATCCCCTTGTCTCGTTGTCTTTTTTCTATCCGTCGCTCTGTGTATTTGCGTTTAAAGTTTTTTGATTGAATTGTTGCAAATTGTTTGCAAATCTATTTCGATTTCGATTCTTTTGCTGGCCCCCATCGAACAATTGCTTTTTGTCTTGTCTGGTTTGTCTGGAGGCTTTTGCGGCCACGCAGATATCTGCATACTCGTATACACTTAGACAGATACAAAGATACTCTCGGTATCCAAAACCGACATGACACTGAGTTATGGTTCTGACAGCTGCAAAAACCCAAACGACGGCCGCACAAAATTCATGCCGAGGCTTTTAACCCAACCTGTTCTTTGTACCTTCTATTTTCCTTCTATTCTTTTTTTTTTCCAATACATATTTTTTTGTTCTGTTAGATAATCCTATTAGCAGCCAAAGCGCAACTTCAGCAACAGATAAAGTAATTACCCCCAGTCCTAAAAAGATGCTTCGCTGAGTTTTGCCAAAGGTAAAATGTTCAACTTTTCGGCTCGACCTTTTTATTAATTGTACCCTTTTATATACTCTACAAGAATGGGTATTTAACAAAAGTTCACATACTTTGTGATGTTCAAAATAAGTTAGTCAATTTCTGATGGAATTAGAAAGCCAAGTTTCCACTCATTTAAAATAGAGTCTTACAGAAACGATATTGAATAACGTTTTTCTGTATTAAATTTGACCCTTTTCCAATTTCATTTGACAGGTCAAATCAATGAGCTGTCATTTGGTAAAACTGCTGATTTTTATTTACATGGCCAAGGAAATGTTGCCTTTCAGCCAAGTTATCGCAGGTGTGGGTGGTGTCCGGCACAGAATGTGGCGGCAAAAAGCATTTATTTAGCCATTAAATACGCTTCATGAGCTTTTCGTATTTTCATTATCAATTTAAAAGCGCACAAGGCGAGCTGTAAAAAAGCTTTTAACTTAATTATGTTGGCCATAAACTGCAGGTTTATTTGGCCAGCTTGGCGTGTGAACGCTGCGACCAAACCGACTCTAATTAAATGTCCCCCGAGGCATAAAGTCCACGCCGTGGTCACAACACAGACACAGCCACAGACACAAACACATGCAGATACAAATGTGTATTTGTATCTATGAAATGTATCTAGAGATACGCTTTTTTTTCTATTTTGCCTGAACACTTTGTGCTGAAGTGTTTGCTCGTGAAATACTTGAAGCAATCATTTTCGGTTTCTGGCTTGTCATTGTGGCCAGCCAGCCTGAAGTGTGTTGAATGATTTACATAAATTCTCAAATGACCATGCCGCGTTTTCTTGTAGCACCCTGTATTGACAGAATTAAGCGCTAGTCAAATAAGCCCACACTCTTGGCATACTCTTCGACTGTTTTAACTGTTAAAATATACAATATATAATTATATAACCTTATATAACAACAGCAACAATAACTTGGCCAGAGCACTTGAAGTTGGGAGAGCAGCAGCGAGAGAGCCGCAAAATGTTTCTTCTGGGCCCTGGTCCAAATGTCATTAGCATGTAAGCATGATAAATGACCAAAATGTGCGGCTCACAGACTGCCGCGCTTATATATGGTCATAAGCATGTTTTGTCTGGGCCCAAACGGGTAGAGGTACGAGCATGTCTAGGCATGAAGTCGTCAAAGCCATTTGTCACAGTTTTGCCAGCTTTTCTGCACTTAGCTTTAAGAGGAAAACAAAAAAGAACAGCTGACTGGCCTGCTCTATTTCGTGGCTTTAAGTTTATTATTCTCTGCTTGATTTCTTTTGTTGGTATAATTTATTTAGTTGTTAGACGATTTTTTAAATATGAAAACTTTGACATTACAGCGGCCTTGAAATTATGAATGTTGTTGCAATAATTACACCTTTTTATTTAACTAAAGTGTACTAAGGCTATTAAGAAAGTAATATTATTGAATACGGTGCTTAGAATTTAATGTTTAAATAAAAACTAATTACAATACCTATTAAGCTTAAACTATTTTATACTACATAAATAAACGTTTATATGCATATCAAAGTCTAATAAAAATAGCATATTTCCTAAATATATTAATTTTAGTAATTGCTGAGCTTAAAGCATGTTAAACAAGATATTTTAAATGGTAGTTCCCTCAGTTTTGACAGAGTTATGTTAATGAAAACTTTAAGCTATGAAACGGAGATCTCTACAAGTCAAAAATTCCACTTAATTATAAACATTTCGACAAGAAAAAGTCTATTAATTAAATGGCACGTTGTAAGCCCTTCCATATATCTTGTGTACACAACATGAAAATCATTTTCAAGCAGTTGCCACACAGAATGTTAAGGTATACGATGCTCGACTGGATGTTTTTTGAATCATGGTCATAGTCGTAGATATCACACACACACACAAACACAATCACTCTTACTGTAAGTGTGTATCTCGCTGTCTGTTTTACATTTTTGTTGTCTACATGCCTCACACATGGCAAAAATCAATCATACGCAACGTGCGCTCGGCTCGTTATGGCAATGAAATATCGATTACGACACGTTGTCGAGGCAGTCCCACAACAACATTGACTGATGTCGCGGATGTATCTGTATCTCTAGCTGTGGTGATTGTTGTTGCTGTTGTTGGTCTGATAAAACCAGCAGCAACAGCAACAACAACAGTTACACTTTGCCAGTTCGTCGCAACGAAATGCAAAACGAGCCAACCACAGGCTGCTGGCCCCCTCAACAGCTACCAATTGCTGTCTCTCTCCCTCCTCCTCCTCCTCCTCTCGCCACCTGTTTCATTAACGCAAAACTGCAGGCAATGTCGACTGGCGACTGACAGACTGACGGACTGACGACTGGCGACTTTAAGTGCGTGCGCTTAGTGCCATCGGCAGCCGTCAAAAGCAGCAGAGACAACGAACGACAAGCGCAGCGAGACTCGCCGCGGCTGCCACATTGACAGACACACAGACAGACAGCTGGGCCAAGAGAGCGTGTAAATAAAATTACGTTTGAAGCAAGGCGGCCACACGCATTTTTATACCCCTCACACCGGAACTTTTGAGGGTGTATAAGTCTGCTGAAAATTAAAGCTGACACTCTACAACTTTGTCTTTGAAAAGTTATAGAATTAAAAGCCCATTATTTTGCATGTGGATATTTTTTTTAAATTTTCAAGAATTTATATTTCCTCATACTGTCTGTGTAAGCAATATGTTAAGTGAAATTTCATAAATTGGCATGGTTTATTTTAGATTTTATTTCAAAACATCTGGCAGTCGAGATATCTAGAAATATTAAAGTATTGAGAATATTTAAGCAGAGATTTCACAACAATTTCAGAATACTTAATGAAAACAATTTTGCTAAATTTACTTTCTCAATAATTATAAACCCCACAGTTGCAAACTTATTTTTATGCTTTCATTCACAATTTTTGACAGTCGAGCTTTCAATGATTATTGATGTCGAGTGAAAAGCTCAGTGCTATTTAATAACTTTTTCTTAATATTTTATAAAAGTTTTTGTAAATTTGTGAATAAGGCTTAAAGGTAAATTAGATATACGTACTTAATGTTTCAAAGCTTTCCTTTACAGAGTATCTGACAGTCTGTCATAGACAGAGCATAGTTGCCGTCATAGTTGTTTTTTAATTCGCTGCCTTTTGCATATCGCAGCTGAGCCGCCGCACTTTGTATTTTCATTCATGGCTGCTTTTTTGGTATTTGTCGGCGGGCCTTTTATCAATCATGCGGCTGACGTGGTACGTGAGCCTCTCGGCCAATAATTACATGCGATAAGTTGCCCAAGTGCAGCTCACAGAGAGGGAGACAAATTTGCCCAGTCAGTTTGCACAGATCGTTGTTGTAGTCGTTGTTGTTGTTGTTGTTGCTCTGGCTGTCCCTGTTGCCAGTTTAAACTCATTAATAATGACCCGAGGCATGCACCGCGCCAACAACAACAACAACAACAACAACGACAGCGACGCGACGACTGCCAGTTGCTGTCCGCCCAGGTTGCCATTGTCAAATTGTGGCCACGCCCACAGCACAAACGCCTGCATCGGAACACATGTCTAATGCGCAATTTATGCTAGCCAACAGGCAGTCAAGTAGTTTGCCAACCTCATGTTAAAAGAGAGAGAGAGGGAACGGGGGCTACAAGTCGCTTTGAGCCGATTAGAGCCGCTTGTTTTCAGTCGATTTGGTGGCTTACATCGATTTACAGCTGTTTGTGGTTTGTATCCGACGTACTCGTATCTCGTGCATGTGCTTGTAAAATTATTATAAATGTCTTGTTGATGAGCTGTGATTATTAACGTTTACGTGCCTCAACTCTCATGCTGTACTCGCAACATACAGCCACAAAAAAGTCGCTTAAAACATGCAACATGCAACGCGACGCCAAGTGTCATTAGCCAGTTCCAAGAAATGCTAACTAGCCTGTCGTTCCACACCGACTTCACTGTACTTGTCTGGCCCGGCCTTTGCTGATCAATCAGGAATGAACTGGAACATTATGCCGTGGGCGCTTACCGATCAACTGCTCTGATTATGTAGATACAGATACACACTCGTATCTTTATGCTCAAGTCTTGTATCTACAGACATATAATTAACTGCCGGCCTTTCCGAAGTCATTGCTCATTATGTCCCCAAGACCCCACAGGCAAACCTGATGACACGAATTTGCATAAGATATGCTTATCATGTCACATTGTACTCGCATACGGGCTTATCACTGATGCAACAAGGTAATGACTCTGTGCAGAAGATACATCGTCTTCTGCTGCAGCCATAAACAGCATGAAAATAAGAAGAATTCGTGGATGCATTAAATTGTTGCAACAGGCAAAAGAAGATAGCTTTAGCGCTACTTATTAAAAATATGTATACTGATCATTCGATCGCATTAAACTGAAGTCTATTAAAAGATAAACTTATTAAAATACAATAATGAATTAAAGATATAATATATTTAATAAATGAAAATAAACTTTTATTGAATCTAAATTAAAACATTGTTAAAATGATCAAATTCAAGCTTTAAATTTGAATTTATAATAATGTACTTTTGTTCTATCAATAAAGTATCTTTTAATTTATGCCACTTTTCAGCCTTTTTACAGAGTATCTGCTAGTCCAATATTCCATACTCTAACATACTACAAGCTACATTTTATAGGCAAAAGCATTAAATGCCTTAATGTTTGTCCACTTGTATTTGACAATTCATTTTATGCTTCTTTAATCCAATTTTCTCGAATTTCCTTTATCTGATTTATGTTTTTAATACAGACAACATTTTTCTTTGCCTATGAAAAATATTTTTCAATTAAAAGACAACGATATATTGATGGCCATGGACAACGACTGAGATTTCATGGGCATTTTATATTTATATTTATTATTTATACTGCATGCTTGGATAATTTTTTGCAAACTCTTGCTGAAATCAAAGAGCAGAAATGAGGGCACAAACACACTCAAGTATTTATATGTACGTACATATGTACGAGTATATGGGAAAATCAGAACTATTTATTTGATTTGTCCGCACAATGATGCCAACTATGAGATGGCGTGCAAAATCAGCAGAATTTTCTAAGCGACAGCAGACAAAAGGCGACAACGTTGGAGGCTGCTTTTCATGACACACACATACAAACACACATACAAACACACATACACACACAGATACTGAGTTCTCCCTGGGTTCTCATTTCTCAGTTCTCAGTTCTCGTTGTCGTTGTCGCTGACGACCCATTTAATTTGGCAAACGTGCGCAGTTTTAAAGCAAGGGGCAACCACAGAGGCTCTGCCTGTGTGGCAGCAACGAGAGGGGCAACATCAGGCAGCAGGCAGCAGGCGACGTGTGAATGATGACACTTTGCATGTTTGCCAAGTCAGAGGCAACGGCTCAGGCTCTGCACTAAATATTGATGAGGGTGCTCTGACGTTGGAGCTGGAGCACATGATGGTTACCAGATGGCAGGCACGTGCAAAGTATGCAACACTTTTTGTCAATTGACATAAATCACAGACCATATGGATAGAGAGAGAGAGAAAGAGCCAACATAATAGTTGGCTTTGTTGTTGCTGTTACTTGTCACTGCTTATGTGGCTAATGTTGACACTAAAGGCTGCAAATGATTCTCGTACACAAACTCACCTTGATCTCGTGTATAAAGTCCGTTTCATCCAGCAAATTAATGCGCACGGACATAATCCGCGAGGGTCGACACAGGCAATTCATATTTTAGCCGTTTTACTTGTTTGCTTCTCTGTCTGCCTGGTTATTAGCTTCTTCTTAACGTTGACGCTTAAGCCAATTGCGTATGCGACGCGTTGTCCCTCAAAGTTGTCAGCATTTTCATTTGACTCCGAAGCAAAGCTGCAAGTAAAGATAAAGATACAAATTTAGTATGGTACTATGTTTCGGAATAGATTTGAACGGTAAGCTATCTAAAAATTTTATTTGAATGCATTAAAGATGAAAGTTAGTAACTTTTTAAAGCAATCGTATTTTAATTAATACGAATATTAATATAATATTATATGTATTTTCTTTTGAAACTTATCATAGTGCGATCGCTGATAGTAAGTGTAAGATGTGTAGAAAGTGGCAATTAAACGGTGCACATAATTAATAAATAGTTTCTTTTTGCTATCATTCAACTGGCAACATGTTGCAATTAGTCAACTCGTACTCGCAAACGGGTATCGCTTAGCGATAAACATTGAGATAGAAGATGCGTTCACAATTGCCACAAACTTGTCACAGTCAGAGCCTTGTTTTAATAACTCTTTTTGGCATTAGTTCGCCTTAAGACGTTGCCAGTTATCTGTGCCGTAGATCGCAGCAACATCATCAGCAACAGTAAAAGCAGAAACAGCAGCCACAGCAGCAACAACAGCAACAACAGCAACAGGACAGGCAATGACAAACCAACTGTCAGCAGTTGCCGCTCCCTAGTCGAGTATTATCATTATAATTTTATAATTGCGGTTGTTGCCAGCGATAACTTTAATATGCACGAAGCAACTACAACAACAACAACAACAGCAACAACAATGACAATGACAGCAACAAAAGTCACTTAAGCGGATTAGTCAAAGGGCGCTTCTGTGAGAGTTGCTGTTGCCTAAAAGCAGATTATGTCATTAGAGATACTTATAATACATAGAAGCAGCAGCAGCAGCAGTAGAAGAAGAAGCAGACAATGTCATGCCCAGCAGCTGCGTTCTTGGCCCTCTTTAAGTCTTTCGCTTTAACTAAGCAGTTTTCGGGGATTGCAGCTAACGTAAACTAGGAGCTAATACTCCCTTTTAATGCTTTCATCCTTACTGTCTATTTAATTAAAATTAAATTTACATAACTGCCCCATTTTAATGATGCTAAATCTAAACGCTACTTAAGTTCATTTATTTTAATGAGAAGACTTAAAAACTATATTAGTTTAAGGTGAAAGTGAATTCTTATTTAATTTGGTAATTAAAGTGATTTTTTTTACATTCATACATTGATAAATTTTATAAAGCTTTAAATCTAAAAAATTAAATGAATTACAAATAAACTTGAAGACTTTTCATCCATTTCAAATAATACTTTTTCTTTGAGTTAGTTCCAAAAATTTTGCTTAAAGATTTGAATTAAGTTTTATTAAAAATCCACATAGTCTGTTATTTTACTTAATCAAAAAATTATTCGGTTTCCACTTGCAGAAAATATATTTTAGATATTTTTTTTTGTGCATCTTAGCAAAGTTCCTGTCAGCTAGTACTTTTCTGTTCAAGATTCTATATTAACATATTTTCAATCCGTAATTATTATAGATTTAATCTTAGGTTGATGGCTGTGCAGAAAGTATCTTGCAAATACTTTTATATCTGCATAATCACTTTTCAGCTGCACTTATTACTCTAATAGATTTAATCTCAGGCTTAGATCCAAGTCAGCTCTCATGGAGTTGTTGCCCTTTAGGCTTGTTTTTTGGCCTGTGAGTGCTTCGCGATGAGATACAACTGACAGTCTTTTGTGGCAGCTTCTGTGGCAACTACAAAATAATTAATGTACACTCGCATAATGAAAAGCAACGGCGAAAGAGGCAACAGCAACAACAACAACAACTACGACTGAAACAACTGTGAAAAAAAGGGCAGCAGCAGTGAGGCATGTTAACATTTCACACATTTCACATGACAACAAACCATGTTGCAAGTGAGGTCGCTGGGTTATTTGCATAGACTGCGACGACAGAGAGAGAGAAAAGTTTTCACTGCTGATGATAGTTGTGGCAAAGAGATTTGCATGGCTTTCATTAGATGTTGTTGTTGCTGTTGTCATATTCGCACAGCTGGCACATTTCATAGAGGCGCCTCTCAAGGCGCTCATTACGCTAATGAATTATTATGCCTAATTAATGGAAAGTCGGACGGCTGACTGACTGACTGACTGACTGAGTCTTTGACTGTCAGTTGGACTGACATGTGTCAGACATGTGTCTTTAAGTTGGTCACTCTGTCAACGCGGCAGCCACATTCTCAACTTGCCTCAATTAAAATCTATAAGCGCAGGAACATTATTCATCATATAAAAGTATAAATGTATATATGCATGAATATGTGACTGACAGGCACTATGAATGGCGTTGCATGTAATTTTAATTGCAACCAGCAGTTCGTTCAACTTTTCGCCAGAGAGTCGTTGCATGCAACAACCACCGACAACAACAACTACGACAACAACAACTGGCAACTGTGTGACTGAAAATATAATTTACATTGCTGCAACGCATTTTTATGACAACATTTACAAATAACTTTAATGTCGTGATCATAAAACGATTTCGAATTGCATGAAATTCTTCATGGGCATTTATAAAATGATGGCCAAAGTTCTTAAAGCTGACAAATCGTCAACTCAACCGCAGCAACAACGTGCAGCTTAGGCCCTGAAATGTGTAAGACATGTGATAAATATGACATTGATCGGTTTTTGATTCCCCTCCCTCTACTTATCCTGCTTGGCTCTAAGTAAATTTATCGCCTTGGCATATTTATAGCGTCATATCTTTTTGGTCCTGTACAGGACATCATCAGCGCCAAACACCCGACACCCTCATAATTTCAGTTGCCATCAAATTTATCACCAGCATGAGCAAAGTGTTTGTGGGTTGGTCTTATAAGATTGCATGCTGAGTGTGTGTGTGTGTGGGCTTTTGGGGCGTGATTTTTGGCCAAAATCTCCCGTCGAACCGAGGAAGAAAAACTTGGCTTGATTTGTGATAAAGTGCGTGTGGCATTGGCATTGGCAGTGTCAGTGGAAACCAAACCAAACCCAACCCAGCCTGATCCTGCCATTCCCCCAAAGCAAAATGTGCTATTTATCTGACACAGCAGCCGAAAACCCAAAAACTTTGCTTTCCATTTCATACGCATTTTAGTACTTTCTTTAGCTTTTTTTTTCCTTTTGCCAGCTATCGTTGGGTTTATTAATAATAAGTACACACACACAGACGTACTCACACTCACACTCGCACTCACACACGGTCATGAGTCATGTCATAAAGTTGACTCCTTGGCTTGACTGCATTCATTTGCTATTTTGCTGCCTGCTGACGGGCGTATCAATAACTGAAAATGTCTCAAACAGCATTTTGTCATATTTCAATGAATACCTTCCCTCTCCCTCTCCCTCTCACAACCCGCTGCCCAACATCATTTGATATTTGCGGAAGTTACAGCCACAACACACACATTACTCCACAGCCCAGGCTAAAGCATCCAAAAGCAAACAAACTTTTAGCACATTCTCATACACACATCTGGTGGCGTCTGCTCCAGTTCTTGGCCTGGCCCAGACCGGAGCAAGCAGCTCACCCAGCTAAACGAAATTATTTATTACTTTCGTCGCAAATGGCAGGCCGTGTATCGTTCGTTGGGAAGCTGCCTTCGCAAATGATGATGAAAAACGTGAAAGCATCGAAAAGTGCAAATGGCAAAAGGTGTAACAGGAGTGTTGCCTGCTCTTGCCCCGTAAAATGGCAGAAGGATTGCCACTTCCTTTCCTTTCCTTTCCTTTCCTATGCCTCACTTCCCCTCCGCCTTAATGATGATTAAATGCTATGCTGAGTTTTTAGGGGAGGCTTCAACACATTTTGTCGGGCAGTGATTTACCTTCAATCTTTTTTTCCTACCAATTTTTGTTCCCCCTGTTGTTTGATTGGACTACGAAATTGTAGCTGTGGCAATGGTAGTCAAATGAGCTGGAAAATGAAGTCAGACTTTTCTTGTAGATTTATTTGTCAAACAACTGGAAAGCTAATGATAAGAGAAGAGACTCTAATTTGGCAGGCATATCAAATTTGTTAGTAAAATTGTGTAAAAAATCCTATGGCCAGCAAAAAAATTTATAAATTTAATAAATAATAAAATTGTATAAAATTATTTTTATTTGTTATAATATTTTTCTAAACATTTTAGCATGATTCGAGTAAATTTGCATGATTAAATTATGATTATATTGAACCCAATTGTGGAATTCGATACGGAACCAGTTTGTAGCGTTGTTATTAAGTTATCTGAATTTCCGTATGACCAGCTCAATTCATATGTATGTATGTATGTATGTTGTGGCGTAAGCATATTTGTACAAATATTTGTTGCACACACGAATTTATAGAGCCGCCGGGCAATATGCCACAGTCACAGCCGCAACCGGAGGCAGGCATAAATTTCATTGCAAGCAGCGACAACAATTGCTGCCACAAAGGCTTATATGATGTGTGAAAGGAGCAGCTGCAGCGGGGAAGGGGGGAAGACGGGAGCGAGGACTGTCGTATTGCATACCTCAGGCATTTGCAGCAATTAACACGGTCGACGACGTGTCTTGGCGCCCACTTGTGCCTGCCAAACGCTATTTGCTTCTCTTTTACTTCTCTGCTTTATATATATACGTTTTTTTTGGCACGTAATGAGGCAGGACGAGCTGCCCGAGCGGCTGCCTCTAATTGCATTGACGCATAGGCTTCTCCATTCCCCCTCTCACTCTCTCTCTCTCTATCACTGACTCTGTCTCTCTCTCTCTCTCTCTCTCTCTCTCTCTCTCTCTCTCTGCTGCTGACATGATTGAGTTGCAGTTAATTATCCCGACTGGCATTTCGATGATTTTAATGATTTGTATAGCGGTTTTAAGGCAAATATTTCAGTTATTTGGCTTATGTCTTGACCAGAGGCGCAATGCGACATGGCTGACATGCCTTGCCCCTCCCCTACCCACCCCCTTGTGCCTGTCAGGCCCACAATCTGTCGAGTGCAATGACACACAAGATCTTGTGCCCCGTGTGGTTCGTGTGCTCTATGAGTATTTATTTACAGTTGCCGACTACGCTGACGACAATCCGCGACACATGTGTATGCGTTAATATTTAAGCGGCTGCATGGGAACTTGTTAACACCAACGAGCCAACAACGGCAACAACAACCGCCCAGACAAGCCGTCAAGGGAGTACGGAGTGTGTGTAGGTGGGTGGGGTCTGGAAAGGAAGAGGGGGAAAAAGAACTGCTGCTGCTGCTGCTGTTGCAGGAAGCTGCTGCAATGCGTTGCAGCTCGCAGACTGGCTCTGACTTTGGTCGGTCTCTGGTCTGGGCCACGTGAGTGATTGTCAAGTGGTTGACGCTGCAGACAAATGAAATTCGCTTAAAGTGCGCCGCAGTCGCTGTGGCAGCCACGTCTAGGACAACTTGACTTGGCTGTAACCGTATCTATATGTGTGTATGTGTGTGTGTGTGTGTGTGAGGGGGCGTGCCACTCTGCCACGCTGCAAACTTTGTGTTATTTTTCTTCCTATTTTCACATGGACATGCACAGGGTTACCCACGGCTACGTCAAATTGAGAGCTGAAGGCGTGGCAGGCACATGTCTATAAGTGGCAAATACACTGCCAAACATAACAGAAAGCCTGGCGTTAATTATTTATTTTATTTACTATTTATTTAATTTTAAAAATAAGGCCAGGAAATTATTTCAAGCACAAAACTTCGAATACAGTTTTTAATTAAAGTACTTAAGTTTAAATTTGCACATATTTACATTAGTGAAAAGTCAACAAATTTTATATTTTTTTCCAGCTAATTATTATGGAATATTTCAACAGTTATTTATGATTATTCAAGGGTATTTAATAGTCACGTATTTACAATTTTAAAAGCAGCAGAAACATTGCTGCCCCCGCTGTCAGTTTTGTGACTTGCGCGTTTCAGTTTTATATGCATTACGAGAGTATTTTTATAGAAAATCTTTCATTTTTCGAGTGCACTACGATGGACGAGGAGAGATTTGGGGGGGAGGAGAATGCCATGTGAAACTGTAAAATAGAATCAGCTCATTCGTCATGTTGCGGAAAATGCATTTTATTTTCTATTTGGCAAGGCACATGCGTGAAAATTACTTTATTTTTAATGACTATGATGAGAAGGCAGATGATGATGATGATGATGACGTTGATGATGTTGATGATGGCATAGCTGACTTGGTATAAAACTGTAAGCCAAAATGGCACAGTTGCAGAAAGCTGAGTTGCATTTGCATTTGCATTTGTATCCGACAGATACAATGCCTTTTACTGAGCTCAGCCTGAGTCCCAGGCTCAAGTCCATTATGCTGGTAAAAACAGTTGAAAGCGTGGGCGTTTCAGCTTTTATTATTCTTCATCTTCTCCTACTTGTTGTTGTACTGTATGCTGTTGTTGTTGTTGTTGTTGCTTGCTTCTGTGCATGTCATTAACTTTATGAGTGCTTAAATGTTGTGGGCTGCACTTAGTTCCCTCAGCTCCCTCTCTAGGAACCGGTACTAGCTCAAGGTAACGGAAGCTGCAATTGCAATTGCAGCAAAATAATTTCAACTAAATTGGCAGTTAGAACTTGAAGCTAACCCACGATTGACATCTTTTCTGCGAGTATATATGGATGTATATGTACATATATTGTATACGATAAAACTGCTGGTGAGTAATTCTCCAAAGTGTTTCACTTGCCGCCAAACAATAAACCAGATATTGCCGGCAAAGCATAAATTTTCTATGCCTAGCAGATGGAAAGCAGGCAAGTAGGAAAAACCTTCAACGTTGTCGCACACGTGTTACAAATTTTATATGAGCAAACAATTTTCATGACGTTCCCTCTCTCTCTCTCTCTCTGTCAGCCAAAAAGAAAAGAAGAAAAAACATAATAATATAAACGCACAACAGATAAAGCCAAATACTCAGAGGAGCAGCAAAAGAGTCTTTCTTAGCTCAGGAAAACTCGGGGAAAACTGCTGCTGGCTGACAGCGTTTTTATATATGCGTACAGGAAAAATGTCGTAAAAAAGTTTTACGATCAAACATTGCACTTTATGTGCTTTTATGTAAAATTACCGTACAACATTGGCAACATTGTCAGCTGAGCTGTAAAAGCAGCAGCAATAGGCAACGGCAATGGCAACAGCTGAAGGTGCAGCTTTAGAGAGAGAGATATAGAGTTCTATTCCCATTCCCATTCTCCTTCCCAATCCACTTCCCATGCCCCTTCCCTTTTCCAGTTCAACTCCCAGTCCAATATCACTAGGCAATCAGGCAAAGTTGCCTCACTTTCCGTGTGGTTGGGGTATAAATCCAATTTACTTATTTGCCTGCTCTTCCTCTTACACTCTCCCCCTCACTATTAAATATATATTTAAAGCAGTCTGCCCAACCGGGCGTATGCTTAATATGCGATATGACTTCAATTAGCGTCTGTCTGCAATGAAATTGCTGAGCTGCTTTTAATGTCATCATTTTATGGCCAGCTCACACATCGTTGTTGTCCCTGTTTTGCATTGAGCTTCACACTCTTAATGCTGCATTATAACAACCAGCGACAATAAATTTATGGCCAAGGGCAAAAGGGCTTTTATCTTTTGGTCAACAGACGTCGCACAACAACTCATAAAATTTATGCCACAAAACGTTTTTCATTCTCTTGGGACCACGTTCTCATTCTCACTCTCCCTTCTCTTGGCCATTAGCTGACGCGCCATTAGAAGAGCATAAAACATTTTGGTCAAATCAATGGCCAAGTCAAATGTGACAACCTGCGCCTCATTTGCACATTAATAAGCATATTATTTAAATGTTGTCAACAACTGAAGATCTGAAGAGTCTCATATTGCCTCAGGGGCACAACAGGTTTTTGATTGACCCATTTCTCTTATGGCCAAGTTCAGTGAACCAAACTGTGTTGCCGCCTAAAATGTGGGACAAATTATAGAATTAATTTACATAATTAACAAGCACGTTGTTCATTTCCAATTATCATAATTAGTAATTGGAAATTACATGGCATAAATCTAATAATTAAACTGACACGATTCTCATTTTTCCCGCGTTGAATGCAGTTCAGAATCAGTTAAGAGATGTCTGCATCGAGCATTTAGTCTGTCCGTTAAAAGCAAATTAAAGGGAACAGGATTAGTAATGGCGAATTGTTAACTGGAAAAACAGTTTCTCGTTGCACATGGCAACAGCTTTGGCAGTTTTTCCTGCTGTCTGCACAAATCCAACTGGAAAATCCCATTTTTTTTTGCAACCTTCGTTGCAAGTTGAAAGTTAATCAGGCTTGTAGGCTTTATGCGGCTTTAATTGAAAGCCTGGCCAATGTCAAAGGCTACGTTTTTTGTTGGTTGTATTGATTGTGAAACTGCCACAAGCGATTTGAATGTCAGTTTGACATAGAACATTTTTATTGCATATTCTATGTGGCATTATATAACATAAATTGCAAAGACTATTGGCAAAATGAAAAAGGAGAAGCAGACGATTTAAAAATACAGCATGCCAGTTAGGTAACAGTTACAGTTGAGAAAAAAATCATCATCAATATTCCAATATTAAATATTTCAGTTTAAGCTTAAAAATGATGTTAGCACACTTTTTTGAGTCTGAAAATGGGCCCGATTGAATCTCTGATATTTTAGAAACAAAGACAGTTTAATCTGTTGATTTTAAAAGCAATTGTCATCAAAATATTTAGAGATATGTACTCAGCTGACATAGGAATGCTTGGATCTTGGTGCTTCGTAGAGAGTATTTTTAAATCGAGCATATTCGCCTTCAGCGTTCTCTTACTTATTTTTTCGAACCGTGCAGCATTGTGTTGAAAGCAGCAGGCAAGCGGGCACTTCCGACAACAGTCAGGCAATGTGCAACTGCCGCACGCTGTGGTAGTTGGCTATCGCGAGTTGCCATCGGTTTTTAGTATGCCACGCAATCCGCTTGAGGTCCGAATAGGTGTCTATGGGGAATCGGGTCAGCAGACAATGTCAGCAGCAGTTTTGCCACAAATTTGCATTGCATTAATTTCACAGTGCGACAGTCGGAGACCCGTCGCAATCCCCATCCCAATCCCATCCTAGTCCCAGCTCGAATTCGAGTCCCAAAGCAAACTAAGCCCTAATGAGCAGATGGCCCAAACTAAACCCAACTCGAGTGAAAATTGCAATGAAATGTGGAGCAATGCGGCTGAGTTTGTTTGTCGCTTTGGTCTGCGAATGCTCTTTACCTTTTTTGGCCAACAAGAGAGAGAGTGAGAGAGAGAGAGAGAGTGAGGGAAAGAGAGCTGGAATATTTACAGCCCGTTTGGCAATGCTACGCGATAATGAGCTTGGTTTTTGCTGCATGTCGGAGTCGGAGTTGAAATTGGAGGCCTGGTGGCAGTTGCATGAAGTAGGCTGACGACAGTCCAATTGCATGACGACTCAATTACAATTTTGTTTGTTTGTTTGTTTGCTTGTTTGTTGCCCTCAAGTCGTTGGCCTGTGTTCGCTTGCGGTTATTTAATACACTTTGCTGTGGTTCCCTTTGCTGCCCCATCTTCATCATGTTGTTGTTGCACTTTCAAAAACGGGTGAAGTTGGGCGGGAGGGAGGAAAACTCAAACTCATTCAGGGAAAACTGAAGCTGCTGCCTTTTGAGTGTAAATAATCGACCAGCTTACTTTGCGGTTTGTGCGTTTTACTTAATTACCAATTGGGAAATTAAATGCCCTTTGATGTGGCCAGAGTAGGTTGATGATAATGTACTGTAAGTAGACTATATGGGTGTCATTTCCTGTGTCTGTTTCTGTGTCGCCCCCTTTTTTTTTGATGTGGGCGGCAAGTTGTTGCCTGTTGCTTGTTGCTTGTCGCTCGTTTCCTGTCTGTCGCGTGTGCTGTCGCTG
Source organism: Drosophila subquinaria (assembly GCA_037043405.1). Classification (NCBI taxonomy): domain Eukaryota; kingdom Metazoa; phylum Arthropoda; class Insecta; order Diptera; family Drosophilidae; genus Drosophila; species Drosophila subquinaria. The sequence goes on along the minus strand of JBAMBL010000166.1, from coordinate 1,147,029 downwards.
TCTCAGTGTCTTCTTCATCTTCTGCCTTTTTGCAGATAAACTAATTCAGCGCACATAAATCAAAATGCAATTTGTTCTGCGCAAAGGGCAAAAGCTAATAACTAAACAAACTGCGGGCTCACTAAATCAACGCTGCCGCACGATAAACCTGGCCAACCGACATCAGCCTCAACTAGACACAACATTTACCCAATGATGCCCGATGCGGATGCTGATTATGATGTGCCTCAGTTGTTGTTGTTGCTGTTGCTGTTGCTGCTATTCTCCTGGTTGTTGTTCTGTTGTTGTTGTGGTGTGTCGCTTGTGGGCAGACCATAGAGCGTGATGTTCATAATTTATTAGCTGACAAAACAAATTCATTATGAAATGATAAGGCAAAGGCAAAGAGTCAAGATTCAAGAAATTGTCATGCTTATGATGAGGCGGCATACCAAAGAGATACAGCCAAGATCTAAGAAGGGAATGAAGATGATGGGGAAAACATTGCATAAAAGAGCTGCAGATTCGACACATGTCTATACATAGAAACAAACTCACACACACACAGACACACACACTCACACACACTGTGCCGCACACAGCATACAAATCAAGCGATGAGCACGTGACAAAGGTATTCACTAAAGATAGACACGTGACAGCTAATCCTGTCACGCAAATCACACTTAACTCGTTTCGTTTTTCTCTTTATGCTTAGAGTGTGTTTTTTTTTATCTTTTTGTACCCTTTGAAAAACAGGAAAAATTTAGAATTGTTGCTTTGAAAAACGTTCTAAGCTCTTTTCATTTAAAGTACATTTATAAAAAAACAAATTATTCTTATCATTATGATGAGTCAAGTGGTCTTGCATAGCTCTGTGATTTTTCTATAACAGTTCGGGTTTATTTTATTTTGTTTTATTTTCTGGAATTTTTCCAAATCTTATCAACGAATTTGGAACCAATCCTTGCAATCTTGTTTGCATATTAAAGTTTAAAATTATAAAGTTAAAATTACTCTTTTCTTAACGTTCTATCACTCAGTATAATTTAAGTCTTTGAATCGGTTTTTCACTGCTTAATAAATTAAATAATAATTGAATAAAAGTATCAGCTTTATATCGACTGGTAGGGTATCCCGCTGTCTCTTACTCTCGACTAGCGCATTCTTATCTATTCTCATACCTTTAATTTTTAGAAAGAGATTCTAAGCAGATTCACCGACGCGTCTCGTACACGTAATTAAACACAGATTAGCGACGGTCACGTGAGAAATTCAGTTTCTCTGTGCGATCATAAAACTGTGTGTATATTCAAACTGTCGTAAAGTTGCCTCAACTGAGAGGTGCAACAAATCTGATTGTTTACAGTCATGAATGTATGTATGTATGTATATTTATGCATTTTTTAGAAGAAAACAATCTACTGTGAGTAATTTTGAGCTATGCATCACGCTGCCATCTCTAACTGTGATTACTCGGAGGAATGCAGCAAAAGCATTGCTGACAATGCCAGTAAGAGTAACAGCACAAATGTGGCCCTAGACGTGGCCATGGTCTCGGGTCTCAGGTCTTGGGTCTTGGCCATGGCAATGACAGCAACAGCAGCAGCAGCAGCAGAAGCAGCTCATAAAATGCCGAAATTACGTCAAGCTGACAGTTAGTACATTTGAGGCTGAAACGCTGCTGATTGCGTTTGCCGCAGCTGCTCATCATCAGTTCCAGGATCTGTTCCCTGGATCTCTGAATCTCTGGACGGATATCGCCTGCTGTAAGTTGGCATTACAAGCTTTAATAGACAAGCGCAGCAGCGGCAGCGGCAGCGAGCACATCGCTGAATAAGATTAATGAAGCCGTTTAAAACGCTTTGGTTGTTTATCATGCCGCAGTCCTGGCCCGGCCTGGCCAACACTTAGGTGCTGTGGCTAATGTGCTGCTGCCACAGATGCTGCGCCATTAGTTGACGTCGACACAGAGAGTAGAGTCGTGGCCAGCAACAGGCAGACAACGGGCAACAGACAACAGGCAACAGAAAACAGGCAACAGGCTTATTAAGTCGCCATAAAGCATAAGCTCACGTTTCCCTGGCCAGGCATAGCGGAAAATATGTTTAATAAAAGCGGTATCTAAACTCTCCGATGCCCAAGCTGAGCTGCTGATAAATGCCAGTGGGCGTGTCAGCTGCCGCCCCAGCTGCTGGCCAGTTGCCAATGCTGCCAAGTTGCCTCTGATTAGCCAGACATGACCCAAAAAGCAGCGTCCACGACTTGCCTCGAAGTTCAAATGTAAACGACATTTGCTGGCACTGCAATTAAAATGCTGCCATCGCACAGTGTGCGATTTGACTGATCTAGCGTGACGAATTTTCAAATTGCGGCCTTTAAAATCGACCAAAATGGAGTTTTCCGCCGATAACAAAAACCTCATTTAGTAAATCGACAACTTTTATGTTGAAAAATTAGCTATAATTTATCAGCTGTAAGCATTCAAATATAACATTCTTTGAAAAGCTTTGAAAATTATACTTTTCAGCAATTTTTTACAAGTGTGAAGCTTCTGCAGACTGATTTTTTTCCCTAAGCAATAATTTAAACTAAATAAAATAAAGCAGGCCTTACAGAGATTAAAATATCAAGCTCGAAATAAAATATGGTTTTTAATATAAAATTTAAATTTAATTATTACTACATTACATAAGCCTAAATAAAAAAAGTATAATTTTGAATTATTTATATTATCATCAGCAAATAATTAAAATTTTTAATAATTTATTGTTATTAATGTTATGATTTGTATTAAAATTCTTAATTTCGATACGCTAAATCAAACAATTCCGCACACTGTGCATCGGTCTGTTTAGTTGCCTAGTTGCCTGTTGACTTCTTGCCTGATGAGGCGTGCAGCATTTTGATGGCCAAACACGTAGAGCTTGACAATTTTTTACATTTTGCTTTTTTTTTGCCTTATTTTTTTTTTTTTTCCTGGCAGGCAACAACTTGAGCCAATGGCAAGGTAGGCGTCTGGGGCTGTGCGCTGTATATTTTATTGGTTCCATAGATCTTTTTGGAACGATAACGAGTTTGATTTGTACTCGCAGCTAACTGAAACGGGTTATGATTGACTGACTGACAAACAGACTGACGGACGGACAACTGACTGCCGCATTGCCAGCGACATTGGCTTAAAACGATGGCAATATTGACGGGCAACTCCAGCTCCAGCTCCAACTTCAATTACAATTCTGCCTCTGACTCTGACTGTGACTGTGACTACAAGTCAGATTGAAGTGTGCCCCAACGAGGCAGGCTGGCAGCCTGGCAGTCAGTCAGGCCAGCATAGTTTGTTATAAAATTAATGACCCTCATTTTGTATTCAAGTGTTATCGAAATGATTGCTGCTACACGTAAGTAGATTCTTGGCAAGCAGGGCCAATCCAGTCGGCCTACCATTGCGAGTATCAAAAATATGGGCTTGGTTCAATGATATATTATAGGTAAATATGTGATTACGTATGTGCATACGTTGCCAGCCAATTAAAAAAATATAAAATGCGCCTCATTCAACTTTTAAGTGCCAACAATAACTTTTGAAAATTATAGAATTCTGGCTAAATTACCTAAATACCCAATGTTTCGGGTAATGTTATTCAACAAGAAAAGATAATAACAAAGAGAAATGGATATAACAGCATATTTAATGAATGTTACTTAATTTTTATGTATTTTACAAGTGTATTTTGTTTGTAATTATAGTATCTTAAAAGTTGTAGTTAGTTTCGGTTGCCTTAGTAGATATTGAATAATTATATATAAATAAGTAAATGGAGTTTTCATAGATTAATACAACTTCTCTGTCTCTGACTGTTTCTTTTTTTTATTCCCCTCTTCTTTTCTTTCTTAATCGCAGTGTTTTCCCAAAAGTTGTCTTTCAATTGCAGCGCACGTAGCACGGGGCGTATGAGTGTTGTTGCCTATGTGCAACGCCTAACAATAGTTTCGACACCTCATTTCTTCAACATGCCCCTCTGTCTCTCTCTCTCTTTCTCTTTCTCTTTCTCTTTCTCTTTCTCTGTCTGTTGATGCAGCACTTGTCTAGGCGTTGCCTCATGTAATTTGCTAGCCAGATAAATATCTTGCAGCTTATCACGATGTCTTAAACTGCCAGCAACATGGCTTTGCCTTTGCTGCAGCAGCTTTTGATGGGAATAATTTATGTGAAGGTTAGTTGCAGACTCACACGAAATTGCAAGCAAGACAAGTGAGCACAAGGAAAGCAAAGACAGTGTAATGTTGGCTGAAGGGGGGCGTGGAGAGGGGAGGGGAGGGAGGCTGCAAGGCGTTTACTTTCACAAGTCAACACGTGAGGCAAGTAAGTATCTGAGTAACGGAGCGAGCGCATTGTGCGGCTGCCTGACCTCATTTGTGGGCGCAATTTGCTGCAAATCTGTGGCAACTAACAGCTAGCCAGGCTAACAGGCAGGCAAGCAGCCAAGCAGCAAAGCATTGCGCTTGCATTCATTAACAACAAATTGTGAACGAAATGTGCATTAAATAAAATGTTATGAGCACAATGCGAGCACACACACCCAATACACACACACACACTCACACACACGCCCACAACATAGCGGACTGTTGTCCAGACAGCGGCATTTTCGTGATTTGCTTTTGTGCCGGTCAAGTTGGCAATTTGGCAAAAGCGTGAAATGTGCAGAGCGCATAGAAAATGAAAAACCTGCTCTAGATAACCAGGATAGCAGTAATAGCAACCACAACAACAGCAACAACAACAACCACAACAATCACACTATAGAGAGGTGTTCAACACTGCACTACAAGTTGCTATTTGTGTACAACTTTTTACACACTTTTGAACATGTGCCAATTAATTCCACAGTCTATATAGACATTATTTTCAAAATTGTGATAATTATTTATTACAATAATGTTGAAAAAATGATTCCATATAAAATGTATTTTTCAAAAGTAATGACTTGATCAGACTTTTGTATATTAAGTACTTTTATTGCGTATCAAAATTATTGAAGAAAAACAAATTTATATCTGCCCATTGTATCTGTGCTCAACTTTTGCAATATACAGAATGGTATAAGCCAGATGATACGTTAATTGAGAATATGTATCTGATAGGCAAATGTAAAAGTTACAAAGAAATGGAATGGTAGAAATAGAGCAAGAGATAGTTGTTATGACAGCTGTTTAATTTTACTGGGAATATACCATATTAAGAACATTAGAAATCGACTTCTAAAGCTGTTAAGATAATGCAACTGACAGATACATATGTATATATATATATTAGCTTTTACACCTGCAAAGATTGTGAGTAGGCAATTATAAATTAGAGAGATCATTTGATTAGAAATTGACTTATATTGCAGTTTAGATAATCTATCTGGCAGATACATATATGCACAATCTCAGAGATTATTACTATATAATTATAAATTAAAGTGAAAAATAATAAATCTGCAATCTCAGCAATTGTTAAATCAGAGCAGCTCACAATTTTGTAATCTATTTATTTACAGGGTATTAGCGTGATACTGATAGCTGTGCTGAGTTGCTTTGACTCATGATTCCAGCATTGGCCCCTGGGCATAAATCATGCGAAATGCAACTGTCTGCATTGCATGAGAGAATTTCATAAGCCGAGTACGAGTACTTCACGTTCTGTGGGGCGTTTCGCTCTACGCACCTGTGCTGAATGCTTTTGCTGTTGCTTTGCTGTTGCTTTTGAAGCCAACAGGTAGTCGGTCGGGCCCAGACAGCTGCCGAACTGGTAGTCAGTCCGTCCCCCAGTTGGGCATACAAATGAGGAAGGCGCGCACAATGTTGACGGCGCACGTGCTTTATGCTAATTATTTGCTGGAATTGGGCGTGGGTCGATGCCACAGGCACAAGAGGCAGCTGAGATAAGGTAAAAACAGTCCGAAGAGTCGAAGAGAGGCGGCAACAACAATCAATTAATGAAGCATTTCCAATTTCAGTTTGGAAAACTTGCATAAATTGTAAAAGATTTATTGCTGAATTTTCATGCTTATTTGCGACGTTTGGTTTCATGTAATTAAGCGACTGACAGACAGCGCTGCGTATGCGCAATGTCACTCACTCGAAATTAACATCAAATGTCAGCTCACTCTGTTGTGTGTTGCTGTGGCAAACTGATTTAAGTCAAACTGTGACGCTCTGTGCAACGAACTGTGGAACGAGCGATGTCAGCTTATGGGTAATCATGTGCAGCTTCAACTTGGACTTGGACTTGTACTTGGAATTAGACACAGTGGTGGTCGTCGTGCTTTACGTCTCGGTCTGTATCCTAATCTCTATCTGTATTTGTATCTGTTTCTGTCTCTGTATCTGTATCTGTATCTGTATCTGTGTCGCTGTCTGGGTCTTGAAGCTTTGCCCGCTCGTTATGCGAGTTCAAGTTCAAGTCATGTGCAGTTGCTGGCTGGCGTTGCTTTTAATTAAAAGTAATGCTCGCCGTTTAGCTAAAATGTTGTCCTCCCTTCCACCGAACACATTACTATACCCTTGCAGAGGGTATATTAAGCTTGTGCAAAGCATGTGTCACGCATTAAACCCCATGTTCTGTGACATTATCAACAGCTGTGTCAATATAGCCATGTCTCTTAGAAATAGTAAGAGCTAGATGCACCAAAATCGATATGTAGAATTTTTAACAGGCATTTCAAATTTTTAATACCTTGAAATACTTGATTTACTCGGAGGAAACTCTTGCAAATAATTTAACAAGAAAGAAGTAGGGTACTTAAGGGTCGGTCACTCCCGACTAAATCTTGCCTACTTATTTTCCCTATCACTCTGCTCTTTCTCTGGTTTATGGGGGGTGGCATTAGAAGTTTGGCATTCTTTTATTTTCGTACACGCTGCGGGTCTCGCGGTTATTTATTTGATAGCTTTGGCAGGCAACCAACCAACAACCAACAACCAACCAACTAACCAACTGAGCCAACCTAACAGGCCAGTTTGAGCCGGGTCCGTCAGATTTTTGGTCAAATCACAGCAGGCGGCCTGGTTTGGGGCATTGATTGCTGTTAAAAACTGAAAACCGTGCCTGAATTATGCGTTCAGCCAGCAGAAATGGAATCAGAACAGCATCAGCCTCTTTCAACGGGGGCCGCAAGTTTAATGCTCAAAATATGCAAAATCATGAGTCTGCGTTGATTTTAAATTGTATCATTAAAATGTAAAGGCGAGTCGAATAGCTGAAAACAGCTGAACAGCCGCAAACAGTGCCCGGCAGCATAATGAAAGACCAACAACAACACAAACACCAAAAAACAGCGGCGGCAACACTAGAAGCAAAGCAAACAACTAGCAACGCAAACGCTCTATGAAGAATTTCGGTGTGTGTTTAATTTTTTCCGGCTTGTTCATTACAAATTTTGATTGAACCCCAACTGATAGACAGACAGACAGATAGACTGGCGGACAGTCGGACAGTCGGACAGTCGGACAGTCGGGTGGGTGAACGAGGGGACACACCGTGGGGCATAGACAACTCGCTCTGGGGCAGATCAATCAATTTTTTGGCTGCTAATAAATTGTTCAAGCGGGCGAACATTGGAAAAAAAATAGATTGAACAAAAAATAAACAAATTTAACATGTTGCCCGTTGTAGCAATTATAAATGAAATATATACACTTTTTTTTGGGTTTCTTTTTTCGAGTTGTTAATTTAATTTATTTTGTGTGTCTAATTAAAAGCATCGGCATATTTGTTTGATGTCGCTTTATTTGCTAAACAATGCGAAATCTGGCTACAGTATATAATTAGAAAATGCCGAAAAATAAACAAAAGTGAGCTTTAGTTAACAAGAGAATAAATATTTTAATTATTATTGATAAATATTAGTACAAAAGAACATTGCAATTCAATACCCTTGACATCAACTAATTATTTTCTGTGAGCAAACAAATATAATTGCAATATGTACATTTAACAAATAAAGTTCACACACTCTCCCACTCCACTCTTATTCATATTAGGTATTCGTTTGCCAATAACAGAGCACTCGTATTCATATGACACTCGTGCGAGTATGTAAAAATAATAGTCCAGCTCGTATATCACTTTTCAATCAAATTTTGGAGCTGTGGAAATTTATGCGCACTCAATAAACGCATTTGAAATTTACGTTTTGCATTTGGTCTGTTAGATCAGTTGGCAATTTATTTGTTGTAGTTGCAGTTGCAGTTATTATTGTTGTTGTTGCATTTTATGCAAACGACAGTTTGTTACAATTTATGGTCGTCGTGTGCGCAATTTTCGCAATACAACATTTTGAGAATGAGAATTGAGAATTGTGCAAGTACAAGCTACAAATTACAGTTATTGCAATGCATAGATGCATTTGACACTTTTCGAATCGCATATGGCAATTGAATATTTGTTGTTGTTGTACTTAAAGATACGAGTATGCGAATTTTGCCGGAACTGGAACTGGAAATGCAAACACGTCTGAAAGGCGCAACAAAGGCAGCCAGCTATTAGCCCGCTTTTGTTGTTGCTTTTATATATATATATCTTTTTCTTTATTTTGTTTCTGCTTTTCTTGTTGTTTTTTCTTCCTTTTCGCTGGCAGTTTTTCACGCTGTTAAGTCATTCTTGAGATGCTCGATTGCTGATTTCGCACTCTGAAGCAGGAGCTGCTGCCAATTGATTGCTTGAGTCATACTTGAGCACAACGGGTTTAAGTTGTGGCAACAGCAACAACAACAACAACAACAGCCAACATTTATATGGCATTTTGAGTGCTCAGTTCGCTTGTCGCCAAACCGGGGCAGGCAACAAACGGCTGTGGCAGCGCCAACAAATTGCCACTCCAAAGGTGTTGGGGGCTGCCGCCTGTCGCATGTTGTCGACGTCGATGCTGATGTCGACTTCGATGTCAGCGTCGCCTTTGGGCATGTTGTGTGTTTGCCTTTTTTTGGGTTATCGCTGACACAACAATGGGGTTGCTTTTGGCAAGATATACATGATATTTTGGTACCGCCAGGCGCATACGTATACGTAATATTTGATTTGCAATTTCTATTACAGCTTGCAGCTCGACAATTTGCAATTTGCAGTTTGTGCAATGAGTTGATTGAACTGTCAATAGCCAGCGGATATTTAGACAATTATTTTAGCTAATTTCTGCATTTATGATATTGCAGTATGCCGCCATTTGCCTAATTAAATCTGCCCCGTGCCACAATTTGAGCTGAAAGCATTGCCATAAATATTTAAAATGATTCGACTGATTCGAGCTAATGGCAGAGTCGTAAGTGTGCTGCAGGTTAATGACATTTAATTGCTCTACACTCGAGACGGCAGTGGGTGGGGGCGTGGCCGGTGGGGAAGTAGGAAATTGACCAATTGACATACATTTTTAAAGAGCCTACTACAAACCGATCCGGTAATTGGCCACAATTTATGTGTCTCCCCAGCTGCAATTTCCCGCACTCGGCTATTCTTCCTCTTCTTACTTGTCCTGGCCTCACTTACATTTGCAGCTTATTAAATATTTATTCCTTGGGACTCATCTCCTTTGAAAGCACTTCTGTGTGGAGGGCATTGTTGGCCATTTGATATTATTCTATTGGCACAAAGGCCGCGTATAATAAAAATAGCTTCACGTTTCTCGAGACACAGAAAAACTATAAAATTTTGTACTACAAAGAGCAAAAAAACAAAATCATAAAAAAATGCCGCACTTTTCATAAGCGCTGCGAAAGATTTTGCAATTTATTTCGCTTGAGTCATGCCACGCAATTGTCTGAGCGTACAAAAAAAAATATAAGACAAGCTAAAGTTGCACAAAAAAAATATACGAAAAAAAGTTTTTATTACTTCAATCTAACGGCAACCCGCAGCAAAGAGCAAAACGACGAAGCGACCGACCAACCAACCAACAAAACTCACTTTTGGCTTTAACGGAGCCCAGTCTGAGACTCTGAGGTCCCAACTCAAACTCTAACTCCAACTCCAACTCGAACTCGAACCCAAAACGCCGCTGGTGTCAAGGTTAAGCGTTTTTCGGCACGAGCGTAACCAAAATTCAGGTCAGTTGTGGATGCCCCCTTTCAAGTCCCCCAGTTTCAGTTTCAGACTCAGTCTCAGATTCCGTCCCCTTTCTTCGTATTGAACAATATTCTTTGCAAATAAAACCAGCTTGACAAATGTGCCATCATAAATATCCAAATGAATTTTTCGTGGCCAAAAATATGTATGCGATTTATACTCATTAGTAAATGGTCATTTACCCATCTGTTTTGGCCATCGAACCTTAAGCTAAAATCATAGAAATTATTATTATCTTCTTATAAGGCGATTAAAACAACTTTCTGTTGAAGCATGCAATTTCGCTCCTTAAGTATAAGTTTGATACACACAGGTAGAAAATATGCTTGGGATTGATAAAAAGAAAAGATGCTCAGTTCAAACAAGTTAACCCTCGACTAGTTTGAATCTCTGCTTTGTCATCATCAAATACTTAATCTAGTTAAATAAAATGATCTTCGAAAATCGCTATTGAGCTATATGTTTAAGAGTTATTAATGTGGAATAAATGTTAGTAAGGATATTTAACTTTTAAATCTATTGATAAATGTTAAAAGAAACCAAAATCAATTTCTATTGTAAAACTTATGGTTTTAAAATCAATAAATTCTACAGAAAATTTAAAGTAAATCATAACATAATTTGAAAAACGGAAGTAAAACATTAATGCTGATAATTGAGTTGATTCTCTAACCTACAAGTAGTGTATTAAATCTTCGGCTATTCTAAAGCTTCATTCTCTTTCCCCTTGAGTGTTCATATATGGCTCGCAACAATTATAGACTGCCAGGCTGTTGATTGTGGGTGGGCAGTTGCTATTAATCAAATCTGGTGCGCAGATAACTGGCAACTGGCAACTGGCCAACTGTCTACTGGCATTAACTCGAAGTGCAAACTGAAGCTGGGAGTCGACTCGATTTGATGTGCTGTCAATGTTTGCTTTTGGCCTGACCTCGCTGCCGCACATCATTAATCATTAGGCTCGCACTCGAGCTGTTCTTGGCCAGTTTAAGTTGCAGAGTCGTAAGCCTTGTTGCTAATTGATTTTTCAAAAACCTGATACAAGTTTTTGGCACTTTATACTGCCCAAAATTAGCAGCTTTACACTTTTAATTTCTTGTCTGTTTCAGCCGCAAGCGAAAGTGGCAACAATTTTTGTTCGGTTTTTTCTTTTTTTAGGTTTTACTTGGGATGTGGCTGTTTCCCAGAAACTCGCCAAGAGATTAACCACAGCTCAAGTTGCCATCAGCGAGATTTCAACAGAAATAACTTAATGAGTTTTTGAGTAGCTGAGAAATTATTGATTAGTCTCTTTTCGTCTTTGGTTTTCCATGGATATTTTTTGTAGTCAATGGTTTGGTTCAGTTTCGGCCAGTTTGAACTACCAAATTGTGGCTTGGTAGCTATTTGTGGGTTAGTATGTTGCCGCAATTGAGGTCGACCCACAACTACTACAAATTTCAAAGAAACTTTAAGCAAGTCATAAGCTGGATAAAAATGTTGCAAGTTCAATTTTCTAGTTACCTGATTTATGCCAAAAGCATTTAACATTCGACTTGAACACAGTTCGATCATTTCGTTTTAAATTTCTTAACAATTTACGATGCCAACACTTGTACAGCTGCTGGCTGCAGCTGAAGATCGTAAAATGTGTAGGAAAAACAAGCTAAAAATGTGTAGATAAAAATAAAAATAAATGCACAAGACTTTTCCATTTACATAGTTAAAAGTCAATGCCGCATAATTTAACAGGAAATCATTAACGCGTGCCGACGGCCTATTTAAAAATAATACACGCCCATTCCCATTTCCAATCTGAATTCGAAATACGAAATTCTCATGCCTCATGTGGCAGTTGCAACGCGCAGACTTTGTGGCATTTAAATGAAACGCGTCCAGAATTAGAATTTAGAACTGTAAACAACATGTGTTGAAATGCCTAATTGATTGACTTGACGGAGTTGACGGTGGTCCAGTCAGTGCAACGCCCCCTTCCCCACCTGCCCCTGTTCCCATCCCCCTCCATCTCACTGCCTCAAATTTATGGCGTTTGGCATTCAATTCATTCGATTGAAGCATCGTTTGATGCATCGTTAAGACATTTGCTCTTTCAGAGAAGACCAAGATCAACTTTTAGTTGGTTGGTTATCTAGTTAGTCAGCTAGTTAGCCAGTTGCTTTGATTTGTTGTGATTTAGCTGTCGCCAGCGTATGCGGAAGAATGCAATTAGTTAAGAGTTGTATTTTTTTCTATATTCTATATATTTTTTTTAATGATGTGCCGCTTCATGTGGCAGTTATTAAATCAATTTTGCCACAGTTCCACACAATTTATTACTTAACGGGTGTTTTGCTTAGCCATATTTATTACTTTGCATAGCCAAGTTAAGCATTGTTGTTAACTGCATACTCTCTCTCTGTCTCTCTATCTCTGTTTCTCTTTAGCCAATTGCAGTTAGGAGTAACACAAACAATGGCACATAAAGCATTCTAGCACCAAGAGACTCAGACTTGGTCAGAGTCTAGCTGCATGAATGGGTTTCTGGGTTTGGGGTTCTATTCTATGCCTTTGACTTTGACTTGGTCAGCTAGCAGCGGCTAGCCAACTTTCCAATTGGCAATAAAGCATGCGAAACCAATGGTAATACTTTTCTTTTGTCTGCCTTTTTCTACTCTTTTTTTTTGGTTTTTTTCTTCTTTAGTTTTTTTTGGAGCGCACCCGAGTTGACCACAAAATGTTGATTACCGCGCTCAGATACAAAACACAGATACAACTTAATGTTTATGTGTGTGTGTGTGTGTGTATGGGGGTTCCAATGGCATTTTCACGCGCCCTCCACAACAACAACAACATTAACAACAACAACTACAAGTAGCCACAATGGCGCAGAGGCGTTGTAAATGCCCAAAAAAGGTTGCAGCCACAAAATAGAACAGAATCGAGTCAAGCAGAGCATTGGGAGGGGTCCTAGGGGGGGGGGGTTACGCCAGAGAGTGAAAGAGAACTTTGAGAGCCGTTGTTGCTGTCTAACGGTAATTCAAGTTAACGAGCTAACGTAAATTAAGATCGCTTGTTCTTATGCTACTAGCCATATACTTGAAGACACAGCAACAACAGAAAAGCAGCAGCCAAAGGTAGCAAGTTCTTCGTACTTGCAACAAACATCGAATAGAAAGAAAAAAACAATGAAATACACTATGTTCCAAAGTGCTCGACTGTGAAATACTCAGCAATCGCAAGGATAGTCAAATAAATCGAACTAAAAATATATATTAAAGTAATCTTATCTTAGATCAAATTTATATAAGTACAAATAAAATAAAAAATCATGTTTGAAAACGTCCAAAATACAAAACTTATAAAAATAAAATTATTTTAAATATTTTCTCAATTGTATTCACTTTTTTTAAGAATTTATAGGTGATAATTGAAATATTATTTTTTCACTATTTCAAAAATGAGCAAAAATAAATTTAAAGATTTGCAAGTAACATAAAATCAAATCTAGAGTGCACAATTGTCTCGGAGTTATCGTTATTTGCCTGTTACATACTTTGCCAAAAATTTATAAGACTCTCTCACATTTTTGTATGCTTAATGAGTATGGCAACCAAATGTGTTTAGGCTCATGCAACAAGCGAAATAAACAATAGACACAGCAAAGACAACAACAACAACAACAAGCTTTAAAAAAAATGTATCGACTGCTTGTTTTATTTTTGGCTACAACAACACAAAAAGTAGCTGCCCAAAAAAGGTCAGACAGCAGCATAAAAACAACAAGAGGAAAAGGAGAAGCAGAAAATTGACTGGCAAGCAGACAGACTGCAGTCAACGCCAACGCATAAAATGTGCTGCACATGAAAGACGTGCAACTGCAACACACACATACACACACACACACACACATAGTGCCAGCCCAAGGCAGCTCTTCAGTTATCCACATAGATCCAGCTCATCAGTCTGCCTGTCTCCCCAGCTCCTGTCTATCAAATGTTTCCACTGTGCACACACACACTCGCACACACACACACACTCGCACACACACTCACTCACACTCATATCATTTGCATGTGGGCAGTGGGTCAGGTAAATTTCGAAAGTTGTTGTATCTATCGAGAGATAGCTGAAAGACTTCCCATCATTTGTTCTTTCTATAAATTTGATTTGCTTTTATCTTAATTTCAAGTCTATTCTTCTTAATCGCAACCTGTCTCTTTCTTTCTCTATCGCTCTTTCTCTCACATTCTTCTTGTTTTTTATTGCATCTCCCCCCTTTTAAACATTCACTCATGATTATTCGTTGATCGCCTCAACTGTATTTTGTGTCTATTGGCATCGTTTAACCTCAGACCTGGCCCCTTTCACTTTGTCTGCTTGAATTATCCATCAAATAATTCTTGATCAACTATGCAACCGTGCAACCGTGCTGCAAGTTCCCTAGAAGCCTCCACACAATGAAGCACAAATCGATTTTACCCAGTTCTTTCTCTACTAGATACTCGTATTCGTATTCACATGCAGCACATTTGGTTTTATGACGTTATCGGTTCACATTCTGTTGTTCTGAAAAGCCATAAAACTTCAATATGCTTGCCTCCAAAAAAAAAAAACAAAAACATAGAGTGTACTTAATACATTTTGACTGTGCCCCGTGTCCCGCCCAGTTTGCTGTCCAAGTCAACGTAATCATTCGAGCATTGTCATCGTTTTTATTGAGTTTTGCGTGCTTCCAATAAATGTTGTTGCTGTTGTTATTCTAGTTGTTGTTGCTGTTGCTGAGATCGCGTGCAACATGCCTGTTGTTGCTGTTCTTGCTGTTGTCATAAAAGTTGCCACTTTATGACTTACTTAGAAAATTTCAACCATTGCCAACTTTTGCTGCGGAAATAGACTTAATGATCAATTAGTTTAGAGCCCAAAACGTGTCCAAGGGAAGGTGTCCGCGGGGAGGGGGCCTTAACCGTTAGCTTCCGACTGGGTGCGCCACTTTTGGAGGGCAATGCCTGGCGAACTCCTTTAAATAGTGGAGGGAGGGGTTAGTGGCATCAAATGAGCAACTTGCAACGCGGCGCAATTAACTAAACTCTAATTGGAGACGCTGCCTGGGCATAAAGTGTGTATTTTAAGACCATTACCGATGGCTTCCTGTCGCAGTTGCTTACATAAGATGAGTCCAAGAAAATGGAAGAGAGCAGGAGAGAGGAGAAAAGAAGTGAAGAAAGAGAGAGAGAGAGAGAGTTGGCTGTGAATGTGGATGGATGATGCATCCAGAAGTTGCCGTATGATTGCGCAAGCGACACAAAAGCAACTGCGATTGCAGCAGCAGCAGCTGCTTTAATTGGAAATTGTTGGGGGGTTTGGTAAAAGTGCAACAGCAACAGCAGTTGCAGCAGCAGCAGTTGTCGCTGTTGCATCAGCAGCAACATCGTCAAGTGTTCTAGTTACGTGGCTGTCGTTGCTTTCAATCTTTTGGCGCGTTGCTCGCAATTGCATCACGCAAAGGCGACGACAACAACAGCCACAGCAACAACAACCACAACAACAACTACAGAGATGATGATGATGATGCAGGCAACGGGTTTGGCTTTAGCTTTGGTATCAGCTTTGGCTTCAGCTTTCCTTGGCTACTTTCTAAAGCTGGCAACAGAAACTGGCTGGCTGCCTTCTTGGCATCCCAGAAACGTCGCACTGTGGCTCGTTTGGCCAAAATAGCTTACAAAAATTATTAAATTATGATTTTTGACAAAAATTAGCAGTTTAATAAACTAAAAATCTACCGTTATTTTAATATTTTATAAACATATGAAAAGCCAGAAATTGAAAAAAAAAATGATAATAAGTTTTTTATATCTTTTTTAATTTTATACGTTCAAGAAAATTTTCCTATTTACAATATTTTGAAATTTTAATACTCCTAAAATTTAGATTTTTAGCTAAAGCTTTGTTTTCTTGCATCACGTTTTAAAAAATGTAAAGTCAAAATAAGAAATATATTGAAAATAATATAAAATTGTTAGCATATAAATTATACAGATTCGATAATTAATCATTGAATATTACTTCAAACCCGACTATGCCACAACAATTTTTAAATTCGAGAAGTCTTCCTAGCTTAAAACTTAGTCTTAACTTTTTGCCAGAGTTTTTTGCCAATTGCGTCACTGTGCAGCGTCATCTCTTGGTTCACTTGGTCTCGATTTCTGTTGTCTTTTTTGTTTAGCACCCAGGTAACTGTTCCAACTACTGGGAAACTGGTGCAAGCATCGGCTGCTGCTGTTGCTGCCACCTTCCAATCCCCTCCAGCTTTTTGTTCTTTGATTTTTTCCTCTATATATTTTTTTACTGCTTCAAGTTTGCAGTTAGTTTTACTGTTGCTGCAACATGGTCGTTGTTGTTGTTGTTGTTGCTTCTATGTATGACATTAGTGTTTTTGCTACAACTCCTGCTGCTGCTGCCGTTGTTGTTGCTGCTGTTGTTGGCGCTGTTGCCGTTGCCGTTGCGTCAAATTGGAAATTAACGTGCAACTAGGCTAGGACCTGCAACAACTATGGCCCTTTGTTCTTAAAGTTTTTACCCTCGTTTTCTGCTCTTTTTGCAGAAATTAATTAAGTGCCCTGACTCTGGATTTATAGAGCTTGTTGCCAAAGTTGTTTTCCAGTTAGTTGTTCATGTTGTTGTTGTTCTCCTTGTCACACGAGATTTGTTCTTCTTGTTGTTGTGATTGCGTAATAAAACGAAGAAAAAAGTTAGTTTTCTATTTTTTTTCAATATCCCATAAAAATAAGGTCGTAAAGTTTTATTTTATATTGGCACAAAATGCTCGTATGTTTACAATTTTAGCACAGTTTAAGATGTTAATTAAAAGAAAAGAATAAAACCAATGTTTGACTCTTGTTGACAAAGTTAACCATAAAACTCGCAATAAATTCGGCTCTTTAATAGAATTTCGATTGATAAGCGGAATCACTTTGATACTGCATAATTAAAGTCGCAGTGAAAACTTTAGCTTTTGATCTAGTTTCAGCCTAGTCTTATATTGATTAAAGACAAAGCAAACAATTTCCAGCATTTTCACTGTCATTAATTAAACGAATTCTCTCATTTCTGGATTTCTGGCATTGATAACTGTTTCAATAACGTTTATTCAAAGAGTGGGAGGAGACATTGTGTCAACAAACGTTTTGGGCAATTTGATTGTCAAAGTGAGGGCAATCCTTTACCTTCCCCCTTCCTTCACCCCCTGCTGACAGCTTGTTTGCTTGATGAATGCGGCAACCAAAAATCCAGTCAAAAGCCACCGCGACACAGCTTAAGCGTTTAGACATTTATGCTGAGGGCTTTAATGTGACGATGGTGGAGTGGAGAGGGCGTAGTTCTATTTATCAGCAATCTGTCAGTGTGGCAACAAAGCGGCAACATCATCATCAGCAACATCAGCAATAGCAACAGCAACAGCAACAGAAGTCGCGGCAGCATCAAAGTAACTTCTTTGCCCAGTCTCCCCTCCTTGCCCCCTTTGCCATTTCCGTCCCCCCAGTCGTCGTGGTTTGAGTTTGACGTTTGAATTTACAAATTACAACTAATTAAAAGTTGATGAGTCTGCGTGAGTGAAATCATGCGCAGGTCAAAAAGACCAAGACGACCCAACGTCTGATAAGCAAATGAGGAAATTGCTGTCGCTGCCCCTTGCCCCTTGCCCCTTTCCCCTTGTCCCTTGCCACGGAAATTCTATGGAAAATGTTATGCTCTGCCACTTGTATTCCCTTTTTTTCTTTTAAATACACTTGCAGAGAGCATTATAGTTTTATTATGAAATTTGTATTACATTTTCTTGATTGACTAGCAGCTTATTTATCACATTACACTTAAACATTGTACATTTTTGTTTTACTTGCTTAAATCATATATAAAATACAATACATAAAACAACTTAACTGAAATATTATGCTTAATTCTAAGCTAAAAAAGTCTGAGCTGTAATTTAATTTATATCTCTTTTCTACTTTTATTAAATTATTATTAAATTATGTTGTTTCATAAGATATCTCAACCAAACTCGCGAATTGTGTATTTATTATTTTCTAATACATCCCGACCAAATATTTTTAAGATCAGGCAACTAAATCATAGAAATGTCATACAAAGATTGTTTGAAAATTGAATACAGGGCTCCGAAAGGGCATCAAATCTTCGGCACGTCAAAGATAAGCTTTCTTACTTGTTTCTAAGTATTTTGTCTTCTTTTTATTTTTATTTTTTTTGTGAATCGCTTTTCAGTTGCGCAAGTCATTGCTGAGCTGTCGCGCCGTGAGGAGAATGATGCTTATCTGAAAGATGCCCGAATGGGCTGAGGGACACATCCGTTTGGGCTGCAGGAAATGCTTTTCCAGCAGAGGTGCAGCAGCAGCCCAGCGATAAATGTGACAAACTTGCACTATAAAAATGCAAAATAAATGTGCAAAAAAAAATTAAATAAAAAAAACTTGCTGAGTATATGTATAAAGTTTTAAACGCGTTACACTATCGCTGCTGTTACTGTGTGGGAAAGGCAAATAAAATTATTACGACAACGATGATGATGACGGGGAACGACAACGACAACAACAACAACAGCAACAACAACAACAACTACAACATTGGCCAATTGACTTGTTTACCACAGCCCACAGAACTGGGAGTAAAAAAAGAAAAATTGTCTCAACAATTATGTTATCGTTGTTGTAGATGTTTTTGTTGTTGTTACTGTTGTTGTTGTTCAGCCTTGACTGCTGCTTCATAATTAAATATTGTCAACATATATGTGATGCTGTTGTCAAGATTTTTCCTTGGCAACGTGACTGCAGTTTGATGAGCTCGCATTGCGGTCTGGCAGGAAGTGCGAAAACTATTAGTGGCACTTATTTATTCATTAGAGGCAGTTAGAGACACCCAGCACTGGCACTAATGGTTCACTTATACACATACACTCACACACACACGCACACACAGTTGCTCCAATTATGTGTGTGCCTTGCCTTAACAGCAACAACAACAGCAACAATAATAACCACATTGCAGGATGAGAATGCATCAGGATGCTGAAGCTCTTTATGTATTTGCATAATGTCAATGACGTTCAGAGCACAACTCGTATGCTTATAATAGATGCACAAATGAGTGTACTCATACTCAAACTCATACTCATACTCATACTCATACTCATACTCTTGGTCTTAATGTCAATGCACTCGTTGTTAATATTTGAACTTAAACATATAGTTCAATGTGCGTATACGTAATATGCATATAGATGTAGATGACTTACCTCTATAGTTATTTATGTTTATTATTTCAGTGGATATTCACAGTGACAATCCCGGGATCGCGTTGTTATCGGCACTCACAAAAAACAAGAGCCAAATATGATTGTATGCTGAAGATGATATTTTATAAAGGCAGCTCGATTTGGGCTTTGGATTTGGGTGTTCGGTTTTCGTTTTCGATTTGGGTTTTGGTTTGGGCAACTTTGCGCCGCATGGGACCGATTTCTGCAGAATATAAACGCGACTCACTTATAGCACACACACGCACACAGATACACCCGCGAGCGCACACACAGATACAGATACACACAGATACACTTCCGCACAATAATAAAAGCGTAAATGCTTATTTATTTGCAAGTCGTTCACAAAATGCGCTTGTATAATTTATGAAGGCAAAGCACACGACGATGTCGAGTTTGAGATTGTGGGCCAAAGGGATGGGGAGCACATTTCTACCAGGGAGGACAACGCGAACTCGATAAACATTTTGAAATGCGAATGCGAATGTGAATTGAACTTGTTTAATATGACATCCCCTCTCTCTGTCTCACGTTTACCCTCTCCTTCTGTTTCCCTTTCTATGATTGTGTGTGTGTGTTGTTGACTCGAGGGTTATTAGAATAAAGCGCCTGCAGGGACCGCTATAAAATCCACGTCCAAAAGGTCCGAAAGCGAAAGCGTCAACGACACAGCGCGGTAATAACATAAAAATGAATAGCACACAAAAAATTTGATTGCACTTTTCTTACTTTTTTTCGTATTTGATTTGATTTAATATTTTTCGTAATTTTTTGTTGGGGTTTGATTTGAGTTTAGATTGCAGATAATAAATAAATGGCTTGTCAGGTTTGCAAGACGCGCTTTATGGACTGCACTGACCAAGACCGTGTTGGCAACTGTTGTTAGTCCATCAATCAAAGCGGCTTGCCGAATGCAATTGCCGAGAAAAATCGCTGTGGTTGCAACTAACCGATCAGTCGGACCAAAAATTACGAGCACCGAACGGCGAACAGCGAGCAACGACAACGAAACTGAAACCGAAATCGAACCGAAGAGCCGCGATTTAGCTCTCAAGTGGAATCCAATTGAAAAAGTGTGCGCTCAAAGCGTCCGTTCGCCACGACGATTCATCAGCAACTGCTCGGGCCTGCAGTTGAAGTCGCGCCAGACAGCTCTGTGTGGAATGTGTGTTTGAGTGTGTGTGTGGGATGTGGATGGTGTTGGCGGCAAGTGGTAAGCGAGTTTTTGGCGCCAGCTTTGGAGACTTTCACAATGCCGGCTCGAGAGAGAGAGAGGAGAACAAGCAAAGAGAACAAGATTAAACACGTGCACTTGGAAGCCGGTTTGCTTAAAAGTAAAAACTAGATAAATAATAGATATTATGCACTATGCTTTTTAATGTGAATACTGATTAATTCTAATACTCTTTAAATAAAAACTCAACAGCTTCCACTGCGCGTAAAATTGCAAGGCAATTTAATAAGTTGCCATGTTAAAATGGTTTCCACATAATGCATTCTATGCCATTCAAGTGATATATCCCTCCAAATTTGTCATCATTTCAATTCAATACGCAGCCTTTAACTAAAACTGCATTGCCCATGTTACGAAGCAGCCGAGCAAAACAAAATACAAAAAGTGTAGACTTTTCTCTCGTGCGCATGCGCACGCCGGAGAGCGCCAAAGCAAATGAGAGCGAGAGAGTGCGTTTGGAGAGTACCAAACACAGAGCCGGCGATGGCAACGACCACAAAAATAAACGCTGCGAGTTGCCATCCACATGGGAAAAACACCAACCAAATGCGGGGAAGGAGAAACAGCTAGCTAAGGTGAACGACGAAAAAGAGGTAGGTGGGTGGGGGGAGGGGAGCAATAGCATCTGTTTCATATCATAGACTGCTTGCCAAGCAACTGATGCCCAAAAGATCTAATTGTCTTAAGTGTGCTTCTGGCTGTCTAAGAAGAGGAATCTGTGGAATCAAAGTCGAACACACATTCCAATTGATATCCCCCCCCCCACTCACACACACACACACACACACTCGCAGTGAGAGCAAATAGAATTAGAGAATTTTCAATATAATTTGGCATGATTGCAGATCAGAAAAGCGCCAAACGCCTTGGAATGCTCAAATGGATGAAAGGAGGCTGGAAAAGTTTGCGTGCCGTTTGTTGGCAACCCACTATCGAGCATTGGTCATCGTCTAGGACTGCACACACACTGAAACACACACACGCACACAGTCTACGAGGGCGGACTAATAAGTTACTGGGCAAAGTAGAAAAGCTCGATTTTGATTATTTATTATTACTTTTCCTTTAAGGTTTTTCCAAATCTTCGGTTTTAAGTTTAAATTATAGAAATGTTAAATTTTATATTTAATTAAATTTTAACTAAAAGTTAAAGTTAAAAAATTTGACTTGTAAATTTACAACGTCAAAAATCCGATTAACTTTTAATACTTTACCAAAACTGGTCCAATTTCCAAGAGATATGTCAGTTTTATCAAGACTTGCTTTCTAAATTCATTCTGCAAACAAATTTTATTAACCTCATTCAAATATAGTGAATTGCTCTAAGAGAAGATTATGTTTAAAGTAAATGTACTTATTTCCAATCAAAATAGTTTAGTCTTCTTTACTTATCAGTCCACCCTCGTATAACTGAGGGAAAGGAATTTCAGCTAGAAATTTATCTACGCTAATTTCAGAGCTAAACTTGTGTAATAAAACCGCATCATCGACTGCAATTTTCGCTGCTCGCGTGCCGATGCCCGTTGCATTGGATCATGCCCCTCTCTTTCTTCTCTCTTTCTCCTCTTGCCACTTCTTTCCCTGCCCCCTCGTGCTGACTCGGGCAACTTGACTTGCACTTTGGCAGTCTTCGCATGAACGCCTCCAATTTCTCATAGTAGAACTTTGGCCAGGTTTGTGGCTGTTAGCCATTTGCTGGCGTTTGGTTTATGGTTTATGCGCCGCCGTTTTTGGTCTATTAAAATGATTGCAGTATTTACGTAGCCGCTTTTGCAGCCATAATTTGTATTTGCAATGCTCATCATCATCATCATCATCGGCATCATCATCATCATTGTGTGTCCAGCATCTTTTGGTTTTTGCATTCAATGGCTTGCCTTACTTTGTATCTGTTGGCCAGGCCAAGTCAAAGCCAAGTTAAGTCAAAGCCGCAAGCGTTTCAGCTCCCAATGCTGAACCATTCTCTATGCTTTTCTATTGTTTATCTACAACGCGCCAGGCACAGCTGCCCATTCCCAATCCCAGTCCCCGTCCAAGTCCCAGGCCCAGCCCAAAACCGAAAGAGCCAAAGACCCAAGTCGAGGCCAGGTCTAAGCCCTGGTAAGGTCTTCCTTGGTCTCGCCCGCTTATGCGTTAATATTTCTGGCTTATCGCCGTCGGCGTCACATTGGCGTATTTACAATGATTATTGATCGCTTAATACGAATTTGAGTTTGCCCGTCCGTCTGTTTATTTGTGCAGCTTAGAGATACATTTGGTGTGATACACGTACTCTGCATTTAATGGCCTCGGTTTCAATTTCTGTTTGTCTTTCGCGCAAATATTTGAGTTACCAGCCCCCATGATCAATTACGAGCACAATGTTGCCACTCACAACATGCAACGGGCAACTTGCGACTTGCAACTCGCAGATAATGTCAACGGCATCGTCTCGACATCATAATTTGTCTGGGTCTGTGAAAGTCCATTGTGGTTTGTAGCAAAAAAATGAAAATGATATAAAAAACTTTCAATTTGCGACAGATTCGTACTCCCAGTCGTAACTCAAGTTGATTATGATGCGAGGGATCCAGCATGTATATGTTGTATACATATGTACATAAGCATGTGCATTTAAGCATGTATTCATATCAATCTTTGTGGACTTTCCATCCATTAATGCCATCCATTTGCTGCCTGTTTGTATGCCTCGCATTAACATCTCAGAAATTCCCACAGTAACCATAAAACACATGTACATATGTGAGCAAAACATACTCTGTAAAGTTTAAATAACTCTGATGTTCAGTTTCTTTATTTCTAGTTAAGATCTCAGCTAAAAAAATATAACAAATTTACTTTGATGTGAAATGTATTGAAATTAATATTAAATTCAAAAATAATTCTTTTAATATCATTATTTTTTTAGTAAATAATTTATTCAATAACTAATTAGAAAAAAGTTCATAAGAAAAACTATATAAGCATTCAAAAATTTTTTTTTTTAGAAAATTTAATTTTAAATTTATTTTATAATTTGTATAAGTCTGAAGCAAATGATCAGTATGACATTTATTTTTATTTATTAATTTATTTATAAACAGTTTACCTATATACAATGTAAAAATATAAACATTAATTTTTACAATGTTGATTGTGTAGATTTATTTACCAATTAACGAAGCCATTATAAGAGAAATTAACTGAAATCATATATGTATGTATGTATGTAAGTCAAGTGAAAAGTTAACTGATATTTATTATAAAATTCAACATTAATATGAAAAAATTAACAGAAGATTTTTTATTTTTTTTTTTATGTCAGTCTAAGGGTAATGCAATCTAGAGAAAGCAGACGATAACTTATAATTTAATACTTGAATTTTACACACGTTTTGCTTATAAGTATTCTTTGCAGGGTATGAAATAGTTTGAAATGCAATCAAATTGAAAGTACAAATTGCATCAACGCTGCCAGTCAAAAAAAAATTAAGTAAAAAGAGCCGAATTCAAAGTCAAAAGCCACGCCCGCAGTGCGGCAACCAGGACAATGAACTCAAGCCTTTTGGGCCCTTTTGGGCTAACGTAAAAGTGTAGCATTAAATAACCAGTTTAATTTTGGACTTTTTGCCGGCACTTCCGCTTGCAGCAGCTCACCGATGAAGAAGTCTGCTAATTTTGACAGATTACAAGGCATTTGCCAATAGGCCCTGGGGCAACAGTTTTGGCAACAGTGTTCGGCTTTGGGTAAGCCAAGAAGCGGAGTCGAGGTTTTAATCAATAGCTCTCTGGCAGGCGATGGCCATTGTACATTCAGTTAGTTGGACATTGAACTGCCATAAATTCAACTGAAAGCTCAAAAGAAGCTCAAAACAGCCACGAAATTCAGATGCTCGGATCTCAGTAAGCCACAGTAGCCACCCTGCTGCTTTCAAATACGCGTGGAAACCGACAAAAAAAAAAAATTAAAAAATAAGGAGAAACAACAACAAAGAGAAAACAGGGAATTTATGAGCTGCATGGGCGAATCTGCATGCACATATACATAGAAACCGAAAGAGAGCAGAGACCGCAGACGACGCCAACGATTAAGGACCGCAAATCAAAAGCAGAAACCAAAAGCAAAACCAACAAAATGCTTTAACCGTAAACGAAACTGAAACCGCGCTTAACCGAATCCAAAGTCAAATGACAAATGTTAGCACTAAGAGTTTTTGGTTTAAATGCCGTGGCCAAAAGCGACAAAGCAAACACGGCAAAGTGTTGAATGCAAGCGGAAATCACTTGAAACCGAGAATAAATCAAAGGCAACAATAATGGCTTAAACAAAAAACAAAAAAAAACAAAGAAATACAAAAGAATAATAATATCAAGTGCACAAATGGAAAATAGAAAATGGCGATTGCAGTTTCCGTTTTGGAACAAAAAAAAAAAAAAAACAACATGAAAATGATAATAGCAAAAAAGAAGAGAAATGACTTGAAATCAAAAATGGAAAAATGGAAAAAAGTCAATGACATAAGGAGTAATAAATGAGTGAGTAATATCGAATTTCTGACAAACACACACACACATCATGAGCAAAAGGATGCTAAGAATGCAGGACGACAGGACTTCAGGACAGTTGGCGTGCTCCTTGGCCAGGCTGAGTGATTTATGGGCCCGTGTCAACGTCTGTGCCTTGAACTTGCGTCTGCTTGAAGTCTGGACAGGCTTAATTGGTGCGGCTTCCAACTCCCATTAATCCATCTATCATTGCTAACAAAGTATGCTCAACTACGACATACCCTGGCAACATGCCAAGCTAAGTTTTTGTTGAGAGCCAAACGAAATGTGACCAAAATCTATTTAAGCCAAAACCATCCACGGCTTATCTAGTTGAAGCTAGAAAAGTCAATTAAATGAAACCCAAATGACACGTTTATGATGATGTAGGCTGGGAACACGCTCTGGTTGCATCTACCCAATTGCCATTTAAGGGATTATAATTTTTGCATTGGCCAAAACTACAAACTTTAAACGCAAACTTTGCAGACAGTTTTTGTTCCATCGTTGGGAAAATTTTATGGTATTTAGTTTTTATTTCATTTAACGGCATTTGAATTCAAATGTGCTTTTAAATCGGATTAGTTGTGCAAACAGCTTTCGTGCTCCTAACGGATTAAATTAATGCGCTCGCGCGACTTTTGACAAATATAAAAAAATGGATAATATAAGTCTGATCCAGTTTGAGGACTAGCATCCGTAGAACCTGACATTATTCAATCATTATTCATAACAGGAACTCAACGTTGTTTGTTACCATTTTCGGCTTTTATATCGACTTTGTTTTGTGAGCAACTTTCATGTTACCGATGCCTTAAATTCATACACTTTGGAAAAGCATCAAAAAAATTACAAATAAGAACCACACTTAATCACTTCAATATCACTGACCTTAGAAGTAGCAAAGACGAAGCTGTAAAATCTTTTTTAAAGTAATCTGGGAGTATAGCAACCAATTTTCACACGCTTCAAAAGTTCCCAATGCTCTACAAAATAAAGTTTAATACATTGATATACTTTTATTGTTTTTGGGATTTATTAATTATACAATTTCCATGTAATATTCTAAATTCTAAAACAACTTATCAGCCACTTTCTTATTAAGAGCGCACATATATTTTATTCTTAGTTATAATTTAATACTCATGGAGGGATGGGACTAAAATAAGTATTCAGATTGCGATGCAGTAGCCCAATTCCCTCCATCAACGGGATATAGAGTAGGACCAGGACTTTCATCTGTCGATTGTTGTGCTATAGCCCAATTTCCTCCACTAACGGGATACATAATAGGTCCAGGACTTTCATCTTTCGATTGATGTGCTATAGCCCAATTCCCTCCATCAACGGGATATAGAGTAGGCCCAGGACTTTCATCTGTCGATTGTTGTGCTATAGCCCAATTTCCTCCACTAACGGGATACATAATAGGTCCAGGACTTTCATCTGTCGATTGTTGTGCTATAGCCCAATTCCCCCCATTAACGGGATATAGAGTAGGACCGGGACTTTCATATATCGATTGTTGTACAAGATTCGTAGTGTATATGGGCTGAATATTCTGAGCAGCTTGACCATAGGTTAATCCTTGCGGGTATACAGGCAGAGTAGATGCGGGTCCTTGTCCATAGTTGTATCCTGACTGGTATACAACTGGAGCAGGAGCCTGTTCATACCATCCTGACGCGGATGCAGGTTGTACGTTGTTGATGTTTCCGTTCGACGACCATTCACCGCATAGATTTCCGCACAATATATTGCAGGGATCAGTTGCGCCAGTTGAACCAGCATAATATACAATTAGCAGCAGCTTTAGAACTATTAGTGTCCACTCCATAATGATGCTTTTAATGAAACTGAATTATCACAGATAAAGTCTTGTATTTATAGGGCAGTGCGACTCGAGATTAGTCAGTTTAGGCTGAGATGCTTTTGGGAATTTATGAAATGTAGAAACACCAAAAATATTTCACATTTTAAAACATAGATTAAAGCACTGTTAATCTTTATTATTAAATTATGACCAATGCAGAGGAAATTCAAATTTCGTCACAAAATGTTTAACATAGTATTGAATGCGTGACAAACACAATTAAATATATATGGTCTTGATCAAGACGACGAGATGATTCAATATAGCCGAAACTTGAAATTGGAATCCACCGGGCTCGGGGTAATATGTCATATGTTTGCATTTTCGACTGAGTATCAACTTTAAGTATAATATACTATATTGAGTTACTTCTACATCCTGATCAAATTTTCTTAAAATCGAACTACTTTATTATAAAAAAACGTCATTAAAACGATCAGTCGAAAATAAAAAATAAGGTTCCACAAGTGTATCAAATCTTCGTTGTGCCGAAAATACAATCTCTTTCTTATTTAAGAATTTCCCCAAAAACTACCCGGCGCTCGATGGGGCTCACAAGAGCTCATCATCAATTATATGGCAGTAATTGAATTGAAAGAAATAATAAAAAAGCAGAGAATACGACATAAATAAGTATGTTTAGGTTATAAATAAAACAGAATGTCGAAATGCTGACAGAGTTGACAGTGGCGTTGCCCACTTAATCAAAATTCTGACACGGGCAAACAATTCGCATTCGCATTCACATTCAGCGCTCCCAGAGATAACGGCAATTAGACCCCATTGCCCAGCGTGTGGAAGAAAAGCCCGCTTTCGGGGCGATTTATGTGCTCCCCGAGATAACGACTGGCGAAATTGTCTCAACAAGCAGTCGCAAGTACTTTTTAGCGAATGTGTTAAAAGCACGTCACAATTAAAATAATAACTTAGTAATAGATATTAGCCAGAGGTGTACGGCGAACCTTCGCTAACTTGTCGCGAAATAGTTCATTGAATTGAGGCCCAGCGACTGGCCGTGAAATCGGGTTACGGAACGGGTTACTCGCGATCGAAAGGACAATAAATATTGGATTACTCACATTTCTGTTCAAAATTGTACAATCATAATATGGATACGATAACTATCCTCTTAGGATTACTTAGCATCGGCTTAGTAACACCTGCAAGTCTCAATTGGGATCAACAACAATTGCAGCTTGGTTAGTTTTTCGATAATATTATATAATGCGAAACGAATTTCTATATAAAAATAAAAAATACTTAAGCAATCCTTTTTTATTTAGCTATAACTAGCTAAACTGATGTTTACAAAAATACAAATAATTGTATAAGATTTAATTACATTTAAATCTAAAAGTCGCAATTTCTTGGTCAACGAATATATCATATTTTTTTATGGTATATATTTAATCTTGCACAACTTTTTTATGACTTCATATTACGTTATCAAACGCTTACAAAGCCTTTGTTAATGTAAGCACTCAGTTACTATAGAATGTTACATATTACCCATACCCATAAAAATTAAATAATTCGTGTTACACTTAAAAGTAATTCTAATTTAAAGTTTTTTAAGTTTTTTGAGCAAATCTAAGCCCAACTCACAGTTTAAAAAAAGAAAAGAAATAGTTTTCAGCTTAAACTCTAAATAAAAACAGAAAATATAAAAACAAATATTCTAAATGAATTAAAATTAAAAAAAAAAAATTTTTTTTTGAATTTGAGTACCTAAATAAAAACAGAAAATATAAAAAAAAAATATTCTAAATAAATTAAAATTAAATTATAAAAAAATTTGTTTAGAGTTGTTTAAGAAGATTTGAACAATTTTTTTCATTTAGCAGTAGCTGATATTCAATTATTTTTACCGTAAATTACAATTAAAGAAACGACAAATATAGAATATCAAACAATTAACCATAGATTGTTCTCAATAAAATTTTTGTAAATTTTAACATGTATTCCCAAATGTTCTTACAGCTGCCAATGGATCGATTGCCTCCGGCTCGGATAGTGAAAATTCTAGCCCCAACTCAACGGAGAATCTTCCAGCGCTCTCAGGCGATGGCAACTGTTCGTCGCTGGTGAATGCGAATTCTTTGAGCCAAACGGAGCTCATGACTCGTATAACCGACGGTTGTCGCTACGACCGCATGGAACCTCCCATTACGGTGAATGAAAATGGTGAAATTCAACCCGTGGCTGTTTATGCGCGTTTCTATATCAATGCACTCAAAGATCTGGACTCGAGTGATTTGCAATTTCAGCTGCAAGGATTACTTCAGCTGCGATACTTCGACTCTCGCCTGGCATTCGCCAAGTACGCGCCGAGTCGTCAGCAGCCTGTGGTGGGTGAATCGGCGCTACGGGAGAAACTTTGGGTGCCCCACATATTTCTGAATAATGAGCAGAGCTCCAATGTGCTGGGCACCAATGAGAAGGATCTGCTGACCAGCATCTATCCCGATGGCACGGTTCTCATCTCGTTTCGCCTCCAGGCCACACTATATTGTTGGATGAACTTCCAGAAGTTTCCGTTCGACGATCAAAACTGCACCACAATCCTGGAGAGTTGGATGTACAACACATCGATGCTGCAGCTGCATTGGGAGACCACAAATCCCATCACATTTCACTCGCAGCTCCAGCTGACGGAATACGATCTCGATGGCTATGTCTGCAATGAATCCGTGAGTGTCTCCGACGCCTTCACCATGACCCATGGTGCCCTCGTGGGCAACTACAGTGCCCTGAGCTTCAGTGTGCTGTTGACCCGCGAGGTTGGCTATTACATCATCGACTACTTTGTGCCCTCCATGATGATAGTGGCCATATCGTGGGTATCCTTCTGGCTGCAGGCGGATCAGACTCCAGCTCGATCCATGCTCGGCTGCTCCACGTTGTTGTCCTTCATCACGCTGTCGCTGTCGCAGGAGAACAACCTGTCGAAGGTCAGCTATGTGACCATGTCGGAGGTGTGGTTCCTCGTCTGCACCTTCTTCATCTTCGGCAGCCTCATGGAGTTCGCCTTTGTCAATACGATTTGGCGGCGCAACAATAATCTGGAGTTGAAGAAACGCACCACCAAATACATTGTGCGATCCACATTTGTGCCCAAGTTGAAGCGCAATCCACGCAGCTTCAATCGCAGTCACAGCTCCATGAGCAGTTGCAACAAGATCGGTGGCAGCAACCAGAACAACAACAACAACAACACAGTCATCACAATCGAGACGCCAATCATCATTGGCGACGGCCTCTGTCGAGAGAACTCCACGATCAGTCTGGAGGACAACAACTCCAGCATCGGCTCCGGCTCCACAGCCCAATTGACGGACACGCCGCAAGCGGAGAAGCCGCCACAAACATTTGCCACAATGACACCCAAGGAGGTGTCACTGTGGATCGATCGCAAGATGCGATTCTGCTTTCCCCTCGCCTTCATCGTGTTCAATGCGCTTTTCTGGAGTTTGGTTTACTGCCTCTAACAAAAGATCGTGATCGAGGACTTAAGCTCAAATTTGACTGTGATCATGCCACAATCGTTGTGTTGCAAGCTAACAGTTTTGTCGCATAGTTTTTAATTAGTGCTAGTTTAGTATTTAAATTAATGTGTCATATAGTCATAGAGTACTCATATTTTTAGGTTTCTTTTAATAAAACCCAAATTCTAAGCTGCATATTTATTTTGCTGTTTTTCAATTAATTCATTCAATATATAAAAATGAATATAAAATTAATAACTCTTAAATTTCGTAAGATTTAAATAAAAAATTCATGCCTTTCCAAGTTACAACATCCGAAAAAAGATGATATCTGAAATGTTTTCATTTATCCAGACAATTTTTCAGAGGACTTTCCCTCAACACCTCCGACTTAGGCGTGGGACACGCACAGAGCTGATAAATTTGTGCTTATTAGCAAGTCGACGTAGCAAGCCATAAAAATAATGCCACCACTCGAGCACAGGCTGTGCAACAAGTTGCAGACACTCGTACAGTGAAGGCGGCAAGTCTGCAGCTCATCTATTTGTATCAATGAAAAAATCATAATGCCAGCACGCCCCACAAAAACAGAAACACTCACGAACGGCACTTGGAGTGGTTCAGTGGCTCTGTGGTTCGGTGAATTTAGCTGGTTTGCCGCCGCGTGGATGCCACAGTTGCTGCCGCTATTCAATTTTTAATTAATTGCCTATGATGAGTGTGTTGAAAACTCGCACACAAACAGACAGACAGAGTTGAGGGGAATTGTTTTAAACTAGCAGCTCGACTACTTGATAAATTAACGGCACATGCGGCACGTAAATTGTTTTTAAATTGCCTTATAAATGAACTTCAATTCAGCTTTGCCCCATAAACAATCTGCAACTGAAAGAAACTTGCGCATGCCAAATAATTTTCAATTTTTCAATCTGCCTTTTCTTGACTTTTCGCTGCCTCATCGAGAGAGTTGGGAATTAATTCGAAGTGTTCATAACTCAGCTGAAACTTCGCCTCAACGTCATCGTCAATAGTTCGAGAATTGCAAAGATGAGAATTTTGTTATGCAAAGCTAATATCAAGCCATCAATCTTGCAACAGTTGCAGTGCTTGTCAAACTGTTTGGGCCAGCCTCGAACTTGTTTTCTGACCGCGAGGTGTACATAATGAGATGTAATCTGTCAAAATTAAGTGTATCACAGGGCCCAAAGCGACAGTCTGCCTTTTAGCCTGGCCAAACTTGTAACTTGTCTACAGTGTTGCCGTTTTTGGTATATTTACCACCAGATTTGGTGGTATTTCTGACTTTTTAAATTTTTAATCAATATGGTTTATTATTTTTAATAATTTTGAAGAAATTGCATAGCCTAAAATCTTTTAAAAACAATTAAATTTTCAGATCTATAATAACGAAGCTGATGTGAGAATTACTTAATTTAATCTTTAAGCTTTATTCTATTATTAGTTCCCTCAATTACAATTTAAAAAAACAGATAAAAATCGATTAAATTTGCCAAAAATAATTTTACTGGATTTTTATTGCTTGTTCAGTGATTTTTAGTGGATATTGGCAAACTTTTTTGGTGGTTTTTATTTTCTTTTCTTTCGAAAAACAAAGTGCAACACTGGTTGCCACAGCCTGCCTTCATTTTGATGGGGCAACTTGCAGCTCCACTTTGTGATTTTTCAACTCCTTTTCTGTTGCGTCTGCTGCACAGCACAAGTTTATTGAACCCCAAACGTTGGCGAGGGCTGCTCGAGGCATCTAGATGATTGTGCTTGAGGTGCACGACTCTTGAGAACGCCAGGTAAGTCACCCCACAGTCTTTGCAGCGGATGTTCCCATGTCAGCGTGCTAATCCTTGCCACATGATAGATGCCTGGGACAAGCGACAACAGCTGGTTTGTTGTGTACTTACCAAACAGCACCCGTTAATTATAACCCAAATATGAACTTTCAACAGCAATTTTATTGATGAGTGCTCCTACTGTTTGTGGGTCAACATGCCCCGCTTCTCCCCCATTTGACTCTAAAATAAAATATGAAAACAGAGTTCATTTACACGGCGTCTATTTGGCTTGGCTTAGCTTCCGATTCCAAATTCCCAATTCCCGTTCTCTCCCGATTCCCCCCAGACAGCAGCTGTGAGAACCGTCGGCGCTGCCTCGCTCTACAATGGCAAATGAGCTGCATAATAAGCAAGTGCCTTCTCGGCTTGTTTTTATTATTATGTATTTCCCTTATTTCTTTTTTTTTTTGCCGTCCAGTCCGCACATGAGAATTACAGACATTTTCATTTATTATTATAGTTGTTGAGTCCCGCCCCGGGACCACTCCGATGGGTTGCTGTATAATTTGCAGTCAAGTGCCCAACTCAACCCAACCCAACCCAACCCGGTCTCCCACATGTCCCCAACTTTTGAAGCATGAAAAGTTGCCGACCACTGGCAAAATAATTGTATAAATAAGAATATACACATATTGTATGAGCTCAGATAAGAAAAGACAAAGAAAACTAAATGTAATGCATTCCCAAAACACTATTTAAATACTTACTCTTAGATGTGGGGTATATTCAGCTGAGAAAATAAATAGAAAAGCAGGTGGAATCCTCTTTTACAAATACAAATAACTGTTTGTTTAATACTTGATATATTTACTTGGAAATATGCAATTACATTTTAAAGTATATCAACTCAATTATATTTTACAAATTTTATAAATACGAGTAGCTTACATAAATGTTTGACAATTTTTCATTTCTAGATTCGACTAAACGGTAACAAATTTAATGTCTATTTATAGACATAACACTGATTAATCCAAAGAGCATTATTTAGTCGAGTTCCATTGACAATGGCATGTTGAATTTTATTTTTAGATGGTGGGAAAATTCTATTTCAAGTGGCGTTCAACAGATTGCCTATCTAAACAAGCACAAGTAACCAGAACAAGAAACGCCACCACAATGCTTATTGTTGGCGTTGTTGTTGTTAGTTTTGGTTAGCCAATTTTAAGTGTAGCGCTGGGTTTGGTTCCAGCCAAGTCACGCTCTGTGGTCGCCGGTTCAGAAGTCAAGTACGCTGTCCATTTGGACGAGGCGTGCGAATGAGCTCAAGTCTCTCTGATGTTGTTGGGACTAGCCCCAAATGCAATCAATAGCTCCGGACACACTTTATGACTAATAGATGCCTTAAATAACTGAGCAAGGGCCAATTTGGCCACATCCATGTGCAAATTTAATGCAATGTCCAGTGGATTAAGTTGCCACACACAGAGATATATGCATATAAACATAGGTGTATAGCTTGATCCGACTAAACTGCATGCCTAATGAGTCGACGATGTGGCAAGGTGCAGGTTCTTGGCGTATTTACATGCTGCATGCCACAACCTATTAACAAATTGCAAACAAAACTTGGAGTGGCCAGGTTGCAGGTTGCAAGTGGGCGTGCATACTAAATTACGGTACTAATAAGGAGAGGCCTTTGCAGCTAATTTAATACACATGCAACATAAACGCAGTGCGTTAATGGCCAAGCACTTGCTTCCGTCGCAGCTTGTGGCAAGTTGCCTTGACCCAAGATCATGATCACGATGTTGTTGATGTTGATGATGTTGATGATGTTGTTGATGATGATGATGATGGCGCCTGTCGATTAGGTGCATGCAACACACAACCAGGAGCTGTAACGTCAACAACTTGCAACAGCGAGTGGGGGACTGAGAGTCGCTAAGATTTGAATCATTCACTTGGCTAAGCCGCCTTGAGGCCAAAACGTTTTGCACGTTTTTTCCAATGAAGCAGCGGCTCTGGCGCCTCGCCTCGCGGTCATAATTAATGAAAACGGCTTGGTAAATGCAACTGGTTGCAGTTGTTGTTGTTGCCACAAGTTAGTCAGGTAGACAAGTCAATGTATTAGCCGCAATCATTTGACTGGCCATTTAATTTGGCAAATACTCGAACTCATACCTTTTGCTGTAGGCCATGTGACAGCAGCGCCAATCGCAGATAGACTCATACCTTCAGGCGACCTGTTATTAATTAGTATCTGCTTATCGCTGGCGCACTCGACTCGTACATTTGTCATAGATATAGCATATGGCGGGGGAGGTACCACAGGTAACAAAACTCCAACAACACAACGTTCGCAACGTCAACGCGTTCACTTGCTGCGATCTTATCGGACAAGAGCCAAAGGCAACTCTGACATTATCTTAAATTCTACTCGTAAATATGTGAGCTTATGCAGAGAGCTGGGCAATCTATCGTACTCGGTACGAGTATGCTGGGCTCATCCGTTATTTATGGCTACCATGGGCTTGGTTCTCCCCCTTCCCACTTCTTTTTCCTTCCCCCTTTGATCTAAGCCAAATTAACCCACTTCCTGGCCATTTCATGCCAAGTCAAAGCATTTACCATTGACTTTAGTTTCGGTTTTAATTAAGCACGATATCGATATCGTAATGACGATGCCACAGTCAGGATGATAATCAAGTGCAACATCAACCTGCTCATGGATACATTCAGCAGGCCAGACACTTACAATCTATGAGAATCACAGAGAAAGGTTTATCACATACTCAGATACCCTACATTATCTTAAACGAACTTTTAGTTTCCCTATAAGAATTTTGACAAAAAACTTAAAGACTAGCGAAGTTGACAAAAAAAAACTACTTAGGAGCACTAGAGTAAGATGTGAAAAATTGTTTTAAAAATTAAATATTAAAATAAAGAATTGGTAAGGCAAAATGCCGTTGGTCCTAAATTCGAAAATCCTATAATTATTCAACAAATATTTATTTCTCATTTAATTACATATTTCGAAATATATAATTTTCCATATTTTGGTAAAATTTCAGAAATATTTTTTTAAATGAAAATTCAAATTGGCGTTTTACTAACTTTCATACTGGAATTGCTCTTTTGTTACAATCTTATAGTCTCCCCTTTTTTGCCTGTAATTAAATTATATTTGTAAAACAAAAAAAGCACATTTTGCTAAGATTCAATTATGTAGAGATAAATTTACATCTTAATCGAATGTCTCAGATATTTTTACTACACATTTGTAGCTAAAATCAAATCTTAAGCTAAGCCAAGTGAGCTAGCGGTTACTTGACTTGCAATTGAGATAATTCCTTTCACTTTACTTTACTTTCTTTGCTAGTGAATGAATCTGAACCTGGTAGCAAGTTGGGCTTTGTAAAAGCAACTGATGTTCTTGAGAATATTGGAAGAGAGGCCTCTCCTTTGGATGGTCTGCGGTGGCTGCAGCAAAACTTTTGCAGCATGCAACTTGGCGACTTGGCCATTACTTCCACTAAAGAAATTAAACATCAGCAAAGTACAGCACAGACACAGACACAACAAAGTTAACTACGAGTACATGAAAAAAATTAGTTAAAAGATAAACATGGCACGCTAGAAGCGCGCAGACAAAGGCCAAAAGAGAACAGAGACTTTGGCTGGATACCCTGGAGTCTCTATCATAGCCAAGATAGTGCATAGAGGAGGACAAGGGAGGGGAAGATTTCGTCGTGATGCCAGCCGCTTTTGGCTTTGTCTGATTATGTGGGTAGTTGCAGTACGAGTAGTGGAAAAGACGAAAGATACTTGCGCCTTGTACTCGCATCCCTGGCAACTTTTTGGCCAAGCCAGCAGCAGGCAGCAGCATGTTGTTGTTAGCCAAAGTTCTGGCGACCTTATGTTGCACAATGGCAAAGCACAGCAAAAATAATTGCTTCAAGCGCATTTTTAATATGGACAAGAGAAATAACAAAGCGTGTTCGCTGTGGAAGCAACTGCGATTACGACCTCTCTTAAAAAATAGAAGTAATAGCTAATGCTAATTAAATACAAATACAAACACGTGGCCACATAACTCAAACCCAAATCCGAGTCCGACTGCAGGTCTCTGGCATTCATTAGATACAAATGCCTTTAGCTTCTGCGAGACTGTGAGACTGCGGGAGTAAGTACGTATATTTTCATCATAAATACATTTTAAGCGCCTTCACCAAAAAATATTCCACAAAGCGCGAGGAACATTATTATTGTCGTGTTGTCGCTTTTAATTAAATTCATAAATCAGCTGAGAGGCAGACGGAGAACCAGAGACTTGAGCTATGAGATTCTTAATTTCCACAGAAAAATGTTGAAGCTACTTGAGCTTGATTTCATTTGTAGAGGTCTCAGTGAATTTGTCAGGCCACAGATTGACAGATTGACTGACAGACGGACTGAGAGGCAGTGCTATTGAAATGCGAGATAGTGCTTATAATTTGTCTTAATTGAAAGCTCAACTGGACTTGGAGCTCAGCAAGTGCTGACTACTGTCTGCCGACTGCTGCCTTCCCCTTTTACTCCGCCCTGCTCCTTGTGTAGATGAATGTCAATAGCGGCAAAATATTTGCTTTTCATTGTTCATGCAAATGCAAATGCAAACGTAGACCGTCTACGTCGGCGTCTTCAACTTTTCACTTCATAATGGAAAGTTGCGAAAATATTTTGATTAGTTTCTGTCTTCGTCTCCGACTCGTCTCGTCTCGCTCCACTCGGTTGACTCTCAGTTTGGATTTGAATTTGAGTTCGAGTTTGAGTCTGGGAATGAGTTCGAAATAGCTCTGGCTTCAAGCTAAAATAATTAGTCTACTGAGAGCATTGTTTGTTTGCATTTGCGTCAAAACATAAAAAGAATTAAATAACTTTTGTCTATGAACGCGCTCTTTTCAGGGTCTTTATGGACATTTATATGGGGAAGGGCAGAAGTTGTGGATTTTAGATAATTTGCTTTGGGTTAAGCGCTTACTTGAGGGAAAATTTAAGCAGCTGCAGCTGGTGTACAAAAATATTTGTATAAGTTTCAAACGAAATTTAAATAAATATTAGTGATACTCTTTTAAAAAGATAATTCTTAATCTATACTGGTTAAAATAAAAAGCGAATTTGAAAGCTATTTTATTTTATATTACTGTAATTTGTTAGCTTTTCGAAGCATTCTGACAAATGGAATAATTAATAAATATCCGCTTTAGCCTACAATAAGTTATTTTAAATATTTTCCTCAGTCTTAAACACCATCATTTTTCAAACTAGCTATAATCTTTATCAATAAGTTAATATTAATAAAAAAAACTTTTTAATTTTATATTTATAATGATCCAACATTCAAAAATATTATGAGTAACCATTGGTTTTAAAGAAATTATAATTTCACACATGCAAGGACAAACTAAGACAAAGTTAGAAGAGGAGATGCTTCCAGGAGCAAATGAGGGAAGTGGGACAAACCCAAAGTGGCTGTTAAATGGTTTCAGCCACAAAACCAAAGTTGTTTTCCTCGTGCCTGAATTTATGAGAAAAACTTTGTCAGCCAACAAGAAGAACAACGAGAACATTGAGAACATCGAGAACAACGAGAACAACTCAGCTGAACACGAAGAAAACACGCCCAATGATACCATGGAGACGCATTAAGCACACGAGGCAAGTGTGGCAAACTGTGGATCGGAATCAGGAGTGTGAGCCCGGCCAGCTGTTAATGGCAACAGTTGTCAGGCATCACGTAGAAAGAAGCCAACCAAGCAGAGAACAAGACCCCAAATACCAAATAGGTATCAGTTCATACATAAATAAATGCTTTCGGAATATACAGTGTATTTACTTTTTTTTGCATTTTATTCTTTTAAATCAAAGTACAAATAGCGATAAGAAGCTACTGCCAAGACTACATATATCTATAGAGCTGGAGTAGCATCCCCAACCCCAATGACAACACGTGTGGAAAACACATTTCAAGCAAATCTAGCAAAATAAGTGACGCTGTGTTGGTATTTGGAATATATGTGCATAGAGATGCCTTGGTTATACAGATAAAGAAAAGATGAAGAGATATTTTAATCACTTTAAATTAGATAAATTCTAAAAAAAAGAATTAAAGCAATTATAATTGTAGTTTTGAATATTTTTATTAAAATAAACCATAATATTTAATATTATATCTTTGATTTTAGAGCATATTCCTTTTTTATCAGTGTACAGACAGGCTGCATTTCAATTCAAGAGGAACTCAAGTGAGCAATGAAGTGGGTGGTTGAAACACACACACTCACACACAAATACACACTCAAACTGTGGTGTCAGACTTTCAATTGCACTGGTGAAATGTGTAACGAAGCAGTTGAGAACTGTGTGTAAAATAATTTGGTTAGAACTGCTTGAAAAATTACAGGAAAAAAAAGCCGAGAAAAAAACTGGAGCAAGCCTTCGTCATTACGCACCGCCATTAATGATGCTTAGAAACTGGAGCAGCGCCCTCTAGCGGCAAACACAAAAGCTTTAATATTAATCATGCGACCCGTTGGCTTGACTTCATTTTATTCCATTTTTTCCATCTGTTTTTTGTCCATTTGCTTAATGAAGCGCCGGGTTTTTTAAGAGCCGCACAATTTGCGACAAGTGAGTCACAGTTTTCAGTGCGCAGACGAAGGCGTGGCACTTGTCTCCAAAGTTGAAGTCAAGTGATGAACTTCCGAAAAGGGGAAATACGAGTTCTCGTAACAGCACATGACTCGAAGCAGCAGCCAAAAAGAAAACTGTCTGCCTTTGAGACAGAGTTTGTCTTGCACTTGTCTGTGGGCCAACAAAAAAAAGCCAAAAGAAAAGGAAACTTTTTCAATAAGCCACAATTTTTAAGTCAAAGTGGCTGAAAGTTTTGAGTCACACAGCCTTTTAAGTTAATAAAGTTAATTTCCGGTGCGGTGGTGTGCTTGCCAGTCCAGAGACATGTGTCCAGTCTAACTGGCAGCTCATAAACATACCGTCATATATCTGTGAGCATTGAAGGTGTGTGTGCCATCAATCAATCAGTCTCCCAGCTCTCTCACTCGCCCAGTGGCAAGAACTAAGCGCTCTGTGCCGATCGCCTTGTCAAATTGTTTATGGCAAATATGTCAATGGCCCCGATGCCAGTTTATCAATCAGGCAATGCGATGCCATCGTCGACGTTGGTCGCTACCAGCGCTGCCAATTGATTTCAATTCAATTTTGTAGATTGCAATCGAAGCCATTAAACTGTACGATGGCCATGGAGTGTAGGAACCGAGCTTCCTTCAATCCGAGCTGCAACTCGAATCTGAGCCGAGCCAAAGACTTTGCCCTGACGATGAGCTGCCTCCACACGTAAGTGCAATTTGGTATTGGTCGCCCCAGGGGCAATGCATTAATGAGTGGCAACATGCAAAGCAAAGAAGAAGATTAAAGTTGGTTGCGACTGGGAATTGGCAACTTGGAGCTTGCAACTCGTGTTTGCCAGCTGAGAGACGTAGCACGGAAGCTGCTCCCTCTAATGACTGCTATTACATTTATCGTCTTGGCCATTACAATAAAATAGCCAAGTACATATTTAGTAATTATCCAATTTGAAAGTTACTACAAATCGCACGGCCAACGTGCAACACTCCAGAGTCTCAACAGACTCGGGAAATTGCCACTCCTCCTCACTCCCCGGCTTCATCTCCTTCTCCATCTCCGTCTCCATCTCCTGCTGTTGTCGTTTATTGGCTATTTGGCAGCAACGACAGCAACTCGCCTGTTAACTGGGTCAGTTCCTGTCGCTGTCACAAAAGGCATTGCAAATATGGCCAACATGGCGCACAAAAAAGTCAAATATTGTCGCCAGGACACAATACAAAACGAGTTGTGTCATGCAGGTGGACAGTACAGGACATCACAGGACACACAGGATGATACGCTGACTATTGCATCCTTTGCAGCGTTTCAATTTCCACATTTTGCAGCTGTGTTGTTGCATCAGGCTGATGAAACGCCTGTCTCTCACTAGTATTTGCTTTGATCCTTCAGGGCTGTCATATATCCTGCCACCAGCTGTATATTCTCGCTTTGTCAGCAGTTTTCCCACGCACATTCACACCCACACACACACTAGCACACACACCTTTTATCAAAGTGGCCATATTTCATTATGATTGCTGACACTTCAAGCCACGTCAATGGACAAAGACAAAGGCTGTCTTACAACTCAATTTATTTGCCTTAGTTGACGGCCGAGAGCAACAATTGTGCAACACTTTGTGGGCTTATAGACCACTTCACATTTGCGGAGCTTCAACGTCAGCTGCAAAAAGGTTTATCATTTAGACCAGCCCAAAAACAAAAACAGAAAAGCCAAAAAGGTTACCAGTTAAGAGATGTCCGCTGAAAAACTGTTTTTTTTTTAATTTAAGTTTTTTATTACTCAATTTAAGCTGTTGTTTTAAATGTTGAGATTTCTGGAGTTCTTATCGAGTCCTTCCGTTAATTTTGACAAATTGGCATTTGCGACATTCAAACCTTGTACTCATTCTATGATAAGAAGGTAAAAAATTTACATTAGCTTACCGATTATTAAAATAACTAAACGTTTAAGCATATTTGGTTTTAATTGCATAATTTATATATAATACATGTAAAATATAAAATTAAAATATTTTTCTGAGTTTTAAAAATTATATACTATACATTAATGTATCGCTTGGTCTGCTTTCATTCTGAATATTCTCGCATGATATATACAAACATTCCCTGTAGTATCGAACATATAATACATGTAAAATATAAAATAAAAATATTTTTCTGAATTTTAAAAATTAATTACAAATTTATTGCTAAACATTAATGTATCGCATAGTCTGCTTTCATTCTGAATATTCTCGCCTGTTATTTACAAACATTCTGTGTAGTATCGTAACAATGAGAGCCGCATCTAAGCCCTACACTCTTCTCATGAGAAGGAGCTGCAAAGTTGTTGGCTTAAATGCCCAGCTTGTGGCCGGAGCTTGCAACATTACATAGTTGACATTGTGCTCGTACTTTGGTAATACTGGTATTGGAGTATGATGTGATCCCGAATGTGTTGTGGTCTTTGGAGGCGTCAGCAGGGCCATAAAATGTTTGCCACTGTGTGTGTGTGTGTGTGTGGGCTCATAAAATATATAAGCACATATTGCGATGAGTTTTTGTTGTGTTGTTGCCACAGTTGGACAGTTGCCAATAACTGTCATATATTGTGTGTGTGCCAAAAAATATGGTCATAAACATTGCTAGGTGGCTCTTTAAAGTGCGATAAAACGTTTAAGCGCATCATATTATTTATGAGTTGTGATAAGCAGACCACTGCAAAGAAATCGAGATTTATGTGGCTCGATGGGCAGGTGAGGTTGTTCTTGTTGTTGTTGTTGTCAAACTGATGCGGCCAATATAATTCGAATTTCTGGGAAATTTCCAGTTAACAACTAACAGTTAACAGTTGTAGTAGCAATCGTCAATTGGCCATCATGGTCTGTCTGTCGGGTCGGTCAGTCGTCAAAAACAACTCAATCAAACGCCAAAGCGGCAAATGTCATTCATTAAACTGAACAAGCCAACTCGAAATGGCCCAAAGCCACAAGACCGAGGACAAAGCCAAAAACAAGCTGTCTGGCAACTGTTGCTGCTGCTGCTGGCATCGCATCGCATCGTTCGAACAACGACAGGCACGACTAAACTGTAACAAGGAACTGTTCTGCAACAGGCAACTGCTGGCAACTGCTGGCTACGGCGGCAACTGTGGCATGCATCATGCAGCAGGCGGCCGAAAAGGCAGCTGCTTGTTTAGCAACTTTCTAAATGAGTGCACTATAAATCACGACGGGGCTACAAGTTGCTGCCTTGTTCGTGGCTACCAGAACAAAAATTAATTTAGTCATACGGCCGGACACTTGTAACATAGCAGGCAAACGGCCCAACAACAGAGCTTCAAACCAGGCGATAGATTAATGGGCGGCAGTTAGAAAGTATTGTAGTACTATCTGAATGCCCCTATCTCTTACCTATTTCCACTACTCCCAGTAGAGATTTGTTACTCTAGTCATGACGCTGTGTGCGACCGTCAGTTGATGTAATTCCTGTGCCTAGGCAAAATCAATGAAGCGCACTTTTTTCTATGGGGCGTGTGGGCGATGTCAGCACAGCAACAACAACAGCAACAACAACAGCAGCAACATCAACGACATCAGCAACTTGAACAATTTCAGCGACCCACGTGCCCCGTTCTTTTGTCCCTCTGTCTGTCTCTGTCTGTCCAATCGACAACAATAAGAACTTAAATTTTTATTCATGATCAACAATGCGGAAGTTGCAGCAAGCGAAAACAAAGAAAATGCACTGCCAGAAATTTGCATTTTGTATGACAATTCGATACGTTCCGCTCTCAGTCTCAGCCATGGTCATGATGCGGATGCGGGTTTTGGCCCAACGCTTAAAGCCAGCCAAAAAAACACACATATTTTTTGTTGCCATTTTTCTTGCATATTTGTGCGAAAAATCGCATTGCATTTTCATTTTCTACTCGTTACTTCTTAACTGTTTTTCTCATTTTTGCATTTGGTATTTAGAAAAATCTTAATCATGAGATTTAAACTCTTCATAGTTTGCATTCATTGTGGGAGTTAAAATTTGCATTTATTTTAATACTTTATTCACAGTCTGATAATGGATTGCTCTTGACCAAAAATGAATTGCTTCGATTGGCTCAATGCTTGAGACTCATTAACAATCAAGACTATTCTCTTTGTTCTTCTACTCTTTTTTTTTATTTTTTTGATATTGGAAGTCTTAATTATTGCACTTTCCTCTGTTCGATGGGCGAAGCATGTAAAGTGTATCTCAAATGGACGTTCACTTGTAGATACATTTCAATCTAGTTGTTGCTATTGCTGTTGTTGTTGTGGCTGTGTGCAGAGGCAATCGACCAACCCAATACCATATTATTATCTTATCTGTGTGTTTATTTAGAGCGCATTGTGTTTCAGGGCTGGGCTTCATTTCTCTTTAGTCCATTGGCGTGCGATTTTTTGCCTTTTGTAGCTGCAACGCGACACGAATAAAGCCAACAATAACAAACAGTGGCAAATTGTAATTTAATACCTGAAAAATTTGCAATACAAAGGCGCTTAAATGAGGTGTTGCAAGTTCATGTCTGTCCCACTTGTCCTTCTGTTTGCTTCAGACTGTCTGTCTGTCTGTCTGTCTGTCTGGTGGTCTGTCTTTATGTCCAATCTGGCCGCTTGGCTGAGTCCGCTTCACAGGTAGACGAGCTCTGCTTACGAGCGGAAACAATTTGCAGTGCGATAGAATTTCGTTGCAATTTTATTAAAAGAGTCATTTTCGCTTTTTAATTAAGCCAACGTGAGTTGAGGCCCTTACACAACATGTACGTTGTACAGTGTTGTACACTGTCCACACACATATACTTACTTATATTTTCTTTAATTATGCACATGAGAAGTGTGAGTCCTTCAAGTGACACAGTTATTTATTTATACAACCTTTTTCTGTGCTCCAGATACTCGTATCTTTATGCAGGATGTAATTTGCCAGCTTAATTATTTAGCTGACGTTGTGACGTAGATTGCAAATAACTGGCAACAACATTTCTTGCTAATTTAATCAAACACACTGCGTATGAGTAATATAATTGGCGACATGTAATGTATGTA
This sequence comes from Drosophila subquinaria, assembly GCA_037043405.1. Taxonomy (NCBI): domain Eukaryota; kingdom Metazoa; phylum Arthropoda; class Insecta; order Diptera; family Drosophilidae; genus Drosophila; species Drosophila subquinaria. The sequence goes on along the minus strand of JBAMBL010000166.1, from coordinate 1,102,976 downwards.
TGTGTCTGTGTGTGAGTGTCACTATATAAATATTTGCAACACATTTTGCAATTGCTTCAAGTGGCATAGTGACATTTGACTACATTGAAACCTCAATTCACAAACGCACAAGTTGCGACCCATTGAGACAGGGCTCCCGACCATGTTTGAAGTGTATTAGACACATTGCAAGTGGTGGAAGGGAGAGGAGAGTAGAGAAGGGGGAACTGGCGGAAAGCGACATGTGCTAGCCATGTTCATAACTGTAAAATATTTGCACTGCAGGCATAAATGTAATTTCATGGTGTGTCATTTTCAACCCAGTTGCTCCCAAAGGACAAGTGCTTCAACTTTTGCCTCAGCTCGGCTCCTCAGCGGATATTTGTTATATTGCGAGCAAAACATTTACGAGTTGATTTTGATATTCCTATTCGCATTCGTATTGCAATTCCTTTTGCTCCAGATGCAGCCCTCAATGTGCGACATTTATGCGAATGCTCGAGCACAAGGAACTAGAGCTGAGTCCTGGATGAGTCCAGGCGATATGCGAGTTGCGTTTGCCATTTGAATTTTCGTATTTTCTGGAGCAGAAATTTATTATGGCATTTTCAATATAAATTGCATATGATGCTGCAAAAAGTATCTTGTTGACTGAGAAATGCCAAGCATCTAATTAGAAGGCGAGAAACTTACAATGGTATTTAAATTTATAAACAAATGAAATATAAAGACATAGAAAATATGCAATACAATGTCTAAAATACAAACAAAATAAGTAGCAGCTCATATTTTCATTGATAACAAGATAAAAAAGTAAATAAATTTGAATAATATTTCTATAACATTCGATAAACCCTTTTAAGCTATTGGCAGTTCGGTTGTCATTTGAATTGTGGACAAAATCCAGGCGCATAATTATAAATATTATAATACTTGTTATGATAAGCAAATACCAAATAATTTTAATATTGATAAATACACGCATTTGTTGTCGCAATTTGAATTTGATTCTGACATCTAAAGCTGCCGTGGCAACAGGCAGTTCAAAGGTAGCCAGTTGGCAATAACTAATTTCCAATCGAATCACTTGCCACGCCCACCTGCCAGTAAGCTGGTAATAAAGTTTATGCCACGTTCTGTTGCAGCTATAAAATTTACAGGCGAGAGGCGAGAGGAGAAATGAGAGTTGCCGCACACAGATTCCAAGGGGACCACCCACAATTTGCACAGCTAGAAAAGCAATAACAATAACAACTGCAAATACTCGCCAGATATTTATTACATTTTAGCAATTGTAATTGTCATTGTTTGTCTTGGCGTCTGGCAAATGTCGTTTAATTGCCAACACAGAAAAGGAGACGAGACGACAAAAGGGAATGGTATTAAATCTTAGGGGTTTGAAAGTGCTTTTCTGGTTTCTGCTTAACTCCGGCTGACGGGGTGCGAAATTTAGTCAGTCCATTTAAAAATAGACACGCTCAAATGCTTAAATAAATAAACAAAATGTCAGACAATAAAAATTTATGAGCCTCAATTGAAATACTACTGCAATTTCAATGGCAGACGATAAAAAAAAGCAGAGAGAGAGAGTTAGAGATAGAGGCAAAGAACGATATACGATATAAAAGCTGATGACTCAATTTATACAAAAGGCGCCACATGACCAAGCGCACACATGACAACAAGTAGTACAAATACTCGGGCGTGTATCTGTATCTCAATATTTGTTTGTAGTTTTTGCTTTCATTAAGCGACTACTGTGCAATAATAAAGGAACTGGGTCAGCGTGAAACCAACAAATGTATCTCGATTTCATTTAGATGAGCCTGCAGCGCCAACGCTTATCGGCAAATGGCAATCTGGCAATCTGCACAGCTCTCAGATACTTTTGCATCTGCATATTTACACTCCGTGCAGTCACAAGTGAGATGCCTATCGGGGCGGCATTTGAAGGTAAGTTCTGTCTTGGCTCATTCACAGTTTCACTTTTAAATTTCCATTTGGGTCACATTTGCGGCAGAACGTGTAAGAGAAACATGGCTTAAAGCCTCAGATGAAGTCATTAATATTCCAATAAGCAAATTATCTCCAGCTGTGCACAGTTCTTCGATCGGTCCACCCACCAACTGTTCTGAGAAATTGCTTAGAAAGACGCTCACATGCTGTGCTTTCATTTTCCCATAGATTCGATATGGGAAATCATTTCAAATTACCTGCTATTTAACTATTTTTATTAATATTTAATTTTTTTATTGGGCTGGCAAACTGACATTATCTAGATAGGTAACAAAATGAATTGAATTAAATCAGCAAAAGTCACGTTTTTGGCTTTTGCAATTAAGGCTAAGTCGGCATCAAAAGCATTTCTTATAATAATAAAAAATAAATTGCCAAATCATTAATCCATTTGCCAGACTATTGACTATAGCTTTTGGGTATCGACGAGTTGATTTCTATAATTGCCAGGCCCAATCATAATAATTTCATGACAGGCCAAGCCCCCTCTCATATATTTATTATTGAGTACTTTTTTTGGCGATGCTTGTGTTGAGATTTACCCAAGGGTAAGAGTACGAGTATCTCAAAGATACGCGTTCTAACAGATGCATTGATTCGTTCACTCACTTTTACTTGAATTCAAGTAGCAAATTATCTTGTCTCAAGTTGTCAGGGACAGTTGTCAGCAGACAGACAGACCGACAGACAGACGGAGGAGCATATTTGATCAAGGCCAAACTATTTCAAACTGTAGTACTCACAACAAGATACAAAGATACAATTATATGATGATGTTGTCAATTTCAAAAGGAAACGGCATAATAAGTTACTTAAGTCAGTTTATGGAATCGAGAACGTTCTTTGAAGCAATAGATACTTGTACTTACTCTCTGGGTCGTCGCTGTGTCCCTAACAATTTGCAGTTATATTTATTTTGCATTAAAGTGCAGCGTACCGTGTGCAGCTCATTAAAATTGCTTTTGTCAAGCACAGACGCTGTTCGTTGGGGGCTGCGAGACAAGCGGACAAAGAAGTAACATTTCTGGGGTCTTCACTTCGTCGGTCGTGTGGCGCCATTGTACTATAAATTTCTTATTAAGTGATCAATAATCATTTTGTTAGAATGCCAAAAGCACTCCACAAAAACCGCCCACAATGCAGACACAGGCGGCAAAGAACCCCAGTAAAAACCACATCCAAATTACTAAACAATTTACATTGCTGCCCCCGAGCGTATTTGGTCTGTTCGCTTGTTTCTGGTCTAAAAAAGCTGAGACGGCGACTGAGTCCGCTTTTATTGCCTGTTGCACTTTTGCTCCAAATGCAATTTTACAGCCTTTGGTATTTGGGTTAAATTACAGTAGACAAAAGATTTCAGCTGCGGGGCGCGCTGAGTTGAGTCGAGTCGAGGTAGCTGCAAGTTTAGTGAGTTTTTGAGGCAAATCATTATCAGTTTTACGTGCTTGCCCACTGTACAACAAACAACATCACACCCAGGCAGTAAAAATAATCAATTCAATTAAAATGCCATGCAACTGACCAAAAGGAACGCCCCATGAGCTACGCTTGCCACAACTCGAAGCGAACTCCCAGCCAACTCCTGATGATAATAATGATGGGCAATGCGGCGATGCAATGCGATGCGATGCCGTTCTGCATTGTCGGCATCAGCTTTTTGCCTTCTTCGACATTAATAACAACAACAACAAAAGTAAACTATACAAAAAGACTTGTAGAAATGATTAAAGTCGAGCTATCTCCACTGAGCGAGACTCTGTACTTAATAAAATAAAAGATGAAATAAAATAAATATTATTATTTTTAATACAATTGATTTATACATAAGTTTAGTTGGTAATTTGTAATATTTGTAGGATAAACATTTTTTCGACTGATCAAAATTACTTTACGAAGTCTGCCACGAATCCTTCTGACCCATACGCACATTTCTCCTCAGACATGTTTAATCACTCTTTACTCTTTAAGTACAGGGTCTCACAAAAAATCATATATACTTGTGGTAGTATGAAAAAGGGGCGAACTGCAGATCACTTCACTTCACTTCACTCCAGAGTCTGGTTCGTTCTGCTCATGAAAAATTCATTCATAGTGTGGAATTTCGCGCTTAAATGTAAAATAGTTTTTCAAACAAGTCGAACACAAAGCGCATTGTGAACGCTGCCGACAGGGCGATGATGTTATGAAAGGACGCTGTGAAAATATAGCATAAAATACGAGTACACAGACCAGAGATACGTTGCACGATGTATTCCCCCTGCCCTCTCTCTCTCTCTCTCTAGTAACCAGGACTACGATTGCAACAGCGTACTGGGATGGGAATGGGGATGGGAATTGCGACTGAGACTGCGACTGTGACTAAAAAAGGGCTTGGCAGCTGCGTTGCCGTTTTCCGTTGCCTTTAAAAGCCAAAAGAGTTAAAGTAGCGGCATTACAACGCACCAAGTGTGATTAGCATAAATGTATAAATACATACATAAAACGAAGATGTAGGAAAACACCAACAAATCAATCCGACAGATAAATTCTCTATCTTGAAGTTATTTTCATATTCCCGAATCTATGCAACCAATGTTTTTAAATGTCAAAAACTTTGTTGAGAGATTTTACTACATTGAAACTTTATTTTTAAATTTAAAAAAGCGTAATTAATGTTTAATGTATTTATTTTTTATATACAATTTAGTTTTTAATTATAATATGCAAAGTTTTATATAATTTTAATTTTAAAGAGCTCCGTCATACGAGATACAATCCGCATTTGCCTAAAAACTCATTCATTTACGTGTCGTATATTTTCTGTGACTTAATATTCAGCTAGGAAACCTCATAAGAAAGTTAATATAGGGAACCATAAAAGCATCTCAGCTGCGTTTCACAACGCAGATACGCGCCAAAAACTCTGTAGATACAGATACATCTGTAGAGAGAGAGAGAGAGAGAGATATATGGTTATGTCAGTGGCTTAGCTGCCACAGAGGCAACTCCGTGAAGATCTCGTCGCATTTAAAGACACCTCAAGTGGAACGCGCAAACAACAAATACACATCCGTTCACACACACACACACACACACACATGCATACACTCATAAGACATCTTGATAGAAAACTTGATGCCACAGCAGCCGACATGTACGTGTTTAACTACAGGCATCTGCCCAGCTGCTGAGAGAGCTAAGCAGTCCTCACTTAGACAAAAGCTCCGTCTACACGCCCCCTTCTGCTTTGGGGGATGAGTGTGAGTGTGTGTTTGTGTGTGTGAAAGGGCCGCCCCCATGGCGTTACGCCCATAAGTCAGCATGCTACTAAGGGTAGCAGTTCCTTAATAACCGTGCAAAATTTGAGCAATTTTACTTTTACTGTGGCACAGTTGGCTTTTAATTTCCCCCATGGCATGTGTAATACGAGTAAAGTGAATGAAAAGTGCATGAAAAGTGCAGAGTGAGGGGTAGCTCAAAAGGGAGGGGGATGCTTCATGCTGGCATTTCGTGATTAAAAATTGCAAACATAAATTGTCAATTATAATGCACTTTCAATTTGTAATTTCATGAAATGCGCAGAGCCTTTTAATTGCCCGCCATCTAACTAACCATAATCACTGCACCAAAGCGACAAGTGGCAGGGACAGGTGGTAAGTGGAACTGACAGGGGAACTTAATTAATTTTCCAGTCGTATTAATTTTTAATGAAATCAGATGAAATTTAAATAGTTGTGCAATTTATTAAATGACGATGGTCCATTGCACGTTGTGTTGCCGCTTTGTGTTGCTTTTGTTGCTTGGGGTCTAATTTATGCAACGCCATACGCATTAAGCATACGCAATGTTGCGCAAATATTTATTAGCTATTTATTGTGTAAAGTGTATAAATTTAACTGCAGCAACAACAACAAGAAATACAAACACAGGCGATGATCAATTAACAGCAGACCTCAGACCATCACTTAGATGCAATAAATGCTTGACACTAAATCAATCATACGCACTGTGGTGCTAATTGTCAGAGCAAACAAACACGAACTGCAGTCAACTCAGCAGCCAAGACATCTATGTATGTCTTAAAGCCAAACCATGACCTATATGCAAAGACTTTAGTGGACGGAGTAACACCAAAAATCATGTAATAGAAACTACGAAATACAAATTAAACACAAAACACAAAACTCTTATCAATTCCACGTGCCAAACATATTTAAAGCACTGAATGTAGTATGTGAATTTCGATAACGTATTAATTAACAGGAAATCAAAGCTTTAATAATAACTGATAATAAATATCAACTAAATATCAAATTATAATCATCATTGACATGAAAAGACGCCATTAGGGTTCAATTTTTAAGAACAACTTTCAAGAAATATTAACTTAAAATCAAATTATTATCATAATTGACAACTAAAGTCTGCTTTAGCGTTTCAATTGTTTAAAAAAAGCCCATGGAATCATTGTGAAATATATCATAAACAGTCGTATCTTACAGAAAAGAAGAGTAGCTTAACTAAGTCATAAATTATAAATACTTGAACAAATTTGTGTTCAAATAACCTTCAAGAAATGTTAACTAAAAAAAATAAAATAAAATTTAACCAAAAATAAATCTAATTGTTTTTATTTAATAAGAAGCCACATGAATCATCAAATAATTGTTTTCGATAATATCCATTTATCAGCAAAGAAGCAGTCAATAACAAAAAAGTAAAAAATATAATTTACTCGAATAAAATTGTTAAAAGCTGAGTGTAAAATTACAAAAATTAATGCTTTTATTAGTTATCACTTCGAGTGCTCCATAGAGTAGTTGGTGAAAAGCTATCAGTTCTGTCGGCCAGTTTGATATCAACTAGTAGAGCTTGTTTAAGCCTGCTATCAGTGCGGATACTTAAGAGCTGAACAATTCTTTGAGTGTTTCTACTTAAGAGTTGAATGAACCGAGGTATTAACTAAGCAGCACTTGAAATTTAGTCAAGAAACTAAGTAAGTAAGTGCTCCCCGATGAATCACAAATAGCTTCAATTTCCAACAGAGTTGAGAGGTCAAAGTAACAAGAACCGCAACTGAAAACCCACTTTTATATTATGAGTGACCCGGAGGCAACCTCAACCTCAACCTCAACTTCAACGTGAACCTCAACCTGAGGTGAGGCATTGCGAGTGTCCAATGCTAAGATCAATGCCACGTTACCGTTGCCGTTGCCGTTGCCAACTTCCTCTTATTTAGCCAAGTTGCCACGACCACTACTACCCTATTTATATGCAGCGGCAACTTCTCTCTTTTTTTTAAACACTTCCTCATTTCGCTTTGTGCCCTGGCATTTGGCAGCTATTCTGTGTCAATTCCCAGCACTGTGTCTGAGTGTCACCAGAGCCAGAGCCAGAATCAGAGCCAGAATCAAAGCCAGGTAAGCAGCAGTTGGTAAGTGAATGGAGTTTAGCTTTCGCCTCTGTCTCTTTCTCTTTCTGGCTGAGTGCCAAGTGTAGTGCAATAAACTCGCTTCTCTTTCTCTTTTTTTTTATTTATTTATTTTTTTTGAATAGCTGGCAATCAAAGATTTGAATGCAAGATACGATGACATTTACTCGCACATTCAATTGCGCTTTTGATTTGAATATTTACATGCCGCATTCGCATTCGTTCATGTCTCTTTTATCCTTTGTGTGCTGTAGACTTGACTTGTATGTAAGTACGATATATATGTGTATTGACATAGTCAAATTGGCTTACCTGGTCGGAGTGCATGCCATTGGGTCTTTTGCGAGTACGAGTAACCTCAACTAATTGATTTCTAAATGCACCGAGTGTGGCTTTAAGTTGAGCTCTTCATTAGCCGCATTTAGCTTTAGCGTTAGCTGCTTGGTAAAAGTTCTCGTAAATTGTCTCTATTCGCAACTAATTTGCCTAATTGATAAACCATGCAAAAGCATCTTAGCCTCTTTGCTCTCTGTTAACTGTTTGCTTTGAACTGACAAACATCTTTTGAGCCAAATGCACTCAGGCACAAGCTGACGCCCTTCAACTGCAACTGAAAGCATCTACGGATTTGAGATACAAGAGTCTTACAGACAGACAAAGCTTTTTCAGCTCCTGTTCCAGCTTTATCTCCTCTCCTCTCCTTACCTCTTCCAAGTTAAGTTCTCCCATTAATTGCAGTCAATTTCGCTGTCAACACACACTTCAAATAACTGCAGGATATTTATTTATGCCCCACAACCGTTTGCAACTGAATAATTACCTTATGACACATTATCATTATTATTAAGGTCTGCCCTAACACAAACTTATCATTTTCACATCAGCTTGCGGGCCCCATAAGTCCAGGAATTAGGCTCAACTCGTACTACCACGAAACGCCAGTGTGGCTACAACTCGAATTCATTCTCATACTCATACTCGTACTCATACTCATACTCGTACTCGGACACTCGCCTTGCCCCAGACCTCATAAATATTCCCAGCTTGCAAAATTATATAATTATTTCAAGCATTCTCAATCGGACTTGGGACGAGTGTGCTGAGCTGCTGAGTGCGTAATCATAGCCGGAAACTTGTTTTGAATACCCTTTCAGGGGGTTTTTAACTTTAAGCTACTTTCAGTAACAGCAACAGCCTTTCAGGGGGTATTAAACTTTCGACACAATAATTAAGTTAACTTTTTTTCTCATTAAACACTAAGTTTTTGGTAACAATATACCCGGATTTCTATAATCGAAGATATCTGCATACAATTGAGCAGTTGTAGTGTATTTAAATGTTGCCTTACCACAACTAATAGTTGATCTGTCTGTTGATTTTACATTTGTTTTTTCTTCTGTCGTACTTGGTGCAACGCGTTTTTAGGCCAACACCGACAAAACGAATTGCATTAAGCCATGGCCTTTACGTGCTTATTGCAGTTTAAAGTACAAATATTTGCGGCCTGTGACGCTTAAATGAAAAAAAAGCCCCTTAATGAAATTGTGCTTTCAACTGGCAGCACTCAATTTACATGCCGACGATCAATAAGCTGCTATCTACATATCACATATACACAAAGTATATAGATACACTTGTATGTATAAATACCAGGGCTGCCAAGAGAATTTAAAATTTGCCTAAAGTGTATATTATATGGTAAAATAGACAGTAAGTTTTTAAATATTTTCTTTGTCTTTTAACTCGATTAGCTGTGGATTAAAAAAGTTTATAAAAAATGTAGGACCTTGAATTTTGCCGCAGTTTTCAGCTGTATTAAATGTACTTATATATGAGTATATACATGGGAATACCATACTCGTACAATAAATACAGTTTGTAGCTGCGCTGTAAATATTTGGCCTAACCGCCCAACAATCCGAGACCGCCCAACAATCCGAAACCGCCCACAACAACAACAAAAATATAAACTGTTGTTGGGATGAGAAAACCGCAGTGCATGCTTGACTTCAGTGGTCGGTTGTGCCAGCAGGGAAACTACGCACTCGAGCAACCCATCGATTCGACAAGCTGACAAACTGACGCACTGCCAGACTGACGGACTGATAGACTGACAGACTGACGGTCTGACGATGCGACGGTCCCGGGCAGTTATTGAATTGATGGTCGCGGCAAGTGCTTTAATGGAAACTTAAGTATCATCGTTTAAAATGACGCAGAAAAGCGCAACGCAGTTCACGAACGAATGAACGAATGAACCCGGCGAATTGATGTTGACCCTTCACTCCCGGCCATTGCGTTACCAATGCCAATTATTATTTATATACCTCCTAATTTAAGATATTGTCACTGGGCATATACACGGAAACAACACCTGTAAAATTTTAAAAAAGAAACTTTACTGCCAAATTAAAGTTTACACAGTACAACATTCTGGCAAGAGGTAGGCTAAACTGTAAGCCAGATATTCACTAGTTAAAGTAGTTTCCTCAGCTCTCATAAATATTTCCTGAATTTACAGAGTATCTAGCTAACGATCAGCCTTCTGGTCAGTTGGCTAGTTGGCCCTTTTGCTGTTTATTTTTAAGTGCAGCTTTTTTGGTGCACATTTATTTTATGCACTTTTTACGACAACTCGCATAGAAATTATGTGCAGGCCCCTAAAAATTAAAATGGGCATTGTGAAAATGTATTACAAGCATTTCGGGACAGCAAACATTATATTATACTAAAATATGCAACGCAGCAGGAAAATGTTGTTGATGTTGATGAACATGAAAGCGAAATGGTTTGGGGGAGTGAAGCAAAATCACGTCATGAAAAAGGCATAAAATGTGGCAAGCAATGAGAGGAAGTTGTGACATATTAAATATGCACCAATTAAAAGTGACAACTGGGCTCTAAAACTCACCGTCGAATCATCAAAATTTGTTCAACCAAATGAAATACAAGCCAAATATTTGAAAGGTGGCGCATTAAAAAGCCACGTGCAAAAATTATGTCAAGCTGCTTTCATTAGAGGAATGGGGAATACTTTCGACACCCTTTCGAGTTTTTATTTGCCCAGAGTCTGAGTAACTTTTGCATTAACAATCTGTGCTCGTAAAAGACAAACAACCCATCAAAAGTGATGCAAAGTCAGCCCCAAAGCTTTGGGCTAAACCGATTTGGAAATTTATTTATGCAACCCCCCAAACCAAATCCGCTCTTACACAAATTCAGAGAGACTGATCAACTTTGATTCCTCTCTAAAGGATAATAGAAAAGCCTTTCAAAGGCCAGCAAAATGTGCGCTTTTAATATTTAATGCCAGCAAAAAAAAAAATGCCATCAGACAAAAAAGTATAAAAAAGGATTTTGTTTTATTTCAGACTGTAACAAAAGGAAATTTTTTCAACATGCTTTAATGCATTCAATTAACACAAATTCATTCTATGCTGATTTTAACTATTAATTTATCGCATTTACACTTGATTTGGCAAATAATGTGAAATTCATTTTAAATCTCGCCCATAAATTAAAATCGCACACGGTTCGTCTCACTCAAACCAAAGGAAGAGTCTTAACATGTTAATTACATATAATCGTCATTAACAATTAATTATGTAGATAATATACGCACAAAGCGCAACATTTGTGTGTGTGCAGGTGCATATGTGTGTGTGTGTGTGTGTTCACTCGAGCACAATGTGACAAAATGTGACTTTTAATCAGCATGTATGTGATATTAATAAGCTCCGAACTTTAATACTTTAGAAAACGTATTTTTTTCGTTAAAAATATTCAGTATAAATTAACGTTAAATTAATTTATCCTTAATTTAATAAATTCAATTAATTTATTTTATTCTATAAAAAAGGATGTTTTATGTTTAAGTAACTAATGCATCTACTTGTTGTTCTTTTAGATATTTTGTTTAGTATGATCAACAATATTCTGTGTTTTATTAGACATTAATTAACAAATCTTTTAAGACTTTGAATTTTTTGAGTTTTTCTATGTCGACTCCAGAAGCTTAATCCCTTTTCTAAATTTCTACTAAGTAAAGAAAACTTTAAAACTCATATGTGGCTGACATCAATCATTCATCAACAGTTGAACATAAAACAAATTCTTTTTAAGGAGCTTTAAATACAAACTTTTAATCAACAAGTTTGCACTAGTGTATTATTTTAAGCTCAAGCTTTTGGGCTAACTTGAACTTTAAGGCAAGTTTGGACCTTGTTCCGCATCTAAAGAGCATTAGCCCTGAAAAATGATAAACAATGTCTGGGACTGTGTCTCTGTTTTTGCGCTTGCTAGACATTTATAATTACAACAAAAAAGTTTTCCCCTATTTACTTTATTTGTCTCTTCATTCGCATACCCATTGAAAGTAGAAAAAGAACGGGTATACCATCGAAATATCTAATTTTAAAAAAGTAGATGAAGTTATGATGGAAAATGCAGATTAATGTATGGTACAATATTCATAATATTATTTAAAGAGCGATTTTATACAGATTTGTAAGTTTAAAAGGCACAAAAACCTCTTTACATATTTTCTTAGTTTTCTATAAATATCATTTCAATCCACAATCTAGACATAATTATATATTAATTGAAAATATCAAATTTGTCTAATATATAATTATTTTATTTTTGAGGTGAACATTTCCTTTAAAAATGGAGTAAGTATTTCCAAGTTGAGCACTCTTTTTTTTAAACATTTTGAGCATGTTTCTCTTTTATGTTCTCCGTTGTGTTTTTTTGCACCGCCAGCACCACTTACTGGAACCGCACATCCCTCAGGATGCTCAGGATGCGAACACCCTGTCGTCACACACAAAAATATGATTTATGTATTTAATTTAATGCTCTTGTTGGTGTTGGTGTTGGCCTTAGTGTTGGTGTTGGTATTTGTGTTGATATTGTCGGTTTTTTAGAGGACAGTATGTGTGTTTATTTGTCAGGCGACAACGGGATAATAAGAGAAACCAGAAACGGGAATCCGGCAGACAGTCAAGCCCGGAATAGCCCGGACAGGGACGTTGTATACAAACTCGTACTTCTTTATATTATTATTTCGTTTCCTTTGCTTTAACGCTATTTGGCTGTTTTAAAGGCATTAAATTGTCGTTGTTGTTTGTTGTTGTTGTTGTTACGCCCACACAAAAGGCATAAAAATGAAAAATGTGCGGCGACTTTTGTTGCTCTTCTTCGGTTTCTGCTCCATCTTTTACTTCAGTGGTAATTATAAATAATTTGCTTGTTGTTTGTTGCTTGTTGACTGTTAAGCATTAATAAGTAACTAGACAAGAGGCCAACTAACTTGGCCTCAACGGAAATCGCCTGAATTATGCAAAATTCAAGCACAAGCAAATCAAATTTTTGGCCACAAAGTTTCCATCTTTTGTCCTTTGGTCGGATGAGCAAAGCGCAAGCAGAATGTAAGTATCTAGTACTTGTAAAACATTAGGAACACACACACACACACAGATTAAGAGCATGCAATTACCATAAGCCCAACACACACATACACATATGGCCATAAAACGAAATGTGGCCCAAAAAGAAAGAGCCAACAAGGATCAAGTGCAAATTTTTGATAATTAAACATTCAGAAGCGCCAAAATGCTTAACACAAGCACAACGAGCTCCAAATGGTGGCGATGCGGCAGGCCACGCCCATGCAATGCCAAGGGGCAACGAGGGGCTGAACTTATGCTGGCAATGTAATTAACACACAAAAATTGAAATATCCTGCCAAACACAAACACACACACACACACAGGCGCTGAGAATGCCAGACGGCTTCATTGAGGTCTAGGAAGTCACTTGTAAGAGTGTGTGTCTGTGAGTGTGTTCGTGTGTGCATGTCTCCGTATCTGTGTGCTTGTGTGTGCATGTGCGTGATTGTGTTTACATACATGAAATCGCAACAACTTTCTTTTTTTTTTTGTATTTTCGTAATTAAAAATCAGCTGCAGGATATTTTCACCATTTTCGCTAGCGAAAATTACAAGCAGTGTGTAAAACATAAACAACCATTTTCCCAGAGAGAGAGAAAGAGAGAACTCAATCCACGCGTCCTTCTCATTCTCTTCACTTCAGGGTGCCTTCTTCCCAAGTGGAGCTTTACTCTTAACCCCCTGCTGAGCGTTGAATGAATATTAAGATATGTGTAATGCAATTGAATATCGCATTTAAAATACGATTGTGTTCTTCAATGAAATGTTTTCACTGAACCGAACAGAATCGAAAGGAAAGCAATAAAATGAGGCAAGGAAAGAGTATAAAAGTCGAGAGTACATACGTACTTGTAGATACGTCTTTTTGAGATAATTATTTTAACTCAATTGTCATTTTAATAATATTTTCATATATATAATCTCTGATATACTTATTTATTATTAAATAATTAAGGTAAAATATGTGTCCAATTAAGTTATTCTTTATAATATTCCTTCCATTCACCGTCACAGGGTATACTGCTTTTAAGAATCAGGCTGAAAGAACAGGCGGATGTATGCTTAATAAATACACTGGTATGTAAATATTAAATGAAATGATTTTAATAAATAGTCAGCAAATGGAAAAGAGCTATGCGGTGAGAATTGCAGGGCATTAACAAATATTTTTATTATGCTCAAATAACAATTTCACGTCTGCTGCATTCGAGAAACAAATTTATTTATGTAATTTATTTCCCAATCATTTATTTTGCATTAATTAAATATGCTGGTTCTTTTCAAATTATTTTTCTTTTTATTAAGCTCACACATAAATATTAATATTTGTTTTTATTTCGGACAACGGGTGAGAAAAATCTGTTTTTAAGCTGCAATCCAAACAGATGAAAACATTGACTGATTTTCCGCCTTTTCTTCGGTTTCGTTTCTGTCTTTGTTGTTTTGGTGGTCGCAACAAAAACTGAAATGAAACTGGAATGAAAAGGCTTTGAGTGGAGCCGAGGATTGGGAGCGGCCTGTCTTTGACAAATTGACTTTGCTGGCAATAATAATAACAACAACCAGAGCAACAATAACAACAACAACAACAGCGGAACACTGCTCAAGTAGTAGATTCATATTGATTTCAAACGAATCTCAACATGCAAATGACAGATTTATATTTCATGCTGTCGTTTCGGCTGTCAATCAACTTGGCCAAGGTGTTGATTGATGTCTAGACTCTAGACGCAGCTGGGCTGAGGGTGAGGAGGTTTTGAGTGGGCGTTGGCTTCGGGCATTTTTATAAAACATTTCAAATATATATTTTTGACAGCTACGCACTCAGAACTCGGGGTCTCATTCCGTATTTGGGATCTATTCGTGAATAGCCGTGGGTGCAATGTACGGCAAATAGAGCGTCCCGACATAAGCCTGGACACACTTGAGTGAATGGCAGAGGGGCATAGGGGGAAGAGGATAGGGAGGAGCAGCTACTAAGCTGAGCATTAGCCATGCTTAGAAATGCTATGACGCATGCTGCGATCAATATGGAATAGGATTATGTCATATGCATGAATAAATATATACTCTTTATTAGATACATGCAGCTAGTCAAGTAAATGTTTTGGCTTTGTACAAAATTCATTGGACTTTGTTTTTATATTTACAATTTTGATTTTAAATTTTATTCTTTTGTCAAAAGAATTACTTGACACACTGTGTTTATGTGTCTTTAAATACATCACACCTCAATTCCAAGAAACTCTAAGTAACTTTGCTATTAAAATCTTAGCCTAGTTTTCATTGTCTGCAGAGCCAAAAGAAAAGAGTGTAAAAAAAGTATAATTCACAGGTGTGCAGCGCATTCACCATTCACAGGTGTGCGCACGAGCTTTTTGTTTAGTCAAGTATCGTAATTTGTTGGCATGTTTATTCATGATAGCGCAGCTAGACCGCAGACAAGAGGCAGACGAAACACAAATACAAAGCCAAAACTCTTAAAACTGTCGCGCTCTCAACCCCCTCCCGTTGCCTTTAATAATTCAGCAGTCCTTTTTAAAGGCAACAACAGCGACAGACTAAATTGAAAGCTAAAGCAGTCAGAGCTTGATGTCGCCTTAAAACCAAGCGACGATGTTCCTGTCGACGCCGACAACAGCCCCCATAAAAAACAGAAAGAACTAAAAAAAAAAACAGAGAAGAAATAAAAAGTCGTAGAGCCCGGTTAAAAACAAAGTGCTTTAAATGGTGACTCGGCTTTGGCTTTGGGGAGGTTGGACGGAAGCACTGAAATTCGGCTGAGACCAACGCGAAGGATGCTTAATGGTCTTAGTAGGGCGCTTTGCCGCCAGCTTAACCCCAAAAGGCCACCAAAAAGGAGGCTAAGCTTTATTTATGCGCCAAAAAGGTATGGAAATTCCACGCAAGCACTTACAGTATTCCAATAAAATACTGCTATGCAATTTGAGATGATATAAAAATAAAGAATGTTACAATAAACAGAACCAATTCTTAAAAAATGCAATAACTAGTATCCCTTGATTTCAGTTAAATTAAAAAATGTATGAAGAGAAAAATATATCAAAAAGTAAATTCTCTATGAGCTTCCAGATATTTTGAATATATTTATGTCAGTAAAAATTTTATTTAATTTTATTTTCATTCCTATCAATGCATATTTATTTAAAAGGCTTCTACAGAAATTACTATATTTAAATTTTTAATGTTTAATTGATTTCATATTTCAAGAAACTTGAAATGAGTTTCTAATTTCTGTCATTGAAAACTAAATATGGAATTATCTTGGCTTCAGTTTTATTCTCCAGCAATAAAATCTATGAAAGTATATTTTTAGCTGAAAGCACACACAGAAATTAAAGAGTGTCCTCCTTTAGGGTGAACCACTCAAATGTATTTGGGAAGTTTAGGAAGGTACTTCAAGCATTTACTGCTATTTATTATTTGTAAATTTTGCTGTCATGCTTAAGGGTTTTATATAGGAAGCTGTTATATGACTTGGTGGCTTTAATATGACTTCAAAGTAAGTGAATTTGCAAATATAGTAAAACTATTTCAGAGCTATTCTGTATAAAAAGCGTCTACATACGTTTAGTCATAAATTAAGCAAAGTGGGTGTAATACAAAATGCTGAACATATAGTGTAAAGGTAAAAGAGTTAGAGAATGCATAAATTTACAAAAATTTGCTTATATATTATTGACTATTGCCTGGAAAACTGAACTTATCCAGCCTGTTTAAAATGAAACTTTCGCACAGCTGTCAGTTTTTCCAGCGAATCAGAGACTTTTCATAGACTTTATCTGTGCGAGTATGTGTGCGTTTTTATGTGTTTGGAGGGGGCATCAGGTAGCCATAGAGCCAGTGCCTAGGGAACTCGCACAAACGAAATAATCCAATATACATATTGTATTGTGCGATAATACTCAGCAAGAGGTGGCAGAAGGGGGGAGAGTGCTCTGACTGAAGCCAGGTGAGTTTTCCTTTTCATTTTTTCTATTTTTTCTCGCTTTTTACTGTTTACCTAGGTTGGTCTGTTGTTGGCACAATCCTACCATGTACAATATCTATCTACGTATGCCATTCGGATACGAATACGAATAGGAATACGGATACACTCCACTCGAGTGCGTTCATTTACATTTTTTGCAATTTTTAGGCAGTTTTCTGCATGGCAAAACAAACAAACCCGCTTCGAAATTCAACGGAAATCATTTCAATTTTCAGATACTGCGCAAAGAATTTCCATATATGTTTGTACATGAAAGTATGTGTGTGTGTGCATACTGCCCCCAGCAATGTGCATATCAATTGCAAAGTTAAAACTCACACAAAAATTTCATTAAGTTAAAATGCGCTAAAAATGCCAGGAAATCTTTCGATATTGAACTTTATTTGATTTACTCTTAATAAAGCCACAAAACATTTGATTAACTATGTAACTTAATTCAACTGCTAAATAAGTTGTTAATTCTTTAAGCTTTATTTTTAAAATATAATATATTAAATAAAATAAAATTTAAAGAAATTAAATCTTAAAAAAAATTCATATTTAAAAATAAAAAGAATTATTCAAATCAAAAGAAAAGTATTTTTGCTGAATTAAATTTAATTTACATTAATATTTTATCTTGAATTGAGTGCCTTAACAAATATTGAATTGCTATTAATTTATTAACCTATTTATTTGTTTATAAATCTAAAACTTTTTTTTATGCGTTATGGCTTAAATTATATCTTAAAACCAGCTTCTTAGTAAAATACACTTTATAAGTATTGAATTACAATTAAATTAATAATACAAAACAAATGGGAACGCTACATTTGCCAAATTGAACTGCTGATATTCATTTCATTTGTTTACCCATTTTTGTCAATCTCGGCAAAGTACAACAAATAAAAATTTATTTTGATTACAAGTGCCGGGTGGATTCGTGTGCCAAGGATAATAGTTTGCAATGTTTAGCAGGCGTCGCCTGGATTTTGTGGTCCATAACCGTTGGCTGCTCCGACTGCCAACTGGCAACTGCTGTCCAGTTGTCCAGCTCCACTAGAAGTGGGCAAATGTCCAAGACTGTTGGGGGAAGGTTCTCCTTCTGCTGACTGTCTCCTGGTGATGTTTATTTTTATGTGACAATGCAAAGTAAGTGCACTCGAGTTGTGCTCCCGGCCTACAATCAGCTGGCAGCTGCTCAGTGCGCGATAATTAACATTTGTTACGCAGGTCAACAACTACACACACACACTACACTACAAACACACTCCACTACATGAATGCGTAAAGAGAAGAACTGTATAAAAGTCAGTGAGCTTTAAAATTGGCACGGACTCGACTCTCGCTCAATTACGGGAGTATGAGAAGTTCCATTGGCTGCTGAGTTGCCTTTGCACGGCCATTAGCCCGGGCACGGAATCGGGAATGGAAATGGGATTGGGATCGGGATTGGGACTGGGAATGGGCATGTGTCTGGGAGTGAGCATGGCTGTGACTGTGGCAGAGTTCCGCCTTCAGTTCCGTTTTGTATGCATGCCATAATTGTTTGGCTAGGAAAAATAGCAGCTCGCAGATGCCAATCAATGAGAAGCCCGCTATGATGCCGCAGATGTTGCCAATTGTACCTGGAAGCAAAGGAGGAGCACAGTATATACATACGAATATATAAACAGCATACATACATATGCAAAATTGTAATATACAGCAGAACTCACTGAAGATCTCATACCAGGCATTTTTAATAATCTGCCGAAAGTATTGAATGTGCGTTTCGGCAAAGTAAATACGCACAACGGCCAACTCGGAACTGTCATGGCCATAACTGTTATTGGCATCCATGTTGTTGCTGTTGCTGCAAAATTAAACTCATTTATGGCAACTGACGAAGGGCAAACGGATGTCCCAAAAAGTATCTTAATATCTGAAAACTTTCACATCGAAAACGTAGCAAATATGGCGAGCAAAAACTACAAGAACAAACTTTTAAATTCACTCTGAATAAACTAAATAAAATTTAACTAAGTAGAATTTTCTTAAAAATATTTCAATGAATTAAAAAATTAAAGCTTGCGCTTACACGGGCTTATATAAACCATTGAGGGCCAGCGCCATGGCACCTCGGACACGGTAGCGAATCTCCGAGCAGGAGGCCAGACAGTGGGGACAGTAGAGGGCATCCTCCAGCTCATGCTCCAGTCCAGTCATGTTGACGCGACTGGTGATGACATTCAGCCATTTAACTATAACACAGATCTTGGATCACAAATGTTCAATGACTGCTCCCTCGACAAACTTCGAGTACTCGTACTCACACTTATAGCGCCTCAGGCACTCCATGTGCTGGAGGGTACAGAAAACTCGCCCCACGTTGCCCTGAATGAAGAATATTGGTATATTGTAGGGCAGACATCCGCACAAGCTGAAGATACTGCGGGCTCGACAGGCGGAGATACATTTGCTGAATGTATATCGACGATTGAAGTCGTGGCGCAGTTTTGTGTTCTCATCCTCAAAGAGGCATTTGCGCTGCAGATTGACGGACTCAATGATTGACTGACAGTTGACTACCACTACGTCTTCGACTCACCACAGTGGGACTCATGTGACGCGCCTCGGGAACTGTTTCAAAGATTTTCGGATGCAAGGGCAACTGAGTGTTTTCTCCACAGTTCACAAATCGCAAGGAAACGCTGCCAGATTGCGGATCAGGATAATTTCCGGGCTCATAGATAAAAATCTGCTTAAACAGTTAGGTAAGCTGAGAATTGCATTTACTTGGATTCTCTTTCTCACCGCAAATCCATCTCGCTCGTGTAGATTATAGAAAATATCGTTTTGTGAGGTCTTCAGTGTTAGCGATAGACCCATGTCGGCTCCAAAGAAACGCTGGAAATAAGGTCGTTCCTTAAAGTATCTGAAAGAGGAACAAAGGTGTTTAGTAGATAAGAAATTATATAAATGGATACGTAAAAAAATTGGATGTCAACTGCAATAAATATTTCTTAACATACTTTTCTTCGATTTAGAACTTTCAAGACCTTCCAATTTTTATGACCTTGTCAAAACTAGGGTGATTGTAATGAACAATGCCATTTTGATGATAATTTAAAATTCGTAATTGATTATTTTGTTAATTTACAAAACTTATTTTTTCGATTATTTTCTTTTTTTTTAAATATCAAACTATGATAACTCTAGGAAAATTTATTGTCAACTTGGTCACATTTTAACTTCTTTTTTAATTATTCATCTTTTTTTTTTTTTTTTTAATGACGGGAAATTTTTAATTTTGCGTTTCATTCCTAAGAACTTAAAAACACATGTTTGACTACAATTGACGGAGGGGAATCGAACCCAGTTTTTCAAACTGAAAGTTCTAATTATGTGATAGGTCGGCGAATCTAACCAGTGAGAAATTCAAATCATGCGATTAATTTCATAAAATAAATAGATCTTCATACTTTCCACGCAGATTGAAGGTACAGCAGAATCCATAGCTAGTCAACGACTCCTTAAACTGTCTCAGACAATCAAAGGACTTGCCAGCCAGGCGACAGGACACAAACATATCACTGCAATTGGGGGTCAAAGCTCGCATGCGTTTCTTGGTATTAAAGAACAGTTCATCGGGTTCGGTATCAAGGACATCAAGGAATCCCTGAAGTTTCAGCACCCTATCGTAGTCGCCCAATTCTGTGGGGCCGTAATACATGCCAAAGGCATGAAGTTCCTTGTAAAAGAAACTCGCATTTCTCTGCTTGGGATCCTTGTCGCTGCTGTAGAGGAATGATTTAAAAATATCTAAATAAATTAAAGAGAATTTTTACTTACAGTTCCTGGGCATAATTGCGGACAGCGCGACGGGAAATGCGATTCATGGTGCAAACGGAGACGGCGGGCAGATCGACATTACTCACCGGATACTGCTGATTGTATATGGTGGTCACCAGTGCCTCCGTGTTATCCTTGTACGTGTGCCAAACGAATGCGATTAGCACACTCAGCGCAGTTATATGGAAAATCAGCCAGAAAAAACTGTGGGGTCTAATTGAAAGGACAACGACGGCAGGACGGCACTGATAAAGCTACTTACCGTTCCTGAATGCGATATCCGTGCTCCACTAATTTGCCATAACAATGAAACGAGAGATTTTCCAGCAAATCCTTTAACGCAGCGGCAAACGACAATTTCTGTGGAACAGTTTCCTCCTCGCGAGCCGCGACAGGTGGATTATTGGTGGTGGGTCGGGTGGGTCTGGTCGGTATCCACCAGACGGCGTGTCCAACCGCCAAACGTTGCTGGAGCTTTCGCTGTTCCCGTTCTTTAATTGCTACCATGTTTGGCACTCACTCAGCCCGTTTCTGGATTGCAACTGTTGCGGCTGTCGACGCATTGCGACTCCTTTTGTAGGCCGACCTCCAACAGTCGCCGATTGTCCTGTCATTGTCATGGTCATGGGGCACAAAAATGAGGTGGAGGAGATCCCCTACATGTTGGCTCATTTTAATGAAAATTTTGCAGTCATGTCGTGCGTGTTGTTGTAATTAGGCCTCGTGTTCCAACTTATTGCCAACAAATTAACTGCGACATGGTACGTGGTGTTCAGCCAATGTTCTGCTGCCTTTTCCATTTGCCCCATTTCTAGGCCTGACTCTCGATTCGTCTTGGCAATTTCCCTTAATTGTCAACAATTTAAAATGAAATTAGTTAAACGCGCGTTAAATGTCAGCCGAAACGGAAACATCATCATCAGCGCCAGCGCCAGCAGGACTCAAGTAGGTCATGTCCTTTCTGATTTCAGGTTCCACTGAATACTTTTTAAGCATAACAAGCCAGGATAAATATTGTTAATGCGGATAAATGTATTTTTATTCCCCTTTTGCCTTTTATAATGATTTTGAATATACATAGATAAATGTATTTTTATTTGAAGTAAGCTAGTTATAATATAATATTAAGTTAAGTAGATAGATAAAAAATATTAAAACAATTGGAAAAGAAAACTGTGTTTTCAAAAATCTCTGCTTTAGTTGGAAATTATAAATATTCACTATATGTTTGTTAAAAAAACGAATTTTCGGATTTTCTTTTCTTTTCTTTTCTTATTAAATTTTTTTGAGATAAAAGATAAATTCTCAGAATTGTCTTAAAAAAATAAGTAAAAAATCTTTTAATTAAAAAATGTGTGAGTTCTAATTTGTATCTTTACTTAATTTAATATTTAAGGATAAATATGTAGCTTGGTGGCATCGAATATCCTGGCCTTGTTATTTGCCTTATTGCGATCTATTATACGATTACAGGCCATATAAAACATCTTAAAAAAGTGATAAAGCAACTCGAAAATGGCGACCAAAGAAAATCCCATTAAAATCGACAAAATATTTCCAATGGTGCCTGAAAAAGGAACAAATCAATGACACAGTTACTCACAATTACAGTTACTCACAATTACTTACTGAATATCTCAAACCATTCGTTGTTCAGCAATCTCATATAGAGTTGGGCATAAGGTTCCCCAAAATAAACTCTCAGCACGGATATATCAGAAGTAAACTCTGTATCATTATTCTCATTGGGCTTGAGAGTAACTAGATAGTTGTCAATGGGCAACATGCTCATGGAAATGCGATACTGAACATCATTACACGAAGGCAGGCAGTGGGGACAGTACAGTGCCTCCTCGATTTCACGTTCCAGACCCGGAATTCTCACCCGTTCAGTTAGCACATTGTTCCACTTGACTGCAATTAGAGATTAATAAATAAAAAAGAATTACTTGTAGCTTTAAATGACTCACATAGGTACTGATTGAGGCAGGAGATGTGGGTAAGTGTGCAGTAGACGACACCTTCCAGGGTCTCCACCAGCTCCAAAGGCATTTGAAAGGGCAAACAATTGCACAAAGCGATAATACTTTGAATCCGACATCGGGTGATACAGTTGGGAAAGGTATAAACGTATTTATTTTTAACGCTGGGCGTATCGGACTCACTATGAAAGTAACATCGACGCTGGAGGAGAAGAGAATTCACTAATAAGTCATCATTTTATACTGAGTACTTACTCCTGTTGGTGAAAAAGAGTTTAAACTCTTATCGGTATCAATGACACGAGGAAATATTTTTAGAAAACTTTCCTCCCTCTGTCCAGGAAACATTTCCAGTGCATTTGATGAGGCAATCGATGCGTAATTGTTTGCATCATGAATAATGACAATGTATCCATTGGTATTCAAAACGGGAGCAAAGTAATCCTCATGACTTGCATTAAGCACAACCGTTAGACCCTGAGCCTGGCTTGCAAATCGATTTTTAAAGTCCCGCGTCTTCAGTCTGACAGATAATTAAAGGTATATGTAACAAATATATTGATATAACAGACAGAAGCTGTTACCTATTCTGAGTGTTAAAAGTACAACAGGGTCCGTATTTGGTAAGACTTTCCTGAAAGGCGGCCTCAGTGAAGCAGGGTATATCAATGTTGGACAAGCTGCACTTTAATATGTAATCCTGACATCTGGGCGCCAGCTGAAATAACATGATTATTAAAGTCACTTATTGTTTGAATTTAAATCTTAACATAATTAGCTTATTTTAAAATTTAAATTAAATTAGTGAAATCCAATAAAAAAATATATTTAATATAATAAATAGAAATTATTAGTTTTAATTGCTATAAATAACTTACCATTTTCATAATGCGACGAGTATTGAAGAAGGTTTCATTGTTCCAGGTGCCAAAGAGATCTAAAAATGCTTGAAAATTAAGATACTCCTCAATATCACCTGTGTCACTTCCCAAAAAATACAATTTGCTGAGATGTTTTAGCTGATCAACATAATAAGTCAACTCACGAACCGAAGGATCATTATTTTGCCTGAGGAAAGACAATCAAGTGAGGCCAAAAAAGAGTTGGGCTTGGGGCTACTTACAACTCGAGGGCATAGTTGATGACGGCCTGTCTGGAGAGGCGATTGTTGGCACATATTGACACAGCCGGAAATGGCACATTTTCGACGGGATAGAGTGGATCCTTCAGATTGATGACAAAGTACTGAGCGATAAATTGCTCCCAGGTAAGTAGAAGCACAGCCAGCATTGTGAAGAACATGGTCATGTGCACCGCCAGCCAAATTAATCTGCAAATAAACCAAAACCAAGAATGGAGAATGAAAGAATGGTTTGAGTATGAAGCATCCACACAGAAGGTAAGATAAACGCACATGGCACACGGCTTTGAGGTAAAAACGGAAACGGAAATGAAATATGTGAAAAATGCATTGCAAAAGCGGAACAAAATGAGTTGAGACGATGACGCTGACGATGACGTTGGTGATGAGGAGAATGACAGGGGGACAGCTGTGGAGACAAAAGATATCAGAGTCTCTGTGTAAATTGCAACAGCAAATTTTCTATGGGACCACGTTGCGTATGAGTAATGTCGCATCAATGGCAGCAATGGCAACGTCAAGTTGTCTTTTTATCTGTCGCCCACCTCTCCAGCAGAGTTAACTCCGGTGCCACCAGCTTGTTGTATCCCTGCAGGGATATATTGCGCACCAATTCCACCATATCCAGATAAAAGCTGGAGCCAAGCGATGTCTTACGCCCACCGTCATTGCCGCCCACTTTGCCGGCATTCGGATTTTTAATCCACCAGATGGCATTGGATGTTGATTCAATATTAACCATTCGAGCGCACAATTTTAACGATGATGTCAAAGTACGAGAAATTCGCGTTCCCAATCGCGTTCGCGTTTATTCTTGTCCTTGTCCTTGCTTGTGTTGTCCTCGCTGGCAACTGAGCGTCTTTGTTGCCTTTCAGCAGCACGACCATGCAGTGGGCGTGGCACGGTCCTAATGTAAGTTTGTCATTAACGTATGTTTTAATTGCCGTTAAGTTTACTGGGCGGCACTGCATAATGGTTAAAGTTTATGATTGCTTAAAGTAAAAAAAGTGCAGCATACTTTCAGGCGGGTGATTAATTTGGAACAATTTCAAAGTGAATGAACGTTAAGAAAACGATTTAATGGAAATAATATTATAGAAATTTATTGTTTTACTCCTATCAAGACAGCAGAATATTTAACGTCGACTAATATCAGTCGGCAAATTAAAAATAAAACAAGAAAATAAACATATAAAATATTCAATTAAATTATATTTTATAAAATTTTATATTGCATTAACATATTTGCATTAAAGCTTATTTAAATCTAATTTTATGTTTTTAACGTCCTGATGGCCAAAAGGGTTGTCCTGGATAGTTGCGGGAGCCCACAAAGGCGTATTGATTGGGATTAATGACACGAGCAATGTCCGTATAAGTGCGCCCAGAACGTTGTGATTGGTATCCATATCCATAAGCAGGCCAACAAACAGCCAGGGATAGTTGTGTGAACCAGGCCAAGAGCAGGAGTAGTAAGTTATTTCCTTGCAACGGAGACATTCTGTTTCTAGAGATTGCCGTTAAGAACTGCGCCTCAATGTCGTCGAGTAGAAGCTTTTTATATGGTTTACACCTAGTCTGTGGCCAGAAGAGCATTTCCATTCGGATGCCGATTTATCGATCAGGTTTCTTGCCATTGTGACATGCGTCGCACGTACTGTTATTCCATTGTCAATACTCTCCTTCTCGCGTGTCTCGATGTGGATCTCCAAGTTGTTTCATCCCGTCAAAATGTCATTCACACTGCGATCGTTAAGTTATAAATATCAACAATCACGTTTTTTACTCAGAACCAAGCAGAGTAGATGAGTGTACACTCATAGATCTGCACCGATCTTAGTTTTTAATACTCGACTGCATATAAAGTGTGAATGATTTGTCTAAACGAACATAAGTCTAACTATTTAAACAGTAATTAACATCATAGTCTGTCAAATGACGTAGGTGCGCCTTTCTTTATGTTTTTTTAGCTCGTAACAACGACAAGATCTATGCATTCCAGAACTAATGCATATATTATGCGAACACCTGTAATTTTGTTCACTTCCTGCAATTTCATAGTGGTCTAAGGGGAACAACCATCTGACTGTGCACTTGATTCGCATAGTTATCTTAAGACAATTCAGAAATATCACTAAGTGAATCACATTTGCGGTGCTTATGTATCATAAAAACCAGTATTTCAATTCTGTACGTAATTAACGGACTGTACAAAGTATTTAAGTAATGCTGTAAATGAATTTTAGGAAAAAATATCTTTTGATCTGTCTCACCAAAAAAACTAAGAAAAGTTAAATGCAGCTGAAACAGTTGACTGTGAGTTAATAATATTCTCCAATTTATCATGATCATTTGTCACCTGTGTAAGACTCGTTATAATTTTTTTTGGTTAATTTTGTAATTAATGTTTGGAGGAAATTTATTGAGTTGGTTAAAAAACTTAGTTACCAATTCATTTTTAAAAGCTGATCAAGTTTAGAGACATCAAAGTTTATAGACAAAATTAATATTATTACTAAATTAAAATGTTATATGTATTCAAATTAATTAAAATATAATAAGTTTTGGAAGACAGATACATATATGTATGTTCATAATATACGAGAAGAGCGTAACAAAATCAAATAAATTAATTTGTAACTAGTGCATTAATATATAAGAAAATTATTGTAGAATGGAGGTTTGTGCCCTGTCCAAATATTCCAAGTAGTTATATTTAAATGTACTGTAATTATAACCAAGAAATTACTTAAGATTACTTATACTTCACGCTAAACCAGACAGTACTTTAATTCATTGCACTTGCTTCAATGAATTACTTATTTTAAGTACGTAATAAAATGTACAAAATTCAGTTTGCTGGGCGTGATTCGCGTGACACTCCCATCTCTATAACTGACCTAGTCGCAGCTCCGTCACGTACCATCGATGAGTCTCACTCGGCTAGTGCTAACTACTTATGTTTAATGTCTCTGCCACATATGTACATGAATATGTACGATAATAAAGTTAAATTTACACGACACACTGTAAATTAAGAGCACTTGTAAAAGACAAGCTCAGGTCAAAGTTTCAATTTAAGAAATAATACAAAAACATATTTAGAGTTAAAGTACATATAATTATAATTCTATAATTTTTATTCTGGTTTATTTGCGGCACATTCGTCATACAACATTCAATTTGCTTATACCATAATTTAGTAGGTAATGAGTTTTATTATTCAACCCCACAGGTGGGAATAGGGAGCGTTTGGAATGTAACGTCCAGAGCCGAGTCCGAGGTATCTATCCGGAGCAAGAACACGCGCTATTTCGGAGTAGGTGCGTCCTGTGCGCTGACGACTTCTCGTTGGGCGGGTGTAACCTCCATAACCTCCAGAATTGCCATAGCCTCCATAGTTTCCATATCCACCATAGTTTCCATATCCTCCAGAGCCACCATAATAATTGTTGGAATAGCCAGAAGCATAGCCTCCTCCGTAATCTCCATAACCAGGACTTCCGTAATGCTTTAGTCCTTTCAGGGCCTTGAAAAACAAGGCATTACTTGACTCCAGGCAGTTTGCCCACAGACAAATGAAAATCATCAGAATAGGAACTTTCATGTTGTGTGTTATTCTTTTCGAAGTTCGTCAGAGTTCTGTGACAATCTTCAGACAATTCACATCTATTTATACCCTGCGAATGGAGTCGGGAGTGTGGATTGGATGACACATGGCGATCTTAATGGTTTTATTTTAACGTCCACCTGGATCACTGGAGATCTGCTGGCATAATGCTAATGCCCATCCAAGTAGCAACAACTTTAATGCATTACCATGAATTACTTGGACGTTAACAGATGGAGCCACAAAGTTGAGCATGCAGAGCACGTACGTGATCAACGCACCGCTCGGCAAGAAGCGGATCCAGAGACGATACGATAAACAGCAACCCTCTTCATCGGTCATCTGTCCATCCGTCGCGTATTTCCTCTCAAGCTTTTTGAGCTCAGAGCTTTTTTTCGGGCATTATATTATTTTTGTTTACAATTTAGATGATCACATAATACGCATTGTTAGAGAGTAAATTTTACGATGTCTCATCTTGCATTGATTAGCGCCAGTGTTGCCGTTTTCTTAAAAGAAAACAAAAAACTCACCACTTAATTTTTGGAAATAACCACTTGGTAATGACTAAAAACCCAGCAAACTTGTTTTGAGCAAATTTAATCATTTTATCTTAAGAAACATTCAATGTTCCTATTTCTTTTATTTATTTAACTATGCACTTAAATCATATGCATCTTCGAAATTTTAAGTCTCCGTCAAATTTTATTCGACAAGTTTGTTTCAGACATCATGCAACTCTGATGAAATTTCAAAATCCTTTAAAATTTGAACTGCAATTGACTGATAAGTGATTTTGTTAAGAATATTAAAACTCTTTTAAAAAATTTAATTCATCTCCACTCTAAAGCGATGAGTTTTCCTACGAAGGACAAACACATATCGGCCTTATTTTAAAGTTAGAATATTTTTTAATCAAAATTGGAAAGTATTCCAAAATAAACCAAAAAAATAAACTAAATGATGAAAAAACCCCCAAATAAGCAATTAACCACTAGCAAAAATATAGTACTGAATTTAGTGGCAAAACAACCAAAACGTCAACACTGATTAGCACTAAATCAGTCGAGCAAAAACAAACAAACGGAAGACAGGTTTTGAATACAGATCTGATCGGAGCGATCTCTTTAAGCATAACACCAGCCACACTCTCCCCTCAGTTAGAATTGTCATCTCTTGGCGCATGGGCGCTCAAATAATTCCGTTCAGTCCGTCGCGAACATGACGCGAATTCGATTAAATATTTTAGCGGCCTTCGTGGCGTGTCTTCTGCTCGGAATCCGCACGTGCTCGGCCCAGTTTGCCATTGCAACGTCATCGGCATCCGCGGGTGGTGCAGTGGCGTCTGCCGGTGGAGTCACCGCCGTGGCGCAGTTGCCACAATTTGGATTTGGCTCGAATGGATTTGGCTTTAACGGATTCGGCTTGAACACCAACTTCAACCCCTTTAACAATTTCCCAGCTAATAATCGTCGCGGCAATAGACCTGGCAATGGACGCCCGGCACCAGCTCCCCCTATGCAGTGGAGCATCAACTGGAACGGAGGCGGTAGACAACCAGCTTCTGGTTGGGGCAACTGGGAGAGTCAAGGAGGCAATGGAGGATGCGGCTTCAACTGCGGACAAACTGGACCTGGTTGGAATGGAGGAGGTGGTAATTGGGAATATACTTCTTGGGGGAGTGAAGGAGGAAGTGCAGCACCTCCTGGATGGGGAAATGGAGGAAGGCAACCACCAGGTTGGCAAAATGGAGGAAGGCAACCACCAGGTTGGCAAAATGGAGGAGGACAACCACAACCAGGTAGGGGAGGTGGAACCGCATATCCACCACCGGAATGGGAAGATGCAGGGGGACAAAATCCAAGCGTTCCATCTAATGGCAACAACAATGGACAACCACGTCCCGTTAATCCACAACCACCAAACAACAAACCACAACCAGGTAGGGGAGGTGGAAACGCATATCCACCACCAGAATGGGGCAATGGCAACAACAATGGACAACCACGTCCCGTTAATCCACAACCACCAAACAAGAATAACAATGTCAATCCTCCCACACCAAAGCCAACACCACGACCCACTAAACCACTGCCCACCACTAATACCACTCCCGACACGCTCATCATTGGCAAGAATCCGCCACCAATAATTTCACCCACTCCCCCGCCAAAGCAGGGAGACACACTGATCGTTGGCACAAATCGCCCACCGCTGGTGCCACCACCACAGCCCACTCCATCACCACAGCCTACACCAACCACTTACTCCCATTCCATAGAGCGCTCCCGACTGCGTCACATCATCTTCCCCAGCTCACTGCAATATGTGCCAAATCCCATAGAGGAAGCTCCAGCGGAAGGCATCGACATCCGTAGATGAGATTGGAGAAAAAACTGTTAGATCGATCAGTTATGACTGCCAATACATATATACACAAATATTTACAGTTATGGTTATACATATGGCACAAGAAGAAATAAAACATTTGGTTAAAAATTAAATAAAAGTGGATATTTATTATGAATAGTATTTTATTTTCAGAAAGGGGTCTTCGGACTTGGAAATTTCACAGACAATTTGTTTTCTTATCATTATTTAAATGACCATGACTGTAGATATGTATTTTTTGTAGATCTAATAATTATAAGTGTTTGTATGTGAATTGGCACGGCTCAGTAAACTCAGGAGAACTCGAGTTCTCTCTCTTTTCAAAGTGAATAAACTGAGTAAAGTGAATATTCGTAAACAGAAAACAGGTTCGTTGAGTGGACAGACAACATGAAATAATTATATACAAGAGAGAAGGGCATTCAATTTATTAATAAATTATGTACTGTATTTTGGCTTATAAATATTAAAGTATCATCATTACAAATGAATATAGGAGGTATTATGATCACAAATGACTTTTAGTAGCCATGTTTTTGGTAGCCACCCACAGAGTTGTGAGCTGTGCCAGCTGATCTTCCATATTGCTGTCCATAGTTGGGAGCGGAGTGTTCGTAGTGATTATGATTAGGATACTGCGGTTCGGGATAATAGCCTTTATAGGATCCCTGGGCGGGTGCTTGGTAATAGTCTTGGGGAGGTGACTGGTAGCCAGCATTGCCATAACCATGAGAGCTGCCTCCTCCATAGTAGTAGTCATAGCCATGATCGTAGCCCTCCTGTATGAGTGGACCACTTGGATGCACCGGATGAACGGGATAAACGGGATGTGGCGGATGTACTGGATGTGGCGGATGCACTGGATGTACAGGTCTGTATGGCTCCGGGTGAGCGTAATGTGGTCCATCGTCCAGCACGTTCAGCAACACCTCAGCCATCCGATCGAATGTGGGCGTGGCCTCTGAGCCCATTACGAGTAGAAGCACCAGGAACGGTAATCCAATGACGAGCTGCATCTTCACTACAATTTATTATTTGTTTGACGATCAATGAGCGATTGATGCATGCTTATATAGCATGGAGTACACAAGCTGATAACTGTGAATATATGTGATTATATATGGACTATATATATAAATCCATCATATAATATTTGCAGCAATAATCGGTCAACTGAATGAACAGGCGAGGTCGTCCAATTGGCAAGGTCGTTCACTAAAATTCCTAGAAAAATTAAACCAAGGTCTGTTTACAGCTTTTGTCTAAAAGATTTAATTAAATTTTGGAACTCTTTCTAATATAAACAAAAAAAAGAAGGTTTTCCCGTATCGGCGAAGTATTGATACTCTTAAAAAACTCTCTATTGTAGGAAAAGATTTATATATTTTCAATATGCTACAAAATTTGGTCGAGATACAGGAGTGATCTAAAGTATTTACACAACACTTAAAGTTAAATCTACTCATAATTTGAACTTACTTCATGATAATTTCATTTTCAAAATTTTTCAAAAATCTCTTCGCTAGTATCTTTTATAATTTTTTGAAAACTGCTAAAACACTTTTTCCTCATTTTCATACAAAAAGTGTCTTTTTGCAGTTTTCAAAAAATTATAAAAAATACTAGCAAAAATATTTTTGAAAAAAAAAATTTTAAGACACTATTTTAATTGTTTGAAGAAACTTTTTGCATCAAAACATTAATCGTTTAGAGCAGCGGTGGGCGCAAAATTTGACCTCGGGAGCTCTACAACAACAACCACAACAACAACTACAACAAAAACTACGACAACAACCCTTTTCGTTTCTACCTACTTTTACGACCTACCCAAATGTGTGAGCAAAAAATACACTAAGCAAAATTATTGAGTAGGCAATAATACAAAATACAATTATAAGAAAAAAAACTAACTAGTAAAAATTACACTTTCTCAATACCTAATATATTTTTTCATTCAGTGTACAAAAAGAAGCGTCGAATGCCTCGACTCGAGCTGCCTGTGTGCGTTGTTGTTGCTAATGCCTCGACTCGAGCTGCCTGTGTGCATTGTTGTTGCTAGCTTGCTCGCGAGTTGAGCGTGTCTAATTGCTTTTATGACGGGCTGCCTGTGTGCGACTTCACGGCGCCGAAAAAAGTTAGGAGCTGCCGCATAGCTCCCAGAGCCTATACTGCCCGCGCCTGGTTTAGAGCCGAGGACAAAAGTTGAAGTTGAAAGTAAAAAACACTAGAAATATTCAATGGGTACTCAATGGGTTAAGAAAACTTTTATATTATTCAAACGGAATTTAAATGAACTTTCCATTAATACCAAAATTATTATGTAGTAAGTTAAAATTATGAGTAGATTTAACTTTAAGTGTAAAGTAAAGCCATACCAAATATACAATCTGTGACTTTGGCTAAGATATCTCAAGAAACAACAAAGTTTAACATATAATAGGTTTATTTATGACAGATCTTACCTATGACAATTGTATGATATAGTGATCCAATCCGGCTAACTTCGTTTGTCTGCTGCAAAAAGCTGGACCTGTATCTAAATTCATCAAACTAGCTTAAAAACTGAAAGAATAATTTGCAAAGAAACTAAGCTTTGTCCTAATGGGAACATAATTCGAATACCCTCGGCAAGGGTATATTGAGAGAATTCCGAATACGTTCTCTCGAGATACCCGTGTTGTTATTCATTCCTCAATGAATCTGACCTTATAGATAACCCCAAAGCAGACGCTCGGCATCGCATCAACTTTAAATACTTGTCGATTCAGGTTTGAAGGTCCAGTTTCATTGTAGGCATCAACATGCACTGGGGACTTGTCTACATAGAGCTGCTACTCGTGCTGGCCATCGGCCTGACCCAGGGATCACACTTCTCCCGCGACGAGAGCAGCGAGGACGCCCAGACCGAATTTAATGTGGCCTCCACCTTGAAGGGCGGCATCAGCAGCAATCGCCACCATGCGCGTGCTCATCTCAACTCGCAGCTGTATCCGGAGATAACGCAGCTACCCAGTCAACAGCCAAGTGCTGGGTATTCATCAGCTGATATCGATGAGCCATCGGCACATGAGAGCGGCGGCAGTGGCATTGGCACCTTGGATGTCCATGTGGGTCCGCCTGGCAATCGTGTAGTTGCTCCTGGCAATCGGCAGATCGGTATTTATCCAGCTGCGCCTGTTGGCGGAACAGCTGGATACCCAGCTCCGCCGTCAGGCTATCCAACTGTTGCTTTCAATATACCCAATCCGAATCCATATTCCGGTCCTGGCAATCAGAGGGGTGTGCCCAGTACTTATCCAGCTCCACCTGTGGGAGCACCAGTTGGATACACAGCTCCGTCGTCAGTCTATCCAACACTTGCTTTCAATATACCCAATCCGAGTCCATATCCAGGCCAATACTTTCCACAGTATCCCACGTATCCACAGCCAGCGCCATTCCCAGTCTATCCCGGCTATCCAGGACAACAGCCAGGCTTGCCAGCGCTGAGCTATCAGAACCAACAACACTTTGCACCATCCCAGCCACGCGAGCACTTTGATCGCAGCTTCACCATGAACACCGAGTACAAGGAGGATGGGGTGCACAAAGGACCCTTCGAGGTGCTCAACAGTGGTTTCGGAGGCGGCTATAATGGCGCCTTCAATAGGCCAGGTTACTGAAAGCAAAACAAAAACAGATAAATAAATGTATGGTCATAAGTTAGGTGTAAGCTTACACACCACACTCCGAGGCAGCTGCTCCTTGCTCCTGCTCCTTGTTCCTCAATAAACTTGATTTGTGCACGCCCAGACCAAAGTAATTAGCAATGTTCACGGCGTTGCACCTTGAAGACGACAGCGGAACACGGGGACAACTTTAAGCCATTGTCCTGTATACATATACATATCTATCTATCTATGTACACATAAATAAGGACACCCTACCTTGCGAACCGGAAAAAAAGAATAAAGTGAAAAAAACTGAAACATGCATTTGAGTTTCAGTTGCTTCATAATTTTGTTAAGGAAGCACACAAAGGAAATAAAACTACCTGGCTGCAGGCAGCCGAAAAAAGAAGAAACGAGCACACAATAGGAAGGAGCACGAAGAAGGACGAAGGACAGACGTACAGCCGACAATGAAAGGTGGTAGAAAATCAACGTCAAGGAGACAGACAGACAGACAGGCACAAAGACAGACAGACAGGCCCTTTTTCAGGCTCAACTGCAGCGCTAGAAATCGCTGGGTTATTATGTATGTATGTATGTATGTGATTTGTTGGACAAAGACGATTACGGGAACGGGATCGATGTCGACAATGTCGACGTCTTGCGGCGCATGCGCAGCCTGCCCAAAATCAATTTGGCGCTAAAAATGTGCAGACAAACGCGCCAAAAAAAAACAAAACATAAAATCAGACCTGAAAAATACATAAACTATTATATTCTGTACATATAAGATAAATAATGAATAAACAGACCTGAAGTTAAACAAATCCAAGGAAATGCTCCAAATTGCTGGAATTTCACACGGAACCAAAACAAATTGGCGCCAAAAAAAAAAACAATAGCTAAAAAACAGACATAAATTAAAGTACATAGCATATGTATATGAGTTCAATTAGTAATACTCACTTGAAAAAGATAAATTTAAATTTTTATCTAATTCAGAAAATGTTCTAAAAAAAGCGAAAAAAATTTAAAAGAGCTGGGAATAATACATTAACTTTTTCAAGTCAATAAAACCTTAAAAAGGCTAAACAAATTCAGGAAATTCTAAGCATTCAGTTATGCATACAGAATTTTTTTAAAAACAATTAAAATTTTTAATTTAAAAACGGACATACATAATTGTTTATTGAATCTCTTGACTGGCGACATACATATATACATATACATGTACACACATACACATACATAGAATGGAATACACGTATACAAACATAAATAGCTAAAAGTTAAGACAATGCGACAATACATGAATTGTTAACAATAACATCATTTTACAACAACTACAACATTACATACATAATAAAATGGATTTGGGATTCGTGTTTTTTTCCTTGTCAATTTGTTAGCACTACCGAGGAATTGTTTAAACATATACATATATAAATGGTTAGTTGAGTCGTTTAGTCCATGTCCGCTTTGGTGTCCACCAGCATCAAAGGGTTCGTTTGGGTTTTGGCGTTGCAATTGCTTAAAATATGTGTAATATTTATTAATGTTTGTTCTGATTGATTGATTATAAATATTTAGCATACATTTGTGTGAGTACTTAGGATGAGGGGGGCTGCTTGGCTTTGTGAAGGGGGTGGGACGTGATTAAAATGTAAACAATAAACGTAAATGGAAATGGAAACAATGATAAGTTGCAAACGTAAAATTTATAGAAGTCATAAATTGTAATCAGCAAACACAAAAGTACAAAATAAAATTGAAATTAAAATCAAATCAAATATATGAATAGATAGTTATAGATATAGATATGTATGGACGACAATGTTGTTTGGCTGTTTGCGTATGCGTGAGTGTCCAAATGTGTTTTATAGTAATTAAATGAAGCGTCTTAATGTCTAATGAAGCGTAACATTTGTTGCTCATCATCAATTTGGCTAAATGGCGTTGCAAGAGCGTGATCAAGGATCAAAGATCAGGTGCTGGCGTTGCTATCGTTCAGATCAAGATTGCTTTGGAACATCTCCGCGTTGGTGAGCAGCGGCACCTTGGCCACCTCATGGAATATCTTGTGCGAGTACTTGTTCCGTATCGTCTTGATGGTGGTGCGCGGCTTGCGATGAAGTCCCGCGTTCAGCACTGGCACCAATTCAGCAAACTGCGCCAACTCGTACCCGGTGTAGTAGATCAGCGTTGATGTCCAGGTCTGTGTATCCAGATTGGCGGCGCCTCCATGCATACGCAGGGCCATAAAGAGAGCTGCCGATGCCATCTGCGAGTCGCTGAATCCAATTGTGGCGTAATCCATCAGCGACAACTCCAGAATATAGCGAGCCAGTGTCAGCGTGGGCATCTGCACCTTGGCACAGCGAGCGTAGCGACGCAAGAAGCGGTAGGAGAGCGGTATGCCGAGATCATAGTTGATGACACGCAGCGTCTCCATTTCCATTTTGACCAGCTCGTCGTGGTTGTAGGCGCCATCGCAGATATACAGAAAGTCCTCGATCAGCGGCGGCTGGCGTTCATCATACTTGCAGGCAATGAAGAAGGCAGCCGCGCCCAAAAGTTGCAGCTTCTCCTTGTTGATGACCTCGCGGCACAGGTAGAGATCAACAATCTTGACAGCCAGATAGAGAGTTTCGTGATTGAGCTCAAAGGTCTCCTGCACCTCGACCATCCAGTCGACCAGCAGTGTGCGCATCCAGGTTGTCAAATGAATCTGCGTTGGCATGTAGTCCTTGATGGGAAACTCCGGTTCGCGCAGTTTCAAGTAGTTGAATATGTCCATGGCATAGTGTGACACCTGGAAGGGATCGTCCCAGTTCTTGCGATCAAAGTCTTCCACATCTTCGGGCACGGGCTCCACGGCCGTCCCCATGGATGCAGCGGCAGATGCCTTCAGTAGAGCTTCCTCCGTTTGCATTTGTGGCTGTTCAGTCTTTTGATTCAATTTGGCAGAGCGACGTCGCGCTGCCTCAAAGTTGCCGGACAGACGCATGGACTCGCAGCTGGACACATCCTCCAGTGCGGACAAGTACAGGCTCTCTTCGCCCTTGTTAAAGTCATTGGATATGCGACGCACCGGCTTGATTGCAGCTGGCGGCGGAGGTGGTGCAGCCAACTTTTGTTGGACAGGAGCGGGCATAGAAGCCGCAGCCGGTTTCTTTTGAGCCACTGGCAGTCTTCGCCTTTGACACGCCAGCTCCTCCTCCATTTTGTCCAACACTCGGTGACATCTTTCCACCACTGGATCCTCGCACTTTGTTGAGGCGCGCGTCATTATTTTATTTGTAGTAGTGGTAGTAGCGACAGGAGCTGCAGCTGGAGCGGGCGCTGGAGCGGGAACGGGAGCAGGGGCTTTGGCTTTGGCTGCGGCTAAAACGTTTAGATTGTCAATATTCTTAGCATCCAGAAGCGCCTGCAGTTGCTGCGCCGTCGGCTTTTTGGGCAACTGCGATTTGGTGTCGTCGTCGCCATTGGGATGCAGCGTCATTATTTTCACATTGTTGGTCAAGTTGCCCAACGCCGAACGCTTGATCTTATCATTCTTGATGGGGCTATTATCGGCCTTGCGTTTCGCTCGCGTCTGAATGTTCTCCACATTTGGATCAATGTTGTTGTTGCTGACGGCCCGTCGGGTCAGCCCCTTGATTCGAGTCCCTGCCATGGGCAATATAGCGTTCATGGTCGCCTGGCTGGATGCAGCAGCGCGAGTGGTACCTTTGGTTGGCGCCATTTTGAATTGCCTGTGTTATTTGTTGTTGTCGCTATCGCTTTCGTTGTATTTGTAGTTGTCCTGCTACACAGCGACTGCGTGCGCGTTAGATTTTCTTGCGGTTTCGTATTGCGCCTTTCGCTTAATATCGAGCTTTGTTTGAGGTATAATTGCTCAAGTTTGTATTTTACTTGTGAGAAAAACTACTTTGATGTTGCTTTATATATTTTTGTAGTTTTAAGCGTCGCTTTGGCCTCACAAATTCACTTTTCACTTGGACTTATGACGCTTGGCCGCTCTGCTCATAACGGCGCTTGCAAAGATACAAAAGTGAAAAACAGCGCCAGCTGCATATGTCAAGAAATGTGAAGTTGGCTGCGGCGTCGCTTTATAGGGTTGTC
This sequence comes from Drosophila subquinaria, assembly GCA_037043405.1. Taxonomy (NCBI): domain Eukaryota; kingdom Metazoa; phylum Arthropoda; class Insecta; order Diptera; family Drosophilidae; genus Drosophila; species Drosophila subquinaria. The sequence continues at coordinate 1,065,397 of JBAMBL010000166.1, read as the reverse complement.
ATGGGTGTAACACAAATAAGCGTTGCCAGCACGCTCAAATCAGTTGTTGTGTAGTTTGTTGCCTAGCACAAATCTGCTAAATCAATGATCTGGCAACACTAAAACAAGTAAATAGCCGATGCACTGAATGCAACAGTAAATTTGAATTTAACGAACAAAATGTAGAAGTAAAATGCGCAATTTAATATATGAGTTATGAATATTTAATTTGACTAATCACAGATATAACGAATTAAATTAGATACTACTTCCAAAGCTTGATCACACCATCGCGTGATGCGGACGCCACATATATTTGACCCTTGTCCTTGCACATGAGCAAGTCCGTGATAGCATCGTGATGCGTTGCTTTGGGCATATCCGGTCCCGATCTGGGACTTTCCTCTATGGAAGTTCGCAACTGCTGCGAGTCGCCTGCACTGCTCTTAGGAATGATTTGCTCCTCAATCACCTGGCTGCCATCAATAAGGCGGTAGCTGGAAATATAAACAAATTAATAGGAATGGAGGATCAATAGGAGCAGCATCATCAATTTACCTATAATTAAAGGTTAGATTTGTCAAATTATCATTTGCCGCGGGCACTTTGAGGGACGAGTTCTTCGGCGATCCTATGTCCCAGTAGCGGATGCGCTGATCCGAACTGCCGGTCAGAATAAACGGAGAGCCATCGACCACGCCACTCAAAATACCACAGGACGTAGCTGGATCGTTGAGACTGGTGTTGGTCAGCACAGGCGCTGAACTGGCCCACAGCACTGTCTGCCGTTGTCCCGTCTCGATGTTCCACACGGACACTTCATTATTGGACTGTGATGCAGAGATCAAGTATGATGGCTCTGTGGGATGACAGGCGACCTTACGAATCCACGAGTCCGCCGGATGCTTAATCTCAGTTATGGGCAGTCGGAAGCGCAAGTCCCAGCAGATGTGCTTGCCACCGCTGGTGCCTGTGGCCAGCCAAGAGCCCGTTGGGTCCGCGCAGATGGTTGTGATGACACCATGACGCAGCTCGTTCTGCAGTCTCCAAGCGCTGTGCTGCATCCGTGTGTCCCAGGCCACAATGCCGCCGTAGAGCGTTGCATAGACAATGACGTTCTGCGCCGCCTGGTCATAGGCGTGCATATCCACAACGGGTCCATCATTATATTCACTGCGGAAGAGAGTAGAATTTAAATGAAATTGAGAATTGCCTGTGGGGATTATACGAGTACTTACTTCTGTTCCAATGCCTGTTGCAGGGTCATCTTTGTGGAGTTGCGATCGATGCGCATGATCAGCAAGCTGCCATCCTTGCCGCCAACCGCCAGGGATTGTCCACCGTCGCAAGCGGCCAGCGCATAAATGGGCGTGTGGGCGGAGTACACCTGGCGAGACTTGTTGATGCCCTGGTTGCCATTCAGCTTGCTGCAGTCCCACAATCTCACGGTGCCGTCGATGCTGCCGCTGGCAAACAGAGAGCCATCTGGACGCAGTGGCGCCAGTTTAATCACCGACTCGGAATGCTCGTGAAGATGGGCAACCAGCGTGCCATTAAGACGCCAGTTGGATGGATACGGCGTCACCAGCTTGTCATAGTTACCACGCTGCGAGAGAGCGAGCACATTATAGCGACGCTTTATCTTCAGGGTCAGCGACTCCAAATCCTTGCAGCATTCCGATGAGCGATCCAGGGAATAGTTGCGATCCGGCATGGTGTATTCGCCCAATGAAGTCGCAGTGCTCACTGTTGTTGTCGGCACGCCCAGCACCATGACTCCGGATGCAGGGCTGCCGGAAGATCCCGCGGCAATGTGTGGAGTGACAGCTGCATCCGACGCGGGCGACACCAGCGTGGGAGCATGTGCATCATTCGATCCTAAATATATATTGAATGTATATGAATTAAACAAACTTGGGCAACAATGAAATGTTATCCTCGAGACACCGAGATCTCTTCTTAATTAACGATTAATTATAACTTATTAATATAAATAATTAGGAAAGCATTTTTATAATCTTACGGTTATCCAGCGGCAATTTGGTTGTCTTATCCGCCAGCGGATACTCATGGCAGGCCACCTGCTTGCGGCTAATCACAATGCGTCCATTGGCCAGCGCTTGATCATCCAAATCCTGCATGGCTTTGTAATGGAGTGGTATCAGAAACGGATTCATGGCCAAGAGTTGCATCTCAATGGAATCGGTCAATCCCTCCGAGGTGAGACGTCGGAAGAGCTGTAGTGTTTTGGAAATGTGAGTGGCTCTCCTGGAACAACCAAAATTGCCAAAGCACTTACATTGCGCAGGGTCTGACCCATGTCCTCCGGCTGCTGTGGCTGTCCACCGCCTCGTGCGGCAATGCGAAAGCGCACACGTTCCTCCAGAGCGCCAAAGAACGGATGAATGTCGTGGAATCGGAGCACGCTGTCATATATCTGCCTGGGAATCGGAGGCATCAAGCAGTCGAGCAGAATGTGCGGCTTCTCCACTTGGATCAGCGGCGACTTCAAGTATCCGCGAATGGCGGGCATGATCTTGCACTGCACATCAATGGCGCTCAAATTGCGCGCTGTGGTCGCGATCATGCCACAAATCTCATGGCGTATCCACAAATTTGGATGGCACAGATAGCAGGCGGTTTCATTCACAATCTCTGTCACCGTGGGCTTCCGGATGTGACCCAGCTCAATTAGAATGGTTACGGCCCGTATGGCCTTTGCAATCACAAACTCCTCCCGATCTGTGAATCCTTGCTGCAGCAGCGGCACCAGTATATCCGATGCCTGCCAGCCAACATAGCCCGCAACGCCAGCGATGTTATCATAAAAGGCTCCTCTCAAATTCTTGTCATCGTCATTGAGGAACGTCATAATGTGGGAGAGTATCACATCGTTGGCCTTCTCCTTGCCAAAGAACGCACACAAATCACAAATGCCCGACTCCATCAGCGTCTGCTTCACTATCGGCTGCGTATCCGTGAGCAGACTCAATACCGCCTGGCGTACGATATCGTGCAGAGCATTCAGTTCCGCCTCGTAGCGTGGCGTGGGCATTTCGTTGGGTGCATTCCTCTGCGTCTCCTCCAGAAAGTAAACGGCGCTCTTGGCCAGCGCTGCAATGTTGCGGGCAAATGCCACGCGTACAATTACAGCACTGGTATCGGTGGCGAGATCTGTGATATACGGTAGTATATACTCGGGAAAAACATTGGCATCGCTGCGAGGAATGTCCTTGACCATGCCCAGGCAAGCCGTCAGCGTTTCAATCGCCTGAACTTGCACCTTAGCGGGTGATTTCTTTGCCAGATAAAGCTAAAATTAAAGATTATGGGTAAGTATCAAATATGTTGTACATTATAAATCCATAACAGCGGTGGGCACGCAGTGGCTCCGGGAGCAGCGACTGCTCCCAACTTAGGTAGACTCTAATAGGGTTGTTTTTGCTTATGCATTTGTAGAGCTCCCGAATCCAGATGTCGTGCCCACCGCTGATCTACAACATACAATGTATGGCAATATGCGATCCAGTATAGTCTCAGATGTGGTATATCTGGACAGCTTTTGCAGCAACTGCAGGGCAGCAATCTTCGTATTGGATTGCTTCAGACCTCTGATGCAAGAGGTAACCACTGTGATGATTAGTATGAGTCCATCTTCCTCTGGCGGCAGACGCTCGCATCTAGCCGGATCTCTTTTCTCCTGGTACTGCTCGGATTCGTCCTCCTCGCTGGGTGTTAAATCCTCTGCCTGTGTCAACACCTTGATGCAATGGCCAATGTCCTTGTTTAACCATTGTATCTTATCATCAGGCGACATGATTGGCGTCGACGAGAACATTTGCAAATATGACTGCAGAAATGAGTAAAAGTATTCTGGAAATAGTTTGCCACGCTCCTGATCCAAATAATCCTCGGCGCTCTTTCGATTCAGCGAATTAATGTCAATCATTGAGGCTAACAGATTCCGCAGACGCTCGTTCTCAATGCCAGCCAAATGCTTCTTCACCAGCTCGCGATCGCCAGCTCTATATGAGAGCAGTTGTGAGAGCTCAAATGGAGCTGTGCCTTCTGTCCAGAGTTCCAGCAGAGCACAGCTGGAAATAAGCAAACGGGTTGCTGATATTGTAATCCTCTGCAGGGGTATTAGAAGACCAGAAGACTTACCCAGCCGAAAATATATCCATAGCAGGAATCAAAGTATTGCCCGCATATGAAGGTGGTACACGTATAATGGAATCCGAGTGAATCACGGACATGTTGCCATTATTGGGATCATCCTCGGCGGACAAAGTCTTGACAAAGCGTTCAGGTGCAATGTAACAAGTGCGACGTCTGCTCGTATCAAAGAAATATGTGTAATCAGCCGGGTTATCTTCTGGCAGATATGTGGGCTTGAACGAAGCAAAGTCCGACAGCAAAATCCAGTTCCAAGAGGTGATTAATATGTTCTCCAGCTTGATATCACCATGACAGATCTTTTGCTTGTGACACTGATTAAGGGCACAGAGAATCTGAAAGGTAATCCACTTCTTCTCCAGCACGGTGAGGAACGGGCGAGTGGAAACCCGATCGTACAGACTGTGCTTCACATACTCCCGCATTATGTAGGCCGCCTTGTCAATGAGCTGTGGAAAGGTAAATGTGGGTGGTAAAAGTGTCTCGAATTCAATTGATAAGTCTCACCTCCACGCGTTGAAATGGCAAACAGTTAACGGCGTTTGCCAGCGTTAAGGTTTTCTTGATGCTCTCCAAGCGCTCCTTGTGATCTTCCAATGGCAACGTCGGATCATGTTTGACAAACACTTTGACAACAATCAGACCCTCTTCCGTTTTAGCTTTGGCCACTTTGAAGAAGCGCGTACTGCCCATACTGTGTGGGGATGATACATTAATATATAAGTAGATTTATAAATATATATGTAATAGGCGTAAGCAGCTGTTAAAATTCATATGTATGTACTCACTTCACGTCGAAAATGATTTCGTTGCCAAACTGGCCTGAAAAGTAGTGTTCCACTGCATAGATCTGCGATGGTGCAATGCCAACCAATTGATTACCCATTTTACTTGCATTTGCACGTTATTTCGTTGCACAGTAATTCCTTTATTTATATTTGTTTGTGTTTATTAAACAAAATCCCAGCTCCCACCTTTTCTTGTGGGAAGTTGAGGCTACGACAGTAGAGCAGCTGTATGGCAACAATTAAGGCTTTTATTTCAGGATAGATTTTTCTGGTCATTTTAACGTGCTGTACAGCCGGGAAAACTCTCAAACAGCTCCTCTATCCGCAAAATCTGTTTTTTGTGTATCTAGATTGCAACTTTATTTGAATACAAAAAGGATTCTAGAATAACTGTCTCTGGTCAAACGCTGTAGTCAGAGAGGGTTTTTAGCCAAGTTAGTTTGGTAAAAACTAAATTGAGAAAGCACCATTTGTCGACGCTACAACTTTGAAAAGCCTAGTACCAGACGATGATGTATAAAAGGCCTAGCGTAAGTCAATACTCCATATAAAAAAAACGCTAGCTGTAAAGTGAAAAAGGAGAAGCGAAATTTATCTCCGACTTTGTCGGTCCGGACGTCAATTTCAAAACTGAAACTAAAAACGGAGTTGCCTAGATATAGGAACGTGGCGTTATCCAGACACTGTTTCGCAATTTAGCTGACATTGGCCCAGCGAAACATCGAACTGTTTGTCCAGTTTCGCTATTTAGCTGTCTCACTCTCTCACAATAACTTGCATATTAACAGAGAAGTGTGCCGGGACAATTAACCCAACAAAACCAGCACAGATTGTGTTCTTTTCGATAACAGCAGACAAAATTGGCTGCATTGACTGTTAACGTAGGCTGTGAAACAGTAGTAGCGCAATATTTGTGAATTTGGCTCATTTTTCATTCATTTAGAGGGAGCAATCCACGTAAAAAGTTACTAAGCGCAGATGCGGTGCACCCAAAACCCGCTGGTCTTGCGTGCCATCGCATATTTCTCCTCTATTAACATTAATATACAGTTTTCAATGTTTATTCTCAATCCTCTTTTTATGCAAATCAGTTCTGTCATGTTCATATTTAAAATAAACCGCTGTTGACGTATAGAGTTACCACTCAACTTTTGGTTATTTTATTCGTGTTGCTTTGGTCAACTCTGGCTTTACGCTCGTCGACAGCTAAATATTGAGCCATTTTCCGTCCGCTAAAAACTAAATTGAGGAAGCACCATGGCGACGTACAATGAAAACAAAGAAAGTGAAGACGAAAAAATCATTTAGGCCCTAAAACTATAAAATGAAATAAAGAAAGTATTAAAAAAAAATTGGCCTGTTTTTCTGCCTTTTATTTTAGTTTTCAGCTTTTTTTCCCTTTTTATTTTGTCCGTTTTGTCTTTTTTTCCAGAAAATGTTTGGCATCACTGGCGTAGAGTTGACACGCTCGTTGTTGTCAGTGTTGGCAAATGACTTTATAACAGCTGTTAGCAGTTGATAGGCATCGCTGCTATCGATAACAGAGCGCGCGAAAAGTTGCATTTAAAATGTTTGTACATACATACAAACGATGAGGGCAGCTAAAGTTCGTGCGTCAGCAAGTTTGTTGTATACTAAAAATGGAACAAAATAATGCCAATTTAGCGAAATATTTTTCGATTAGCAAGTGTATAAATAAGAAGCGGCAATATTGCATATTTATAGTTTAATTAATTTATTAACTTGACGCAATGCGATTTTCAATAACGTTACTGATTGCCTGCAGTTTGGCCTTTGCTCAAGCCGGCACCTGGCGTCAAACAGAGGATTACCTGACCAGTGACAGGGAGGTCAGACCCAGCTGGAGCCATCGTCACTCGGATATATGGCCCTGTGATGTGGCTGATTATCCAGAGGCCTATCTGCTCATTCACAAGGTCGAGAAACGTTTAGAGCGCATTGGAGACGAACAGCTGAGGGACAACATTGTGGACTACGTTGTGAGCCAGTTGAGGCAGTGCAAATATGGCAACGAAATGGACGAGCACTGTGTCAAGCGATCCATTGGCTATGCCATGTCCTTCATCAGTCGCCACAAACGTCAACAAATGTATTAAAATGAAAAATTCATATGGAATATACTTGTATTAAAATAAATAAATAAATGAATGATAAACAGAAAAAAATAATAATAATAATTTATCCTGAATGGGGATGGGGAGTGGGGTGTTCGTCCTGTTGTTGTTTCTCCAATTTGGCAAATTTACTTCGCGTATACAGCTGATCCTTGATCCTTTCCCTGCGAACTTCGGGTAACGAGTAACGTCTCAAAACATCACGTCTCTCAAAAATGGACATCGTGATGTCTTGACAATCTTTGGATGGCTGACAGAATGTCCAGCTGCCGAAGATGGTATCGATGCAGCCACAGTTCCGACAGAAGCCAATAAAAGTGCCCATCAATTTGGAGTCCAGTTTGCGGCAGGAGAATGATACAGGTCCCCCCAGTGTGCTAATGGCGTGTCCAGTGAAAATCCAATCGTTGATGTTCTCTATCATTTCGTGGGGTCGCGGCGGCACCGTGTCCTCTATGGTTATATTGAGCACCTTCATTTCACCTGCTCTAAAGCGTTCCTTAATCTCCTTGGGTGTCATCTTGACACACTGTCGCCAAGATCTGTTGCTGCTGCTGCTGCTGGAATCACGAGATTGTGGCTGAGCACAGACGGGTTTTGGGGCATCCTTCACCAGTCGATACTCATCCACGATATGTATGCGCACGCCGAGTAGGAGAGACTCCCAGGAGCCTGTGATCTCACAGGGAGCGCCTGAGTGGAGAGTGGAGTAAGTAACTTTAAGTTTTAATTCAAATTCAAACCTTGGCTAAATTTGCTAACCGTCAGCTGGCTCGGCAAAGCAACAAGGCAAGCGATCAGCCGCCCACATTTCCACGCCCCGATTGAAGTTAGTGTCCTGCATGGTCTGTAAGCGACTTAGAATCTTCTCCAGCATGGGCGCTACGTTGGTGTTGGTTGTTTCCGGCGCAATCTTGTTGTGATTTGCTGGAACTTGATATCCGATGGTCTGGCTTGCTTTTTAAAAATCCACGTAAGCTTAAAGTGCGCACAATTGCAGACTACTTACCTGAGTTGCACTGCAGTGGATAAGTCGAGGCAGAATTGGAGGAGGAGGAGGAGGAGGAGGCAGCGATTCTTTGAGCCATCTCCATTGGCGACACATTCAACTGCTTGGCCATGTTGTCAATCATTCGATTCCCTGCCTGTTGTCCGGTTCCCACTTGTTGGACGAGTACCTGGGGAAACCCCACGTTGCCAAGTTGGTTGCCATTGCGATCTGTGGAATCGGTTAGGCCACGTTTATGGCTTCGCTTTGCCGTTGACGAACGATGTTTGGCCTGGAGCACCTTGAGCAAATGTATTAGCTGCTTTTGATTCTTATTCAAAGTCGTCACGTTTCTTTGCAGCGCGTTACCATTTTGCTGTTCACTTTTGGCCTTGGCATCTGGACTGTTGGCCTTAACTGTTGCCTGGCGATTATCCTGACTACCTGTTGAGATTTTAGCTTTGCCTTTGACCACCGTCTTGGCTGCCTTATTTTGTCCAGAATTCATCAAAGGTATCTCATTCCAGACCATCTGCCGCTGCTTGGAGTTTGATATATAATATGGCTTGGGACCTCCGTTCACAGTCTTCTCCTTATGGACTTTCATGCACGCTTCCAGCGCTTCAAAATAGTCAGTAGCCTTCTCTGGCTTGTGATCCACCAATTTGGCATCTTTCACATCATCACAATGACACTGAACCACACCATTGGATAACTTGCTAGAATCTTCTTGGAGTGCAAATCTCGATGCATCGCAATGACATTGACTCTGGCCACTGGAGATTCTATTCCCCTCACTGTCCACGGTCAAGGTTAAAGGTTTTTTGGCATCACAATGACACGGGGATATTTCACTAATACCCTTGCCAAAGGACTTGCTTGGATTCTTATGGGCCTTCAGGATCTCATTGAGTTTGTTCTTGTACTGCTCGTAAAGTCCGCCGGTTTTCACCTCACCAGAATTCACATCATTCCCGGACATGCGTTTAACAATACCCGTTGCTCTTTCAATCTTCAACTGATTCGTCTTTACCATATTATCGCTTAGCTTATCGGGTGAGATTAGACCCTCTCTTTCTTTGGTCATTTCGTCATTGATGGCCTTAACAAAATCGTCCATTGTATTGGGCTGTCTCAGATTCTCCACAACATTCATGAGTTCGTTCAAGGCATTCAGGCGAACGGGTTTGCTGACAAACAAATTGGGTCGCTTGGCATCCGTTGAGGGTTTCTTCCAAGCACTTATGAACTCCTTGTAGACCCTATTTAACTCGGCAATCCGACGCTCCGCAGCATCTTGAGAATCTTGTGAATTTATGGGCTTTCCCGGCGTATTCGACGCTTCAGCCTTATCTTTAGGGGGTAAATCCATTTTCAGTATAACCATGCCCTTAACTACAGGCTCTTTTATATCCGGGTTCTCCCTGCCATTTTTTTCTTCCTCCACATCCTTAGATTTTTGCTTGGGCACACATTTCAGATCCCCCACATTGTGATCATCTGGCGCATCGCAGTTTGCGGCTGACGACATCAATTGTGGTTTCTTTCTGCTGTCTGCTTTCGAATTTTCCCTTCCTATAAGAGGGGTTTTTTCCGATCTTTCCGCCACACTTCCACCCAGATCTGTTTTATGACTTTTCCCTATAGAATCGTTATCCTCTTCCTCGGCAACAGCCGCATTCTCACCAATAAGACCCGGGCCATGTTTAACATCATCACCTCCATCCTTGACCCGATCCCGATAGGCATTATATAGACGGTGTATATCGATTTTAGTATTGCTGGCGATTCGTTTGATGACTTCCCCATTCTGTGGCACAATTTGTGGCAGCTTCGGCAACTGATTCATTTTGTTGGCGTTGCTTGGAGTTGGGTTCAAAAGAAGCAGCAAAAGGCAAATTATTGTTAGACGAACTTCGCGCTGAAGAACATTCCTGCCAAACATTTCATTTTGTTGCAACAATATAATTTAAACATTTGGCAAATAACTGAAGAGATTTTATAAAAATTATTTTTTTTCGACAGCTTTTAAATATGAATGTCGAATAAAATTGGACACTGAACTCGTAACAAATTCTGAATATTTGTTAAAGATATAAATTAAAATTTTAACTATGAAACTAAATTTGTGAAATACAAAGGAAATCCGCAACCTGCTCGCTTAGCTCCAAGAATTGAAAGGATGATCTTCGTTATCATGTTTATTAATAATAATTTAAAGGTATTTAAAAATCAAACATTGATTTCAGTAGTTATTACATGTATTTGATCTAAATATGAAAAACTTTGTTTTCATATTTAATTTAAAAATTATTTATGTTTGATTTTAATATGTTGCATAGTCAATTTAAATATTTTCCATATTTAATTTTGATATAATGCATATTTGATTGAAATAATATTAATGTTTGATTTTAATATAATGCATATTTAATTAAAATATTATCCATATTTAATTAAAATATGATGAACGTTTTATTCAAATAATATCCATATTTAATTTTAAAATGCGATGCATAGTTAATTTAAATATTATTCATGAATCATGATTGATTTTCATATGATACATATTAAATATAAATATTTATTTTTTATAAAAAATATTTAATTTAATAATTATCCATATTTAATTTTAATATGATGCATATTAAATTTTAATATTATACACATTTAATATAAATATTATCCATCTTAAATTAAAATGTTATTCATGTTTGATTTTAATATGAAACATATTTAATTTAAATATTATCCATATTTAATATAAATTTTATTGATATAGATAACAGCATAATTTAAAATCATATATACTACTGTGGGCAAAAAGTATCGGGAATTTTAAATTTAAAAAATTTTGGGATTCCAATTGGAACAAATGTTTGTACTTTTAGGTTGGCACTACTATCATTAACATCTGTGCAAAATTATACGTTAAAATATTCATTAGTGTTTAAGCTACGATTAGTTTGGTACGACGCCAAATGTGCATTTGGCGATTTTGGTGCCAAAAAAACGGTCAATTTCATCGAAAAAAGCCCCGCGTAGAAGTGAGTGAAACAATGTTTTCTGACTACCAGGACAAGATAAAACGCATTATTACGGGCGATGAGACTTGGATCTACGCTTACGACATGGAAATTACCGATCAATCGAGCGAATATCGGCTAAAGGTGAGCCGAGACCGAAAAAATCGCGTCAAATTTGCTCAAAAATCAAGGTCATGTTGACAGTTTATTTGGATTATCGTGTTGTAGTTCATTATAAATTCCTTCCGACCGACCAAACTGTCAACAAGGAATATTGTTTGAGAGATTTGCGTCGTTTGCGCGAAGCTATGCGTAAAAAGACGCCAGAACTATGGGCTGACAACTCATGGTTCTTGCAACACGATAATGCGCCCTCTCATACTGCCCCTGTTCTTCGTGACCATTTTGCCAAAAGCTCGACCAAAATTTTCCCACAGCTACCTTTTTCGCCTGATTTATCTTCGTGTGACCTCTGGCTATTTTCTAAGCTCAAAAGACCACTCCGAGGACACCGTTTCGAGTCGATTGAGGAGATTCAACCAAAATCGCCAATTGCACTTTTGGCGTCGTACAAAACTAATCGTAGCTTAAACACTAATGAATATTTTAACGTATAATTTTGCACAGATGTTAATGATAGTAGTGCCAACCTAAAAGTACAAACATTTGTTCCAATTGGAATCCCAAAATTTTTTAAATTTAAAATTCCCGATACTTTTTGCCCACAGTAGTATTTTATTTATTTACAACGTATAAATTTACAAGTCAATTTGAACAGATGGACTTGTTGACTGTTTAACTGCCGACTCAAGCGTCGCTGCCTCTAACGTGTTCGTATTGATCTCCATATATGGATAATAGACATTCACATGCGGCACAAAGCACTCCTTGATGATCTGTGGGGATGTCCAGCGCAACAGATACTGCGGACTGCCCAGCTTCTCGTTGGTGCCGGATATAGCGCCAGCTCCAAATGGCTGCTGACCCACCATGGAGCCGGTGCATTTGTCATTGATGTTCAGGTTGCCCACATTGAATTTGAATGCTTCGCAGGCCTGCCGGATGAACTTGTTGTCGGTGGCAAAGACGGAGCCGGTTAGACCGCGATTGATTTCCGCCACTTTGTCCATGGTCTCCTGCAACTCGTCATCCTTGTAGACATAGACACAGAGTATGGGTGCCAAGAGCTCCTCTTTGCACAGGAAATTGTCGAGATCTTGAAGAAGCACTATCGTTGGATCAATGTAGTATCCTTGATTCTTTGTGCCGGTGCCACCAAGGAGGAGTTCGCAATTGGCATTATTGTGTATGTACTTCAGGAACGTGAATATCCGATTGAAGGCAGCCTGGTTAATCACCGCGGAGAAGAAGCAATCACAGTAGGTGGCCTCGCTGACAAACAGTCGGCGGGTAATGTTCAACAGAGGCTCCTTGATCCGCGACTCCCACAGGGACTGGGGCACGTACAGCATCGAGCAGGAGGAGCACTTCTGTCCGGCGTATTCAAAGGCCGCTCGAATGGTGCAGGCAATGGCCACATCGGGATTCGCCGAGGAATGCACAAAGTGAAAGTTCTTGCCGCCACTTTCGCCAACCAAACGGGGATAATTCTCATATATGTTGATCTGATCAGCAACCATTCTCCAGAGGGTCTTAAGAACATTTGCTCTACCTGTAAAATGAATGCCCGCCAGCTTGGGACTTTGGGTGATGGCCTTCGAAAAGGTTGTGGCCGTGGCGGGAATGAAGTTGACCACGCCATCTGGGACACCTGCCTCCCGCATCGCCTGGAAGACATACCAGTTGGACAGTATGGCAGAGTCCGAAGGCTTCCACAGCACCACGTTCCCCATCAGCGCCGGCGTGTAGGCCAAGTTTGCAGCTATGCTGGTGTAATTAAATGGCGTTATGGCCGCCACAAATCCCGTGAGTCCGCGCAGGACCATGTGGTTACGACAGCAATCGGGAGCAGCATTCACAGGCTCGTAGTTGGCCAGATCGCGCAGAAAAATGGGATTTATGCGTATAAAGTCAACCAGCTCGGCGACGTCCATGTCCGCCTGCTTCAGTGTCTTTCCCTGGCCAAGCATAATGGCGGCAATGATCTTGAAGCGATATTTGGTGGAAATCAAATCCGCTGCTCTCTCCCAAATGGCCATGCGTCGGCTCAACTTGACATTGTTCCACTTTTTGTGTGCGTGTAAAGACAAATCAATGGCATCCTCAATAATGTTGCGACTTGCGTGATTATATCTATTGATTTTAGGGAATTAGTTTTCAATTAGTATATCTTTTAATATAAATAATACTCTACCGTGCAATGTAATGGTTTTTATTGTACGGCAACTGCTGCACAAGACGACTATTATTGTGCATTTCCTGGCCGTCTATTACGATTGGCACGGACTCTATGCGCTGAAGAATATCCGCCAGTGCCAGTTTTACTTTGGAACGCTCCTCCGAACCGGTTTCATAGTTTAATAATCTCTCGTTGTGCACTGGCAACAGATCAAAATACTCCTTATCAATATTGGGTACAAAACGTGAATAATGGCGTAAGGATAATCTCGATTTTCTACACAGATTCTTCGTCCCATCCAAAATCGGTCTAGAGCTGTAACATTTTAAAAGAACCGCCAAGTTAAATATATGGGAGCTCTGTGTCTGGCAGCTCTACTTAACGAAACAGCTGTTCACAATTTCACAATTCCATCTGGCAATTCAACTTAACGAAACAGCTGTTTATATAAATAAGTATGCACCGGCTGCAGTGTTACCAACTTTTGTTTGAATAAAAAGCTGTTTTTGACGGGAGGAACGATGCAAAAAAGCTGAAAAATTAATAATAATAAAAAGCCATAGAAAAGCTAGTTTTTCAATTCATTAATTTCTGTATTTTCTCTCGAGAGGGGAAAAGTCAGGTCTGCATAAGTTACTGCTGTCCCAGAATCCTTATAGGGATTGACTTTAATCCAAAATTTTGTATTCCTGTCATAATGTTACCATTTCACGAAGTGCTTTTTTTTATATTGACTTTTAATATGCATATATTTTATATATATGTATATATATATTTTATATAATTTTTCTAGCAATGGCCTTTGAAAAAAGCCAGATTTGACGGGAAAAAAGCGAATCTGGCACCACTGACCGGCTGTGCTTGTTTATGCAATAAACTGTTGCTACTTTTTGTTGTTTTGATTTAAAATGCAACTTACGCGTATTTTGCTGAAACCCCGAGCGTCCGAAGTGTTGACAGCTTACTTGAAACAGTGCCAGGAGCCATTTTGGACATCATATTTTGTGAAAGTGAGTAGAAGGAAACAAAATACATATGAAAAGAGACCTCCAACTAGCTAACTACCAAATAATACTGTGAATTTAGTTTAAGGACGTTCAAAATGATCAACGCGGAATGTCGCACTTCAACTGGACCCTCGACACGGGCACAAACTATCATATATTACGCACTGGCTGCTATCCGTATATGAAATATCACTGTAGCAAGCGGGAATTTCAGGATCTTTCGCTCGAGGATAAATTCTATCGGTTCCTGAAGATTATCAATCTGGGTAAGTGGAATTATTAGTATGCAGAAACAAGAGAATCAACTCGTATTTGTCGTAGGCCTACCTATGCTCTTCTATGGACTCGCAGCAATACGTCTGATTAGCCACAAAGAAATCGTTCGGGTCAGCGATGAAGTGGAGGTACCAATTTACTTTCTGTATTCGGAGGATAAAGGGGCGAGATTTTGAATTTATATATACGAAATACGAATCTGAAGTCTGATGCTTGGGAGGAATTTCTGTTTTTTGTTATAATCTCTTACATTCTAGAATATATACGAATATATTACCCAACAAACATAACAACATAGTTACACCTTTAAATACTTTCAACAACTTGTATAAAAACCTAAAACAATATGCCATTATTAAATCTTGCAGTCCCCTGCGGGATTCTCGCAAGTTTCATCATAGTTGTCCAGCAAAAGAGGCTCCAACGTTCGGCCAAATTGGGTCAGCGAGCAGGGCGCATCACAATTGGGTATGCTCAACTCCTTGGGGAACTTGTCCTCGCTGTTGAAGTAGTATACCAGCTGTGTGTATAAAAAGACATTAATATTTATCTTAATTTATTTTGAAAATCAAAGTTACCTTCACTTCGAAGTCACCATCGCTGAAAGATTTGCTATTGTGCAGCTCAAACACCAAGGCTGCGGCATATTCCGGCAGCTTTGATGTCTGGTCAATGATGCCCAAGGAGTTCATGACATTCACAAGCGTCACATCGTGACCCGAATATAGAAATATCTTGCGATCTGGATTCAAATTCTTTCTGCGCTTGTTTTGCATCTTTTTGAGTATTTCCGTGAGAAAAGCGCCGCCTTTAATGCGCTTCATGAGATGCGTTTCGGTAAATAAAGCATAGCTGCGTTCAACCAATGGTCTCATCTCCTCTGGATATATATTCTCCGTCCAATCGGGTAGCTCCAGGTTGGCCTCCTCTTCGGTTTTTAGTGTGGTATACAAGAGTTCCACATCCAGCACATTGGAAATGTTCTGCGGATTTGAAAATATGATTAGAGTAAGATTAGAATTTCTTCTAATGGGTTGCTGCTTACCTTTCCTGTGTTCTTGCTGAGCAGCTTAAAAAGCGCCTTGTTGTCCTCGTTCAACTTTTGCAGCTCTGGAGGCGGAGTTTTGTATAGCTTTTGTAGTATGTTGTCATATTTAATGCAGGGTTTCTTTTGCGCCAACAACTGTCGAAATATAATTAAATATACCCTTAGTTTATGAATTTTATTTGTTGCATAGAGTACTTACAGTGTCATCATTACGTGCAAGGGTGTTTATGGCCACCGGTTGCCAAGGTATGGGCAGCACATTCTTATTCTCCAGCGGCGGCATCAGGCCAGCCAAAACACTCTGGGCGCTCATCTAAAAGATAACTACCAAACTGATAAGACATAAAGCTTCTTATCAATAGACAATGTTGTGACTTTGACGCACCACACAGCGTTCCGCGGCGGAGCTGAGCACCAGCAACTGCTGCTGTGTATAAATGCTGTTCGCTGGGAGCAGACGATAATAGCGCATGCGCAAATTTCGACCCAGATTATAGGCCTGCAGGCTGCCCTTCTGCACAGAAAATGAGAGTTAGCAATTTGTCCAAATACCAATGTCAATATTCGGATATTACCGGTGTTAGCGCTCCAAGACCTTCCTGCCATTCAAGAGCCGCATGCGGATCATTGGGATAGAAGCCACTGGGATTCTTGGCACCATGACGAAACAGCTGTTGAAATATAAAAGCACACAAATAGTAAACTTAATGCGTATGCTAATTTAGTATTTAGCTCGTACAATGGATATCATTCGTAGCTTTTTCAAGCCCTGCTCGTCGTTGCTGTCGCCAAACACGAAATATGCCATCATCACAAAACATAATGCGCTGCCCAGTAAAATAACCGATATTTTGGTGCCACGCCGTGATTTGCAGTCGAACGGCGACATTTTCTTCTATCTTCAAGTGCAGTTTATTATTATATACTTAGTATATGGTGGTATGTGCACTACAGAACTATTCAAATTTTCACAGCCTAAAAATAGTTGTTGTTTATTTGTTGTTAGTTTTTTTATTTTTTGCTCTTCACATTCGCCCAGCGCGAAAATAAAAACACCACCACAACAACAGTTCACATAACACGTCTAACAACAGCAAAATCTACTCGACAACTGAACTACCATCGATATCAGCTTAGCCCACAGAGAGGGAAAATGATGAGAGCAGCAATTTTGTAAACAGCAGACGGCAGACGACGAGCACGCGAAAGAGACACAGAGAAAGAGAGCGAGGGAGAGAGGCAGTGAGCGAGAGGAAGTCGACAAACATGTGCTAATAATCAAATTATGTAGACGTTGAATAGAAGACCCCAATACGAAATCTAGCACGGCAGAGATTAACTAATTAGAGTGCTCTACTAGACAATACCCTGTACTCAGGCTGACGTATTTATAGCTCAGTTAAGACTTAACCAATTTTAATGTCAAATTGATTGTATTTTGACATATATAAATGGATTTTGTATCTTTAAGATTTTGTATCATATAGATACTATCCAAATGTGTTCATTTGTTTTTTGAAAGTTTCGAATGACAAGTCTTAAAAAACTTCAAACTCTCATAGCTTTATTAAAACTTAACCGATTTCTTTACGGACTTCTAAACTAATCATGGTAAAACCCCAGAATTGATTTTTAATCTAAATTGTATTTATTTGGGAAATCGAAATATTTTTTTAAATTTTTATTTATTTTCATACTAAACATATCATTTTATATCTTCATTCAAATTATTTTTAGAAAATTTTGACATGCTTTTATACCAATACTACTACAAATGTATGTTTTTCAATTAATATGCACTTGATATGGTTAAAAAATATAGTTTTTTTTTATTTAAAGGCAGGCTCCCTTTCAAGAACAATGAAAAAGCAACAACCCCACAAAAAATATATAAAATATGTATATACATATATGATTGACATACATATATCGGTAGCCTGAGCTTTTTGGTGTTTGGTGTTAGTATTTTACATTCGCAGAACATGCCATCTTGGTCGGTTCTTAGTTCAAACCTTCCTGTTAAATCGTCACCCAACCAAATAATCAACATAATTGGAAAGAGGAACTGAAATGCAATGCGATCGGGCATGCCTGCAGCTCCAAAAATATTGTTAGTGATCTAAAGAGCTTAAGAAGGGCTTTCTTGATCCTCCTCGGATGATTCACTGGTGGGTTCCTCTACCAGGTAGCCTTGTTCTGCCTGATAGACATTCTTTTGCTTGCCTTTTGGCTTAGATGGTGATGGTTCTACGTTCTCGGTCTGCTGATCAAATTCCTCTTCCATGTCGTCAGCTTGATCCTGATCATCTTCGGAATTAAGTAATGCTTGATTGCATTGCGGTTCATCCTGTTGTCTATATTCAAAGATGGTCGGCCTCTGATAATATTGAACCATGTTGTAGATGAGTTCGCTACGGCAATTGTTGTCCTCCGGCACTACCAAATAATTATCAGCCGCATTAAAAGGCCAAAACATCGACTCATGAGTATCGGGCATTAGGTACTCGTAATACTCAACGGTTGTTGTGCGATAGATATGACTCGACATCACGGCCTATTCTTGCGTCGACTCAAGGAATATATCCAGTTATTGATCCTGGGAACCAACTCCCTCAATAGGTGCGACCTGGTTCACAACACTTAAGCTCAGGCGCAGAAAGTAGACACGCACCTCGCACTGCCGCAACAAGTAAAACTGTAGATATAGTTGAAAGATCATCAGGAACCAATATACTCGCAGATGTACAAACAAATCCGTGGTTATCAACCAGCTTAAGTCTAGAATAAATTTTGTTAGGCTGGCTATGTAACCTTTGCGATAAAACGGAAATAATTATTTCATCTTAGAATTTGAGAAACATATGTTTAAGTATTTTAAGCCGGAAAGGGTCAGAAAAACCACTAGCATCAACAGGCTATACCATCTAATAAATATGATCTAAACTTGCGAGAGTGTACGAAGGACTAGATATTCACAGAAATGGAATTATGCAACTTCTAGCATTGAAACCGATCGATAGATATAAATGTCTTACATGTCATAGCTAGACTTTAAACTCACTGGCGTGAGTCGTGTAGGGACGGCATTATGACCGGAGCTATGGCGATAGCTTTCGGAAATAATTTTGAATTTCTATACTATCAGAATTAGGTCGATGAACCGAAACAAATATGAATTACTTCAAAGAGATAAAAGACTTTGGGTAAGTACCTGTTCGTTAGAGAAACGTGTGTAGCAAAGTTTAATGAGGATTTATATACCTCATTCTTGATCAGCATCAACTCAATCAAACCTCGAGCATCAATATAGACCGATGGTCTATATAATATGAACGCTAGATGCTTAGAGACTGTTTACTGTAGGTAGAGACACTAAACTTGATATGTTTGGAGATTTCCTAAACTGTATACTTTAACGCTTTAAATCGCTGTACAAATGCATAGGTAACGTTGTAGCTAATGCGAAATAAATCTTAAGTGAATTCTTTTCGGCACTAAATCATTTAATAAATATAAATGTTGTCTATTTTTCAATCGCATCTAGCAAATCTAAATATTTTGATCTCAAAAACTATGCACTGCGGACGGCAGTCCGCGCTAGTGACGAAAGCTAGCACGAAGCGGTGCGATAGGCGATTAATCTGAGCATCAAAAATTTCTGATTCCCACAAAACTTTTAGAGTAAGAATGGAAAACTTTGCTATGACAAATGTCCGTATCAATGTACGAGTAATATATACCGCATGCGCAAAGTGAGTTTTTTTTATTAACTTAAACATTACAAATGTGCCCAATATTTTCTAAGAATTTTGTGAAACTTCACCTGGTTCGTGAGATAAACTGGTGTCAAAATTGTGGGAGAAAATGTTCGGCAAGATTTCCGAAATGATTTTGGAGCTAATGGGGCACTAAATGGTATGTACATTTCTGAATTTCACGCTTTTTTAATTTTTAACTATTCTAATCCAAAATTACGCGTCGAATGACACCTCATGAATCAATCTTTAAAATGCACAGACCGCTGGTTCCGAATCAGATATCATTAATATCGTTGAATCATTTCGATCCTAGATGGGCCTGTCCGTAAACATGACGATGCAACACAGTCAGATCTGCTCCTTGGTTTGTATTGCTTCTGTTCTGTCTTCGCTTCTCGGTTAAGTCATAGCACATATGCGCAATTGATTCTATTTGCTGACAATGTTTGAATAGGCAGAGACTCTGTCTCCGGCGAACGTCTAAAATATAGAAAGCGATATTGTTCTACGGACTTTTTCGACTAATCGCTAGTTTAGCAGCGGATAGGTCGACCAATAACGCACATGCGCACTGAAGAATTAAAGCCCATCAGCTGCAGTCGGACGACGGCATCCAGAAGCCGTCCATACCATGAAGCTACAGATGTCCTGCATCTGATATATCGTATAGCAAAGGTATTGGTTGAAGGGCTTTCTAAGCATACCTATCAAATTGTTTATATTTTATTAGTCACCACCTTAAGTCCAGTGTATCAATTCGGCCACAGGTGCACAACAAGGTATTGATTAGCTGACTGTAGCCACATTTGCGTCGGTCGCATTTACCAATCGGGAAAAATCATACAAACATCGAGATCACTTATCAAAGAGGTAATTGTTATCATCGTTAAATAGGATCAATTTGAGTTGCAACTTGCCAGTTATTTTTGTTACATATAACACGTACTCTAGTTGCAAAATGTCGTTTGCTCGAGCAACATGTTATATTATCTCTTTTAATTAACTCACTGTAATTCATAAATACCTTTTCTTAAACCAATTTAACATTCTAAATTGCTGCCAATGTACATATGCAGTATGTACACTGCTATGCAGCGTAATGCGGAAATAAACTGCTTGCTAAGTTGGTAATTTTAATTTGCGTAAAGTTCAGGTTATAAGGATTTTTCCAATTTTGACAATGAAAATCTACACACAATAATCAAATATCGCATTTAGATTCTGACGTCTTATTCGAAAAATTTCGATCTTAGTCAAACTTAGAATTTCTGGTATAATTTGCGTAAATTAAGCTTCGCTAAATATTTAAGCCCCCATTAGCATCCAAATGAATAGACAGCTACATTTTGAAATTGAGTCTTATATGTCGTTGCAAAAGGTATCTTTCAGAAGAGCTCTATAGACATTTTACCTTAAAAGTTTTTTGTGGTAATATAATTCACTAAATGGTTGTAAATTTCAGTTCACAGGTTAAATAAGGTATTTTTTCCTCACATTTTGACAATGTTAAGAAAATAATCTACACAATTCATAGATCATGCAATTCGCCAGACATACCTCGTGAGTTCTATGAGTATGTGTAGAGCCAAATTCGGTCTGTAGTGTCTGATATTCAACCAAATTATCTGATTAATCCCACATTAAAAAACAAAACTCTTTATCAGATGTGTTACTTATAAGTCTATTGTGCACGAAAGCCACATATGTTCATCTCTGCCCCAAAATTTCTGATATCGTGCAACTTTTGTGACAGAACTAATATTAAGTTTTAGCACATAAATTGAGTTTGAAACAAAATTCTGCTAACTGCAGTGTCGGACACGTGCGGCAAAACCAGTGAGGTTTGGATCTTAGTGATGTACGAATTGCACACACGACTATCCTTGGCGCAAGCTGTTGCCGGGTGCCGAGAAATCTGTGGCCAGCTGTCTTGGAAGCAATATAGTTTATTTGGATGTAGAACGACTTAGAGCTATTATGGTGCGTCACAGAACGCAAGTTTGGATGCATCAGAAATGAGGTTTGGCGGCACTGGAACCCGAATCGTGTCACTTGCGTCAGGCTGGACAAGAACTCGTCCAGGGAACGTCTAAATCACGATCGTAAATGAGGTTTATATTTGTGGTAAGTAGGTAGATGACACTACAAATCGGTATGTAGAGTTTGCTGAATATTCAATCGCAAATCTAGAACCCAAAGACAGGAATTTAATCTCGGACCAGAACTCTCACAAACCTAACATCACTTACTGAATCAATTGTTTATATCTGTTATCATTTAAATCCAATATGGGCTATCATTCAAAATATATTTTTATTGTTCAACGAAGTACGTTATCAAGCTGCCAAATATAAGATCAAAACAGTAAACTGCATTGCGAATCGCCAAGATGTTTCAGTTAATGCTGATTTAATTCGATTGTACACATCATTCCAAATAGCACTCAAGAAAACATAACAGCTCAACGTTTCAAGATACCGTGTCCTCATCGGAAAGTATCCAATGCTATGCTTCCATGCGCTCACATTAGGCGCTGATGGTCACTAAACGTTGCTCACAGCTGCTTCATAGATCCCAATATCAACCTTACTCTTCCAGATGCGATCTATATGTCGTGGATTTCAAGAGCTCTTAGCCAATCCTAGTTTTTTCACTTAAAGGCAGGTTATGGATTAGATTTGACAATTTCAGATCTCACAACAAATCACATCGAGGATCAATGTTAAAATTTCTGAGGATCATCAAAATTTCTGATGATCTCATAAACATCGCTCGTTAGATATAGTCTGCCCAGTAGTCGACATCATTCTGTGGCGGCAATACCTCCAGATAGGCTTCTCGGATCTTGTGACCACGATAACAATTGGCATAAAAATTTTGGGGCCACGAACATGTTTTCGTCACTAGACTATGCCCTGCAAAGAGGTTTCTTCGTGGTAGCGGTAGAGACACGAAAATCGGTCTGTAGATTTCTGAATATTCAACGCAAATCTAAAAAAAAGGAATTTAATCCACCAAATGAAGATAGACTCAATGATGAAGACTTTATTCATATTTGCTTCTATCTTCGAAGGGATTGTACACGTGAAAGCTCAACTCATAAGCACAGTCTTCGGTCCCAAATTTCATAAGCGTATCGATGTCAACTGTCCGCCCAGAACATAACGCTCCGTTTCGAGTTCCTCATCGGAGTATTGCTGCTCCATGCGCTAATATTGGCTGAGCGGCATTCAGGAACTGGCAAGTGTCCTGGATAGGCGCGTCGGCGAAACCATTTGATGGTTGGATGCTCCTCGCTGTGTACGCGTCGATCGGCCAGAAACTGCCAACGCTAGATCTCATCTCTTCACGCTGTTATATAGCTGCAGTAGTCTGACATCATTCTGGGGGAAACCTCATAGGTTCTCATTTGGCCAGTAACTAATTGCCAAAGGCTGACGCATCGCTGGCAAGTGTTGGATACGCTGCGAAAATTGTGGTTATGCTCCCGTGTGAGCACCTGGCACCAACGCACTGTGGGCACTGGTTGGGGGCCAAATTGGCGGCAGGGAACTGTCTAAAATCAGGAAGCAGATATTAGTTAATATTTGAGATAGTTAGACTCATCGCTTACTCTTCACGTCCAGCTGATAGGTGCGCACCAATTGAACGTCCACAGTTTGCGCAGCATCCAAGATATGAGGATTAATGCTGCACTTGTAGAGACCCGAATAGCGCTCGGTCACATTGCGTAGCCAGAGCTCGGGACGACAGAGACTCGACTCACAGGGCAAGGCCGTCCAATCATCCACTGAATCAAACTGATGGCAATTGTTATCACTGCATTGCTGTTAAAATAATATACAATGTATATCTTTTACAAATCGTTTTCAAGTATATTTGGTGTTGTCTTATACATCCTGACCAAATTGTATTATATTTTTATTTTTCGTTACACCCACCTTGAAGTACCAGTGTATCTTAATCTCGGCCAGCTTACGTTCATCCACAAGACCCGTAAGATTGCACTGTAGCTTGACATCGTAGCCAGCACGTTGTTGTATCAGTTCCGTGTTCTCTATTTAAATTCCAATCATGGGAAACATCATTTCAAATATCAAAACATCAAATACTTGTTTACTTATTCAAAGAAAGGTAAAATATCTTATCAAATTGCGTTGCCAAAACAAAAGAAAATCAAAAACAAATAGATAAACTACGCAAGTATGCAGGAATTGCCAATGATTGATTTTTGTTTTTATGATAATTTAAGTTTTCTATTTGTAGACCTCTAGTTGGCGGCAAATAGAGTATTCTCAAAAGAAAAACATTTTACATTTAAATCGTTTTTTTTAAGCTTTTAACTCACCTGTAATATCGATAAAGTATCCAAGTGTTATGGGCGTTTTATAGATGCCAATTAAGAGCCAGATGGTCACTAAACGTTGCTGCCACAGCTGCTTCATAATCCCAATTATCAACATCATTACTATTACATTAGCTATTTAATATTTTGTGAACATTTTTATGCTCATTTTAGTTCTCATAATACGAATTTTCATTTGGAAATACCTGTAAGAATGAGCATTGCATAAAAAATAGTAATAATCATTTCACTTTTAGAAATAACAAATATAATAAATAGCTTTTCAAAATTGATTCAAAAATGGAATTCAGAACAGTTTGAATATTATTATAAATACGAAATTATCGCATTGCTTTGGCCATTCACGTAATGATCGATTTGTATTTAATGTTTTAGCAAACTTTCGTGCTCGAAGCTGCTTAGGCTTTTATTTATTTATTTATCCATTGCATTTTTCACCGCTTCGCGCACATTTTTCACACATTTTATTGTGCGCTGGCGGCCGCTGAGTGTACAATTTTCTTTTGTTTATTTACTTGGCCATTTAAAGCGGTTGATCCACATACAAATAGAATAGAACATACGTACATACTTACACTTAGATTTATATATATAGAAATGTAGGTGTAATAGACATATGTATGTATGTATGTATATACAAATCCTTGGCTCACATATAAATTATGACATTTGGCTTTTCATTATTATTAAATAGTGAGAGACCCCATTTATGAAGAACAATAAATCATTTATGCGATAATGCTCATTTATCAATAGCCGTGGGTTGTTTGAAGATTGTTGAAGTAAGGAGTTTTTTTTTCGATTTTTTAAGCACGTTATAATAACAGTAATGTTATTTATAAATTTGGGAAAACTGGAACTCACGTAAAACACAATTTTCTAAATGATCCAGAGATCATTAGATCGTTTGTTTATTTTATTGCTCTCCACATGATCAATTTTCGGACTTGATTTATCAATGTTGCTCCCATTTGACTGGCATTCACTCAATTGATTTATACGATATCATTTATTAGGTAGCCGACGTTTCATTCTCATATATATTTATGTACTTGACTGACAATTTGTTTAGACTCAGACGGAGCAAAGTTTGAAAACCAAAACCAAATAACGTAACGACAATGGACTTCAACGATCGACTGACTGTTGCTTAGGTTTTTAATCATTTAAACACTGAAGTGAAGGCACGTTGAAATGAAGCACTTCACTGATATGGCCAGAATTGATGAATGCGCCAAAAAGCAACAGACAATTTCTGCTGATATTGACTACTTTTGTTACCTAATACCACATCCACAAAGTCAATTGGATTCCGTTCATGAAACGTTGCATTTTTACACAATTATTTTAAATGCACATATATATGTATGTTTATACTATATGTTGTGATTCTTTAATATGTTGTTCTGTTATTGTTCAAGTTGTTTTTCACTGTGCAAATATGCTCTCGCTTTTATTGTTTTCTATTAGATTCTCGATCGTATTGTATGCGTCCGTGCGAGCGGGTGGCTATCAACAAACTACTGTAATACACGAATCGAACAAGTGTTACCCCTCGTTAGCACGGAGCACGGAACACGGAGGTGCTCGGTGTTGTCGATGTCGATGTCTCTGTCGCCGTCGTCGTCGTCGTTGTTGCTGGGAACAAGGGAACAACTAAATAAGTGTATTTTATAAGCATTTACGCTTATCGCATATCAATATAAATGCGTAAATATACAGTAGTCGATATAGTGAACCGATATGGGACTGCTGCGACTATGTACATAGACGAGTACAGTTAAAGATTAGACTACAATGGTGAACAAAAATACTTTTACATTAATAGAAAAACGTTTGTACCCTGACTACGCTCTCGCTGTAAATAATGATTTTTTGATATTGAAATATCTTCTTAAACAATTCATTTTCTCCTGATCCTTTCTATGTCAGCTATATGATATAGTATTCCGATATTAGCCAAATTTGATCAACAGGTATTGCTCAAATACACAAGAACAATAAAGTCTTTCATCCTATCGATTGATCTTTTAGCATTTAACGAAAATTTACCAACTGGCAATTTTATTAAAAAAACGGGCACGAAATTAAATAAGAATTAAAAAAACCCTTTCTCGTTTATAACAACTTTTTAATTTTCTGAAATTTTTCTGAATGAAATGTTCTTTCATTTGGGGCTTTCACGATTAATATAAAAAAAAAACTACTCTCTTTAAAATAAATCTCATTAAATTCTGTTACTTTGGAATGTTTTTAAAATATGCATTATTTTATTAGCTGGAGTTTTGTCAATATAATTTTATTCAGTATTGTATGCTCTCAGATCGCACACTAAGCTGTACACGTATCATTAGACCCGACCAACAGTTTAACCCTCCGGCAAAAGAGTGCGAGTTGAAGAGGGATATAGAGAGGAAGTGATAGCGAGAGGGAGAGTCATTTGAATTTTGTATACTCACACTCACACTCATATGCTGTGGTTGCCTGCACCCTCGACAATTGTTTGTTTTGGCTGCTTCAGTGCCCAGTTGCCATATCAAGTCGTCTAGTTATCGGAGTGCGAGCTTATCAAGCATAATAAATAGCGGGAGCCAAGCGGCAGCTCCGATGGCGTCTATAGATTGCTGCCAATGGCGACAACAATGCCAGCAATGCTTACAATTTGACCAGCTCCATTCATCGAGTCGAATGTTAGCCCAACAAATCCAAATTAATTCTCAATGGGCTAGTCAACAAAGCCGACCCGGTGTCCAAGGCGGTGTTGCACTGTTAGAGCTCTGCATAATGCTTGATAACTTCCAATAGGCATATATACTCGTAAACTGATTAGGGCGGTGTTATATATACATAGACTGAAACTTTAGCTCTACGATAAAAATGGGGGGGCACAAATAATCTGAACATTTTCTAATAGAACAAAACTCCTATTTTTGGCTTTTGATAAGCGTAAATAGTAAACAGAATGTACAAAAAAATATAATTTATTACTTATGGATTGGGGAAACCCCGAAAATTGCAATCAAATCTAAATATCAATACAACATAACAAAATTCCATTTTTTTTTTATAATACATGTAATTATTTATTAGAACGTGAATTTGTTTACACAATATATTCCTTCGTTAGAGTAAGCTGCAGTTCCGTTCTGTGGGAAACAAATGAGTATAATAGATTAAAGTTTCATTTGTTTTCCTTTCCCACTTACACTTCTCCTTTGGCTTAAGTTCATTCAGTTCCGTTGCGTGTTCTGCCAGCAAATCCAGCATAACCTCGATTTTTAAATTGCACATATTATTTTCCTCCTCTAATGCACGAAATTTCTTATTTAATCGCAGCATATCATCGACATCTCCCTTGCGCACCGAATGCATCCAAATGCCATCGGCGAAACGGAGTTTCTTGTTGCCCAGATTGAGGGAAATCTTTCGAAAATCATCGATATCCTCGCTAACAACGGGATAACCAATATTACAGCGATTTACACGCGCCGGAATAGGCTTGGACTCGAATTTCTTGTTGAACAGCGGCATCTCAGAGCAGAAGTGAAAAGCAATAGCAAATAACAGTTGACCATAATGACGTTGCCAGGACAACACTGTCGGAACACAACAGTGCCGGCAATTATATACAGTTAGTCACGTAATTTTTTTAAAGAAATAAAAAAAATACAAATATTTTACTTTTTTTTTTAATAATTAAGCTCTATAAAAAATAGGCAAATATATTTTTTATGGAAAACAAAATCTTGATTTTGTCAGAACAATTACTAGACTAACTGTATATACTGTATACACCAGCTTCGGGGTCACTGAGCTGTCACAACTCTGACAGGAGACAGTAAAAATCTGCCAGCTGAATAGACATAATAGTAATAAATTCACAAATAAATAATGTGCTAATTTTGAATGAGAAAATTACAAGTTACATATCAGAATGACACAGGAGGCTAATAATTATGCGTTCCCCAGGTGCGTACTGTGAAAATGAGAAAATATTTCAACCTAAAAAGTCCTGCAATATAATTTGTATTGCTCTCCTGCAGCTGTGCCGAGGAGGTGGCCGCGTGTGTGGAACAACTTGTGAGGCAAACCAACGAGGACTTGAAAAACTTTCGACTGGAGCAATCTGCACTTCACTCGCATATTAGCTCAATGCTGGACGACAATCAAAACCTGAGCAGTAAACTGGAAAAGTATCATAAAATGACGTTTGCGGAGGACGTTGAGCAGCTAAAGCAACAGCTTCGTTTCTCCAACGATGCACTGGCCAAGGCGATGGCCCAGATTGAGAGATTCAAAAAGGATCGACAGTGCCGGGATCAAATTCAAGAGTGCGCGGATCGAACAATTAAGAACATGGAAACTGAATTGAATAGCTATCGCACACAACTGTCTAAAGGTGACAATCAGCATGTGAGTTTAGAAAATATTTGCCAAAATTATATATTTAACTAATTTACGTTACCAAAGAGCAAAAGTAGTTTAAAATTAAAAATAAAATAAAAATATAGGAAAATTTATTGGAATTCAAATTAATTAAAATTATATACATAAGTAACTTTATATTTAAAATTATGCAATATTCACCTTTAGATTTATGACAAATCCATTAAATTGCTGGAGCACAAACTCAGCGTACAACAGGAGAAAATAAATACGCAGGCGAATTTAATTCAGGTATTAAATGAGCAAAAACAACACTGCGCCGAACAGATCCAAGAGCTGCAAGAGGAGTTGAAGCAGCGCAAACAGGACACGGATCGGGAAGAGAACGAAGCCACGATTACCAGTCTGCGCAGGCAGCTAAAGGATTGTGAGAAATCCTTGCAACATTCTCGTGCGTTGCTTGAGAAGAGTACGAAACGGGAAAAAATGGCCATGTCAAAGGTTCAGGAAGCCATTGGGGTTAGTGAGGCTGCCGTGCGAGAGAAAGAAGATGCTGAAAAGCTTGCGGAAACGTACAAGGAGGAAGCCACTCATCTGGCCACCAACATTGGCAGCATTATGGATGAAGCCGCTAAGCGGGTCGATAATGAAGTCGAGCAACTCAAGTCGAAGCTCTCGAAAAGGGATAAAACGATATTATCGCTGCGCGAAAGGGTCGGACAATTATCTAATCTATCTTTAATGTACAAGTCTAATGAATAATTCCCAATGTAGCTCAACAGTCAGGTTGCTGAGCACAAGTCCTTGGTGGAGTCACTAGAAGATCGCTACAATCGTATCACCCAAAAGTATGTACAGACGCTTAAACTAAACGAGAAACTGGAAACACATGTGGAGGATTGCAACAAGCGTCTTATTGAGATGGAACAATGTACATTGAAGAAAGAAGAAAATCCTCTCAAGAGGTAAGAGTTCCATATGTATTCATTGCCAGAGCTTAGCATAACTTTTCTCTTTGATTCGCAGCAAAAATGACAACGATCCGCCACTAGAGTATTATTTACATGCTTATAAGGATTTGAAGGCGCACTACAAAAATGTTCTAAATGATTTAACAAAGAGATTCGAGACTGAATTTGAAAACATCCACAAGGAAAAGTGTGAACTGCAGGCCGAAAACGAGATATTACGAAATGGCCCTGCTGGAGACGGCGTCGGAAAATTCTTATAACATTTATAACAGTATTTATGTGTATATATGTATGTATATGTACTTATATTTTATAGTTGCTAAATATATGTATATGTATGTACATAAATAACAAAAAGATATCTGTGCGTCAAACTATGTGGCAGCGATTGCGGCATTGCGTCCAGGGAATAAACTGGGAAACCAGTAGCTTGGCTCATCTGATTGTTTATCAATCCAGCAGAGACCCTCACCCAAAACTTTGTCTAGGGCCTGCTTTGTACGGTAGTCGGTCCAGCTAAGAAGAGAAAACATTCAAGACTATTGCTGTGTTGAGTGGAGACAAATCCTTACCCCAAATCTCTTATGAGCTGCTTTTGAGTAACACAGCCTAATTCCGTATTGGCTGCGGCACTGAGTATGTTTGTTTCTTCCATGCTTAGCTCGCCCGGAATAGATTGAACCATGTATTTGCCTTTGCCCAGCTTGTGGATAACAAAACTATAAATAAGAGGATTCATGTTTATAAAGGGAATCTTCAGGCAGCATCCAGCTTTACCCATTGCCAAAGATGCCAAGTTTTTTCGCCGCCATTAGTATATCCTCCTTTGTAATCTCTTGATGCACTGCACTCTGTCCACGTGCAGCTATGAGACGACGACGTAGCTCGTCCAATTCCATGAGGCCGCCAGTTTTGTGGTTGGCCGCCAGGCAAACCTCGACAACCTGCACACTTAGCTCGTAGTAGAAGTCGCCCATGCCAAGCACACTCCAGAATCCTTTGCCAGTGGCCAGAGGGTCAACACCAATGGCGGCGCACATCTCCTGGAACTGCTTACGGAACTGAGAATTCTTGCGAATATCTTCCTTGTGCTTCATGGCAAACTCTTCCAATTTATTGCGGAACACATCCATTTGTTTGGTCATTTGCTCCAATTGAGATTCCTGCAAGTCGGCTCCCTTGTCCTTATACTTCTCTGCTGCCAATTTTTGTTGCTGTATGGCACCCAACCCCACTCGTCGGCGCATTTTGACCAAAATATATTTTATTGTTTATTTTACAGTAAATAAATTCAGCGTCAGCTGTTATTAAAGAACGATTAACAAGTTGGACAATCGAACTAGAGCTATCGATCTAGTTGTTAGCTCATCTAGTTCTTTTGCTCATATCGATAAGAAATGTCATTGCTTCAATCGATACTCATAATTAAAATCGATATTCTATGTGTACATCACTAGTGCATTTTGCTTGTGTTTTTACGAATTTTTTGCATTCGCATTTTTTATTCATTTTAGTTTTATTTCTCAGCGTGTGGTTTATTTCGCGTGCATTTAAAAAATGTTTACACACGTCCTCACATCAAGCGAAAATAGCGAACGATAGCCATAGATAAACTCACAAAATTCGCAAGGCACGTCCAGACAGTATCTATAACATAAACAACAACAATAGCACTGCCCCCATCGGATCAAACAAGGCCCCAAGGTTATTTGAAATTCTACAAGCTGCGACTGCACAGATGAAAAACCACAAACTGAATGCGTTAGTTTGAGAATATTGTTAAGCGAGCGGACGACTTTGCCGTTGCCTCGGCATGTTGTGTTTCGACTCGGAGAAGATGAATTGGTACTACCATGTGCTGGCTCGGCGGCCGTACCTGGTCGTCACGTCCATTGCTGTTTATTGCGTGGCCTGCATAATAGTTGCACTGGTGTTTAACGACCTGCCCGATTTCAGTGACCCCACCTTGGTACGTATGCTTAGTTAGGTCCAGGGCAATAAATCAATTCTACGCATGCTCACACTTTCATAAATCACACACATATTGCAGGGCTTTGAAACGCGAGGCACCGAAATTGGCAAAAGGCTGACCGCTTGGCATAATCTGGAACAAGAGTGCCGTGGCAACGGAGCCTTGTTCTCTAATCCCACGGAGCTGCTGGAGAAGCTACAGTATGAAAGGACCCGAGGTGTGCCGCGACATCAGCATCCCAATCATAGAAGACATAAAAAACAACGTCGAAAACATAAAAACAATAAGCAACGTAAGGAGCACAAGAAAAACCAACATGACGATGTTGCGTACAAAATGATGGTCATCAACAAGCGTCTGAAGGCGACCAAAAGTCCGCTGAGTGACAAGTGGTTAGGGGACAGTGGAGTGTTTCGTGACTACGAAGTGACCAATGACAGCAGCCCCTCCTTACTGGAGCCGACCAGACGCAGCGAACGAATCGAGTATGGCCATAATACCACGTTCGTGGATGAGGATGAGCATCGCGACCGCGTGCAAAGCAAGAAGAGCACATGGCGCATACTGAAGCAAGCCTCGTTACCCAACAATGCTTGGTCCAACTCGAAAGTGCGTCAACCGATCGAAGGATTCTTCTGTGATTCCTCACCCCACGAGAACGACTCGCACTTTGTGGTGCAACGCATCGGACCCAATGCAACAGACTCGTTGTTTGATCTAAACGGCATGTTAGCCATGTGCCAGCTGCAAGATCAAATTGCCGCCGTACCCAGTTACCAGGCGTTCTGTGAGCGCGAGTTGTTGACCTCAAACTGCTGTCGGCCTTGGTCGCTGCCCAACTATGCCACGCTGTTGGCCAACAAGAGTTCCTGCTTTGATCTGACCACAGAGGATGTTTCATTACTGCAAACCCTGCTGTTAAATTGTTACGAGTATTATCATTACCTAAAGCTAGACATCAATTGTAGCGAGCTGAATCCATGTTATGCACCCGAAGAATGTACGCGCCATAATTTGGTCTTCAACGTACTCAACTTTCTCACCGACATTGGCTTCAATAAACCAAATGTGAGTCATAAATGGAAGCTTAAACAGATCAGTTATACATATATTACTTTTTATTTCGCAGGATACGAATGTTTATTTAAAATACGCAATGATTTTTGTGCCCGTTCCACGCTCCAATCGAATCCTGCCGCTCTTTCATGAATGGGAACATGTGTAAGTTGTTAATTTTGTAAAACTTGTTCTAGTATTTCCGCAACGTATGACGATCAATCGGTCCTGACGGCATTTTGCCATCCTTTGCCGTAACCACAGCTGGCACGCATATTTCTTCGTAGTATGTGGTCAAATCATATTTGCGAAATAGTTTACGCATATTCTTGAGAAAATTCTCCAAGGTCAAATCCTTGGGCGGCGGTCTATTGTACAAAGTGCCGCCGAATCTATTTAGTTCATCAAGTCGATTGTAGTAATTTCCATATGTCGTTTGAATATCCTTCGATGTGCATTTGGGATCAGTGATGTCGGCCTTAATAGTTCTCTGGCTAATCAAGGAGACGTATTCATTTGGCGAATAATCCGACCAGTAACAAGTCTTCTGCAAGTCCTTTAAGAACTCCTCAACTTGATCGTAACGCACCGGAGGACACTCAAAGAAGAGCTTGTAAATCTCCTGGTTGCACCACTTTGTACGCAACAGAAACTGACGATACTCCTCACGCCAATCCATGGCATATGGCCAAGAGCGTGTCTTCATTTCGATGTTGTTCACCTTGAGATTGTTGGCATAATGTCCCGAGATCAATGCCGGATCGGTTTGATGTCGATATATTCGCTTGGGTTTATGTATGCGGCCATCGAACATGTGATTGACAAAGTCCTTTTTGGTCGTCGTCTTCTTCACAATGCACTTGGGCAGCAGTTCGTTGACGTCCACCGCTGCCAAGCGCTCGCTGCGTGTCTTGGATTCCTGTTCAGTTGCCATTTCTCTTTAATATAAATTGATAATTTCTGAGTTGATAATCTACTTTGAATTGCTGTTATTTGTATTTATGTTCCTAAGGATTCTGTGCTGGAATTTTGACAATTAATACTACAAGCACTTAATTTACTTTTAGTTCTTTGGAATTTGCATGCTGTACAATTCCTAGATTTCTAATCCTTATGGCTTCATTTGTTTTTATTTATAGCGATCTGAGCAATGAACTGGTTGAAGTTATTGGCATGGATTTGGGTCTGGAAAAGGAGCTTTTTAGTGAGCTACTACTAACGGACGTTTGGCTGGTATCGCTGGGCGGACTCTTTGTCATGGCCTGCGTCTGGTTGTATACAGGATCCGTCTTTATCACACTAATGTCCAGCTGTGCCATTTGTTTCTCGCTGGGATTGGCCTACTTTGTGTACACTTTGGTATTTGAGTTTAGCTTTTTTCCCTACATGAATCTACTCGCCGTTGTGGTTATAATTGGCATTGGCGCCGATGATGTCTTCTTGTTCCTTAAGATCTGGCAATGTGTGCTGGCCGAACGATTTAGCAAGAGCAGCACATTGAATACGCAATCAACGCTGCCCACGCCATTGGAGCATAACGAGCACACGGAAACATTGGAGAACTTAATGGCTCTGACAATGCGACATGCGGCTGCATCGATGTTTGTCACGTCGGTAACAACGGCGGGTGCCTTTTATGCCTCGTATAGCAGCTCTATAACCGCAATCAAATGCTTTGGGTAAGTTTAAATACCATTTTCTAACATAATATAATGTTTTGGTTTATTTTAATTAATTTATATTTAAGTATTTCAAAGTTTAATCTATTCATTTTTTAATTTCCCTGACTAATATCGTTTATTTTGCAGAATCTTTGCTGGAACTGTTGTGGTCACTAACTATTTGCTCATGATCACCTGGCTGCCCGCATCGGTCTCAATTATGGAGCGTCTTTTTGCCAGTCGCATGTCCTGCCAGCAGCATCTGGCACAAAAGCTGATTAACGCCTGCAAGAAGTCAATTAATCGATTTTGTGAATTGTTTGAGGAGCGCATCACATACAGCATTATGAACTATGCATTCTTGTGGCTAATAATCTTTGGAATGCTTGGCGCAGCAAGTGCCATCATTGTGTTCTGGTATCCGGGTCTACAGCTGCCAGAGAAGCAGTATTTCCAATTGTTTGTCTCGCATCATCCCTTTGAAGTTTACACAAGGCTGAGGCATAAGTTTTGGTTCGAGAAGCCGATGCAAGAATATGAGAACTATAATAACATGAGCATGCGTTTCGTTTGGGGAGTGGAAGCGGTGGACGATGGCGACTATACGAACCCGAATTCATACGGCAACCTACACTATGACAATAATTTAAATATATCAAGCAAAGAGTCACAGAAATGGCTGCGAAACTTTTGCCAAAACATGCGCCAGCAGCCATTTCATCAAGCGACTTTTAGCTTCTTGTTGTCAAATTGTTTCATTGAGAACTTTATTCGATTCATGGGGCGAAGGTAAGTGATATGGCAGATAGTGATTGAGTTTCCGATATACATATTTACATATATTCTTTCGTTTTCAGATGCATTGATGACATGGACACAACCCGCACAGATCTCACACCCTGCTGCGATGCACAGTTTCCATTTGAGCCACACATATTCGAGTTGTGCTTGCCCCAATGCATATCAAATCTTTTTGAGACGCGATTCTATCGGCCGGGCAAAGCGGGCCCCAAATTTGCAGCTGCTCCCAATCATCTGGAACAATACTTGGAAAGCAACAGCAGCAGTAACGAAAGCTTAAGCCTGGAGACAACATCAGTGCAACTCCTCGTCAAGGCGCTCGTGATTGAGTTTGATTCAAATGTCAGCCATAGCGCTGCGTATATCAACATCAAAGTTTTCTACGAGAGTGTTGAGCGTTGGTTTCAAGAACAGCTCAGCACGGCACCGATGGAGTTACGCGGCGGTTGGTTCATCAGCAATCTCGAGTTCTTTAATGTTCAGGACTCACTCTCGAATGACACAATCGTCGCTATTGCCTTGGCCATGGCCGCATCGCTTGTGGTTCTGCTCTGCTTCACTCTCAACTTGCTCATCTCTGTATATGCCGTTATTACCGTCTCTCTGACAATTTTCAACACCGTGGCTGTGCTAATATTACTCGGTTGGAAACTGAATGTACTCGAGAGCATTGCCGTATCGACGGCCATTGGCCTTGCTGTGGATTTCAGCTTGCATTATGGCATACACTATCGCCTCGCGCCATCCAAGGAACGTGTGGCAGCCACTGAATTTGTGCTGTCTCGCATCATTGGACCCACTGTTATGGCAGCGGCAACAACTGCCTTTGCCGGCGGCATTATGATGGCATCAAATATACTACCCTATATACAGATTGGCATCTTCCTGGTTGTGGTCATGGTTACCAGCTGGTTGTATGCCACCTTTTTCCTAATGAGCTTGCTCAAAGTGGCCGGACCTCAATATGGTTTCATGCAGTTGGGCTGGCCAAAATGGCGCAAACGTCGCACGACAAAGGCCAATAAATTCTACGAACGGTAAGTCAATTGATTAACGATTTTATTGATTAGTAACAGCGATCTTTCTCAGCAGTAAACCCAGTCAAATTATTGCCAGTGAACAGCTGCTAACGCCCACCAGTTCAGCCATTGTTGAGATGGCCAATTCGGAGACGCACGAACTAGAATCTCTGAACTCAAACAGCCAGATAAAAACAATATCGGGCACAGAAAGTGGACATACTTTGCCTGCTCTGCCCGTGGACTTTGAGCACTCATTCCAGTCGGTGCACTAGGGTCAAATATCAAATGGAGCCGCGACAATTTGCATTTTTATATAGGGCAGAGCTGTGAAGCTACCCAGCATACAACTACTTTGTTAGCATTAAGCAAAAGCTCAAAGAGGCAACATTTATACTTTGCTTACATTGAGAGAAATTGAGATATGATGATGATATTGACATTAGATAGAGATAAAGACAAGGGGTGGGGCGAGAGAAAGCGTTCAAAAATATTTTTTGCTTGAGCAAACAACTCTTTAGTGTGCTATTTAAAAAAGACTTCAAACCAGTTGCAATGCGCATTTTTACTTTTTGTAACGTTTGACGCCAGAAGCCAAAAGTTGGCTCAAATTTGTAAACTGAAGCAATTAGCGGAGAGTACTGGGTACGTCCAAAAAAATAACTGTACGACTGCATGATGTCGGTATTATTAGTTTATAGAGTTTTTAGTGAAGCATTAATGAATGTTTATGTATTATCTATGTACTTAACTGTAATCAAAACTATTTATACTCTACATTTTTATTAGCTGTTAAATTCGGGCAACAATGTTGACACCGTCAATAGTACGTATAGTACATACTCATATATACATATATATATATAAATATAGATACCATATATGGTAGTTGTACACACACTTCTATATAATGTACATCGATGTACTTAATGTGTTGTCTATCCTAGATGTAAACGTTCAAAACATACACACTCACGTTTGTAATAACCATGTAACTGTGATACAGAAGGTGACAAATTAAAAAGAAATATTGAAGAAGAATATTCTATGTTTATACAGACAAGGAAAACAAAAATCATGACGTATTGTACTTAACTATAACTGAAAAACCTTGTACTTCCTTCATTGAACTAAAACAAATGTTTTGAGGTGATTTAATAAATGTTACTTGTGAAACAAACTAAGAATACTTTATAGACACTCTTTCACTAGATTTATTTTTGTAACCGTTTTCTAGATATGTAAAATCACTGTCATTTACTTATAATAATTATTTTCTTTATTTCTCAACTATTTATCAATATTATGTGTTAGCAATTTATGAAATTTATTCTTTAGTAGATATTGCATTCCATGTGGAGTTTAAGGAGTTTGTCACCTACAAATCAATCGAAATGGCTAAAAACTGTATCCGATGTGCTCGGATCTTCTCATGCTCGCTTACAAGTACTCAACGATATCGCATTTGATGGATATATTTGGACAGCTTTGTCCAACGACACTGCGGCCACGATAGTTGGGACTCTTCTCTGTTAGCAGTTTGCGGAATATGGGTAAAATAGCTGTCTCGCCCTCGATGAGTTCCGTCTCGGAGCTGGCACCATAGATGGAATGTTCGGTTTTATTGCGCTGTTTCCGTTGCTTATCCGGTGCCACATTCGGTGAGCTGTGATGATGTGCCGCATGCTGAATGTTGGAGTTGCGATTGAACTTACGGGGCTGAGAACATTGCTGCACGCTGGTTGGAGTCGGGTCCCTTTCCCTTTCGCTGTCCGTTTCGCTCTGACAGATGGTGCCCTTCTGTGGCTTGGGTCGATGCTTGTTGCGATTCTTTTCCGAAACGGAGCGTTGAATTGGCGAGGTTGTGTTCTGTTCATAGGCTAGCACGTGTCCATGGTGCTCGGAGCAGCGCTGTGGACTGGCATAGGTCCGTTGCGACTGCCGGGAATGCTGCTTGGCATGCGAGAGCGTATGCGTGTCCCAGAGATCGCTTTGCGAGACCACAAAGTTGGACTTGAGCGCCGATCCCATGCTTGTGCGTCGATGATCCGAGGCAGTCGGGGCTGTCACAAGTGAGAAAGTGTTTTTTTATTTATTTTTATTTAATGTCAACTAAGAGCAATTGACCAATTAAGTAAAAATTAAGGTAAAACTTAATTAATATAAAAATTAAATTAAATATTTAAACTTGAAATGCTTGTTATAAAATGTTTGTTTAGTTATATTTAAATTTAAATGGAAAAGATAAAAAGTTAATTAAAAAATGGAAAATTTAAAATCTGGAGGTATTCAAAATTATGAAATGATCCAACATTCATTGCAAGGATTTTTAGTTTAGCTTTAAATGTATCTAAAAAGATCAGAGGTGTGTCTCAACTACTTACTTTTTATGACTCCTGGCGTGCCGGGCTTGCTGTGCGGACAAACGTTGCTCAGCTCCGATTGCGAGGTGGAAATGTTCGTGGAGGAGTTTCGATGTGTGCTGCTGTACTTGGGCTTTGCCGTGGGCGTCTGACTGCCGCTCTCGTAGTGCCGGGATGAGTTGGATTGTCGTCGTTCCCGCATGGCAGCACAGTCGCCAGTGGAGCGTTTCCCGACACTGCTCGTTATGCTGCCAATATTGGCATCTGTCTGGGCCGAGACCGAGTTACGTTTCTCTAAGTGTCGATGGTGTTGATGTTGTTGTTGCTGTTGCTGCTGTTGTTGTTGCTGTTGCTGCTGTTGTTGTTGCTGCTGCTGTTGTTGCTGCTGCAGCTGTTGTGCCTGTTGCTGCTGCTGCTGTAATTGCTGTTGTTGTTGCTGCTGTAATTGCTGTTGTTGTTGCTGCTGCTGCAATTGCTGCTGCTGCTGCAGATGTTGCTGCAACTGTTGCTGTATTGGCTGCATCATAGTAGGCGCATGATGTTCTACAATTGACTGTTTCTTCTTTTTGCTGTTAATATACAAATTCATTAACATATTTATTAGATATGTATCTACAGCAGGCGTGCTCAGCTTTTGCTCATTCCATTGATTTTCGGCCTCATTTGTTTTTGTAATGAATATGAATGAGCAAAAGCTGAGCACCCCTGATCTACAGCAATAGGCATGTAAATTGCACAATAAACAAATAAATAAATACCATCTTGTCAGAGTTGCAATATAAGAGTTAATGTCTTAATGCTACTTAATAAATAGTTTTTAATACTTTTTACCAGGGACTGCAAATAAGAGTTATGAATGCTAATAGTAATAATAGTAAAATGGTATACTATACACCAAAGTTTCTATTTCTGTCGGAGCTATCGATATCAGCTAAAAACTTCTATTTTCAATTTGTAAGACATAAGTCAAATTTAATTCTTATTTTTAATTTTTGTTTAAAAAGTCAAAAATAATAATTAAAATTTAATTTTTAATAAAAAATTTGTGAAATTACACTTATTTCTCATATTTTCAAAAAAAATAAAAAATTAGAGTTTATTTTTTATTTTTAAAATAAAAGTTACGGATTAAGTCTTATTTAAGTCTTTTTAAATAGAAATTAAAAATAATTGTTATTTCGTAAATTTAAAATATAAATTTGAAAATATTTGTTAATTTGCAATTTTTATTTTAAAACTTTTAGCAGTTACGGTCTCTGCTTTTTAAAAAGTAAAATACGGGCTATTTAAATTGCGAAATACTTACGGCGGCAACGACGGAGCCAGCGTTGTGGACTGCACGGAGACAAAGGAGTTGTCCATTTCAACATGCGTGGATGTGATGCTATCCACGGAGGTCAGCTCGGTAACTTCTAAGTGCAAACCGTAAGCAATGCATGAATATGTTAGGTGAGAAACCATTGACACTCACCTGTAGTGCTCGGCATCTCTCGTCGCACGGGCGGCGCCGAAAGTCTGGCAATATCTTCGCTGAGGATGGGCTCCAGGTCAGTGGTGCCACCGCCGGAGCAAGTTACGCCATCGATCCACTTGCGTGCCTCCGGTCCCAGCTTGCGTATCAGCGCCTGCAGCTCGTTCTCCTTCTCCATGAGAGCCTTGCGGAATCGGGAGTTGGTATTCTTGACATCGCGCAGTCGCTGCTCCAGCTCACACACCGAGGAATCGCGTCGATTCTTGGACATGGGACGCAGTGTGGCACGCACTCGTTTGTCCACAACGCCTTGAGGATTTCGCTTGAGTTCCACGAGCTGAAAGTCGATAGAGACCCATTAGATAAACTTACTGTGCAATTGATCAGTTCACAGCCAGGATAACACAACTGTAAGAGTTGATACAGGACAGACTATATGGTCAGTAGTGCCAGCAGACATTGCTGATATACCAGAGTAGAAATAATTATGTGGAAAGGATACATAAATAAACATAGTTTAGTTCAAGTATATAGTTAGCATGTAGTGTTATGTAGCGCATTCAAAGTTTTGAATTTAGTTAAGTGCGTTGAGAAATGAAAGAATGATCATATCCAAAAGATTGAATAGATCCGTCGAACATTCGTTATTTTGAACAACATTCATATTACAATTGTACATAATATGTCTGCATATAGTTAACTAATTAATGTACAAATGTATGTGTATATAACAGCTACAAAAACTACAAAACTTCCTTACTACCAGTCTTACTTTCGGTACGAACACCAAACACAAAGTGGCTGTCGTACAAAAAATTATAAAAAACGAGAGTAAGACAAAAACTAAATCCTTTCGATCCGATAGCACCAGCGATATGGCCGCTCCGGCGATGCAGGTTATGAACACATTGTAAACTGAGAAACCAATATGCTTGGAATCATTTAGAGCTGGTATGGAGACATGTCGAGTTTCCCAGGCCAAGAAGGCGCCGAAAACCTGCAGATAAACAGAAAGCAGAATCGTTTAAAAAAGTTAATTTATTGTATTGATTTTTTCAGGGATTAAAACCCTAACCAAAACCGTAACCTTTAACCGGTAAAAGCCAATTAAAATTTAAAACCGTAACTGAAACCGTAACCGAAAAAAAAAATTGTTTTTGACCGAAACCTTAAAACCGAAACTCTGTTAACCGAAATAACCGTTTAGTAGCCGTTTTATTTATAAAGGTTAATTTCGGGTTTTCATACATCCAAGAAAATTATATTTTTCATTTTAAATTTTGATTTTTAATTTTAGTTTTCTTATATTAAATTTGAATTTTTATTTGTGATATTCATGATCGAATTTTCATAGCACTGAATAAGCGCAAATAAAATAAATTTGTTAAATGAAATATTAAAATGGTTAAAATGTAACTAAACTAAGTAAATCAAATTGAAGAATATGTGATAAAATTGTGTGAATGAAACATTTAGAATGTAATGACTTTTTAATTATTATTATTATATTATTAATATTATTATATTTTTGCAAATCAAAACTTTTTGTGAACCGAAACCATACCGATATTTCAAAACCCAAGCATACCAAAACCGGTTCACCGTTACGAAACCTTTATTCAAAGGTTTTGCGTAATCGATAACCGAAAACCTAAATGCGAACATAACCGAAACTGTAACTGAAACCGATATTCGTTTCGGTTATAATCCCTGATTTTTTTGTTATTTCAATATTAAATTCATAGCTTCAAGCTAAATTTATTAGAATTATTTTTTAATTTTGTTTAAATTTAAAAATTCTACTTACCAATAACAAGCCTTTGTATGCATAGATAATGCTAACGAATATTGTCATGTGCTCCGATTGGCAGTATTCATTCTCGGGTATCACGAGCACATCATCAATGTTCTCATGGTGCTGTCCGAATAATATTAAGTTAAACTCATATTTTTAAATATAAGATGATCTGATGCTCTCACCTTTGGCTCCAACTGCTTAGTTTCGCGATAGAAGGGATCAGCTATCTGCCAGGTGGTTATAATGGCTATATCAATGGCCAACAGCACGCCCACAACCATAAACAGCTGATAGTCCTTGATCACCTTCTTGTTGAGCTTGAGGTCGGTGAAGATCGAGTGCACACGCCACGTCTTGGAGAACATGGCGCCGAAGGCCAAGCTGAAGCCAGCCATGAGAATCCAAGCCCGAGCCGTGCATATATAGGGGAAGGCAGCAACGCTGCTCAAGGTGGTGTCCAGGCCCAAGAATATGATGCTCAGATAGGTCAGCATGCAGCCAACAATGATCAGATTATTCAAATGCGGACTGGACATTTTGATGTAGCTGCAAAAGGAATTCCAGACTTAGAAGGAGGATCCAATAAAATGGATTGATTGATTTCCTCCTACCGTTGATTGCGATACTTGATGTTGAAGGCGAGGAAAACGGTGGCTATGATCACGCCAATGACAGAGGCGCTGGCCGACACAATGTATATAGTTGGATTGACCTGACTGTGCTCTATGTAGACCACGGTGCGATCCTTGGGCGGCGCCTTGCCCACCCAACGCACTGGCTTGCCCAGCGTCATGTCCAAATGCGCCTGCTGCGAATGATATTCACCGATCTTCTCCATTTGGCCCAACTGAAACTGGGTTATCAAAATGTTTGCCTTGCGCTCGTTGTTGTAGAAGCGCACAGGACCCTAAAATAATCAATTGGAATTAATATTAAGATGAAAAATGTGTATTTAATACTACATACAGTTACGCCCTCGAAGGAAGTGTTACGTAGTGCCTCGAGGAAAATGCTCTCCCAATCCTTGACACGATAATCGAAGTGCGTGAGCAGATCTTCGCGTTTCTCAGCCACGTATTGAATGGCCAAGGCGGCTGCCCAGATGCCATCATAGGTGTAGCCATGGAAGCGCGAGTATTCCGTGCCGCGTAATCTGTCATACTCTACCAGATACTCATCCGCCGTCTGCAAGTGACATTTAGTAAGAGATTCCTTTAGAAGTTTAAATTATGCTCACAATGCCGGCAACTGTAATGTCTCCACTCGTTGACAACGGTAATAGGTCCACCAACATGGCACCCTCCAGGGCCGTGGCAATCTCCTCCACACTGCACTCACTGTCCAGCGTGACATTCCACCAATCCGTCGTGTAGGTGGCCATAATCAGCCATTGATAAGCTCTGCCATACATCTCCAATCTGTGGGATAAAGATATAGGCATATGAACAACTTCTGATCCTGCCGAGCTTTAAGTTAAACTCACTTGTATGCTTCGCAGAACACTTTCCGGGCGAAATGTTCATTGAAGTTGCCCAAAATGATGCGTACATCCTTTTCGCGTAGTTTCTTCAGTGACTCGGCGACATCGTTGACAAAGCTCTGGGTCTCCACCACCTCCAGTTCCATTGAGTCCAGATCAGCGACCATATGATTGTGCGGCAGGGAGTAACGTGGCTCATTCTGATAGACGGTGCCCACTCGCGTCCAGTTGAACTCCCGCAGCAATGCCAGGCGAGGCGCATTGAATGCATTTTCCGAGGGCACAACCCGAAAGAAGTTGGGGAACGCATCCTTGGTGAACATGGGATGGGTATCCGCATAGCTGAGCTGTGTGAGGTGCCAGTGCTTGCTGGCCTTGGCTATGGGATCGGTCACGTGGGTGCAGGCGGCCCCGAAGAGCATCACCTTGTTGGGACCCGAGTGCATCATGTCGAAAAAGGATTTCACGCCTACAGCAGCATTGCACTGCGAATAAAAGGATGTAGAATGTTGGATAACAGATTTCTCTCTATTTATGGAGATGTTTAGCTAACCTGTGTGTCGTTCCACCACATGTGCAGCCTGTAGTTGGTCAATATCTGTGGATGCTCATTGACGTGGCCCAGCGCCAATTTAACACTGGGCATAACTCCCCGTCCCGTGTACGAGTTCTCCACGCCATCGCCATAGGGGAAAAAGCCAGCTATATAAACATCCGAGCGCTTGGCAGTTCTCGCCTGAATTACAACCAGGCAAAGGCCAAGGCACAGCAGTAGTGACCTCAACAACTGTAGGTGAAACATGCTCGATTGCGCGGGCTGCCAATGGAAGTGAGGAATATACATATGTACATGTGAGTAAGGTTGAATTAATATCAGTGCCGTAAAACTGTAATTTCCTATCCCATGGGATAGAACAAAATATTTTATAGTGTGCTTTTAGGCACCACTGATTTAAATACATATATATACAACTAGTCAGGTAATTGTTTAATAAATAAATTCACTTATTTTACTTAGCAACGCACGAAAATACCCTTTCTTTTATTAAATTTTTTCTTATTTTATTATATCACTCACAACAGTTTAAAAAAAAATAATAGTATAAAAAATTAAATAAATACACTAACCAGAACTAAGTTTAACAGCTATTGTAAGTCAAGTCTTCATAGTAAAAAAAATATAATTGGAAAGGTCTTTTAAATTCCGTTTCAATGATGCAAAAATTTCCTTATTACATTAAGTAATTCGAATTTTTGTGAACGTCTACTTTTTCAACTTTTGACCTCGATTTTTAAAAAAAATATTTTGATGCAAAAAATTCTTGAAACAATTCTAAGAGTGACTGCATTAAACATTTTTAATAATGTCTTTGCTAGTATTTCTTATGATTTTTTGAAAAGTGCTAAAAAGACACTTTTTGTGTGAAAAGTAACAAAAAGGGGTTAAAATAGTATTTTTGGCAAAGCACGAAAATACTCTTTCTTGGCCTTTTATTTAATTGTTCCTATTTTGTTATAGCACTTACAATAGTTTAAAAAATAATAATAATTTTAAAGTAAACTAAATACAGATGTACATATGTCAATTTTTTTCTTTGTCAAAACAATTACTTGTACATATGTACATATGTATTTATAAAAAGCCTTCAGAGACCAATTTCGTTTTCAAAGTCAAGCCCCAGTAATAACATCAATTTTTTAAATTGGTTCAAGGTGCTGCTGCGCCGGATGGGCATGTCCATGCATGTCACTAAAAAACTTCA
The DNA here is from genome assembly GCA_037043405.1 of Drosophila subquinaria. Lineage (NCBI taxonomy): Eukaryota > Metazoa > Arthropoda > Insecta > Diptera > Drosophilidae > Drosophila > Drosophila subquinaria. The sequence goes on along the minus strand of JBAMBL010000166.1, from coordinate 1,020,810 downwards.
CATACACACACACACACACACACATGATATATAGTCCTTGCACTAATCTATGACAAATTGCTGCATTTTAATTGCCCATTCCATGATTTAACAATATACACAACATACTAGATGTCCCTTTATGGATTTAAACACTTTTTATGATAATAAACTTGCTGGTTTTTAACTAAAAAGAAGAGTAGATTCTGCGATTACTGAATTTATTGTTATTATTGAAAGTCGTAAACTTAATGCAGACCAAGTCGTATACTTGATAAACCTACCGCGATCTTAACTGGCGAGCACAATTTACTTGATGTCTAAATACATATTTGCTCGGTTTTATTCGAATTTTCTTTGTAGCTTTTTCGTTCGACGTTGCGAAGGTCCGAAAAACTGAAAATTGTGTATCCTGACAATTTGACAGTTGAGCTGACAATCGGAAAAGGACATGGATATGCGCATGTCTCGGGATTTGACAGCCTTCGCTTTGTGCCACGATTTCGCATTGTCAACAACATCGAAATAAAAAAAACATCTGTTTACAAAACAAAAACAGGCAACAGGTGGACGGGGGAGCTTTAAATTCTTTTGTTTTGCTAGCTCCGTTCGTTGTTATGACCACCGTTGCCATGGACCACGGCCGGAATGGAAAAACTCTTGGCAATTATTAAATTATTATTGCAGAGAGACACACAACAGATGGAGGACTACGCGCCGAGTCGTTATAAAATGCTGGACAAGATTGGCGAAGGCGTACACGGTTGCGTGTTCAAGGCCATCGATTTGCAGCACAACGTGGAGGTGGCCATCAAAAAGGTGGCCTTAAAAAACAAATTTGGCAACATTTCATTGAATACGCTGCGTGAGATTAAGACTCTGCAACTGTGCAACTCGGAATACGTAAGTAGTGTATTATCCGATCTTAACTGTTTCTCTGTACAAACAGATATTGCAGATACTTCAGATAATTGAGATATATCCCGATCTCACTGGGCTATCGCTGGTTTTGGAGTACATGCCCGACACTTTGTATGGTCGTCTCAAGAACGAGACGAATCCATTAAGCCGCCAGCAGGTGCGCAAATACTCCCTGATGATGTTCAAGGGCATGTCCTACCTCCACGAGGCGGGCATTATGCATAGGGACATTAAGCCTGCGAATCTGCTGATCAGCCACACGGATGTCCTCAAAATAGCTGACTTTGGTCTGGCACGCCTTCATTTTCCCGACGAGGAGGCACGCTTGTATTCGCCACAGGTGTCCACGCGTTGGTATCGTGCACCCGAAATCCTGTGGGGCAGTCAGAAGTATGGTCCCGCCGTCGACTTGTGGGCATGTGGCAATGTCCTGGCGGAAATGCTGCGCGGCGTTCCGCTTTTTGCCGGCACAACGGACATCGAACAGTTGGCAATTATAATACGCACGCTGGGAAGTCCTCGCCTAAATGAATGGCCAGAACTTACCGCCTTGCCGGACTACAGTAAAATAAGGTAAGGTTTCGTATTAACATTTGTTGGTGTATTACAATTATTTTATGTTTTAGATTTCCCAATTCGGTTGGCATACACTGGGATAACTTGTTTCCGAGCTGCACACATGCCGTTGAAATAGATCTCGTCTCGAATTTAGTAGTGTACAATCCCAACAACCGTCTAAAAGCCACTGAGGTACGCATTCCACTTCTGTCAAGTCATAAATTTGTTTGTTAATCTTTGTTAACGTCTACATATATTTACAGGCCGTCGTTCATAGTTATTTTCATTAATTATAAATCTTTTCATTAACTAACAACTAAGAGTATGCATTTAGGAATTCTCCGATTCCTTAAATCTGTAAAATAAATAAGAGAAACATAGTTAAGCTTGGATTTGATTGATATTCCATAGACTGTACGCACTTGCACTTCAGACAGGTGAAGAATACAGTCTGTCCCTCGTCCGCCGAGCGCAGTTGTAAAGTGGCATAGGACATTTTGTCATTGCCGCATTTGGGACACTTTCGCTCCACCACGGGACCATCGGCCTCTTCAGGTTCGGGCTTTCCTTTTCTTATCAATTTGCTGGGATCGTAGGTATTGAACTGTATAGTGTACTCCGATTTTTCGCCGCTGTAAACTGCGTGAGAATGCTTTCAAAATGTGCCCTTAATTATTTAAATTATAGTTTACCATCTGCAGCGAACTCTTGCTTGCAGTTATAGCAAAATACGTTGCCTTTCACTTGCAGCGGTGGCAAAATTAATCCACAAGTTGGACAGAAACCGGGGCGATTATTAAAAACATCCATTGTAAAAAAATTTAATAAACAAAACGTGCACGTGCGCGCTCAACGCTAGAGGTGGGTGATAATGTTTGCAAAACATCGGAACCACCAATGCTGCCACCTATTTAAATTATTTTGTACCCAATCGTTAGACAAATTTACTTCATTGTACCACCGCGAAATGTACCTAATTATATTCCTGTCAAACTTGCAAACATATGTATTTTTAATGTCCCAATAGATTTATCTACTTAGTACATGAATTAATTGATAGATGATTTACAAGGACTATTTATCATCTTTTTTATCAGCTGCTTTGGCAGTTTCTTCGTCGACATCGTCGCTTGATTCGTCCTCCTCGTCTTCATCATCGCTTTCACTCTCATCCTCATCATCATCGTCGTCACCATCGCCATAGCTTTCGTCGTCATCATACGAGTAGCCAGCACTGCCACTGGCACCATATCCACCATAGTAGCCGCCGTAGCCCTCCTCATCATCGCTGCCCATTCCTTGTTGTTGACGGCCAAACTTGTGGGAACGTGTGGACATGCTCAAGTCCTTGGTGACCGATGTTTCGTAATTGCACTTGGGGCACGGTATGGCCTTATTCTTGTCATACTTGAAGCCCTTACGACGCACATGGTCATCGCAGTAGCAAGTCTTGCAGCGCAAGCAAGAATATTGACCAAGACGATTGCAAGATTGACACTTGTAGTTCTCCGATTCCAGAACCTGGCACGAGGCCTGATGCTCGAACTGGTCGTCCTCGCACAGGAAGCCATTGCAAAACGAGCACTTGAAGATTCGTCCACCATGCTCCCACACTCCACGCTCACACTCCAAGCAAACGGCGTTCTGCAGCGGACAAGTGCAGGCGTGCGAGGTTAGGCACTTGCGTCCGTGGCACACCCAGGCCTCGCAGAAGTCGCAGATGGCGCCAACCATCCCAGGAAATCCAGTGGTGTACACTCCAGGGTGCTTGATTACACAGTCACCAGTCTTGAGCATGCATTTTATCTTGCCACATTGCGCACAAATGGGCAGACGTTGGACACTCTGGCAGAAGTAGCAAAAGGCACGCGACTTCTGCTTCTTTTCGCACTTGTCGCAGTCCATCGGCGCATTGCAAGGAAGATCGGCGAGAGGAACCTCCCGTCCCCTTATCTCCTTCAGCCGTAACTTCTGTTTCTCAGCTTTCTTTCGCTGGCCGGTTTTCTTTTTCGGCATCCTGAGTAGAGTATATTAACTAGAGGTGCCAGCCTTGGCCAAATTTGTCATAAAAAAAGGTGGCAATGTTGGCAATAATGGCAGAAATGACAATAATGGGATTCCGGAAAGCGTTTTAGATTTGGTTTAGATTTCGCAGTCAGCTGATCACAGCTGCTCCATACGAAATATACAGTGTGCCCAGAGCAAATCAGGGAAATGTGGTCTTACTAATTGATTTCGTGAAATTTGCTCTGAGGCTAATTTCGTTTTGATTTGGATTTGGTTTCAATTGAATACTGTCACAGCTGTGTGACATATGGTGTTTGTTTACATTGGAAATCTGCGAATATTCAATAAAAACATATTTGATGAACAAACTTTCGTTTAAAAATTTTTATACTTTTTAAAATTAATCTAAAATTATTCAGTGTGCAAAAAGGGTCGTTTCGTCATCCGATTTAGATTTGGTTAAACCAAATTGCAATTTTTATTTTTAAATCGCTATTAGCCACAAATCTATATATTTGTTGAAAACGAAAATTTTTATTATTTATCTTTTTTTTTGGCAATCTTCAAATAATTTTTAGCTATTTTAGCAACTTTTTCTTATCAAAATCTAGCAATTTTTGCTTCGAAGATTCTGGCAGCACTGTAGCCATTAGGGTTGTTGATAATATATCAAAATATCAATACATCGATATTTTTTATAAAAAATGATATATTTATATCGCGATATTAGATTTGCCGATATATCAAATATGCGATATTTTTTTTTATATATTATGAAATTTGCGAGTTGGTCACTCTGTGATCTGGAAAGCAAACGGAGAGAAATGGATTTTTAAAGTTTTTTTTAAAGTCTGTAAAATCCAAATATTGGAACTAAACATACGAATCTGAAAAAAATCTATTCATATTTTATATGTAATACATTTAAACTTGAATCTCATTTTTGTGGAAAATGGAAAAATATTATGAAATATATTGTTATGTTTGATTAATAAGACTATCTACTTTTATTGTGGGGCATATTACTTTTTTTTTTTGAAAAAAGGTAAAAAAAAACATAATATCAATTATATCGATATTTTAAAATGATACATTTAATATAATTTTGATTTTTTTTTAAAACAGAAAATATCATCGATACGATATTTTAAAAATATTCGACAGCCCTAGTAGCCATGTAGCTCCGATTAATATTGCACGACATAAAAAATACCGAACAAACAGAAATTACTTTGAAGTATCGAGAGTTGGTCACACAGTCTAGCATTACTTTTCACTTCAATTTTTCAACGCTTGCGAGTGTGACGTTTTTGAGCAGCATTGTGCTAAAAGTTTAAATACAAGTTAACTAATTCCAAAAAATACATAGAAAATAAAATGGGTGGTCACAACGATCAAAATGGAAACTCCAACGGCCAGCACGATGATGTAAGTACGCAAATAACTTGTGAAAAGTTTTTATTGGTGCACCCTCGGCGTGTGTGTATGTATTGGTAGACACGCGTGTCTTGCTGACCGCCATTTTGAAATTTTTCATGTGCGTCAGCGGGGTAGAGGTTAGGTTAAATTTAGTGAAAAAATGAAAATCGATATGAAATTTTAAATTTTTTCCTTTAGGATTCCATCACCGAGCCAGAGCATATGCGTAAATTGTTCATTGGTGGTCTTGATTACCGCACAACCGACGACAATTTGAAAGCGCACTTTGAGAAATGGGGCCAAATTGTCGATGTGGTCGTCATGAAGGATCCGCGCACGAAGCGCTCTCGCGGCTTCGGCTTCATTACTTACTCTCATTCAAGCATGGTGGACGAAGCCCAAAAGGCGCGTCCCCATAAAATCGACGGTCGCGTCGTTGAGCCCAAGCGCGCTGTGCCACGCCAAGATATTGATTCGCCAAATGCGGGCGCAACTGTTAAGAAACTGTTTGTGGGCGCTCTCAAGGACGACCATGATGAGGAGAGTCTGCGGGATTACTTCCAGCACTTTGGCAGCATTGTGGACATCAACATTGTAATGGACAAAGAGACTGGCAAAAAACGTGGCTTCGCCTTTGTCGAATTCGATGACTACGATCCCGTGGACAAAGTTGTGTGTAAGTATTAGTCTAAGAAATTATTTCCATACTTTTCACAGTCCCAGCTCCGCATAGCAATGTTTGATGTGTCTTTGCGGCGTTTTTTGGCTGTAAGATTAAAGTTGCTCGTATTATATCTTTGTTGACTGGGCTATTTATGCCTAATTGATGAAAACGTACGAGCCACAATTGATCACTTAACACAGTACTGACAACTTGACAGGCTTGACCCACGCCTGAGTCTGGTTTCCATTTGAATGCTGTGAGACGAATTAAAGCGTCGGCTTACGCTATGTTATGCGAATGTACAAATGAATCCTATTCAGCGTAACACGCAGCCTCGTTACAATCTCATTTTACTATTAATATAAGCTGCGATTATCATCATTCCACAGTCCCAGCTCCGCATAGCAATGTTTGATGATCAATTGATCCCTGACCACAGTACTGACAACTTGACGGGCTTGACCCACGCCTGAATCGGGTTTCCTTTTAAATACTGTGAGACGAATTAAAGCGTCGGCTTACGCTATGTTATGCGAATGTATAAATGAATCCTATTCAGCGTAACACGCAGCCTCGTTACAATCTCATTTTACTATTACCTTGAGTTGCGATTATCATCATTTCACAGTCCCAGCTCCGCATAGCAATGTTTGATGTGTCTATGCGGCGTTTTTTGGCTGTAAGATTAACGTTGCTCATATTATATCTTTGTTGACTGGGCTATTTATGCCTAATTGATGAAAACGTATGTGCCACACTTGCTCACTTCTTTCATTGAATCCCAACACAGTAATCACAACTTGACAGGCTGGACCTACACCTGATGGGTTTTTTAATACTGTGAGATGAATTAAAGCGTCGGCTTACGCTATGTTATGCGAATGTATAAATGAATCCTATTCAGCGTAACACGCAGCCTCGTTACATCCTCATTTTACTATTACCATGTATAATTCCACAGTCCCAGCTCCGTGCAGCAATTTTTGATGTGTTTGTGCGCCGTTACTTGACTGTAAGATCAATCCCTAGCCCATATTATATTTTTGTTATTGATGCAACATTGCATCGATGATTAAAAAGTATTGGTACATCTTGAATTTATAAATATTTTGATTTTTAAAATGCTTGTGTATTTTTATTAATTTTTTGCATACACATTTTTTATTGCAGTGCAAAAGCAGCATCAGCTCAATGGCAAAATGGTGGACGTGAAGAAAGCATTGCCTAAACAGAATGATATGGGTGGTGGTGGCGGCGGCGGTCGTGGCCAGGGTGGACGTGGTGGTGGCGGTAATCGGGGTGGAAATATGGGCGGTGGTATAGGAGGTGGTGGCAATTTCGGCAACCAGAACGGAAACTGGGGCAATCGCGGTAACAATGATAATTGGGGAAATAATAGCTTTGGAGGCGGCGGCTACGGTGGCGGCAACAATTGTTGGGGCAACAACGGCGGACCATGGGATAACAGTTGGGGCAACAATGGCGGTAACTTCAGTGGTGGCGGCGGCGGCGGTGGCGGCGGCAACTGGGGCAATAATGGTGGCAATGACTTTGGTAACTACCAGCAGGGTTACAGCGGGGGACCACAGCGTGGCGGCAACTTTGGCAATAACCGTATGCAGCCCTACCAGGGCGGCAACTTTGGCAACAAAGCAGGTAAGCAGCAAACGAAGCAGGCTAACATTTCATCTCCATTAGAGTTCGGCACAAATATACAGTGAGCGAGAGCTCCAAGCTGTGTATTCGTGTCGTGCTTACCCCGTAGAAATTCACAGTTCCCTGACCCCTAACTGTTGTCAACATCTATAGAGTTTAGCAGTTAGTTTTAACAACAATGCTGTGAGATTAATTCTTAGAACGTCGGCTTAAGCTATGTTATGCGTATTTCAAATCAATCCGTATGCGTTGTAAGACGCAGCCTCGTTACAATTCAGTTTTGTTTAGTTGATTTGTTTATTTTTAGAGTTTGAAAGCAGAGTTTGTTGAGCATATTTTTTTAAAGTAAATGTGGGTTCTCTTTATTTTTTTAAGGCGGTGGAAACCAAGGCAATTATGGTGGAAACAATCAGGGCTTCAATAACGGTGGCGGCAACAATCGCAGATATTGAGGCGCCCAGAAGAGGTGAGCATAGTTGTAAATTTAGTTAAGGTCCCTAACAAAAAAAAAAAAAAAGTTTGCCAAATTAATCAAGTGACGAACCGATCAACCTGTCAAATATTGTTTGGTTTTTCTTGTTTAAACATACATTTTGCGTAGGCTTCTTGCGTTTTAATATAATATAATTACTATATTATATCTATACTTAAATATTTATATACATATGTGGAACTCGTATTATCTTATCGGTATTTTCCTGGTAGCTTCTAACAGCATCTTAGAATCAATTATTGAAAATTGAAATATATTCTTTTGGAACCTTTTTAAATATTTTTTTTATTGAAACTAATAATGCTTTTAAGTTTAATTTGTATTATTTATAGCTCTTTCTTTTAGTGTACATCGTATTTAGTGAAAACCATTTAAGTACTGTTTGAAATGCATTACAAATGATGATTTAAATAACGTTTCTCATTTATCGACATTTTATAGGTGGTAAATTAGGAGTGGCTCAGGCTCAGTTTATGCCCAAAAGTCAAAGTCAAGTAAACGATACGCAATTCAATGATATGAGCAACAACTCATATACCTAAGAAGTTTTCCGAGAACATCCACAATACCAAAATCATGACAGAAGATAAATATCAGGAACAGTGCAGTGCAGTCGTGAGATTGGTTCAGTCGAAAGTCAGTACAAGTACAGAGCAGAGAGCAGTGTGTATATGTGTGAGTGGTGATCTATCGTTAAGATCGATCAGAGATAACAAAAAAAAAAACAATAAACAGCAGCAGCAGCAGCAACATCACATCAGCAGCACAGCAAAGTTACAGAACTTAACTTACAATGCAGTGAAGAGACAAGAAGTAAGCAGCAGCGAGCCTCCTCACACATACGCATCTCAATCAGCAGTACACGTACACAGCAGCTGGCCAGGATTCAATGAGAGTAATTTGCACAGTTACCATAATACTTATGATTAAAAATTACTTACCTTACCTACGTACACGTCAAAACCAATTCAATATTCAATTAGCATAATATTTATATATTCAACATTTTATAGCAAACCCAAAATAAGCAAAGCAACATTGTAAAATAGTTTTGATTGTCATATTGAAGTTATTCAGCTAATTAAGATAAAGCTAAAAGTAAAAAAAAACGAAGAAAACAACAACAATCATCATCACACAAAACGATGTCAACAAATCAAGTTAAATTTTGTATTCTTTTAGCCACATTGCTTAAAAAATTCTTCAGTAATCAATAATTTTAGTACTATTTATATACAAAAACAAAACAGAAAAAAAAACTTCATGGCGGCAGCCCCACCCCCCAGTGGTTGAACAGTTGCCGCTCATAATTTCTGATAATCAGTGCAAAATTTACACAAATCTATATTAAAATGTATTACTACTTTTTCACTAGGCTTAAGTTCTCATAATTTTTAAATGAGTAGAGCGCGTGTACATTTCTTAAAAACAGCGCGCTGTATTAGCATTAAATATATATAAACATACTAATATCATAGCGGGTCCCTTGCGAACCAAGGATAAGTAACATTATGAGGAGCTTTTGACGCTCATTTTTTGTAAGCGACACTGACGACATTGAACATAAATATCTCCCCAATGTTTAGTTGTAACCAAATGAACAAAATTAATTGTAATCGATACCTTTTAGCAGATTATATGCAGTTGTGAGAGGTCAGCGCAATTAAGGATTTTAATATGTTAACGAAATTTACATTAAAATGTAGCAAAGAAAGATATAAAATACATACAGAAATGAATTTATGTAAAATTGACTAAACGAAAAAAAAAAGAAATACCGAAAAAAAAAACAAATTTAAAAAACGTTGCTTAGCTCAAGCGTAGTCTTGTATTTTATTCGTATTTAGTTTAAGTCTTGTATTTGTTTAGAACAGGAAAACAGGCGCAGCAGAGCAAGCACAGTGCAGATGCCAGAGTACATTCAGTCTCTCTCATATGTGTAAGTTGGAAAGGCAAGTAAGCGATTAGAGTCAGAAAGCCAATTGTTCCATTTTACGGTAGCGGTTGTTGTTGGCGGGCACTTTATAATTTCATTTGATTTTTTTGTTTCTATTGATTTTCATTGAAATGGTTAACTATTATGGAATGCACACACCCGTATACTAATGTATATCATTTACACGTATGTCATTTCTGTTCCAAGTTGGCTGAAAAGTAATGCAAAGCGCTGAAAAGACGGCCGCCAAGCTACTCAGCCACAAAACGGACAATCCACAGCCTCGCAATTGGGTCAGTTGTGCTGACCACTTGTAATCCCTGCAGAGTTGGACAATTGGTGGTTATCTATAAGGGTAAGTTGCTGTTTTTAATTTTCAGGTGGTTGCTGTATCTGACTGGTGACAACAAAACTGATGGATGATTTTAATGTCCACATTTTTATTTTGATTATAAATATATGAATTTTAATAAATGGTTGCAATGAAAAAAGCGGTGTTTTATTTAATTTGTTTAAAACTCAAAGAAATTTAAAAAAATAAATTTTTGCAAAATTTTAATTTGAATAAACAACGCTAACAGCGACTCTGGGCTTAACAGTCTGTTAAGCGGAACGTGAACAGACTGGTTCATTCGTAGAAACGAATAATTTGTTCGCTCACCCGCTCAGAAGTTACTGAACAATTGATTCAGCTCATTTGAGTCTTGGCTACAATTAAAAGGAAAACAATTGAATCGGACTGCTGCTAAAACGGAAAATTAGTGTTTAATCAATTGCTAAACTGCCTGCACCTATACTGGAATTGTTTGTGCCTAGGGCTAGTATACAATGGAGGCCACTCGCACAGTCAACTTTGTGTATTCCTATAAAGACTACGCCGGCAAAGATTGTGAAGCTAAGCTGGATATAAAGTTCCCTTTTGAGGATGACAGTATTGAGGAGTTGGTCGCGCAGCTTTTGTCCCAAATGGATCCAATGATGCGGTATTTAGACGAAGACGTTAGTAAGTGTCGCACATATTTAATTGCGCCATTGATTATCATGAGAAACATTACGCCCCTAATAGATTTGGAGAAGGAACTGCAATCGTTTATTGACCTGGAGCATCAGAAGTTTCTGGACGACTATGCGGAAAAGTTAATCAATCAGGCAGCCAACGAGGAGCTGGACTTGGAGGCAATCGTGCGAAATACGGAACGTCTGTATAAAGATGAATTGTTGCAGTTTGCAGATCGTGTTGGTCCCAGCGATGAAGACATATTTGCGCAGAGCTTTCATCGCCTTGTGCACTCTACATCGTTGGAAGATATACTAAAGAGGGAGCGTAACTACGCCAAGGTCATATCTGATATGACCGATCTAATGGACAATGAAGTGGAGACGTTGAACAACTCTCAGCAACAGGAAATGGACAGCCAGATCAATCAGCTGGACATAACGACAACGTCAGAGGACATCAACAATCTGTTGGCCCAACAATACACAACGCAGAATTTCGTGCGAAAACGTTATGAATCTGAGTTGGAGGCGATAATGGGTCATCAGAAAAATGAGTATCGCAATTGGATTACTAGTCAAGTTAGCCAAATGTTCCAAGTGTCACCGGTATCCACTCCATTGGGCAATAGGTCCTCCATGTTCGTGTCACAACAGCCATCGATGGAGGAAAGCTTTACCATTCATTTGGGATCACAACTGAAGCACATGCACAACATTCGCATCCTCAGCGCCAATGTGACGGACTTGTGTAGTCCACTTCATGCAGAGGAGAGCTTGAATGGTCTGAACATGGCATTGGGACTCTACTCAAGCTCCCTGTGCGGCGTTGTGGTGCTGACGCCCTCAATACAGGCGCAGGCCAACAAGAATATAATCAAGAATGCCAACAGATCGACTGAATACCATTTCGATCAGATGGATGTACAGTTGGAAAAGATTGAGAAGCAGATACGTGCTCTTAGCACCAGTGACACAAGCAGCACTCCCAGCCATGGAAGTGGAAGTGGCAACAGCGCTGAAGGCAGCGCAACATCTTCGCCAGTTAAACAACACGTGCCCAAACTGAAAACCGGCGACTTTTTTATAACTAAGCACTCGAATCTATCACAATCTCATGTTATATTTCATTTGATCTCAGACGAGCCCATCAACAGTCCCAGCGAGATCAACTCCCGACATCCAGTCATCTTGGGACTGCGAAATATTTTAAAGACTGCCAGCCGTCATGATATTACTACGTTAACCATTCCAGCATTATTGAGACACGAGATGAGCGAGGACATGACAGTTCAGTGGTGCATTAGACGAGCAGAGCTTGTCTTCAAATGTGCCAAGGGTTTCATGATAGAATCAGCCTCGTGGGGAGGTGCAGAGTTAAGGTAAGTCTACAGTCGGTTTTCCAAGCTAAGATTTAACATTTTTAATTTCTCTAAATTTCTTTAAAGCACCTTGCAACTGTTGCTTCCACACGACATATCCGAAGAGCTGTTTACAACTTTAGCTGGAATGGTGCCCAACGTATTTCGCGTGGCGAATCCAAAGATACTTGTTGATAATAACAAATAATAATTAATCAAACACTTGTAGTTTATTTATACGAATATACATTTTATTCAGATTCATAGTTATATTTATGCTTGTATGTATATGCTTCGATTTGTTTTTGTCGTTTTGCGCTAAATGTAAATTAAACACACTCAGAATTTCTGTAAATGTTCCTGTATCCAATTTCGTCAATAATAATCCATAGTTATTAAGTAAACTTCAATGCAATCGTTTTGCAAACTACAACACTACTTTTTGTATAAATACATTTATATATTTTTATTATAGGTAATCTTGTGTATATGCGTATGTATTGTATGTATATTACTTCCAAATTTAAATGTTTATCTTTGGTTTCATTCGACCTTCTCATGCAATTTGTGTAATTCATTTTTTGTGTTTTTGTTTAATTTTCTTTCGGTTATCTATAATGTTTAATATGTGTCTTTGAATAACTCTGATTTGTTTGTTAACTTGTAAATATGCGTTTTGTTTTGAAATAAATATATATGTATATATATATTTATGTATATTTAACAATTAATTACGTTATAATGTTTCATTTTTAATCAACATTTCGCTGTTTTAAAGATTTCTTTTTTTTGGATTAAGCCAAGTACGTTGTATGGTTGTCTGTGCCTGTGTGTTTATGTTTATTTGTGTGTGTTTTTGCTGCTTTGCAGTGAGAGTAGAGTTTCAGAAAATATTCCATCTGAGACTTTCGGTTGTTGTATCAGCAGGTCTTTCGGGTTTCAGTTAATAATAATAAATGGGAATGCTGGAATTAATGGAAATTAGGTACAGGAACGGATATTGATGGCATAAAAGAAATGCCTCAGGGCATTGAAAACTTTTGATGTTAAATTACAGAAATTGACATAATCCGCATTATAATCATAATCGTTATACGTACTCATAGTTGCCTATGTTGAAACTACCTTGCTAGATATTAAATTAATAATATTATTCAGACATTTTGTAGAAATTAATGCTTAATGCTTGCTTAGTATGGCGCTTAAAATGTCTTAAGCTGAAACGCTTAATTAAAATAACTATTAGATTTGTTGTTCTCAGCCTAAGATAATTCCATTAATAAATTAAAAACAAACTCGCACCAGTTTTTGGGGAGTCTAAAGTGTTTGTGTATTAAGTGTATGTTTTTATGTTCGTTATCGTCTTTGTTTATTTGGTTTTTATATCATTTGAAATTTCGATGCTACTTTTAATGAGTTCTCTACGATGCATGCCAAAAAATGTATGGAAATATCGTCCTATATAATTCGTTAATACTTTGCGCGTGCCTTAAACTACAGTTTCTGTAATAGGTCTAGATGTATTGTATTTTGTTTTAATTATTGAAATAAGAATACATAATAAAAGTGTTTTGTATACTAAAATTGAAACTATCACAAAACAAAACAAATACTTTTCATAAAGTACAAAGTAAGTATATGAACTCAATTAAGTCAAATACGAGCTACTACTATAATTGAGTATGCAAGTGTGTGTGTGTGTTTGGGTGTGTGTTGTTCTTTGTGTCTGTCTTTGTTTACATTTGACTCTCCTTGCGCCACTGAAAGGTGCCTGACTTGACACCAATGCTGGAGGAGCCCTGATTGCTGCTCGACGAGAGCATGTTGTTGGTGCGTCTGATCAGCTGAGCCGCAGAATCGAAGCGACTGCGAATGAGCCTCATTGCCGGATTGCTGGAGACGCCACTGCGTTTGCTTTTGCTACATTCAAAATGGAAAACGTATTAAATTTTTAAATCTAAACAAATATGTATCCACTACTCACCTCGATGAACTGGGCTGATTCTCCTTAAGGTTGCCCAAAATAATGCGCATATGCGTATCCCGCGCAAAATGATTATCGGGCAAGGCGGGCTTCGAACCGCCTCCACTGGGTCCAGCTCTGTCATCGTCTACAAAGGCATTCAGTGCGGGCAGCTGACCCGGTGAGCTCAATTCACTGCTCGGTGAATGAGGTGGTGTGGCATACAACGGCGACATGCACTCCATGTCGTACAGATCCGCCTCGTTAGTCATATTGCTTGCTGCAGGAGGAGAATGACATTTGAAAAGGTGAAAAGAATTTATTTTAAACAAAAAAATAAGGACTATAAGAAACACAGTCAATAATTTAAATACGTACACTAGGCAGAAAAACTATGCGTACAACCTATTTACTATTTATTTACTATTTTAACCCCTTTTCCTACTTTTCACACAAAAAAAAAGCTTTTTAGCACTTTTCAAAAAAACATTAAAAATACTAGCAAAGAGATTTTTAAAAATTTTCAATTGCAGTCACTCTTAGAATGATTTTAGGATTTTTTTTGCATCAAAATATATGTATGTTCTAAAAAATTTGGGAATGAAAGTTAAAAGAGTAGACGTTTAGAAAAGTTTGAATTTTTCAATGGGTACTTAATGGGTTAAGGAAAGTTTTTCATCATTCCAACGGAATCTAAACGACCTTTCCAAATATATTTTTTTACTATGAAGACTTGGCTTACAATAGCTGTTAAAGTAATAAAAAAGTTTGTACGCATAGTTTTTCTGGCTAGTGCACATGTTACAAGCATTGCAACAAAGCTATTATGCTTCAATATGCTTATAAAAATTAAGGCTCCCACTTTGGTTTAGTTTAACACACATACAATTTTAGTTTTCTCAATTGATATGTTAATCAATGATTTTGTTAATCAATATGATTCTTTCTGAAGGATCTAACATAAGTTAATAATCTTATTAGCAGTGAAAAGACGCTGCTTTAACATTGAGCTAAAGTAAAATACATATAAAATATAAATTTGTATCCGAAGCGAATCCATTTTAATTATTTGACTTTGTACATATGGGCATTTCCACAGAAAGGTCCACCGCGGCCAAAAACGTAAAATTGATCAAAAAATTCACATCATTTGAAATTTTCTTCCAGAAATGTATTTAAGTTATTTATTTAAGCAATATACACTGGAAAAACTTCAATAGGATGAACATATAGATTCTACATTGGAATAAATTCACTTTTTCATATTTATGTCAATTTTCTTAAAAATTGACTTCCAAAATGGACCGTTTGTATTTTAACGATTACACTTAGTAGGACAGTAAAATTGTAACATGAACCATTTTAATTCAAAGAAATATATTGAAAATTTAATTTAAATAAGTTTTTCGGGCTGTTTTGGACATATAATTTTTAAATAGAGAGACAGAAAGAACATTAAAAAGTGATGGTAAAAAATGTCCCGTGCGCGATGTCCCGTACGAATTTACGTCAAATTGAATTTAAAAAAAAGTGCAGGTCATCTTTGAAAAAAATCATAACCATTTTTAAGAGGCATCAATGCACAAGAGTTAAAAATAAGTTGCATTCAAAAATTGCCTCTGGATTCGCTGAAATTGGCGTTTGAATTGGTTGACCTCACAAGTCACTTCCGTTTTGTGTCCCGTGCGAATCACTTGAATTTTTCTATTATTTTTAAAATGAAAAATTACCCAAAATCACTCTTTGCCCCAATGAAAGAGCTAATCAAATGCTATATGTTAAGCCCTTCATCAGAAAAAAAAACCGTTTCCTTTTTATCGTTTTTTTACTTTGAATGTGTACGAATGTCCCGTGCGCGAGTATGGAAATGCCCATATGTATGTACATGTCACTGTTGGAAATACGGCATCCAATTCAAAAAACATATACAGTCAATTTTTATTTATAAACTTTTATAATAAAAATTGAAGAATAATTCTTATTTTCAACTTTTATAACAAAAACAGAAAAATAATTTTTATTTTCAATTTTTCATTTAATTAAAATAAGCAAATAACTTTTATTTAATAATTTCTATATTAAAAATTATAACCGTTACGGTCCCTGATTTTATGTAGAACTCTGAAAAATGCTGACTTACCCAGCTGATGCTCGCTGAGATCGGGCAGCACCTGCGAGTGCCGCTGTCCATTGCTGTTGGACTTGTGCGAGGAGGAGGCAGCAGCTGAGCCCGAAGCGTGCTTCGAGTTGACCATCAGATTGTTGCGTGAGCTCAGTTTGCTCTGCCGCTGCAATTGCTGCGTGAAGGTGAGAGGCGCCTGCTGCAGGAGGAGATTCAAATGTATATTATTAAGTGGCAACAATTAAATGTATTGCACTCACATCATTGCTGCTGCCCGTGGATTGACTAGAGATGACGCTCTTGCGCTTGTGCAGGCTGCTCGTGTCCGACTGCATGGTGTTCTGATAGAAGTTGTTGGAGCTGTGCGTGGAACTGGAGGCGTTCAGCGCCTGCAGATTGCTGCCGTTGTGCACCGTGGCTGTGGTGGCCGCCGAGCAGACGGAGGAAGCGGAGGCGTGTGCCGGATACGGGGCGAGGTTCTGGTGCAGGGGCAATGCGGGCGGCTGATCCGGAGATCGCAGCATGCTGGCATGGAATTTAGCTTCATTGGGATTGCTAGCTTCATCTAAAAAGGGAAAGAGCGAAGGGACTTAGTAACAAAGCAAGAGACTGCGACGCTTGCAACTACGGTTCTTACTTTTGGTATAGCTCTCAAAGATCTTGAGGATGCTGCTGCGACTCGACTTGGCCGCCAGCTTGATGGGCGTGCGTCCACAGTGATCCGACTTGTAGGGATTGGCGCCGAACTGCAGCAGGGCAATGACGCACTTCTCATGTCCCTCCTGGGCGGAGATGCCCAGGGCGGTGGCTCCCTGCTTGCAGGCGTGATCCGCCAGGGCGCCGTAGTAGAGCAAGATGTTCATGACGTCGTGGTTGCCCTGCCAGGCACAGGAGTGCAGTGGAGTGCGTGCCTCCAGATCCATGGAGTTGACATCCGCCCCAGCCTCGATCAGAGTCTTGACCATGTCCGCGTGTCCCTGCCAGGCGGCCACATGCAGCGCAGTGCGTCCCTCGCTGTCCGGGATGTTGACATCCACGTTGGTCATGTCCAGCAGGTACTTGACAATGTCCAGCTTGTTCTCCAACGCCAAAATGTAGAGTGTAGTCCGCGAATCCGCATCCTTGGAGTTGACATCGCAGCAGAACTTGAGGAGGAACTCCACGGTCTCCATGTGACCCTCGAGGCAGGCCAATCGGAACGCCGTCTTGCCGTCGTGCGCCTTCTGGTCCACAAAGCTCGAGTGAATGTCGAGCAGGGCCTGGACACACCGCAGGCGTCCTTCCTGGGCCGCCAGATGCAGCGCCGTCTTGCCCTCGTTGTCGCACTCATCGATCTTGGCGCCCGACTCGAGCAGCTGCAGACACACCTCGTGGAATCCCTCGAAGGCGGCATAGTGCAGCGGTGTCCAGCCCGCGTTATCCCGATGCGTCTCGTCCAGGCCCCGGTCGAGCAGTTGACGCACTGTCTCCACATTGCCCTGAGCGGCGCCAATGCTGAGCACGGTGCGTCCCTCGGAGTCCATGCAGTCGATGCCGCAGCCCCAGAAGAGCAGCAGTCGCACCACGGTCGCATGTCCCGCCGTGCAGGCGGCCCACAGTGGAGTGCGTCCCATGAAGTCAGCCAGATCGGGATCGGCGGCGTTCTCCAGGAGCAGCTCGCACACCTCGGCATTGCCCTCAAAGGAGCTGACCAGGAGCGGCGACATGCCGTCATTGTCCAGCTGATCCGTGTTGGCGCCATGGTCGAGCAGCGTGGAGATGACCTTGCTGTAGCCGGAGGAGCCACACAGGGCAGCCACGCACAGAGCACTGCGTCCATCCAGATCCAGGTGGTTCACATTGGCGCCATTCTCCAGGAGAATCTCCACAATATCGTAGTGTCCCATGTAGGAGGCGGCTATCAACGAGGTGCGACCCTGACGATCCACCGAATTGACATCCGCGCCAGACTCGATCAGCAGCTTGAGGATGTCCTCGTGTCCGCTCCAGGCGGCAGCTCTTAACGCAGTGCGTCCCTCCTTGTCCGCCAGATCGATCTTGCAGGCGGGCTGGGCGATCAGCAGTCGGACAACCTCGCTGTGTCCGCCCCAGGAGGCGGATCTCAAGGGTGTCCAGCCATCGCGATCCGCATGATTGACGTCCACGCGCATCATGCGTCCAGTGCCATCGTTGCACGGCTGCGAGAAGCTCAACAGCAGCTTGACCACGTCCAGGTGACCATTCCTTGCGGCAATATTCAACGCTGTCTGGCCGTTGTAATCCTCAATCTCCAGGTCGATGGGACTCTTGCAGGCGTTGAGCGCACGCTCCAGCAACTGGTGGTTGCCATCGTTGGCCAGGATGTGGATCAGCGCCTTGCCCTTGTGCAGCTCGATGTGGTGCGAGTCGGAGAGCTGGTGCAACGTGCTCGACGCATTCTCGTCCTGGCTCTCGTGCGGCGGCTCACTCTGCTCCGAGGGACTCACCGTGCGCTGTGTCTCCAGCAGACAACTCTTCTCGCTGGCCAACAACAGATCCGCCAGCTCAAAGTCAATGTTCTGCGATTTGTCCGACAGCTCCGGTGACATCAGCGAGGACTCACAGGAGTTCTGGGCCTCGGCGTTGTTGATGCCCGTCTCGATCAGCAGCTTGAGGATCTTAGCATCCGTCGGCAGACTGGGCTTGAAGAAGTCGCAGAGGAACTGGGCAAAGGGTTCGCTCAGCTCGTTGGCGAGGAAGCGCTCCAGCATGGCGCGGGTCTTGGGCAGAAAGTTGACATCGGTCTTGAAGTCATGCTCGCACTGAGCACAGCAGTTCAGGTGATTCGTGTAGAAGCAATCGCTGAGATTCAAACGCGATTCCAGCAGCATCAAGATCAAATCCAGGTCGACATGACGATTGGTCAGATACTCGCCGGACTTGATGAGGTGGTAGGCGAATCTGCGCACCGTGTTGGCGCACAGAGTGTCCGCCACCAGCAGATAGTACATGGAGATCATGACGTGGCCCTCGTTCACATCGCAGATGAACTTCTTGGTGGCGAACTTGACGTCCACCAACCAATCGGCGAACGAGTTGTGAAAGATCTTCAAGCGTTGCGCATTCGCATCGTAGGCCAGGATATTGCGCATCAACTGCAGACGCTTCTCGAACTCCTGACAGTCGATGGTATAGTTGTGCGTCCTCAGGCAGTTGAAGAGAAACAGCTTGTCCACGTAGCCGGAGGAGGCCAACAGCACGTTGAGCAGGGGGCGAATCTTCATGTATTGCTTCTTGTTGAAGGACTTCTGGCAGATGTACAGATAGAGTCCGTTGAGGGTGCAGGGTATCAGCTTGATCTCCCTGAAGCTGAAGAAGCTGTCCTTGATGCCGTGCAGCACCTTCTCCAGGTAGAGGATGCAGCCATTGGACTTGATGTACAGCTGATGCAGTGACTCGATGATCTCCTTGGTCAGCATGATGCTGTCCTTAAAGTCCGAGTTCAGGCGATTGATGATGTACTCCTGCACATCCTTCACCACATGCGATTTGCGCAGATCATCGAGCGTGATCTTCTTGAATCCTGTGAACATCTTGGTGATCTGCTTCGTCTGCTTCTTGGTGGTGCAGACGAGGAACAGCCACTTGGGGAAGAGGTGAATGTGATTGGAGAGCAGCTCGGCGACGTTGCGACTCTTGTGGTTGGTGACTGTGCCGCGTCCTCCCTTCAGTGTCGAGATCAGGTTCCCATCGTTGATGTAGTTCTCATCGATGGAATCGATGAGCAACAATAGCGCAGTCTTTGGCGGCGTCAGCTCGAGCAGCGGAAAGAGCAGCGCCTTCTTGAAGCACTCGTCCGGATTCTTCTCAATGCTGTCCACGCTCAGGCACTCCAAGATCTCCGGATTGGACATCAGCAGCTCGTAGTAACCGTCGGCGATGACGGTGCGACAACTCTTCGTCTTGGGCAGCGGCGGTGGCAATGTGTTGGTGCTGCTGCTCATCCTCGGCTTCTCGCCGGGCACTGGGGGCACTGGCGCCACTGCCACTGCCGTGGGAGTGACCTCCTTGGTCTCCTCCGGCTCCAGCTCCAGCTCCAGCTGCTCCTCGAAATCGATGAGTGGTTCGGCCTCCGAATTTTCCGGCTCCTCAAGAGCTAGTTCCTTGTCTACCTCGGGCTTATCCTCATCGCTGTGCTTGACATCCTGAATGGCCGCCTCGATTTCATGCTTCAGCTGCTCGCTGACCAAATCCGCAATGTCCTCGCCGCCTCCCTGCTGTATGGCCTGGCCATTGCTCAATCCCGACGTGGCGGTCAAGACTTTGGCGGGCGAGGAGACGCCGCTGCCGGTGCGTCCGCGTTTGACAGGGATCTTGGACTTGATCTTGACGGGACTGCTCTTGGGCGCATCCTTTTCCTTTTCCCTTTCCTTATCTTTCTCTTTGTCCTTCTGCTCCTGCTTTAACTTCTGCTCCTTTTCGCTGCCCGTATCCTTGTCCTGCTCGCCGCTCTCCTGCAGAGCAGAGTTGCCACCACGCTTGGGCGGATGTGTGCCATAGCCACCTGGCTTCTCTGGCAGATCTGCCAGCTCCGACGTGTGCAAACTCTGGGCCGGCGCCGGCTCCGATTGCTGTCGCGTGAGACTCGATTTCCCAGGCTTCTGGGTCGTTGAAGTGCGTCGCTTTTGAAAGTTCTCCAGCTCCTTGGTGTCGCATTCACTGGCGCCCCGTTTCAGCTCCTCGATGAGCAGCTCCTCGGCATTCTCACTGAGTGTTATGTTGTGCATGGCCTCGTCCAGCTTGGACTCCTGCTGCTGTGCCTCCTCGCGCAGAAAGGAGAAGCCCTCGTCGATGATCTTCTGGCTATCCTCGCGACCAATCAGCGACGCATGGCTGAGCAACTGCAGCACAATCTTGCGCATGAACAGCGAGAGACTGTGGCACTCGGGATTCTGGGACTCAATTAAGTAGCACGCCAAGAGCTTGCGATTGAGTATGCCCTTGGTGCCCGAGTTGCCCTTCATGATGGCCTGGCAGATGGATGTCTTCCCCGACCCATTCGAACCCAGCACGAGGCAGCCATTGTAGCTGGAGCTGGAGATGGCCGCCGCCTTGGCCCGAGCCGACACATAGCCCGCACTGGCGGCTCCCAGGGCAACCGGCATGGGTTTCTTGCCCGCCGTGCGCTGCTCCAGGCACAGGGCGATCTTCTTGAGCACCCACTCGCGATGGATATAGACGGTGCTGACGATGCGCGGATTGCTCGACTCCATGGCGCGCGTCAGGCCATTGACCTCCTTGTCGGGCGAATGCTTGCGTTGCATCAGCGACTCCAGATTATCGGCGGTCTCCTGGGCCGGCTGCTTCTCCAACTCCAGGCCATCCTCCTCTGGAGCTGAGCTGCCATTGGTTTGGGTCAATTCCAGTGCGAAATTCTGGTGCACAAGGTTGGCAAAGTGCTCCTCCCTGGCCAGGTTGGAGAAACTGGCGTTGGGACAGTCGCGTCCCGTGATCTCGAGTTTCTTCTGCACCTGCGTCGTGTCCTTCAGGAAGTTGAGTATGCGTCGATCCTCCAGCTGTTTATTGGGTGTGCTGCCCGCGCCCAGGGACATGACCTGTTGGCTGTTGGTCTTGGAGCCACCCACCAATGCACTTGTGGAGGCATTGATATCCTCCTCTCGCTCTCGCTCTCTTTCCCGCTCCGCGGATTCATCCTCATCGTTGGCATCCAGATCCGTGATCTGCACTGGATTTCCATTACGTGCGCCGGCCGATCGATTCGAGTCCCGTAAATTGGACAGCTTTGTGTCGTTGTGCACCGTCGACTGTGCCACGCCCCCATCCCCAGTGGATGCCACCACATGACGACTCCGCTCGCTGCTCTTGTAACGATCCGATTTGCGCAGAGGCGTCGCATACAACATCTCCTTGGGCAACTTGTTGTTGCCCCCCGACACCGACACCGAATTGCAGTTGCCTAAGGAATTCGAGTTCGAGTTCGAATTCGAGTTGGCATTGCAATTAATGTTCGAATTGCCAAGGCTGATATGCTGTGAGGATTTCTGATGATGTTGCTGCTGCTGCTGTTGTTGTTGTTGCTGCTGCTGTTGTTGTTGCTGCATCTTGCGAACAGACTCATTGTACATGGCCTGACAGGGTAGATTCTCGTAGATATCATTGCGCAGATTATCGTTGTCGGTGTGCTTAGACATGGTTCCTGCCTTTGTCTATTTTCCTTTCGTTGACTCCTTTCGTTGACTGCAAAGAAAGACAAAAGAAATAAACGTAAATTTCAAACTCAATCTCTTTTTAGACCCTGTACCGTACTGTACTGTAAGAATATTTTAAGTTTTTTCAAAAGCTGAGACCAGAATAATTACAACTTTCAAATTTAAAATTGTAAAACAAAACTATTTGTTGATTACTATAATTACTAATTGATTTCCCCTCTTACAGCAAATAACATTGATGTGTCCTTAATATTTTCCGATTAATTTGATCATATTTAGCTTATTTTTAAAATAAGTGCAGAGTCTCTTACAGTCGGGTACGCTCGACCGTAGCCTTGTGCACTAGTTCAAGTATTTATTAAGTACTCCTATTTCACCTGCTTCAATGATTAAATTACACCTTTAAGATACCCTAAAATTGGCTATCATCTAACTCTCATCTACACGTAATGTCTGCTTTTATGTGCCTCAGTTTCTGTTCCTTTGACGCGATGAGCACTTTGAGCTGCTTTTACTTCTTGGCTTGTTGCCGTTTTTTATGCTGAGCTTCAATTTTTTTTTATAGTATCCTCTGCCAACAATTGACCTGATTTTTGTGCACACTCTTAACCCTTTGGCAGAGCGCACTCTCTTCATACAGACACGCAGAACGTTAAACACACATAGAGTACGGCGTATATTTATAAAGAAAGGGTGACGAGGGTGGATTGATCAGTAACAAAAAAACATCAACCAATGAAAATTAGGATTCAGAATAAATAGAAATCTAAATTGTTACCTATTTTACGAAGTTTTAATATATTCTAGAGACTAAAGGGGTTAAGTTGATTCAAAATTTGGATCGGTAAGTCAGAAAAATTAATCAAATTTAAGATATTATTTTGTTGAAATTTCTATAAGATCAGAAGGATATCTAAACTATAAGCTATCCTTCATCTCGATACTCCAATCAGAAGAATTAAAACTCTTAAAAATTTATTTTTTTCGCGAAGTTGTTGAGTAAGTTATATTTTTATACTCTTAATTTTAACTTAATATAATCTCTTTTGCTGTCAATTTCTGTAACTGCTTGAGCCGCCCTCGCCTACACATGCTTGTCATTATATTTTTTAGAGCTTGTCGCTGGTCGGAGTCTTTTGTTCTCGGGTTTTATCTAAGCCGTTTATGTGCAATGCCAATGTGGTTCGGGGCTGGGGGCAACTGTGGTGTGGGCGAAGTCGTATCTCCGTGTTGAATGCTGCGCAAATAACACGCTTTATGCAGCAAAGTTTTTATTTTAAACTTCAATTTAGTCGACAACGTTTCGCGAATGCCTCAGTGAGTTGAGGTGGGGGGGCAAGCGTTGGGGGTAAATGTAACTAATGATGCGCCAGGCGGTTGTTGTGCAACTTTCAGACAGAAATGGAGCAAATTCAGCACGTTCTCAACTCAAACTACAACAGCAACAACACCCTGAGGAACAACAAAGCCAAGAGTCGTCTCCTAAGGAGAAAGAAGCACATTATTCTAGTCGTAAAAATCGATGCAAACACAACATGATTTACGGCCTGGACGTTGCATGTAAAATAATAGTCACCACAATGAGTTACAAACACAATCACATCGACATTTGATAAATTGCCATAATGAAAGTAAGTCAAACGTAAAATCTTTTGATTAACCAGTCGATGTCCTGACGACCATTCGTCAAATCTACATAAATGGAAGTTCGGTTTTGTTGTAAATCGGATTGATGTCCAGCATTCAGATTCATTTGCATTCACACACATATTCATGAGTTGTGAGTTGTGTCTCTGCAGTGACCGTTTAGTCTCAGTTATTATTTATGTGTGCTGTTTGATCCCAGAGGCGGAGCAATCGGCTCATATTTAAAATTTTTAAATAATTGACACCTGTTTAGCAACTGTTGTTTTTGTAAAAAATACCAATGGTAGGTAGTTGTTTTTAAGTAATTGATAAGAATTCATAAGAGAAAATTTAAAGTGTTCTTTTACGAATATATAATTTTATCGGTTATCACTCCATATTACAATAAGTTTGGATCATGAGAAAATGCAGCTAGCAAGCAAAATAATTATAAATATAATATGTAAAGTTATTTTAATATGCGTAATTAATACTACTTAATTTGCTTTGAGTAGAAGTAAAGAATTGGGGTCCCACAAGTGCCAATTGCCCTTTGGGCCCATCGCAATCGTCCAACCGCTCCTGTGGAATATTCCAACATAGATGAGATGCCGCCCACATTCCTCTTCTTCTTCTACTTCTTCCGTTTCTGTGAACTCAGGTTGCGGTTTTCCCTTTTACACAACGTATGCAATTTGCGTTTGCATTTCCCTTTCTCCTCCTCTTCTCCATTTTCATAGTGCGGACTTGATTTGCAAATTGTGTTCATAATTTGATAAGGGAATAAATTGGCTTTTTCTCAGTCTTGTTTCCTTACAGAAGGAAATCCTACAATTCCAATTTTGAACTGACCAAAATAAGTGCGGAGTACTTAAGAATTACGTTACACAAATTAGTTATGTTATTAAAGAAATGCCAATGCTAAAATGAGAAATTCTCTCGAGGTCTCAGAAATTATAGGGAATTATGAGTGTGAGAGAGTGAGCGGGAAAACGTGTCGATGGCAAAGTTAGGCTAATTGGAATTTCAAAAGCGTTGAATAAGTCATCTTGAGCAAGTTTCCCATGAGTTTTTCATGCCTTTTAAAAGTTTAATTGGATTGCTTGTGCAATTATGTTAATTAAACATACGATACGCTTGAAATAAACATACTGCACTTATTTAAATTAGCTAATAGAGTTGAAAAAGTTTTACCTTTCAAATCATTTTTCTAACTTTTTGATGAATTCAAGCAAAACAAAGAAAAGTAAGGATAACCTTTTTAATACCCGGATTTTTTTTTATACCCAGATTTGCTTATGATATTCATTACAATACATTTTCAAACAAAAGGGCAATAATAATTCACCAAACTTAGTTCTTCAAACAAATAAATAGCTGAGTTCTCCATGTATTACACGTGGGGCACTGAGAAAGCATATTATTTTAAAAATTCATGTTGTTTTATAGTGTAAAGAGTTGAAACAATAGAAAATATTTTACGAATATGTGCACACGTTGTAAAAATATCATCGACAAGCTGCCAAAATGAAATGTAAACAACAGAAGTGCCTTAACAAACGCCAACAATTTTAATTAATTGCTTCAAATAAATAAAAAGGAAAAAGTATGACTACAAGTATGAAAGGAATGTAAATACACATATACAAATAACCATGCTCAAAATTCCACTTTGTATCTGTATCTGTGGGTGTGTGTGAATAATAAATAAATAATTACGCGCTCGGCAACAAAAACGGGCAATCGGCCACATGGCGCAACAAACGTAAACGAAACGTATCTGTATCTGTATCTCTATTTGTATCTGCCTCGGTATCTGCATTTGAGCCTGCAACTGTAAGTGGCAGCTGCCTGAACTTGAGGCATGGCAGCGTGGGAACCTTACAAATTTGCAGCATTTTAAATACTCCTTGCTGCGTGGCTCGAAAAAAAACAAAAACAAAACTAAAGTAAAGCGAAATTAAATGTTAGCACGGCAACAACTTTTTTGACGTCAGCGGAGGTTGAACGTGCAACATCCCCAGTGCGTCGGGGCATAATTGAAATGTTGCAACTCAGCTATAAGTATAACGGCTGTCGGCAAACAGCGTTAACTCACTTTTAAAGGATGCCTCCGCTAACTGGCAGACTGTCGGTCTGCCTGTCTGCCCGTCTATCTCTCTCTGTCTGGCAGGAAGTGCGCCATTATTTTGTATTTACATTTTCATCTTTGATTATTATGCTTTTTGCATTCTACTCCCTTTTTTTGTGTCTTTTAATTTGTTGTTGATGCTCATGACTAAATAATTCTTATTTTTTTTGCTGCTTTTGACTTATTAAAATATGCAAAGCAAAATATATTCCATGCATTACAAATGCGACGGCTCCAAGTGCAGTACATGTGTGTACCAAAGTATCTATGTATCTCTTATATGTATCTGTGTTATCGCAGCCTCCAGTTGAGACAGCATCCTTGCCTCAATCAGCGCTACAATTGTGAGAGCAAATAGCAAATCAAATATTGCAACAATTTGTTTGGCATCAAAAAAATTGGAAGACAACGGATGAATTTGGTGAACAACTTTGCGATACTCGTACTAAAGATAGAAGTGAACGAGATGCAAGACTATTTCGGTAAATAGTTGTTAGTTGAATGTATCTTTAGCTTATTCACCTAAATTCTACAATACTTTTAGTTTAAAAATATCTTCCCTAAGTTTTAGAAAGAAAGATACTTTATATACTCGTATATGTTTTGTTAAACTTCTCGACGAATAGTAGACATTTTTAATTTTATTCAAAAACATTTGAGATGCACATTAATTTATCTATAGCTGATTCTTAAGAAAATAATATCAAAATACTTCGACAGCTACAACAAGTAATCATATTATTATTCAGATTGTCTCTCGACTCGAAGTACTTGATACTTTTAAGCACATTGTTTTTTTTCCATACGAATCTCATAGATTTAAACAGTGAATTTGACTTTACAGCGAAAGCTGATTAAGAGCTTAGTTGCTCTCGCTACAATTGAGCAAATATAATATTCCCTTTGGCTTGCAGGTATACAACATCGCTGAACGTGCACAAACATGTTGGAAATGTGAGCTCAGAGCAACGTCAGCAGCAGCAGTAGCAGTAGCAGCAACAACATGGAGGAGCAACATGAAGGAGCCACCAGGAGCAGCAACAAGAAATAAAGTTCTATATCGATTTTGTAGTTGCCGTTGCCGTTGCTGTTGCCGCAGGCATTTGCGAGAAAGCTGTAAAAATATCCAGAGACGTAATCAAAACGAATGTTGCTTGGGTTTTAAATGCGCTTAATTTTTTGCAATGTATGGCTTGGCGATGTGGTGGTGCCACCGGATGCTGCTCTAAAGTGCTTATGGCTCCTCCCCTGGACGTTGCCAGTTTTCGTAATCTGTTCGCTCGTTTGTTGTCCTTGGTGACTTTGCTGGGGTTGCCTACGTGTCCAGAGCTGGCATTGTGTTTAGTTGGCTTGGGCTTGATTTTTGGTTTGCGAATGTGGCAGGAAGTAAATTCAATGCGGGCACACCCAAAAAAAAAGGACAATGCAATGTGCACAAAGCTGCAATGCTGTTGTAAAACAGGATGTCAGACCCTGACAGGATTTGATAGCCGTTGCATACAGTTATCCCCCTGCAGGCCATTGACGAGCGCTTAATTAAACCTTAATTTTTCATGAAGGCCTGAATAGTGAGCACATTTTCATAAATCATTGAAGGTATTCCCCATTCTTCCCACAAGCTCGTCTGTTTGTTTTCCTGCAACGGATACGCCCAAAAGCACATGTGTGTGACTGTGTATATGTAAGTGTGTTTGTGAGTGTGGAAAACATTGTCATTCGACACACACTCGTGTGTATCCTTAAAAGCTCATCAACGAAGCTATTTTCCATGCAGTTATTTCCCTCGTTCTGCATTTTTTTAAATATATTTTTTTTTATTTACTTTGCACATTTGTAAAGTCGAGTGCTAAAAGATAAACTGTAAACGCCCCATTGTGATGCGAGCAGCGAATGCACTGAAATTAGTTCAACTGCAGTTTTAATACTTTGTCACGAAAGGGGTTTTTATAAGGGGTATATTAAACAATTAATCTACAATACGCTTAATAAATAGAGTGCTCTTGATTTTCTCTGAGCATCTTTTATGCTTACAGTTTTTAGATTCACTGTAAATTCCCACAGTAAATTACTCTCTGTTTTATAGGGTATATTTGGGAAGTACATTCACACTTTTGGCTTGGCTTACATGCTTGTTATGCAGTTGCATTGTCTTCGCCATCTTCGCAGCTTCGCCCTCATCGCGACCTGTTCCTTATCTATGTCAAAAATGGTGGCTCACGCACGATATTGTCTCTTGTTTTTTTGAAACCCTCTCGTGCCACCTTCCCCCTTGTTCACTCTCTCACTGTCTTTCTTTCTTTCTTTCAATTGCTGTCTCTTTCGCTGGTCCCTTGTTTATTGTCGGCTTTGGTGTTGCTGTATGTGCATATTGACATCGTTTTGACAAACAACATCCCAATGGTAAATTTGTCGCAGAAAACTGTACAGAATTCATACGGCGCGCTCACAGTTCTGCGCGCCGAGTTCATGTAAAACCCTAATTCGCTTTTATACATGCGTGGCCAAAATTCTCTGTAGGAAATTTATAAAACCGCGCGGCAGACTCCGCTACGAACTCGAACGTTTTAGTGAGTTCTTCGCAGGGTTCTGCTGCTTGGTTTTCTGTATGCGTATTTCGATGCATGAAAAATCCAGTTGGAATCCCAGTAAAAAGTCGGGTTAGATTTATCTGGATTTCTGATTGGATTTGCTTTTTGTGGTCTAGTTGGAACATCCCCACCCCCTGGGTCAGAAAATTAGCACAGAATCGGTTGCATATAGTAAATATTTTTTTTTATTTATTTCTTAAATTCTAAATTCTAAATAACAATAACATTTATTTGAAATAAAGTAAAGAATGAGTAATAATAAAGTAGCAAATAAGGAAAAAAAATAACATAATTAAAAATAATAAAAATAATGATTAAAATTAAAAACTTAAAGTATGCAAAAAATTAAAATAAAAAAGTAAGCGAAAAAAAAATGAAAATGTAAAAATAATTATAAAAAAAATAATGATAGTAAAACATAATTAAATTATTTAATGCTATGGGGAAGGGCTGTTGGCTCCTATGGTTTTCAATTTTTTGGCCTTGGATTTTGCCTTGTACATCCTGTTCTTAGCCTTCATAAATGCTTCTCGGACGCTTTTTCGATAGTCGTTGAAGTTCCTATCCTCCGTTTTTGTGGCTTCTGAAAAATACAAATAGAGTTACAAAATGTTTAAAGTAAGTGAAGTAGCATAACTTACTGTATAGAGCGTCATTAAGGCTTGTAAACTGGTCCAGGGCAATTTTACCTGGACCTCCAGCATAGTTTAGGCTCATGATAAGATCCCTTGTAAAGACACGCTCTACCTGCCTTACACAATGCCTCCAGGGGACATCATCCGCTTTATTAACTCAATCTAAAATAAAAACTTTTGTATTATTTTATTTGCACAATGAAAATCAATAAATACTTACATAATTGTTTGGGGAGTTCCGAATTTTTTCATCTATGTCCCTCATCGCCTCCTCTGATGAGAGTGGGAACTCCGATTCGGGCAGCATCATGTTTTTCTGCAGTTGTTCTTGCAATGCTAACTGCCTCGCATTTGTGTTGGCCAAAATATCTGAAATATCCAAAAATTAAATAATTAATCGCTTGAAACTGCTTGATTATATTAACTTACTTCGTAGATCCTGCAATTGATTGTTTATCTCGGATAGTTGTTCTAGAAGAGAAAAAAATATTACTAATATTTCACGTTGTTGGTTTGACTTACTTTTTAGGTTTTCCCTGAAGCGCTCCTCATCAGAAACAATTGAAAAGCTCGGATCCATGGTCTAAGTAGGTAAAACATTAAAGAGTAAGACAAATTAAAAATGGGTTTGGATTCGAGATTAGGGTTTTATATGTTTTTATATAACCGACGAATTCACAGCATATAGATTTGAGAATTTCTTGCAGAAAGTAAAAAAGAGTGTTAGAAAACCAAACAAAATTCTAGAGCAGTTAGTTAAAAAGTTTTCTTCGCCGATTACATCTGCCCAAACCAGGACAATAGGAGCTAAGCTAGATAGATTTGGTAATGTAACCAAATATATATTTGAAAACTTTACTCTAACAAGGAAAATGCCAGACAATATATGTTGCCTTAAGTCGGGAACCCCAATTAAAATCGAAGGCTTTGAAATGAAAGACGGGATTTGCTACCTACAGGGACGGCAATTTCAAAACAGGAGAGATTTTTTCGAGCTACCCATGGCGAGTTCTACAATAGGAATACTTTTAGTGGACTCTATGCCTACCGACGAAATTGAAGTTTATCCAATTGATGAAATTTGTTTTAAGTACCTTCACCTGCCTTATGAAAATAATGAAATTGTTCTTATACCGCTTATTCACTCTTTATCCGATTAGCTATAGTCAAATACTTATTTCACAATGTTTTTTTCTTTTTTTTTGCAAAAAATTTTCCATTTTCACATTTACGTATATACACACATAAAAAAGAAAAGAACAAGCCGGCCCTTGGCTGGCACATACATACATACATACACATGCAAATTTTAAAGATCAAATGATGTTATTTTTAAGCTATTTAGATACTACAATTACTTTTGGCATTACAATAATTCAATAAACGTTAATATAAATTTAAAACTTACCTCTTATTGTTCTTATTTAAAACTTTTAAAAAACTTTCACAGCTGCTTGCAGTCCAAAAACTCGCGGCGAGAAATACATAAAGCAGGGATGCAAACACATAAATAAAATTCGATAGCATTGTCAGCCCTGTGTATTAATCGATGACCGATGATCGGAACGATTGTAATTTACAATAGAAAATTACAATTCTAAAAATGTTTATAAATGTAAAGCAACTATTTGGTTGATTACAAAATTGGTATACAATCTTAAAGAATTTTTTAAATGCACTGACGCTTAGAAATATAGAGAAGTAGAACTGCAAACACATACAAATTGAACGCGATTGTCGATAGCGTTATCAGATTTGTGTATTAATCGATATAATCCAGCCGATTTTGATTTTCAATAATAAAATCACATTTTATAAATTGTATATGAATTTATGAAAACACTATAATGATTACAAGCTTAAATTACCTCAATTCTTGGTATCTGAATTCATTTCTTTGCATTTTACCTTATGTCCATTTGCACAAGAAACTTTTGAAATAATGTATATATTTTTAATTATCTTGAATTATGTAACTTTTAAAATAAATCTAATCTTTATTCATAAATTATCTTAAAATATATAAGGCAATTACAGAATACATGTTTATTCAATTCATGTTTTATAAATCAGAAACAAAAATTTAAACTTGCAGCCAACTGTATAAGTCGAAAATGTACAGAATCCTATTTAACCATGGCCAAAAGTTCCAAGCAGCGTTCTCTGCAACAGAACGCTATGTCGAACTCAAGCAAACGAGCGAACTCATACCGGAGTTAGCTGCATGTATTTCACACAGCTCAGAAAGATTTCCAAGCAGCGTTCTCTGCAACAGAACGCTATGTCGAACTCAAGCAAACGAGCGAACTCATACCGGAGTTGTTAGCTGCATGTATTTCACACAGCTCAGAAAGATTTCCAAGCAGCGTTCTCTGCAGCTGAACGCAGTGTCAAACTCACTAAAACGTTCGAGTTCGTAGCGGACTTTGTTGCAGGGAACTTTTACCACGACGCAAACGATTCTAAGCAGCGTCTTGTACAACCAAACACTATGAGCAACTCATGCAAACGAGCGAACTCATAGCGGACTTTGCTGCGGGGATTTCACATTTAGAGACGATCGATTCTGACTACAGAGCGCGCTAATGAAAGTTTGCAGAATCAGGGATGTGCAACTTAAAACTGAAACGCTCCGTACAGCGGCCGTATAGAATTCGTTCACCACATGCCTGAATTTCCGGCTGGGATACTCCTCCTCCTCATTCTTCCCCTTCACTCCGCTCCATGTGTCTTCTGCTTGTTGTGTCATGTGCAGACACACGCACTTCATGGACCTTTTGGCATTTCCGTTTCCTCTCTGCAAAGCTTGGCACATTTTTTGCTTGTTTTCCTGTTTGTCTTTCAATAACTGCGTGTATTTTGTGTCTGTCTTCATATGCGAGGTGTGCTCAAAAGCTTACTTAGAAAAGAAGCATTTTCCGTGTGTTGATGTTGTTTACTCATCAACTATAAAGTCAACATGCAGGTACTAATTTGTCAAAAATAAATAATAATACATAAAGAACATATTCGCATTTATCTTCGCAGTTTTTTGTTTCATTGCTTAACTTCTCAAGCTACCCTCGCTGTGTAAATGCCATGGTATGTGTAAATGTTGTTGTATGTGGGTTATTTTGTCTGTTTGTGCAGTTACATTTAATCATATTAACTTAAAGGTTGCTTGACAGTTGCCTGACATTTAAAAGACTTTGTCCTTAACTTTCTTTATTGATGAACAAACGTGGGCGGAACTTGAATACACAATTTAATTCATGGCTCGACATCTGAAAGAAATTCAATCAATGCACGGTCCCTGTGTTGGCATTCATTTTGCCATTTTCCCCAATCCAATTGAAGTGCAAACTTTTCGAGAAGACCAGCCTTAAAGAGATGTTTGACTCGGAGTCTGAACTAATGTGAAGTGAGGCTGCTGCTCTTGACTTGAATTCTGTGTTCGAGCAAATGCAAGAGCACGTTGTCATGGTTCATATACTCGTACAAGACCATGTCCTGGTTGTCAGACTTAATTAATGCTAGAACTGATTACACTCAGACACAAAGAGAAGACAACGTGTCCTTCTTGCATGCAGTTGGAAATGTTGCTCATTTTGTCATTGATTTAGGTACGTTTAAACCTCATCCTCAACTCAGTCTCAGTTGCCTGACACGTGCCGTGGCAAGCGGAAAAGCAAAATGGCAAATAGCAAATTGCAAAACAAAACGGGGCGTGACGGGGCGTGCGCTAGCTTTGGGTCAGCTTATTGTCGTTTAATTGCAACATTTCCCACTCGCCCAACATTCCACGGTTTCACGGCATTTGCCTTGGTCAAGTGCAATAGCCACATCGCAAGTTCGAGTCTGAAATTAAGTGGATTGCACGCGCACCAGCGATGTTCAAGTCCAAGGATTACAATACACTAAGCTGGTTATTGTGGGGAGCGACAACATAGAAGGAGCCCAAGGGAGGATAACTATGAGGATTAAACAGCGGGTTTTTTGTTGGGCAAAGCATGGATAAGAGCCCGTTCAAAGGAACAAAATTACATTATGTGTAATTGCAGTAAAAGAATTGCCTGATTTTTGTCATAACAGCAATGGAAAGAAACTTTGACTAGAGTAGATACAAATAGTAAATTATATTATAACAACTTTAACTTTTATACATGCTTTCAATATTGATTCCTTTTTAAAGCTCACAAAAATATTTTCCTCATCAAATTTGATACCATTAAATTTAGTCTTTGTTTGACAAAATTCAATTGATTTACAGACTTAAGTAGTTTAAATACATTTAGTATCTGCATTCACAATTGCAATTAATGTGCTTAAACTGTTTATCGGATTGTTTGCCTAATTTTCATGTTATTTAAGTTGCATTTGATTATTGCAAACAAAATGTGATTTCAGTCAATATCTACAGAAATATTTCGATTGCCAGGAGCATTTAGATTTGTTTGTTCATTTGTCAGTTTGTCAATTGCATAGTTAAAATTAAAGTAAGATACAATTAAACCCGCTGCGACCTAAACTGGCGAAAGAGGCATTTAAATGTTGTCAGTTTGGATTGCAGCAATTTGTTATATATATTTTGGATTAAAGCAAATCAAACGACAAATTAGTCGACTAGTTAATTAAACTTAAACTCTTAAGCACTCTATTATTAGTTTCAAATATAGTATGCATGTAAATAATGAAATTAAATTGCCAGCATTTACATGTAATTTGGTTTATTTATAGTCTTTACTGGTTGACACTCTGACTTGGCTAATTGGATTGTTAATTGCGCGAGAAAATGACATTTCAATTAGCTGCAACAATTCGAAGGCACAACTGGACTTTTCGGCAATTCCATCATGTCACAGGACGTAACCCAAATTGTTTTTTTCATTCAGTAAAGTGGCAGAAAATATCGATTGTCGTTTTCCATCAAATTGACCCACTTAGCTGGATGAAAATTATTTAGTTGATTATCATCATCTTTGAAGGTGTTTTTCCAATTTATCACAGCGTTGCGCTAATCAAAACCAAGCAGATGTCGTGATGGATGATGCTAATGTCAGAGCATCAGTTTCATCAGGTGTGTAAGTACGCGGGTGTGTACAACTCAGTGCAGGTGTGTGTGTGTGAGTGCTAATGAAAATTAACAACACCCAAATGAGCAGCGCTGCTAAAGAGCAACACACGCCAAAGGCAATAATCGTCAGTTTTAACAACCACAACAAGATAAAGAATAACTTTGCTAATGGTCGACTAATTAATACCCTGATTTAGATGCATATGGGGTTTTTTACTTGCAAAAATTGCAACAAAAAATAATTATACCAGGAATTTAATAAATTTTGTAGTTTCACTGATTTTTTTTTTTTTTTTCAAAATTTGGTTTTCTGCACTAGACATTTAACCTATTCATTTAAAACCTAATACCAAATTCATTTTTTAAAAATTTCATATATATTTTTATTTTATTAAAAGTGATAGTATATACATTTTTTTAATTTTAGGACTTAGCGAGCTTTAAATAGTTAAGTTATCTGTAACTTCTCTACACCTGCCTGCTTAGTTGCCCAAAAGTATGCTTTACTTAATTTAACGAAGTTTACTCTGAGATACATTTCGCTTGAATGACATATTCGTTGATAAAGTGTGACCCAAATTAGCTCAGCTTAAACCAATTTCGATAGGCTTAACTAGTTAAAAACTAAACACTCAAACCCTTCTGTGCATTGTTATCGCTTGACTGACGCAGAAGTTTTTCCAATTTACCTGGGAATTTCGAATTTGTCAAGCACAAATTGAATGAGTAACGGAAGGAAGGAAGGAAGAAAGGCGACCCGCTGAGCTGCATTAAAGCTCTTGACATTGATTGGATTAACACAGGAAGAAGTTGGCGAAGAGAGTAGATTGTTGCGTCGATACTTTCTCTTTCTAATCAATGAACGGCCACTTGAACTAATTGCCAGCAGGATGCAAATGAAGTGAGTGTCTGGTCTAGAGATACGAGTGTTGAATGGAGAGCTCTATGAAATGAAAACAAAACTTGTGGCGATAATAAAGCATCGGTCTCGTTCAGCAAATCGAGCGATAAGCTCTATAAAATGTCGCTGAAGAGCTTTAAGAGCAGTTGAAACGCAGCTGCCGCAATGAAGTGTCGCCAACAATTTCAATTGCTGCTTGGATTATCATTCACTTGGACCCTGGCCATATCAGACTTGGAGTTTAATGTCCAGTTTGTGGAGCAAGTGCTGAGGAATGTGAATGACAGCGTCGATCCCTGTGAGGATTTCTACAGTTATGCCTGTGGTAATTGGAGCGAGAGCTACAAGGACACACAAAACTACTTGGATATGCCGGGCTATATGGATTACAAATACAACACACAGCTGTTGCGAGTGTTGCAGATGCAACATCAGCAGGGTGACATCTATGATCTGCTGTGGTCCTACTACGTCTCCTGTCGCGACTTGAACGAACCGGCGCTCAATGAGTTTTTGCATCTGTTAGAGCCGCAGTTGCAGCTGGAGTGGCCGATCTTTAAGAGCAATCACAGCGACATTTGGCGCAATGAAACGCAATTCGATTGGCTGGCAACAGTGGCCAAGTTGCGCTCCTATGGCCTCAACGGCGTCTTTATCAAACAGGATGTGAATGTGCGACGCGAGAATGGTTCGCATTATGTGATAATGTTGATGCCACAATCCGCTGATGAAACGCCGCTGATCGAACAGAGTGTATTTGATTTATATGTGGCTTTCGGTCTAGATGAGCTGTTGGCCAAGAATCTAACAGCCAAGCTCATGCAGTTCGAGTGGCAACTCGGTAACCTAACGCGTCAAATGGAGTTGCAGCCGATGAGCAACCTTGTCGAATGGACGTTGCTAGAGCTGCAACAACACTTGCCCCAGATCGACTGGAGTCAGTATCTGTTGAATCTGCTGGAACAGCCGCCAGATGCGTTGCAGCTGATGCAAGTGTCAACGCTCAACGAGAGCTATCTGCAGCAGCTGCAACTGATAGTCGAGCAGAGCTCCAATGAGACTATCTGTTATTATCTCATGTTCAAGCTGCTCTACGCTCTCACCGAGGAGCTGCCCGTGGGCAGCGTCAAGGAGTCGCGTTCCATTCCCTGCCTGCTGCAGTTGCGAGGCCACATGCCACTGGCGATGCACTTTCTCTACGAGACCCATTACTATGGCAGCAGGCGGGAGAAGACAGACGCCGCATTGCAGCGCTTGCAACAGAAACTGAGCTGTGAATTTGAGCGATTGCTGCAACAGAATCATCTCCAGTTGAATGCTGAAGAACAGGCCTATGTTCTGGAAGAGCTGCGTAGCCTGCGCCTCAAGATTGGCAACTTGCCACCGCGTTTGAGCATGCAACAAGTGTTGGAGTACTACAAGGATCTGCAGCTGCAGGATAATGATTTCTATGGCAACAAGTTGCAACTGCTGCAGTTCTATCAGCGACGCGAACAGCAATTGCTGGCCAATAAGCCAACCTGGGATTACTATCAGCAGGATGCGTTTGTGGCACGCAGCTCGTCGCCGGTGAAAATCTTTCAGAATGCCGTGTTGCTGCCACACGGCTACTTGCAGCTGCCCCTGTACGATGCACGACTCTCTGAGCTGCTGCAACATGCCCAATTGGGCTTCATTCTGGCCCATGAGCTGCAGCATGCCTTTGACCTCTTTCACATTGTCTACGATGCCAGGGGCAACTACAATACGACAGGCTTGGCGGTCTTGCAACATTTCGCCAATTTCACCAGCTGCTACACGAGTGTCCACAATGCGCAACAGTTGCTGTTGTCGGAGAGCATGGCGGATATTGTTGGTTTACGCCTCGCCTTCGCCTCCTACTTTGATCATGCTGAAAGCGTTCAACGCCCACACAATAAATACACGCAGCAGCAGCTGTTTTTTATCAACTCGGTGCAGTTCCTGTGCGCCAACATGCCACAGATAAGGGCTGATAGCATCACGGAGGATGTGGAGCATGGAATGCACAATGAACGCGTCAATCGCAATTGGCCACATCACGAACACTTTGCCAAGGCTTTCAACTGCACCGTGGGCCAGGCCATGTATCAGCCGCACAGTTGTCGTTTGTGGTGAAGCGGGTGGAAGCCACAAGGGCAAGTTGCAAGTTGATAGATGAATATTGCGTGTGTCTAATAAAGCAAATATCGATTTGCTTTGAGCGCAGTCTTTTATGCGGAAACCAAAGGGGCATACTAACTATATAAAATTGTTAGGACAATATTAAATTAAACATTATTATAGATATATCACTATTCAGACTATTGATGTAACTGGATTTCAAACTATCATACAAAAACACGAAATTTAATGTTGCATAACTTTTAATTCTACAAATATTGCTGTAAATAAATGTATTTTCTAAAATGAAAAGTACCAAATCATCTAGTTTCTCATTTCGTATGGTTAACATTTACAGCTCTACAAATGTGCTAGTTAAATGCAGGGTATCGTGCTAACGAGCAATTGCAACACAAGTTCAGCTTATCCAATGGGATATATAATAAAAGCGTGCCAACGCTATGACCTTGAGCAGGCATAAAGCAACAACAGCAACAACAATAATAATAACAACAACAGGAGACCACAGTGACAATAACAACAATGGGCATAAATTACAGCACGGCCTCTATTAAAATGTAAATGTGACCACGCCCATTAATTCAGCCATCCATCCGGCCATCCATGATGTCAGCGTTACATCGTTAAAGGCTCAACTTGGCGTGCAAATTGTCTGCAGCATGCAGACCAAAAGAAACCGAAAAGGGAACAACAATGGCACTCATACATATATTCACTTATTTAGCATACTCGTATTGTATTTTATTAAATTTATTGTTGCACATTTATTTTGACGTCAATTTATGTGGCCCACGCACGTGTTGCATATGAATATTCGTGCTCGTAGATGAATTGAAAGCGCAGCAAGCGGACAGGCGGCATTAAAGTGTTGCAAATTTAAATTGTGTCAGTGGTGGCGGCGCTGTCAAATGACATGACTTGCCGGACATTGGGCATTGGGCATGGTCATGGCATCATGTCCGACACTTGATACACATTTCACACCAGGCGCACAAAGTCAAAAGAGACAAACAGCATTTGCTGTACAGTGGGCCAAGTTTACAAATTGTAGAGCAAAATAAAAAGATAACTGTCAATAAAAGCTTCTGGATTTGTGCAGAGGGTAAAGTAGAGTGTAATACAAATTTTTAAGTAATGTTTGGAACATACCTGTTAAATAATGATTAGTAATCATAATCATTAGTAATTAGATTATTTTTGTTTAAAAGTCGAACTAATGATAAAATTACAATAATTTTCGGTTTTGCCCAATTATTTAATGATTACGATTACAAAAACCTCAAAAATAATCTTTTTGAGCACTCGGATTATTTTTGATTTATTCTGATTATTTTTGCTACTTTGATTGTGAAAATTTAAAATAGTTTGATTTTTACTAAGGAGTCATAAATAATCAGAAATCGTAATCATTATATATTCACCATTTTTTCAACAGTAAATTATACAGTCACTACGATTATTTCCAAAAATAATCTAATTGATTAGTAATTCTAATCGAAATTTAACAGGTATGGTTTGGAAATAATGAAATTAAATGTATTTCCTTAACCCGTATCAACAACAACTATGATTCTGAGAGGAAGAGTTTCGAAATATGATTCCTGTCTAAGAAATCTCTCAATCTATAAAAAAAAAGAAATTAAAAAAGCTACCTTTTACAATTGTCATCTAGCAATAAATATTTCGAGTATATTTTTAACCTTAACCATTTTTTGCTATCAGTAGTTTGTCCCACTGTTGTGGTGTTGTAGGGTTTCACAGGCCACAAAGAATGCCGTACACATATTTCAAAACAAATGACAGCCGCGGGAGCCATGCAAATGCCACACATTTGGCCACCACCATTGCCGACATCTCACCAATTGGTCACTTGATACACATTGGACCAAGCATTGTTCGGCTTGTAAGCACATACATCTGTTCGACTGTTATTCTTTTATTTGTACTGGTTATCGTGGGTCTAAGCACTCCCCAGGTCAACTTGCAATGCTTGTCCATGGCTTTGCCTAATTAATGCGAGTGAACAACAAATTAAAATGCAATTTAAGCGACTTCGCAGACAGCTGCCACGTCTGCTTGCCCCGTTTTCTCATGTGCAGTTAGTTGGCCACAAAGTTGAGCCTACACACGAGCCAGAGTTAAAGCCAAAAGCCGGCGTTCGTCTAAAGCCAAAGCCAAAGCCTTAACCAAATCCAGAGCTCTTTGCATAATGGCAAACAAAGTTTTTTTTATTTTGCCTTGCAGCAAATGTGGGTTAAATGCTTTTTGCGGCTTGCAACCACAAAGCGCCAAACAGTCGCTGCCAGTGTTGCGAGTTGGAGTTTCTGTTTACTCTGCTCGCTCTCGCTCTATACTTTTTGTAAACTCTTTTTTCTGCTTTACCGTTTTGTGCGTTAAATGCAAATTTTCAATTTGGCTAACAGACGCAAAAGTTTTCCATTTAATTTAATTGAAACATTTAAAAAAAAATCAACTAATTTTTTACCACACAATTCAAATAATAGAAACCCATAAAAAAACCTCTTTACGAGGTAAAAGTCTAGTGACGAAAACATTTTCATGCCCCAAAATTTCTGATATCCAATTTTGTGACGAATAATTTTAAGTTTTACACATAAATAATTTTAAACAAAATTTTGGTAATTTTAGCGGGTTTTAGCGATTTCCCGCTAAATTAGCGATTTTTCGAAAAAGTCGTAGAGCAAACGTTTCTAGATTTTTGATCGGGAACAAGTCCTCATTCAAACTTTTAAGCTAAATTTACGATTTGATCCAAACAAACAGACAAACAGACAAACAAACAAACAGACTGACTTTTCATTTCACCAAAAATTTCAAAATTAATTATCTTCTGAACCAGTTATTGGATTTTGATGATCAAGGTGTCATTCGACGCGTATTTTTGATCAGAATAGTAAAAAATTAAAAAGGCTGCAACGGCTCCAATTGCTCCAATAACTTAAATTATTCCCCTCCCACTTAAACCTGTTTATCTCACAAACCAGGTGAGTTTTTAAAAGTCTTTGTATGCACATTTGTAAGTTAAATTGATACCTTTCGATCGGTATATAACTCGACCTGATCGGACAGACATAGCAAATTTTCCATTCTTCCTGTGTATATATGCTAGTCGCTTTCGCACACTTCGTGCTGCTTTCGTCACTAGCGCGGACTGCCGTCCGCAGTGATAAAAAATAAAGTCAATTAGCCGCCAATTAAGTTAGGTTCTCTTTAGAGTGTATGCAATTCAGAGTAATTCTCTGTTTTTAACTGTAATTGGTTGGGTTAACAAACCTTAACATTATTTCACAGTTATTTAATCAAATTTACATTGCTTTTCGATTCAAGAAGTGAGTGTATTGCAAGTTCAGTTGAATCATTGGCAAATATACTTGGATCTGGAATTATACTAACTGTCATTCCTTTGTTATGTGGCGCAATGAACTCATTACAAGTGAGTCTCTTATCAAAAACGAGTCACTATCTTACTTGTTTGAAATAATAGAAATTACGCATACGCCACGTGCTGTTTCCTATTTAATACTGATTCATTTCAAAGTCTCGGCAACTGTTTCCAGTTGTCTAATCAGGCCTACGTTTCATTGCCACAAATTGCTACTCAGTGGGCGATAAACAGCAATTTGGGTAGCCAAAACCAGTTTAGACATGCGACTGCAACTGCAGCTTCAGCATTGTAAATAAACTTGTTTATGCTAAAAATATTAGCAATAATTACAATCAAATTTCCGGCTGGCAGGCAATGTGGACTGTTAACTATGTCAACTCGATAAGATTTGCATGCAACACAAAGTATGAACTGTGTGTGTGTGTATGTGTGTGTGTCTGTCTTGATTGACAGACGGCAGTCGACTCTCAACTCTTGAGTCTCGACACTCGTCAAACGGCACTTTGGTCAGTCAATTATTTATGCTGACACTTAGTGCGCCTGAGACTGCAAGATAATTGGCAAAATGCACACACATACAGGTACACACACACACACACACAGATGCATACACAGACTAGTGATGGATATTGGCAAAAAAAATAACGATATTGACATCGCGAAAAATATCACATCGAAATAAATAAATAATTTTTTAATCGAATTCTAATTAGATGCATTGAATATCATATAATTTCTTAGTGAAATATTGCATTTGTCATTCGATACAATCGATGCCCATCTCTAATACAGTGTACAAAAACCACATTCGCATAAAGCGAGCGTCACACGTGTCGTATGCGTAACGTGAACGTCGATTGTGGCTCATGTTAATGCGTTGGCAAACAACATTAGCACAACCAGCCACACGCACACACACAACCACACACAACTGAGGTTTACAAACATGTTGGGCACATCGTTGTCAGGTAGACATGACCATAGACACCATAAAAACCATTTTATGCAGTCTGTCACATTTAATGGCTTCGATTGGCGTTGCAAATTTGCAAAATTTGGTTGTCGAACCAAAATCGGCACTCGCTGCATTTAATTGCTACATTTTGTGGTAAGACGTGAGTGCAGGTGGCCAAAATCATTAGCAATTAACTGAAATTCTGCAAAAGTTATCGTAATTAAAATCCATTGCCAAGTTTGTAAAGAACGGAAGCAACGAAACGAATCGAAAAGCTTAAAAGCACTGTGGAAATGTGTAAAGCAAGAAATGAAGGAAATTTAATCACTTAGGTGACTGACGGAAAGACAGTAATAAAGCGCATTAAAGCGAAAGAAAGCAAAGAAAGAGAAAGATGTTGGAAGTGAGCAAATAAAGTTGACAGAATGAATGAATGAGTCGAATAACAAAGTCCATGATTATTCATATTTTTTTATTTTGCAGCGAATCATTGTCATATGAATAACATTGGAATTTTCTCAGCTCGTTTGTCTTCTCATAATTGGAATTACTTTTTCAATGCTTTGTGTGCCTCGTCCCCGCCCCCCTTGTCTACGCCACTGGCTGTCTAACTAAATAGGCTGTCTAATATGCAGCTTATCGGTTTTTGCCGGACGAAACTTTGGCCAAGTGCTGTTGCCACAAGCAATTAGCCGAAGTGTCGTCGTCTCATATGCTTAGTGACAACAACAACAACAACAACAACAAGAACAGCAACAGCAACAGCAACGAGTTTAACACGACACAACAATAACAGACTACGATTTATCCGGCAGCTGCGCATATGGAAAAGCTCATAAAACCCCGGCAAACAGTTGAGTGGCGCCGTCGGTCACCCCGGAATGGGGCGTGGCCACTTATAGTACACACACACACTCATACTCTCACAGAGCATTTCATTCATGCAATGCTAGCTGCCTATTTTGATGTTGTTGTTGTTGTAGCTGTTGTTGTTTACGCTTCATTTGGCTTTTTTACTTGGATTCGTTTGGTTTCTTGTTGGCCTTTTTTGGGGAGCTTGAGGCGCACGCTTTGGCGCTAATTAATGGTTAGACTTCAATCTCATACATATTAAAGTACGTTTATTGCCATAATTGTTGACTGAGTGTATACCCTCTGCAGTAGAAGCTAAAGGGTTACTTAGCTGCATAAAACAGATAAACAAGAAATTGATAAATTTTTAGTTAATAAAACTGACATCACAAATATAGAGTTATATGTAAAATATAAATATAATTTAATAATGACTTTACTTATATAAAAGAGCATACAATCGTATTTCTATTAATTTCCTCTGACAATGAGGCACAACGAATTGTATTTATCAACATGAGGCGCCTATACATGGTATATAAATTGTTGGGCATATATGTGCATAAGTATTTGCCAT
Source organism: Drosophila subquinaria (assembly GCA_037043405.1). Taxonomy (NCBI): domain Eukaryota; kingdom Metazoa; phylum Arthropoda; class Insecta; order Diptera; family Drosophilidae; genus Drosophila; species Drosophila subquinaria. The sequence goes on along the minus strand of JBAMBL010000166.1, from coordinate 977,681 downwards.
AAATATGGCAGTAGTAAGCTGTGGCAAATAAGCAGAAACAAACAAATTGATTTTGTGTTTATTTTGGAATTTGCATAGCGCAAAATGTGGCTCATGTTTGCACAAATTTCTGTTTACGATAATCAAAGTGAGGGGCCAGCAAAATTAAATTTTAAGACATTCAAATTTTCTATTTGTGAGTGCTTTTCTTAGATACTCTAACAGAGGAAATAATTAATTTGTTTAAATGAGTAAAATCCTTGATTTATTATCTAAAAATAAAAAATAATAATTCACCACAGACATATTTTAACTTTTCAGATTGAACGATTAAATAAAATAATTTCAAATAATCAACCTAATTAGTATAACATCCCTTTAGTTTCTGTTTTTATAAAACTCGAAGCCACAAAACCGCTTTCAAAATGGAATTAACCAATTTTCCAACTGCATTGCAAATTGTAAAGGCAACAACTTTATTTCCGAAATAAAACAAAGCAATTAAAATAGCTGCCAGGAGATGCAGCTAAAAACTGGACCAAAACGAAGTGGCAGAAATGGGTCACAGGCTGCTGGTAAAAGTTGCAGGCCAGTACAGTGAAACCCCATTACAATGCCAATCGACAAAATGCTGACAGGCATTGCCCGAAATGTCAGAGCTTCCCCATTCTCGGCCCAAACGGAAGGGAAGATGTTTGCAGCACTCCAAAAACTTTGGGCAGGCACACAATGGAAATTGTGCGGAAGCTGCCTCGCCAAGCGCACTTGACAGGGCAGCACAAGGATGGTATTGCAACCACGGCTAATTCAGAGGCAAGTCAAGTTTTTAATACGGCAAGTGCTACACTGACAAAAACGAATGATTTTTTAAAATATAGAATATTATTTACAAAAATGACAAAGGAAATTAAAACAATATGTGGACTTCCAATAAGAATGTTTGCTCTTTTTTTAAGAACTTTAGATTTTCGAGGTCTAGAACCAAAATTTTATTTTATCAGTGTAGTGCTGCATTTCAGCATCCATGACTCAGCCAAGTTGCAAGCTTATAGTCAACATTTTGATGCTGTTGCATAACAACAGAAACTGCAACAACAGCATTCATTAATCATCATGCCCACGTTCAAGACGACTCCATAGAAATTGAGAGCAAACCCAATAAAACCCAGCCAGCCAAGCGACAGAATGCGAAATGCCAACAGATAGGAGAGCACACAGGCAACCGTCAACCAGGGCAAACCACTCGGGTGGCTGAGGAGGCATTCAATCAGCTGGTGGGTCAAACAGTTTGGGGAGCCACCCACATAAATACTTTCCATTGCGTAAATTGTGTGGGTGACTGCCATCGATGATAAATGTCTGACGGTTGAGATTGCAACGGAAAATTAATGGTTCTTCTCTCCAGTTTGCGGGTGGTTCGAGTGCCACAAAAGGTTGCAATTGCGCTAAATGAATGATAAGTGCACAAACAGGTGGAGCTTTTACGGCCAAGAGATTTTAATGAGCATTATTGTGCAAACGAGAAAATATAAATGGAAACTTCATCAGTTAGTTTATGAAGCTAAAATATTTATAGCAATTTTATAGTTGCCACAGCAACGATCAATATTTTATAATGAGTCTGTTAAAGATAATACACAAAAAAAAAATATTTTAAATTAAAATTGTATTTTTTTTTAGGGTCTAATTTTTTGATTAAATTGATTTTTGATATACATACGACAGAGTATAGATAGAATCAACAGTTTTTTATATTGATCAAAGTTGTTTTATTCAATAAAAGTATAAATAAAAGAGGGCTTATATATGGCACTTCCATAGAAAACCAGCTTAAAGACTTTAGTCTTATGCTGAGCATACTGAATGCATTTCCATTCAGTTCCCGACAGGTAGAGATAACATAAAGCTTAACAACCTGCTCAAAGGCAGGCACAGCTGTCATTCATGTGGAAAATAAAATGTAAAAGAAATCCATTACAATATTTTCGCTTTCACCGTTCGCCGTTCGTTGCTCAGACAAAATCCCTGACCTTTGTGAATGCCATCTCCCTCTCTCTCTCTCTCTCTCTCTTTCTCACTACCTCACTCTCTCGTTCTCTCTTTCTCTATCTATTTGAGTTAATTACACATGGGGCCACAAGTTCCCGCTCCAATGCAACTGAGGAGACTGTGAGGCAGCCTACAGTGCCTTCAAATTTGGGTCAGCCACTAAGCGTAAGTGAGTGTTATGTAAATTACAGTGCCGCTGCTCAAAAAGGACCTGCAAGGCTCCCCTCCTGCCCTCCCCTCTCTCTTCCGCTGTTGTCAGCACTTTGGTTGTTGTTGGGAAAGCTGGAAAAGCTGATGGAAAAACTGATGACGCGCCCGTTTTGAGGAGGCCGTTAGTTAAACTGAACGCTGTCATTTCATTTCTCGTGGTGCGTTTTTAATTTAGCTGCAGTTGGCAGCTGCAAAGTGCTTATAATCTGTGTGATTGCGTGTGTGTGCGTTTGGGGAATGGGGCACTACAGTAAACACATGCAGATGCAGCCAGAAGCAGCACCAACAGCAGCAGCAACGACAAAGCTGATGAAATGCTCATATGTAAGTCGCTGTCGTCGAGCAACCGCAGATTATATCATAGCCCCAGCCACACAGTCGTCATCATCATCATCATTGTCCCCCTCTCTCTCTCTCTCTTTCACTCCCTCTCCCTCTTTGTCTCTCTGACTGTTATAATGCCCCATGCGTCGGCCATTGACCATGACGAAGAGCAGCGCCAAAGCAGAATGTAAATAAAGCACAATAACAAGACAAGACGCGACAACAAGTACAAGTAAGCCAAAGTGCAATCGAGAGTGCACGACTACTGAGATACCTTAGGTAAATAAATTGCAAGAATTCCCCATGAGAAAAATGCAATTTTTGGGAAACTTGATATTGACTTAAAGGTTAATAAATATGTAAAGAAATGTACCATTTTTAAATTGCAAAAACTTTATGTTTGCTTTTAGAATTAAGGTTACTCTTTTGTAAAGTTCCCTTCCTAATTACCTTTAAATCACCTGCAACTTAGTTGTAAAGCTGTTTAACTTATAACTATCTTTCACTTTGAAGAATTTGTAATGTTTTTGAAGACTTTTTTTTAACTTACAGTATTTGAAATATGGTCAGTCCTTATTGTTATATACACTTCCTTATACCATCTGTAAATTAGTCACAAAACAAATTGTAGTACAGTAGTAATTGTACAGAAAAAGCATTTATAACATTTACCTAACACTTTAGCAATTTATACCTTCTCCAGTTTTGTATGCAGGGTATAAGAAGACACACTGAAGACGCGGAAAAGTGCTTTATATTTAGCAGACCAAGCACCGTCAACGGCATCAACATCAACATCAACAAAGACATCGACATCGACACCGGCTGTGGCTTCGGCACTTCCCCATTTTGCTAAAGAAGGCGGCAATATAAGTCAACAATCTCATAATCAGTTAAATTACAAAGCAAAACAATAGACAGAGAGGGAGGCATCAGTTGTGGGGAAAGGGCAAGAGGGGGCAACTCGTTGAAGTTGCAAGTAAATTGGTGCTTAATGAGCTGGCCAAGTTGCTTGGTGGGAGTGGCCCAACACAGGCCACTGTCTTAGTTGGCCAAATATGATCTAAAATTGGTTTGTCGGCCTGTGGCAACAACAAATCGATAAGTCTTCAGTCTTCAACTCATGCTGCAGCAATTTTAACGCCAATAAAAAACAACACCAACTTGTCGGAGCATGCCACAAAAGGCCAAAGGGCATGTTGTACATACATTGTACCCACAAATGTGTAGGTGGTGTGTGTGTGTGTGTGCGTGTGTATGCGTGTGCTTGTGTGGGTGTGGCTTATGGCATCATCAGGGTTATCGATAACAACGTTATGGATGTATCTACAAGTACTTGCATCGAATATGCTTAACAAAAGACAGGAAGACAGTTCGTCCGACGGGTCACTCACAATTGCTGACCCATTTTGGGTCGGTTGGCCAGCTGACCAAATTGTTTGTTTATTGCATTGAATTAATTATTACGTATGCTTTATAGGCACGACCGACATGTGGAGCAGCTCTTCTGGGCGCGTCCAGTGGAATGAGAGAGCGAAGTGCTAAAAATAACAAACACTCTACGATGAAAAACGATGAAAAACTCCAACCGAATCGAAAACGGGCCTTTTCGAACTTTTTGTCATAGTCGCTGGCTGCAACGGCCACAAAAATAGCCACACAAATCTCATTGAGAGTCGCAGCCGTGTGCTCGATTTGCCACAAAACAACAGAGCAACAAAGGCGACTGCGACAGGAAAGCAATATTATTTTTTCTATATTCAAACGAACACTCGATGCACTGCAATTCATTTTGAAAATAAACTTTCGAGATATGCATTAATTGCTGAATACCTCGTATTATTTGTTATTTATTTTCTAGGAAATACATTTTTGAGTCGGGTAAATTCAAGAGCCAAAATTTATGGAAAAGCAATATTATTATGTGTAAATAACCGATGACCATATGAACATAAATTGTACATTCTCTCGCCATTTACTTTTAGGAAATCAAATTGTGAATCTAAGTAAACTTTCAATTCAGTTAAATTCAAAACAAAATAAAACTTTTAAAGCTATTTTCAGAATATAATATCCAAATTTATATTAATTGTAGAATATCTCACAGATATAACAAAAAACAATCTGAACTTTGCAAAGTAAGTTTAGGGAACTTAATAAACATAAATTCTAAATTATCTTCTAGAAATTTAATTAATCTAATAATTATAAATACCGACTCGGAAAGGGTATTGGTATATAAAATGAACACGTAAATAATCTCTTGGGCATGGTTAGGGCCGGTCACCGTCATCGAGACTCGGTTTCATCATCTCTTTGCCGGCCTGGAAATGTTCCAAAACGTATGAAAAAACAAAAAAGAAAATTTAATGCGGTCACTGGCTTTTTGACACGCCGCAAACTATTTTCGAATATGAATCTATTCAGACTGAGTATTCATTTCGCTTTGGTCAGCATTGGAGTTGTTTTTGTTATTTTTAGTGCCGTCTGAAGAGCGAGAGACAGAGAGAGAGAGGGGGAAAAGTACGCCATGAACCGGCTGGATAGTTCACTTCGTAATGCTTGGAGCATCCTTCAATATTTCAAGCAGCTGATGTTATGTAAATTTGTTTGTTCGTTTTTCTTTTTTTCTTTCTGCAAATGCTGATGCTGATGATGTTGAAGATGATGATGATGTTGAAGATGATGACGATGTTGACTTGAAGTGTAGCTGCAAGCTCCGTCGAAAACTAATAAAACGTCAAAGCAATTTTGACAACTTGCAAGTTGCAGGAAAAAAAGTTTTCAAATGGAAAGTTTTTTTTATACTCTTCATGCATGCAGTTGCAAAGAAAATGTAATATGTGGTTTGTAGCTTTTACCCTGTACAGCTTAGGAGTGTATGCAAGTTAGTAAGTAATCTCAAAACTTGTGCGAAAGTATATATTCGACCTATTTAGTTTAATTATTTTTAAAGCAAGCATTGATATTGTTTACAAATTATTTTTTGAAGTGCAGTGTATCTCAGAGTTTAGTAAAGCGTATCTTCTAGTCAAGCATTCTTTTTAGTTTGCTCATAGACAGTTTATCTACAAATATGTACACTCATTTGAGTGCTTCTCATATGCTTACAACTGAAATTGTTGGAGTATTGTTCAGTAAGTACTTCAATGACATCAATCTGAAAAGTTCCGTTTGAGATATGTATCTTTCAGTTTTAGTCGCTAATCGGTTTTTTAAAATTAAATTATAATCAAATCACAATAGTATTTCTTTTATCATATATGCAATAGTGACAAGTTCCTTAGTTAAAATTAATAAGTAATATGAAGTGAAAATGCCATTCACTATGTTAGCAAACAATGTTTAAGCATTGAGTCACAAACTTCAGGTCAAAACAATTATACCCTGTAGGAGGTCATCGCTAAAAAAAGTCCCAGAACAGCTTGGCAACGCTTTGTGCAATTTTTAACAAGTGAAAAGTTAGTCTTGCCAGTTATTTTCCAGCCAATGGCAGGGCCTTTGCTTTCATTTCTGCCATACTTCTTTTGCTGGAAAGGCGTTATTTATGTATGTATCCAGCAAGCAGACATAAAATAAAAAAACCTTGAAGACGAGACTAGAGTTAGGCAGGGGGCCTAAGGGGGAGTGTCTGTCAGCGGAGCTTAAAGTTATCAGATATGAAACCGCGCTATTAAAGCCGTGTGAAAATTGCGGCTTAAGTGTTAAATTGCCATCACTGAATGTGTGTATGTGTATGTGGATGTGGGTGTGAGTGAGTAAGTGTGCGTGTGTGTGAAGGTGAAGAATGTCAAGAGTGATAAGCGCTCTGTTTATAGAGTTGTCAAGTGCTCATAAAATATGTAGACTCACTTGCAATGCTACCTGTGCATTTGATATGCCCATTTTGCGCGGTTTTTTGGTTTTTGGCCTAACATGGGTTAAGTGCGGCCCAAGTACCGCTCATTAGCACACAAGCACACACACACATACGCACACGCAGAGAGAACTCGAATGAAGTTGTAAGTGCTGAGAGGCCACTCGTTCTAAAGTGTTTTTCAGGCAGCCCGGAAAATGCCAGCGGGTTGCCTACAAAACAGCTCTTGACCCTGGGCCAGTAGACAACAACAGCAACAGCAACAACAACAATTACAATAACAAGAACAACAACAAGCCCATTAAATTTATGACTTCTGCCATTTACACTCCTCATCTCAATTGAATGACTCAGTCCGTATCCTTGTTCGCGTGCATTTCTGGCATTAAAGGACTTCGAAGTCAACCTCATCCAACCCCAAAGCCGCCGACATGCTAATAATATTATAAATGTTTCTACTGTGACCAATAACAAATTTCCCGTCAGCATTTTATGCCCTTGCAGAGGGTATTATAATTTTGTCCAGAAGTGTGCAACGATTTGAACAAGGCGTGGCACTTCCAAAATGATATAATGACTTGATAAACAAGACAACCTGAGTCTATATAGTCATAATGTACCACATGTGACGTTTGCCTAATAAATCCTGACAACAGTTTCCTCAAAATTTAACTACTATATCATGTATTTGACAAAAGAAAGATCGATCGTATATCAACCATGAAGCTATGAACATTTCTTTCTTTTTTTTTTAAATATTTCAACTTAAGTCACAAATTTTCTATAGATTGTTAAAGTCTGACTACCATCTCGTACAAATGTCATAGATCTGTTACAATTGAAATACAGGACTCTGCAAGGGTATTAAATCTTCATCCTGACAAACGTAACAATTCCTTCTTCTTTTATTTGCTTCTTCAGTGGTCGCAAAAATGTGTCTCAATTCAATTAATTTGAAGCCTGGTCCCTAAGTGCCTTCCGCCAGGATCCACTCTGTGGTTAAATTTTAATGATGCGGTTCATGTGCGGCACAACTCGAGCATTAGCCAATGGAAATTTAATTGCCTGAGGCTTACATAAATTGCCAACCAGCGACGCAATAATAATTTGAAATTTTCGGTACATTTTCGTCAAATTTCCACCAGATTTATATTAAGCTTTTAAATTTACTCCAAGCTCATTAAATATTTGGAGTAGAGGAAAATGTTGAATAGCAAAATATTGTTGGAAGGCAACTTTTGGCCAAATGCTCGACGAAGGCGCAGAGTACCATGAAAAATAAAGGGAGTGCGCTGCAAAATTATGAACAGTACTCGTAAAGCGACATGGAAAAGTGGAAAATGCGCCATTGACGCGATGGCGTTGCAAACGGCGACCGCAAAATGCAAATGAAAATGCAAAATGTGAATTCATGAAAAGGCCGAGAAGAAAACAGGTCTGGGTCTGAGCGTCAGCTGTCGACGCTGCTCTTGAGCTTGAATGGCAGGGAGACAACCAGATTCACAGTTACAGGCAGACATCCCTACACACACACACAGTTAGACTTGCATACACACATACGTACAGTGAATACATGTGTAGTGTGTCTGAGTCGGGTCTGTCTCTGGGTCTCTGGCAATTACGTCAATTGCGCAAACGTCCAAATGTAACAAACAGAACCGTTAAACCGAATTCCCGTGCAATTTATGGCAGAGTCATTGCCGCGACTGACAACTAGACTCTGCTTTTTCTATTCCCTGTAACCGAGGTTGTCAGAAATGGGCAAAAGAAGATTTTTAGCCAAGTTAATAAAGACAAATTAGCCAAACTTAGACTGTAGATACATAAGATTTAATAAAAAATTTAAAGCTGCGTAAATTTAGACTTAAAATGTCGGTGTTCCTAATATTTCATATAACTTTTTTTATTGCTGTCATAAATTTATTTCAAATTTGATCAACTCTAGGGCTAACTGATGATGTAGGGTATCTGTTGGTCGTGCACTCTTGACCAGCACATACCTACTTAATTTTTCTTGGCGTCTGATTCATTGCCAGTTCTAGTGAAGTTTCTGCATAGTATTGCGACTTCATGTTGTTGTTGTTGTTGAGGTTGCTGTTGTTTCTGTTGATATCAGCCAGAAATGTTGCAGACGTTGCGTCGCTGTTGGCGCTTTGTCTGCGCAGATTAACTCATGCCATATGATCCATTCAAGTCTGGGCTAAAGCTTTGGGGCGTGGCACACCACACTATGCTCGGTATTGTTATGCTTCCATTTCAAAAAAAGAGTTGATGGCAAAAGCAAAAACGTAAAATAAAAATAAAAATGCACCGCAAACTGAGAACTTTGTGTGCAGTTATATAAAATATTTAAAGTGCTCAACGAGCTGGCTCCTACACACAGAAACACACACACACAGATACACACACACACACGCACACTTAAGCAAAGATGTTTTTGTAGTTGATAGTGCGTAGTTGTTGGCGTTGAAGCTGTGTTGCCAGAATTTCAAGGGCTAATATACATGGCTAATTTAATGAAAAAATAGCTAAAGATATAACAATACCGAATACAAATATATTAATAGCTTAAATATACTAGAAATTTAGTTGATCTTAGTATCTAAAGAATTTATTAAGTTTAAGTTATCTGGCAATCTGAAAGATACTAGAACTTCTTAATGTGTTATATTTTTTTAAATTACAAATCTAGCTATTTATTAGCTAAAATAGCATCACTGCGCTGAAGTGCAGCAGCCGGCTCGCCGGTTATATTTTCATATTTATATTTTTTTTCGAGAGAGTTGCAACTTTAATTGGATGGCGTAGTTGTTGAGCGTTGGCAAACTTGTTTTTTTTCTTTTTGGCTAAATCAACGTCTGTTTGGTATTCATATCCTACGCGGCTTAAAGAGCGAGGTCAACTGATGGTTTGTGGGGGCGTAAAGTTGACTTACCTTTAGCTCTATCAAAACATGACACGGTCAAGCCAAACAGATCGGCGACCTTTTCTCTCTTTCTCCGTCAGTTATCAATAACTGATAACACAAACAAGCGGTTGTGGGAGGGTGAAGGTGGCGTTGGTGGTTGTTGCAACAGCTCTTCTTCCGTTCCCTTTGACAAACTGCACACTCACACTCTCACACACACAAAAGTCACCCGCTTTGTGTTGCTGCTGTTGTTGTTGTTGTTGTGCGAAAATGAAAGAAATTAAACGATAATTTGTTGATGTGAACGAGAGACGCGACGCGACGCAGTCGGCGGCCAGAGTGGTTACTCTTGCGCTCTCGCTCGCACACGTTGCGCTGCGTTTGTTTGGTTTTGTTTGTTCTCTCTGGTTTTCTTGCTTTGCTTTTTACTTCACAACGCGATGTTGCATGGTGCACATTTCACTTATTTTAATCACAAAAACGCATTTCCTTCTCTGATTTGTTTCAATTTTGTATTTCACTGTTGTTGTTGTGACTGCGACATCAATTTCTACCGCTTGGAATTATTTTCGCGTCTGCTTTGTGCGCCTATCCTGCGTGGGCAAGCAAGGATATTTCTTTCTTTCTTATTTTTTCCCTCTTTACTTTGCTTTGGTGGTCGTGGATGCGGAAAGTTGCACACCAAAATACACGTTATTAACGAAACATATTCACGGTGAACTCAACGCCGGTCGTTTCCACTGTTATATTTGTAAGTGCGTTGATTATTTTCGATAATTCTACTACATATTTATTTTATTTAAATATTTTTCACGCACCGCAAAAACACGCGCGACGTGCTCAAATTTTCTCAAATATCAACTAAGCATTAAAAGTGTGACCGCTTCAAGAAGATACAAAAATACAAGTTTGACGAGTGCAGTATTTGAGTATTTTTAGTATTTTACTATGCCTTAGTGTTGGCTAAACCTTGCTCATTTAGGTGAACGTGTTCACTTGTTCTTTTTGTTTAGGTGAGTCAACTCACTCAGATCGCTCATCTGATTGTGATGCTTTGTTACCGAACAAACAAAATACATGATTACTGATTGATTAGTTCTGGTGAACGCGGCCATTGGCTGCCGCACTTTCAACACGCCATTTTCGCCGCTCTGACAATGAGTTTATAGTAATTTGGGCAGTGTTTGCAATGCCTAAGTGAGTAAATTTATTTAAACTGGTCAGAGATACATAGCTACCAGAAGTCTTACATATGTCTTCTCAAAGTTCTCATCAGAAAGACCTCTTGTAGTTTGTGCTTATACTTTTAAGATAAAAACTGTTTAAAACTTTAAAACTGCTATGAAAGCATACGTTTTTAAGAGAAAATGAGCTTCATTAATCTAAGAAACTCTAGTTTTCTTCTAAAAATAGTATGGCTTTCAAACATTAGACATACATCGATGCATCGATGTTTCGACCCGATGTATCAACTAACATCGATGTTAAATTTTGAAAACATCGGTGAGCATCGACATCGATGTTTCCACTCAAATTTACATCACTAAACTCTACAGCCACGGCGTTTTTGCGCCAAAACTGGCTCTTTTTTTCCTGTTGGCGCTAGTGATGTAAATTTGAGTGGAAACATCGATGTCGATGTTCATCGATGTTTTCAAAATGAAACATCGATGTCGGTTGATACATCGGGTCGAAACATCGATGCATCGATGTATGTGTAATGTTTAAAAACCATACCATTTGTAGAAGAAAAATAGAATTTCTTAGTTTAAAGTTTCAAAAAGTTTTTGTCTTAAAAGTATTAACACAAACTGACAAGATAGGCTTTTCGATGAGAACTTTGAAAAGACATTGTAAGCCTTATTGCAGCTATAGTATCTCTGACCAATTTTAATAAATTTACTCACTTAGGCATTGCAAACATTGCTCAAATTACTATAAACTCACTGTTAGAGCGGTTGAAAAGAGCGTATTGAAAGAGTGAGCAAACGATGTCATGTAAAACATCGATGCATCGCCATCCAGACATCGATGCATCGACATCTACAAAAACATCGGAAAACATCGAGAAATATCGCTGAAAAAACATCGATGCTCGATGCATCGATGTTTTTTTACATCACTACTCTACAGCCACGGCGTTTTTGCGCCAAAACTGGCTCTTTTTTTCCTGTTGGGCGCAATGGCACTTTATTTTTCGATTTGGCTTTTTTTTTTCATCAGTTTAGAATCAGTTATTTTGTATAGTTTAGGTTGAAGCACATATTTATTTTTATTTAGTAACATTATCACTAAATTTAAGTATTTGTGAACGAAATATTTTTTATTTAAATAAATGCAAAAATAAAATGAGCTGCAAAAAAAAAAGTTTTGGATCTTTTTTAGTCAATTTGGCCCATTCTTTGTCTGTTTTTGGCTCAATCAGATATTTTTAAGTGGCAAACCGTGCAAACTAAAGCATTAAAAGTGTGACCGCTTGAAGAAGATACAAAAATACAAGTTTGAAGAGTGCAGTATTTAGTATTTTTAGTATTTTACTATACCTGACAAATCAGATTATGTTGCTGGGGAAAACATTTAAAATTGAGAAATGTTTCTGCAACATGCAGTATGACCAAATATTTATAGTAAAAAAGCAACCAAATTGGACTATATTGGCAAAACACACAATTTTAAACGTTCAAACAATTTTCAACGCTGCGCTAATTTTATGATAGATTTCTGTTGTCCATCAAACCCAATAGATGGCGCTTAAGCTTTTAGCTCCATCTATGAGTACATACATGAGCCAGAAGCTCTGAATTTCAGAGCTTTTAAGCAATGTGGCATCTCCGTACAGTTTGGCAATAGGTTGTGAAATTAGCTAAGCAAAATATCATGCACATTGCTCGTCAAACTGTATTTTTATGAATGAATTTAAATTGAATGTAATTATTTTAATTTAATATTCTAATAAATTTATGAAGCATAAAATTTGTAAAATGTTGAACATAAATTCAAAAATAAGTAAATGCTTTTTATATTTTAACCCAGTTTTTGCAGGTCATATAAAATGCGCAAACAAACAATTGACAGTTTTATTTTGTTGTTAACTGTTTTGCGTTCGCCTGTTCTTAAATAGATAACAGGAAATATGCTATGCCATATATTTTGATACTTAAATTTTGTTGGTGTACTAAAGTTAGAATGAAAGTGTGGAGAAATAAAAGAGGTACAGATGAAAACCAAATATGATAAGATGATATCATATCTTAGATTCATATATAGATTTATGTCCCCCCAAATAAAGTAAAAGAGCAAAGAAATTAAACCCACCTGCGGAGTAAATAATTTTTGGCAAAATTTATAAATTATTTCGTTAGTTGAAATTGGGCAAAAGTTCAACGAAATTTAATGAATTTTGACTGATCAAACTAAACTAACGAAACGTGCGAAACGTGACACATTAAGTGTTAACTAGTAAGTTAATTGGTAATTACAAATATGTAGATATACCAACAATTTACACACGAAACGTTTTCTGCAAATGTGACAAACCTCTTGAAACATCATTTTCATTACCAAAGCGTTACTGATAATGGCCCAGTTAGCGAATTGCAATGCCTATGGGGCTATATGGGGAACTGGGACTTCGCAGTCTCGTGTGGTTCGCTGTCATTGGAGGGAGCAACATGTTTTTGATCTCGGCTGTCGCTCGCTCGCGGTACAAATGGCTCGTTATCTGCTTCCTAGTGATGTTCATTATAGTTTACATACCATACCAAATTGGCAGTATAAATCCAACTCCAACTCATAAATTTTACAATGCAAAACCGATGCAAAATATCAACCAAAATTACGAACTTCAAGGAACTTTGGACACCATAAAGAATGAGTCCATTGCCAAGCATAAAACCAATGATAATAAAGATAATGATGATGTTGATGATGATGATGAGAGAGAAACGGATAGCGAAAAACTTCCCTTATATTATGTGGAAAATTCAAAGTGCAGAATACCCTTCATAGATCCCTTCGCTGCGGAAGTGATGGATCATTACAAGCCGGAAGTCTTTGAAACCTGCTCCAATGAATCGGATCTTGTGCGGCCCATGTTTGATATGAACCGCACGCGCTATGTGCTCCATATAAATGAAACTCTTGCCGCGCAAAAACTCAATTCCAGCGATGTCGAGTACAATTGTTATTATCAGGAGATTACTCGGCATGTCAATCACGACAGCTATAACGAGTAAGATTAGCAAATCAGTGCAATTAGTACTATAATGTTCCAATTTCGAGTACTTTAGAGTAACTCGTGTGTGTTATTAAGATATAAATATATTTTTTGTCACTTTTTTTTTGCTAAAAAAGCTTATCAGTTTTGAAGACAATTAGTTCTAATTTATTTTACAATTGATTTTCAAAACTTAAAGTTAATTATTAATTTACATTCACTCTGTGATCAATTTATATTTTCATTAAATTTGGGGTGCTTTAAAATAATTTGTAAATTTCCAAAATTAGAGATCCTTTTAAATATAATAGCTTATAATTTTACTTTTATTTCTGTTTTTCTTTATATTTTTTTAATATTATTTCTGAAGTCCCCTGCCGCAAGTCTACTTCAGCCAAGGATACGTAGTACCTTCGCATGTCCAGGGCATGATTTTGGCCTGCCATGAGGCGGCCAACACCTCAAATGTGCTTCAAAAGGATGCATACGCCTTGATCCAATACAAACCACTTTCAGAACCGCTTCCAGATCCAAAGAAGTCGACACCTCGCAAACCCAGCGTCATAATGTTCGGCATAGACAGTATGTCGAGGATTAATCTCAGACGAACAATGCCCAAAGTATACAAGTTTCTAACACGTCGCGGTTGGTATGAAATGCAGGGTTACAATAAGGTGAGTTTACTCCTCAAATTAATGTGCAATTTCTATGCTAAACATCATTCTCTTCCCTAGGTGGGAGATAATACATTTCCCAATTTGATGGCCATACTCAGTGGATATTTGCCCGATTCGGCAAAGGAGAAAGTCTGTGATACGGATAATAAAGGATGTTTTGATCGTATGCCATTTATCTGGAAGTATCTTAAAGGTGCTGGATACTTGACTGCCTATGCAGAGGACGAGTGTGGCATAAACACTTTCAACTATTTAAAACCAGGCTTTGTGGAGCAACCCGTCGATTATTACTATCGGCCTTTTCTTAGAGCCTTTGAAAGTGAAATGGATACGTGGAAATGCGCTGACTGCACATTGAAATATTGCATTGGAAGGCGAGTTCAAAGCAGCTATGTCTATGATTATGCCAAGGAGTTTGCGAAGCGCTATGTCGAAGAACGGCCAATTTGGGGTCTCTTTTGGTCGAGTAGTTTTAGCCACGACAGCTACTCGATGCCCTCGAAGATGGAGAACTTCACCTTACAATATTTGCAGGACTTTAAGCAGGATGGTGTGCTCGAACAGAGCATTGTCATCTTCTTTTCCGATCATGGAGCTCGCTTTGGAACCTTGTCGTATTACAGCAGCGGATTTCTAGAGGAACGTCTGCCCATGATGTTCATTTATTTGCCACCTTGGTTTCGTGCCAAGTATCCCGAATATGTCAAGGCCCTGGAGCTGAATCGTAATCGTCTGACTTCGAATTATGATCTACACAATACTCTGAAGCACATTGTAGAAATTGGTCAGTTGCCAAGCTTCCCGAAACTGCCAAAAGCCAGCGATTGTCCCCAGTGCCAATCGTTGTTCTACCCGGTGAAGGAGATTAGGACTTGTGCCGAAGCGGGCATCTCGGAGCACTATTGCACCTGTGAGCCATACAAAAGGATATCTACCGATTGGTCGGATCGTATAGCTCATGGTGTCATCGATCGCATCAACGATTATCTTTGGGGCAGGAATTTCAGCAGTCTCTGCGCGAATCTCACATTAAGTTATGTCCACAAGACAGAAATAAAAATTGAATCCAACATGAGTTTTCACGATGAATTGCCAACAATCGATGTGGCCTTTTATCGCACCAAGTTCAAAGTGAAACAGAATAGCGCCGATTTCTTTGCCACAGTTCAATATAATAATGTGACGAACAACGTCGATGTCAATGTGGAGACCATCAGTCGCACCAACTCCTACGACGAGGACTCCACTTGTATTGGTGATAAACTCGCTAAATTGTATTGCATTTGTCACTCTCTTTTAAAGCCATGATATTCATTGTAATTACTGCCTGCACATCATCATCAACATTAACACCAATCTTATCATAAGAGCGAAACAAAAAACTATTTATAAAATTGATACAACAAAAAAGAATTGTTAACTATACGTTGATATGTTAACATAAGGTTGATAAGAATGACGAATGGTATTGCACTTGCCGTTGACTTCCGGGCGTCTTGATACTCATTTAATTAATGCACAACTTCCGTTGTACAACATGTTATAAACAAACAACATGTTATCTATGTATCTATTGTGTAAAACTTTCGTAAAAATATCGGGAAAACGATCGGAAAATCAATTTTCCGAATTTTTCCACATTTTCCTACATTCATTTTCAAATTTTCTAAATTTTTCCAATCTTTTGTAATTTTTCCAAAAAAAAAAAAAAAACTAAGTTTAATGATAATTAAAATAGTTTTTCATCAACATTACTTAATACTACTAATACTAAAAACTTTTCATTTTCAATGATAATTCAAAAATTTTTCATTAGCACAATTTATTTCAATGATAGTGAATTGAAATTTCATTAGCACTACTTTTCGCAATTCCAATTAAAAATAATGATAACGATTATATGCATAACTCTGGTATCTTCTGAATATACTATACTATAAAACTACAAGAATTTTGATATTTGTTCATAAAATTATAATGAGCTAAATCTTCTAAAATATATATATATGGTTCATTTCACATTATTCGTTAAAAAAAGGAAAGTCTTGTAACTTAAAATATTATTTAAAAAAAAAGTGTTTTATTCTTGAACATGTATGATATTTTATTTAAATTGTTATAATATAATGTCAAAAAACCATTACGCATACAATTTTGTTCCGGATCACTCTGTTTTATGTATATTGCAAATTGATTCAAAAACTTACCAAAATTCAGTATGTCTAAGCGGATATCTTGTATGGACTGATGGTTTGTAAAATAAAAAAAATAAAAATAAACAACATTAAATTAAAAACTTATTTCTTGCAATATCTTCAAATAATATTTATTGATGTCAGTTATTTTTTACAGATTTTACACAAATAATTTGATTTAGAAAAACATGTTTTTCAACCAAATTTTGAAAGTTTTAAAGTTCTTTAAAAGTTTAGCAAACATTTGTCAAATGGGGAATATTCGTAGTAATGAAATCGCTGGGGTCACAACAGAAACTAGATCCCATATTTGGGTCTGGGTTGAATGACAGTGAACTCGGACATGGAATCTGTTGGCAAATCGGAGTTGGTGCCACTGTGTCATAAATGTTGTTGTAGGTGAGGAATACGAAACGTGTACCGGCTCCATCGTTAACAATTTTCCAGAGCCATTTGGGCACGGGATTACCGTTAGCGCCATTCAGATAGACCGATTTGAGTTGTCCGCTCGTGTCCTCCAGCTGCAAAACGTCTAATGCTCCCGTACAAATTTTAAATTCGGCGAAATTGCCATCTGAGAGTTGCTTTTGTACCCAGTTCTCATTGACTTTCCAATTGCCGCGATTGTTGCCAGCAAATTGAGGCACAGCATTGATGTACTTGAATGTTATTCGCTGATATTGCTCAAAGCCAAAGATAGCCGAGGGCGCCAAGTGGCCACGATCAAAGACGAGACTAGTTGGCGAACTTATGTAACTTTGCTGCGGGCCCAAAAGATCCTCGAACCTTTGATAGATGTTCTTGGCCTGGAACGAGGCTGCGGCGGCACCGGTGATTACGCCGTCTGTGGTAAAGGCTTGATCTGGACGACTGCCTGTAGGGAAAATGCAAACAGAAAACTTACTGATTAATATCTTGTGGGAACAGGCTACAGTCGGGAGTACTCGCTATGAAAGTTGGTCTGATTTTCGACCTAACTTTACAAGTCAAAGTTGTTGTTCATATTAGTATCCATTTTTCAATGTTGTTTTATGCTAATTTTAAAATTTTGACTCCTTGCTTAACAGACAAGCAGGCAGCCAAAAGGACTCGTAAATAAATTATAATACCCTTGACTTACCTAGACTGTGGGGATATGCCTGATAAACAACAAAATGCGCTGTTTGAGTGCTGGGATCATAGCAACTTCTGTACAATTCCAGAAACACAGTCTGGCTGACTTTGTAGCCCACTCGGTACATGGTATAGGCACAAGTGTTGTCGATGATCGCCTCAACGGTTCCCTTGATGGGAGTGCTGCAATCAGCTAGTGGCAGCTGTGGTACAAATTGGCCAGTCGGCTGACAGGTGACTTGTACCACATTCTGACTATTGCATATCATGTCCAATGTTTGATGCGTTGGCACCACATCCACACGAAGTGGGTACAGTTGTGTTCCAGAACTAAAGGCAAAGATGCGATTCGTGCCTGAGATCTGCCCTGCATCCAGCTGGCAATCGGCACTCACCTTGGCAATGACTATTTAAACAGGTTGTTTCAATCTAAGGTAAACATCTAGACCAAATAGATACTTACGCAATAACAAAAATGTACAGAGCGACTTTATCATCTTGCGACTTGGCGTGTAGCTAAGCAACTGATCAATTTCTAATTTCGCAGTGCTCTTAAGTAAAAGCGCTGCTCAGAATCAAACAATAACGAAAACAAACAGAAACTTCTCCGCCAGATCTCTTTCTCTCTCTATCCCACTCTATCTTTCAATACACCACCTATACCCACCTCACCTTAAACTAGATAAACTAGATAAAATGTGTTATTGTCTTTCGCTTTCTGTCTCCAGATTGCGCCTCATTCATATGATTCTTTGTATTTTCTATCTCTATCTATTTCTCTTTTATTGTTGACAGTATGGTGAATATTTTAATAATTATGTAATGCTCCAAAGATTCATGCAAAAATAAGTTTTTATTTTGTTTTCTTTTGTATTTTTGTTAATATTTTATATTTTGGATCTTTTTAATTTTTGATTTTCAATTTGTATTTTCGAATTAAATATTTAAAGTTTGGTATTCTTATTGGTCAAAATTCCATTAGAAATTTGATTTAATCAACAGCTTAAGTTACATTATCTCTTGTTATACTTCAACTAATTACTTTCTTTTAATTGTATGTCAAAAGACTCGGAAAGAGTATTTTTTTGTGGGCAGGCTTGAAGTAATCCTGTCTTTTATTATGAATTTCTATCTAAAGCTTGCTGCTCTATTGGCCGAGGTCAGAGATCGCGTGTCTTGGCAATCATAAATTGCCATTTCTATGTGTCGTCGACACTTCACATCGCGGGTCATCGCTGATAAGTGGCAAACGTGAGATTGGGTCTCAGGAGAAGCACAAGTGAACCACGACAGAACCGCAACGGTGCCACCTGTCAGGTTATTCATAGAAAATGCCAAGCCCCCTTGCCGCAGACTCGTATCAGTGTTTATTATCAAACCTCGCCAGGTGGAAATGTCGGCTCTGCTGTTTGTTTGGCAACACACACACACAAATATATATACTTATATAAGTATGCATGGGCATGCAGTTATGAGTGCATGAGTATAATAACAAAAGGGGTTGCCTTGTACACAAACTCGTCTCGTACTTCTTTGGCATTATGGTAGCTCAGTGAGCTTTATGTGCATTCCGTTTTGTCATCAGCTTATCTAAAATTGAATCGGAGGTGTAGCAAAAAATATAAATAAAATGCGCACTTGAAAACATCAGAAGGGTCATTCAATAGCCAGCAGAGTCCACAGTATTAAAGTAACCAGTCAATCAACAATTTTCTGAGTCAACAAACTAACGATAACTGTAATCATTATTTGTCTTGCCATTGATAAAATAGTTATTGAAACAAATGAAATGTGTGTAGCAATGATTTTTGATATCTGAAAATAAATACAAATATTTATAAAAACATTTCAGAGTTTTTAAATAATTCATAAATCCATAATAAAACTCTTATAAGTGCCACTCTAGGGTATTTATTTGTTGAGCAACTCAGTTCCAAACGCAACTCAACGAGTTTAAGTTGTTGTTGCCTGCATAAAGTAACAATAAAGAGCTGAAAATTTTCTGGCAAGATATTTTTACCAACTCAGAAATATGTATTCTCGAATATATTTTATTATTTTAATTGTCTGCGTGTTGGATGACAGCTGGAAAGAATATTTAATGCAGGATGTGCTCAGTAATTTCTACTTTCCGACTGCACACACACAGAAACACATACACTCTCAGATATTTGCAACATATCCTCGGAAGACACTGGCATATCCTTAAAACTGGGTCAGCTTGTGCAAAAGCTCTTTTTGCTTTGATGGCAATTTAATGAATTTTTATTGCAAAATATTTAACCAAAATTATTTCGCTGTATTTTATGTCAAATAAATGCTTTCGGCTTGGCAAATAAATGACTGCTCACACACACACACACAATCCAATGCTTGGTTTGGCCAAAGTATTTGGCAGCATTCTTTAGAAACTACAAGAGAATGCACTTTACGTACTTTAATCTGAAATAATCTTAAATAGTTTTAAGTATAAATGCTTTCGTTGATTTGTGCCCAGGCTTAAAGTACTCCGTGCAGAACAATATCTTTAATATACAATGTATAAACATTCATATAATATACTGACAGTTACAATACAATGTCTTCTATCAACTTTCTATAGACGAAATATATTATTATTATATTATTTAAGAGTTATCACTATTCACTAATTTACCACAAGGTGTTATTAATTTGGAATTGTATTTCTTTAAATAAAATATATATTTTCTTCATTTAATAAAAAATACATATATGCTTAATAATTTTAATTTTAAATTTCCCTCACACGTAGCTGTGATTAGATAGAATAGTTGTATTTTCTAATCAAATTTCTTATAAGTTTTTAACTTAAAAAGATATACAGGCCTGTTCCGGTTTTCACTTTCGGTAAGATTTTGCGGAAGTGAATTTTTTTAACCTGCTCTAATATCATTTCGACGAAGTTCTACGGATTTATTTCACTTTGAGGTGATGAGTTTAAGTCCGATAAAGTGAAAAACGAGCATTTCTTAATACTAAGCCTTAATGGAAAGTGAATAAATGCATTTCACTAAATGCTATAAAATAAAAAGTGAAAACCGGAACAGGCCTGAATGTGTCATTTGGCTAAGTTTCAAATTTTAGTTAATATGCGTAGCTCTGATTTAAAAAACATAAATCTAATAGCCTTTCCTCACTGAAACTACATTTCAGCATTTTAGCATTTTCGAAGCAAATGCTACTTTTTTCGTATACATTTCATATGGGAACTAGTGGTGGGGGGAATAGTACATTTCTAAGGAATGTAACTACATTTTCAAAAAAAAGTGCGATATTCATCGGAATTCAATCGATGTTTGGAGTTTTTTTTTAAATTGAGAAAGTACTATCACTGAATTTCTCAACTTTTGGCGCCAACTTTCAAACTGTAAAAAACTGTACTGTATTTTTTATTTAATGAAGAATTTTGTAATAATAAAATGCCGCATTTAGCAACAAAAGAAGTCAAAGACTGACCCCTATGGCTACATGAGTCAACATAACACGTTGTCGGTCGCAACAATCATTATTAATTCGTTATAGTTTCTTATTAAAATAAACTAAAAAAGAGTAAATATAAAAGTAGTGCTTATTGGTAAATATTTTAATATTTATTAGTATCTATTGAATTGTACAAGAAGTTTCTGATAAGGGCGCTACGATATGTTTTCACCAACAATCATTTATCAGAATCTAAGAATCCCTGACTCTTGCTGTAGTTGCGCTGAAACCATAAGTACACTGTCTTCAAATTTCGTTAATCCACAGACGATCCCAATCCATAGAGAGCTACGGCAAGCCCTTGTTCAATGAGAGCTCGTTAAAATGGTGTTTTCACTATGGGTTCCCTTTGCAATGGTTTATCTGAATGGTTTACCAATCCGGAATAGTTGGATGATCTCCTAAACATCAGAGATTCTGTCCCAAGCAGCGAAATTTTCTTGAAATCCTTCCATTTGTTTTTTCGTATTTTTAATTTCAGTTGTCAAATGAATCTGTAAACAAAACACAAATGTTTTGTAAATGCTAAATGCAAATGCTATGCTATGAGGACAGGCAGTTGCATACTTATCGATAGCACCGATATTTTTATAAAATGTACATTAGTGAGGAAAGGCTATAATTGTGCCTTACTTTTTGGCCATTTTTTATACAAGAAGCAACATCTGTTAACAATCCTTACTGTATAGCTGTGAATATGTTGCAGGAAAAGGGAGACGCAGGAGACGTAACACAATTTTCGAGCAATTTGAAGCTATTTGGGCGCCTGTTAATGTTTGTGCACAAAAGCGCGCCAAATTATGCCATATAAAATCATGTTGTGAGTGAGTTGATGTTGTGCGTGCGCTTGTGTGTGACTGTAACTGTAACTGTGAGTGTGTGTGATTCTGTGAGTGAGCAATTGTAATGGTCAATAAAAATAAAAGGGGAAGCAAGAGCGCAACAAAATCAACAAGCCGACCACAAACCGACACATAAATTAAATTGTGGCGCAGTGCAGTGCAAAGAGGCGTTCGGTTTTGGGATTGGTGGGTGGGTCACCAGCGGGTGTGGGCGTGGCAAGCGGCGTGGAGCACATTTACAATGCCATTGAGTTGCGTGTTTACAGCACAATTACAACTGTTAGGTTTTATGCGTGCCCAATAGATGAGAGCGCTTACAGAGCTCGCAAATTTATGCTGCAGTTTTATGAGCAACCGGAGCCAAAGTCTCCACTGTCCACGCCCTTGCTCATCCACACACACACACACACACACACAAACATACACACGTGCACATAATAATCTGACAGTGAGGCGAATTTAAAGGCAGCAGAAGCAAGTCCTGTTGAATAATTTATTCAATGTGTGCTTTTAGGCGCAGCACAGTGCCACAACAAAAGCAACAAATGCGGTTTTATTGCACTCCTCTACACCCACTCACACACATACACACACATACACATTTGAAAGGCCGTCTGGCGTTCACAAAGGCAGCTGTAGCTGAAACATTTTAAATGGCTGCCACAATTTATGAGCAGCCACCGAATGACCATTAAAAGTCAAAGGCAGGCCTAAATTCTGAGGCGTGCAGTTGTTGTTGTTGGTTTTGCTGTTGTTTTTGTTGTTATTGTTGTTTGGCTGCCTCTAAATGGCCAGCTCAGCTTTACGATTTATGAAAATTGATTCGCTGCAAGAAGGCATACAAAATATATTAGTTTTTTAATGTTTCTTTAATTGGATTAACGTGCGCTCTCTGAAAGTGTTTTTTCCTTCAGCTTTGATTAACTCAGTTTATTTTTCAGCTTATTCAAAAACAAATACAATTTAAATAAATTAATAACCCATAAATTTGGAACACTTTATGGGAGTATTTTATTTGTAATTAGTCTCGAAAACAAAATAAATATTTATTTTAAATTTGATTTACACTTTTTTAATAACTGAAATATTCGCAATTTATGTTGTCGAATATTTGCTTGCCACAACATTATTTTCTTATATTTTATCGTGTTTATCGTTTTGTCATTCCAGCCATTTTTGAGATGGACTTGGAGATACTCATCCGTATACATATATTTGAATATTTGGTAAACATTTTCTGCTTTAAATGATTTAAATTGTTAATTAAAACAAAAAGGAATAGCCGGCTTCTATTCAGACAAAAACAAGTCACATTCAGAGAGAGAGGGACAGAGAGAAAAACATGAAACAATGGCATGAAAAATATTCGGTAAGATGGACATGAATCCAGGGAACAAGGCTAATTGGAATGCAATCTTACATGCATCAAAGCAATGCGGCTTTACCTAAACATAAACAACAGGCAAGGATGTGGAACAAAAAGCAAAAGAGGAAATGATTCAGACCATTTTGATAAGTCCTTACATAGTGTGTGTTAGCCAAAAACTCGTTTCACATGTTTTCATAGAACATTCTCTGAAAGTCATTCAAAGCCGCTTCTTTAGGGATCTCTGGTTCAACTAACAAAGCATTGTGTTCAATGTACATTTGCTCTGGCATTAATGACTTACAGTTTAGAAATGGTCAGGGCCAACTGTTTGTATCTCAACATAATTGACTTTTGCACAAATCAAATTACTCATTTGGGCCCAAAATCCCAATTGCACATTGCCCACAGACATGTTGTCATTTGTGTTGTTTGGATACACAAACAAATTTACTTAGTTTTGCATTGATTCTGGCCATGTTAACAAGCAATAACAACAACAACAACACACATAGGCAATGTCAAAAATAGAATGAGAAAACAGATTTGCTTGTTTCATTGTATTAAATTGTCATAATGGAAACGTGGTCTCAATGAAATGCCGTACAAAAGTTTGCAACATACTTTTGCATACGTATACGTAATGTGTGCTTACAAACCATCGATATATCGATACACAAGCATGTGTGTTACATATATTCAATGGTATAAATTTATATTTGCCTGGCAAAATCCCTTAACTGCTGTAAGGCTTTTCCAACGCATTCGAAATGGCAGCAAAACTAATACATGTGCATATATCACACACTGCTGGAGCTCAAAGCGTTACGTGATAACTTCGTATGCTTCCAAAGCCAATCGAAACCTTTTGTATTTGTGCTTATATGTATTTGCAAAGCTGAGAATATAGCCAGGCAATGTGCCACAGGCGTGAGTCGTATGCTAGTTGTGCAACCGCTTCAATGCCACTAAATGTGCGGTAAGTAGCGCTTAAAAGCAGACCTAACCTAACCTGATCTTGACTTGCCCGAACTTGGCCTGCCCTTAACGGCCTTTCAACTCGCACGCATATTCAAAACACTCGGCATATATAAATATATACATATATATACTTATATGTATGTTTATTTATAACAGCCCACTTGGCACACTCTAAATCATTAAGTGAACGTTTCGCGCCGCGTGGGACCAATAAAATCCTTGAGCAAGAGATTCAAGTGGATACGTATTCACGAGTATCGTCATCTTGTTTTTGGGAACTGTCGCCATCGTTTTAAACAATTTCACACGCCTCACACATGACTTGCTCCAAAAAGAGGCAAACAGCCGACCGAAGCAATTGAAAACATGCAGACAGCCAAGTGATGTCCTTGGCTTATAAATACGCTGCTTTGAAAGTCCTTAAACTTTACTTTTTTACTTTAAGTTTGAAACGATAGTTAGTTAGCTAGAGCATCTCACAGTCGACTATCTGATAGTCTCTCTTTAGTTTTGCCCCATTATATTTAACGATTAATCAGTCTAGTTAATGTCGCGCGAAATAACCAGCAAAATGAGAAAAGTTTTAGCGCAACTTTTGTGCCTAGTTTGGCCCTGGCTTACAAATAAGATTTATAAATGACCCGAGGTTATTTTTTTTTTAAAACAAATAACACACGATGGCAAGTTAAATAAGATGCCTGACATAGGGCATTAATCAAATCAACTTTGTCTGGCAGTTAACGACACAATCCGAAACTTGGCAGTGACAACTTTAGACAGTGTGTCGTATACTTGATATTGCTCATACGCCGCATTTCATTGATCATTTTTGTGGTATTGTTTTGATACGCCTTTGATTGTCTTTTAGACCCTGTAATTAAAATATAAAGAGAGTTTATTAAGTGAGTTGAATCAAAGCCAAAAAAGTAAGAGAAAAACGCTTTTCTAAAATGTTATTTTTATAATTTTTGTATAACTGCACTTCCATTTTTTTCACACAGAAAGTACAGGGTCTCTCACAGTCGACTGTGCTGCCTTTTCTAATATTTTTTTTTCTTGATTATTATTATTGATTTCATATGTAGGTTGGGTTTTTATGTGTGTGTGTGTGGGGCATTCGTGTGTTGGAGTTTTTGAGGCCATATCGAAGAAAATGCGATTGTTGTTAAGGTGGTGACAGTGCGGTGTCAGCATCAGCATCAGCAGGTGGCACAGCCCGTATTACCTGCCACAACCTGAACGCAAAGGACGCTGTATGGGCTTTCCTCGGCTTGACATTTATTAAATTTTCCGCAGCTCACATTTCAGAATGCCAGTGCGCTTTATGTTCCCCTACATGGCTAGCTTCAAATTTTCTTAAACTAAATGCCTATTTGCAGTTGTAAGGTATATGTGGCATTTTATTTTTTTGAAAATATCATCATTAAAGCATACATGCGATGGCGCTCAAAGGGAAACTGCTCTATTACATTGCTGTTTGCATAGCCTCAATTTTCAGGGCAATTATTTTGGCATGTAGCTTTTGCCAAAAAAAAAAGAAGAAAAAAGAAAGGCCGCTGTAGACTGTTTGATAGACAAAGCTGCCGGCCTGCCGTGTCCTGTGTGTGTGTGAGAGTATGTGTCTGCTTTTTTGCCAAATATCCTTCCGTAAAGTATTACGATGATTTGCATAATTTTAGCGCACCTTCAGTCGGCAGTTGGGGCTTCAGTTGCCGTTGAAGAGAACACAAAACCACAGCAAGGAATAATTTCACCGCTTCGCATTTTCTCCACCACTCTTTTTTTTTTGCTTCTTCTGGCTCGTCTTTATCTGGTTTGCTTTTATGCTGTCTCCCTTTTTTTGTGGGAGAGGTTGAGGGTTCAACAGTAGCCTACATTTTTGTAACTGATGTGCTGCGTTGGCTCTTAGCTTGAATTCAGTTTTTATCTCTTTTGCCTGATCGAAATTGCTTTTGTGGTTGCTGCTGTTGCTGTTCCCATTGCTGTTGTTGTTGTTGTTATTTTAATTTTAGTCATGTGTGCAGTTGGTTCAGCAACACAGTCGACCGACAGCCTTTTTTGGTAATTCCTTTGTAGGCCATTTTACAATACTTTGCCTCTTTCGGTTTAGATATTCATATCAGCTCTATTATAGCTATTTTCCGCTAAAACTGTTACTGATTGCCGCTTTGTGGCTGCCAAAACCAGCAGCAAACATGCTTCTACTCTCTATCAGTCTATCAATAGGGTATGCCAGACTGAACAATAAGAAACAAAAAATTAAATGCATATCTTACTGCGGCATGCCTATCCAAAACATTTACTTAATATTTTAATTCTTTTTAATTACAGGGTATCTTTGTGTTAAGCTTTGCAAGTTTTCTTTTTTTGGCCTGCCACTTATTCTTCTTCAATTTCATTTGGCCAGCAATTGAGATGCAAATTGCCGCTGACTAGCATGATTTGAATATAATTTTTAAGTTAGCAATTTGGGTTTCTTTATTTTCCCGTAACGATTCTGCGATTAGTTTATCCTTTGTGCTGCATTTTCCATTAGGAATAAATTTTAGCTCAAGTGTAATTAAAATGTGCCGCGGGAATTTCAATTTCAAGCTTAAATATTAAAAGTACTTATACTTAACATATTTTATATGTAAAATGTTTAAGCGCCACATGACGCTGGCATTTCCTGTTCGTTTTCAATTGCAAATATTTATTTGTACATTTCCTTCTGCGCTATTTACCCACATCCGATCTAAACGCAACGCAGACGAGCAACATTTCTAAGGGTTTCTCCTTTTCGTTTTCGTTTTCATTTTCACTTGCCAACCACTTTGGAAATATACATTCACATACACATAGATACACATTCACACACACACACACACACACACACACACACACACACACACACACACACACACACACAGAGAGAGGAACTGTTGACCCAGACTAGCTTGTGAATGCAATTGCGAATGCGACGTTTTAGTTTTGGGTTTCGGGTTTTGGCTTCGCTTTGCTTTGGTTTGGTTTGGCTTGTGTAAATATTTTCCAGCAATTTACTACAACTTTTAGCAACTACTACACACATTTCGAAGCCAATCCCCATTCCATTTCGTAACGAGAAACGCCACGAATAGATGCGAAATGTCAACTGTAGTTTGTCATACTCAAATTGACGCCACGACATTAACCTTTCAATTTGCCATGATGAAATTGAAATCGATTTCAATGATTGACACCGAAATTAAACTGATATTAAATCAATGAAATTGCAGTTAAAGCTTTTAGCTAGAAAATATGTCAAACTATCAGCATTTTGATCTTGTTATTGGTATTAACTTCACTCAATCTGTCAATTAATTAATGGTCTTTAAAATGTAAAAGGACTGACTCGGCTCTCGTCTGCCTTCTGTGCGTCATTAAACTGCAATTTAAGTCCGCGTACTGGAGAAAATTTTTCATTTCTGTCATTCCATTAAGCCCATGGAGAAATCAAAATACTCCCAGCCATGTGCAGATATCCTGGAGGCGAAAGCAAACTGCAGACGCACTTTGAATTGGCGACGCTGTCATGCACATCATAAATTCTTAATGACCCCGCACGCATTGCAACTGCAGCAAGGACAACAGCAAAAGCAACAGCAACAGCAACAGCAACAAGGACAACAACTGCAATGGCATCGACATCGGCATCTGCAGCAATTGAAGTTGCATTTAATATGCATCTGCGCTGCGAAAATTTCACATTTTTCTGCAATCACATCGCATTTCCATGAAATCTCAGCATGGACGTGGACGTTGTCCGTTTCATGACTCTTAAATTAATAATTATTTGCCAGCCAATCTCCCACTCTTTTTTTCCCATTCTCTCTCTCTCTCGCTCGCTGTCTGTTTCTCTTTTTTAACCGATTTCTTATGCTGGTCATTAACACTTGCCCCGCTACATTGTGGCACTGCCACACACCTGTCCGCAGCTGGGCCAAATTAATTGCCGCAGAATTCTTCATCCCACACCTGAGTTTTCTCTGTGTCGGGCGATGCTTTTGTTTAATGTTAAGCATTGGCCAAAAATGTCTGACATTGATGTTGTAATTAATAAATTACCAACATATGTATGCAACAAATTAATTAAACACATTCCATTGGCTTGTTTATTTTCTATAGCATACTTTTGTGGGCAAACAACAGACTCGTATTTGAGCTTTGAAGTGAATGCCATGCAAAATTATAATAAATTAGTATCTACATAGTGTAAGAGACTTATTCAGCTGGCAACTTGCCTAATTGCTCTTGGCTTTTGAGTCGTATATGTGTGTGTGTGGGCTCTTCTTCTTCGTCGGTGCTAGAAAAGGACACACCTGATGCCAGCTTGGTTGGTCTTGGTTGCCCTGGCTTATCCTAGCTTGTCTCTGGCTTTTGTCTCGGCACGCCTCTGACTCGTCGTCTGTCATCATTAGGATCATTTATCATACACAAATCTTGCATGTCTAAGTGGCCGTTGCTTTATGTGGCCCCATTCTTCATTTACTGTTTGCAATTTCTTAATAAACATTTTAATTAATTGAAACCAAAACTCAAGGCTCCTATTTAATTGTAATACATTATACAAAAATAGTTCTTGCTCAAGTTTATGAAGTTAAAGGTCCCCTAGCTGTTATTAAACGGAATCGTCAGTATTATAATTTGTAAAATAATTATAACGATAAAACAATTATTTATAATTTATATTTATTTTGAATAATTTAATTTTAATTATTATATAATATGAAAATTTAAAACCAAGTGGTAATGAAGTTTTTAAAATAATATAATTTTCCATAGGGTATATTTAGTTTAAATTTGGAACTGTAACTGTTATTTTCAGTTGCCGGGTCTGGTTTCAATTACGAAATTAAACAAGTAAATTCTTATTAAACGTGTAGACGTTTATATATAATATATATTTTATTGCGAACCATTAATTAAATACAAATGCTGTGCGATTATTGCGTGTCATGAATGCGACCTGCCACGCCCCCTTGGCTTGAAAGTAACTCAACTCTGTCTGCGACAAAGGGAATATGAATGCAGACAATTAATTGTTGCGTTCTGTATTCATTTTGGCGTTTTCAACATTTCATCTGCAGTTGTCAGTTGCCACCGTTACCTCGCTGCTCCCCTTCCCCCTTTTCGCCGTTCCACTAATTTTCCCCTCTCCCCACCTGACTGCTCTATATGATAAATGAGTTGTTTTATAATGCGGCTGCGTTGCAGCACAACCTGCCACCATGCCACGCCGTATGCCACAAATTTAATCTCTAGCGTATTAAGGCTTTCGAAGCAACCATTCATCAGAGTCCCGACCCCCTCCTTCCTGTATTGCATTCGCTTTGCTGCCGCTTTGTGTTTGGGTCCAAAGCCACTTAGTTTCGTAATGAGCTTGCTCTTAACCATTGCACTGTAAGTACCTTACACAAGTACATACAAGCATAAAAGTACACAGCTACATGTGTATTAAAATACTCGCACCTTTCGACCAACTGTGCCACAAGTATGACCCTACAGAAGTTGCAACTTGCAATCGTCGGTTAAAGTTTTCCACTTACCACGCAAATGTGGTCATCATAAATTATATTGAAAATTCTGATTTTAAAATGCGCTTCAACTTCAACTGGACCAATTAATGTCAAGAGCATGGTTATGATAAGCACTCCTGTCCGTCAGTCAATCAATCGGTCACTCAAACACTCAGTCAGTCCATCAGAATGTTATTCCGCAACTGATGGGAGGCGGTGGGGCGTGGCATGTGCGTGCGCATATTCGATTAGATAAATCCCAGCACATGAACGTTGCCCCAACTTTTGTAATTTATTATTTCATTTATATGTCAGCAGAACTAACAAATCCCAATAGGTCCGACAATCCGATACACGTGACGTATTGCGGCCATTGCAGTCACGTATACATAAATTATTGCATGAAAATTAAAGCTCATGAGAAAAACAAAAGCTGATTTAATGCCTATTAAAATTGTGATAAAGTGCGACAGATAAAACCAATTAAGATGTTATTGCTCTATTCAATGACCATACGATACTCTACGAATTATCGCTAAAGATCAATTATTTACTTTATTCAATAGGTCGACCCGATCAACTTACTTGCATAAATATTAAATTTAAAAATTTCAACTAATTAAAAATAGAAATAAAATGCTTAAAATATTTAAATATAATTTTTATGGAATTGAAAAAAATTTGTATTTTTAAATCAGAAATAAAAACAAATTTCTATTCGGTTAAGCTTTGGAAAACAAACTTACCAATCAGATCTAAATATAATATATTAATAATATAATATTTTCAATTCATCTAAACACTACTAAATAGCTACCCATATCTTAACTTAACAAAAAGAGTATACAAAATTTGGCTTA
The DNA here is from genome assembly GCA_037043405.1 of Drosophila subquinaria. Taxonomy (NCBI): domain Eukaryota; kingdom Metazoa; phylum Arthropoda; class Insecta; order Diptera; family Drosophilidae; genus Drosophila; species Drosophila subquinaria. The sequence continues at coordinate 947,067 of JBAMBL010000166.1, read as the reverse complement.
CAATCCTATTAATGGAGCTGATAATATATTTGTAGATTTTCATTGCTCACTTTAAAAATATTCTACCAATTGGCTGAGCACATCAATCAACTGAGATTAAAAACAGGATTGCATCAGTTTCCAATTCTTATTTCACTTTTGCACAAATTCAAACATTATGGCTTTATTAAAAACAGTTGTTTATATTTAATATCTGACAATTATAGCTACCTGCAAAAAAGGAATAAAATATTTTGGTGCTCATATTTGCTGTAATGTATTTCAATATTATTCTAATCAAAAAATTAACCATATGCAACTTAAATTAAATACGATAAAAATAAAATAGAACAGGGCACAGCGATTTTACAATAAAACTTTATGCATTTCCAACAATTCACAAATAATTTAAGCTTGGTAACAAATTCGAGATTTCTCAGACCAACCGGTTAAGCAAAGTCAACTCTTTAAGATCCTTAAATGCGTAACTTTCGCCCCTTCTCTCAGCTTCCCTATTTACAGAGAGGCAATTTAACTGTCCTCATTAGAGAGCTGGCATGTGTGTTTCGAAACCAATTTTATTGGCAGACCTTCGAGTGTTCGAGTGGCTTTCAATTTACCAAAATCTACCAGGGTGGCTGCAGTTTAATGGATGAATATTTCTGTCGCTCGGAGCGTGTCCAATGCACCACGACCTCGAGCCATGCAACAGGCCGATTCTGTTGCATTCTGGGCTGCAACTGTTTCCCATCATAAATATCTCGTTTCGATTGCCTCACAAACTTCTTTGGCACTTGGATGGAGTCTCGTGGAAAATTGCTTTGCTTACCATAATTGACAATTACTTTGCTTTTAATCTTTTCCAAACTATTGCGTTTGACTTCTAGAACGCTTTTCATATATTTTTTAAACTGACGACGATGCATTTTGCAAAGACAAATTTTTATATTCTGAATAGAACAACTTGTAACTCAATTACGAATATATCAATTTGACGTGAAATACTTTTGGAATTAGGAATTTGGGGGTAGGGGAAAGAAAAGACCTACTTTATCAAGCAATGCGTATTGTTTGAAAGGTTCTCGTCAACAACATTGCCATTATACGGAATCTAAAGAGATTTGTTAGGCATCCATCAAAGTAAGCATTCTTATTATTCAAAGTACTTACACTTGCGCTTCAGCATACAAGAGCAATGTCCTCACAAAAGTCCTGGCAATGTGCGTGAGCTTATGTTATCCTGTTATCCTCTGCTAAAGAGCAACAGTGCAGAGCAAAACGGAAATGTCGACGGGCAGATAAAAAAAAGAAAGCAAGCAAGCAAGCACAAACACCACAAATGCCACACTCTCACATACAAAATCCATTAACTAAAGTGTCAATTTAGTGACAGAGATAAAATGTCATACGCAACACACACAATCACACACACACACACACACATCAACGCATACGCATACGCGTGAGCAACTTTTTTCTTCTTGCCAACTTTTTCCTGTTGTCCGTCCGTCTGGCAATGCGTAAAATAAAAGAAACCAAGAAACTAAGTCTTACTGAGCATACAACGAATTCCGACTTCTCTATAAAATGACTTTAGATAAGCAAAGATCCCAAAATCGAAATAAGTGTAATCAAAAAAAAAAAAAAAATGTGTCTTGCTGGAGCAATGAAAGTAAAAAATTTAAAGCAGAATAAGAAAAAATAGTTCGTTCTTTTTATTTCCAACAGTAACACAACTTTAAAGTGCTAAACGATAAATAAAAGGAAGCAGAACAAGATATAAAACGAAAAGCTATATAAGAGCTTAAACGATAAGAAGTGGCCATCAAAATAAAAAACATTTTTAATTTTTTCCTGAGTGCAAGTAAAAAAGCAGGTAAATGAATTATCAGCAGGTAAACTCATTTCAAGAGCCAATATAAAAATTATTATAAGAATATGTTGGAGATATTAAAGATACCTTTTAGTAGGGCATACAAACGATAGAATAAGAAAGAGAGAGGAGAAAAGCTGCTAGCCGAATAGCAGAACACAATGAATGACAGTACTTTGTATTGTGATTTTTTCTGTGTTGCGTGTTTTGTTTGTCTGTTTGTTTGTTTGTTTGTTGTCTTTTCTACTTTTTCTTATTGTGACTGTTGTTGATGCTGTTGTGGTTCTTGTCAAACGATCTTGGGATAAAGTCATCCTTATCGCTGTCGTTTGCTTTGTTTGCTCCAATAACCTGTTACATGTCACGTTTTTGGTGTCATTTCTGCGTATTTCGCACACATTACGTATACGCCGCATAGGTCTATACCTTCATTTCTTTTTTCTTAGTTGTTTAAAGACCTGAAATGCAACTGACAGTGGTGGAGGCAAGAACAAACGCCGCAATCACATTTCATGATAGTCGGCAAAGTGGCCACAAGTCGTGCGTGCAACGGAAAGGTGGCAAAGTGGAAATGCACACAAAAGACGCAAATGAAAACAGTTTTCCCCGTTCGGATTCTCTTGCCTTTTTGGCTGAAGATGGCGTATAGTATTGTCTTGCGAGCATTTTGTATGCGACGCAAAGCGCCACAAAGTGCAAGTCAATACGAGTATAACCAAGTTGCCACCATCTACCCACAGTTGCCTCCTTTCCAGAGCGTGCCACGATGCACGATGCGTCGAGTTGCAGTTGCAATGCTCCAGTGAAATTTCAGCTGCAAAGCAAAAATGCACATGCAAACACACGAGTTAGTACAAGAATGTATACTTGTAAAGTTTTGCAGCTCTGAAGTTTAAGGCAAGCATTTGGTTTTATGCAGAAGTTCGCTAAATTGCGTAAATTGCAGTCGAAATCGAGGCTGGGCTACTGATGGATGTGCGCTACATGTTTAAGCTGCCACACTCACACACTCGCAACGCCAATAAAATCCTGCAGCTAGCATAAATGCATAAATTTGGCTTCACCTGCAAATGGAATCTATTTCAATGTATGCGATTTAAACATGTCAAAAGTTTGAATAAATCTCGAAATATGAAATAAAAATAAATGAAATCAACAGAATATTTAAAATGGGATTGAACTCAAGGACTTTAATTGTCATGTACAGTTCCATGGAGCTTTATTAGAGCTCGGCTTGTGCATTTTCAACTAAGACAATCAAATTTTTCAAACTTGCACACACAAAAGCAACGCTCAATTATTCAAAGCAGCAAGGATATGGCAAACGCATGAGGAGATGAAAAAAGGTGCGGAGAGAGAGAGATAGAGAGAGAGAGGGGGGCAGGAAGAGGTAAGCTGGATACTATTCATGGATATGGGAAATGCCTAGACACGGGTACCCAGTTAGACGACATTGACTAATGTTGATATGTCGACGTTCCCTATTTTCTTTTTTTCTTTCTTTGCCGCCGCCTGATGGTTTATTCTACCCAGTACCCAAAGGGTGAAGGAGTGCTATAAGTTCGTGGCATTGTATGTAACATGAAGCATTTAGAATTAAAAAAAATAATACACTTTATTAAACAGTATTAAAATTTTAATTTTAATTTAAAAAAATTCGTATTTAAAATATGTTCTAATAATTTAAAAATGATTTAATTTATTAAAATGAATTTGTTTGCTGTAGGCACTAAATGATAAGATATTTACAGTCGAGCACACTTGACTCTAGCGCTCTACGCTTTGCATATGTGTGTGTGTGTGTGTGTGGGAGAGTGTGTTTTTCGAGGACACCCAAGTGTCGACTCGATATCTCTTTTGTAGCAATTGCCACTGCTGAATGCTGCCTGCTGCCTGCTGCCAATTTGACGCTGCCTAACGGCAATGCGTGGGCTTGTGTTACGTCTATTCTATGCTCGTATCTGGCACGGAGATGGACGTGTTACATACGAGTGAGAGTAAGTAAAGGATTTGCTTTGATGATGATATCCCTAATGGTGCATGCCACGCTGCCTTCTCTTTATAGTCCTTCATTGACTAATGATGCCCTGTTGCACGATTCATATCAAATTCTGCCAAAGACAATACGCTTTAAAAGTCGGCTAATTTTATTTGACATCAACGAAAACGAGACCAACATCCTATCCATTTTAATTAGCCGCTTGTGGCAGTCAGACCAACACTATGGTCACAAAGTTCCACTGTGTTTAATTATGCTAACCTTAGACAGACAATTAAACAGCTTGTTTCTTTATTTTTGTGATGCACAAGAGTGTCATATTTATTCGTGTTAATTGCCAACAGCTGTGAAAGACTCGGAAACAAACTAATTTACATAGAAACAACAATGTCTCAGTGTACTTTTATTTTGTTAATATTAAAAGGAAATCCGCGGAGTAGAAAACTGAGTATAAAAAGCGTTCGAAGCTGATATTATTTAATTGTGAAATTATTATTTGATTAAGTTGTTCTAAATAACTTAAATAGATCACCTAATATCCTGTTGACACACACAATATTGTCAATAATTTATTAGAATTATCATCTGATTGTCGAATTATTATTTAATATTCAGAACGCTTGAAGAATTAAGTTTAATTAGTAGATTAAAACACATTTCAATTGCACCCAAGAAGTAACTAGTCTTCGAATAAGTTGCCCTGATTAATTAGATTGTTTTAAATAATTTCCCATTGACCACATAAAATTGCCATTAATTTATTAGCAAATTTGTGTTCGCCACATGAAAGAGCATAAATTCCCACCTGCAATATGGCAGAACTCTAATATCCTGTCTACGTAGAGAGCGTATTATTATTGTGGCCAGAAATTGCATTGAAATACTCATTGAGAGATTTGCATTTCATAGCAGCAGCAACAACAATTTGAGTAGACACAAACATTGCCAGGCCGAATAATGCACACCATGGTGATATAGACATATGTATATGCGTGAATGCATATAGAGCACATTTGTTGTTGGCTTGCAAGAAGGCGGAGACGGAGGCAACCACAAAAACCTTTGAGAACCACACATTAATTAACCTTAAATGTCTGCTTGCCATACCGCATTATATACAAACAAACACGCTCACACACTCGCCTTTTGTGTGCTGTCAAACTGATGACTCGAAATATTGCGTATACGCACTGTATGGTCGGCCCAATTGCATGTGTTGCCAGGCGTAAATCATATTATAGTGCACACAGAGGGTCAGTTATACGTTTTGATACCTCATATACTATGTTACATGTATTTTAGTAGTAGTAACAAAACTGATTGACTCATTCAAGCTAATGGCAATTTAATTCATATGGGCAACTGATCGGCACGCCCCTTTGCTGTTTGTTTATGTTCAGCTATTTAGCGAAACACGTGATGCTAATTAAACACACAAAAAGTTGTCTAGTCAATTAGCCCAAGCGTCGGTTTAATGGCAGCCTCTCCGAGTTTCGCGTTGCTGAAAATTGCAAGGCTTGTTGAACCACTTATACTCCTGTTGTTGTTACTCGAATTGTTGTAATGAATTTACACTAAACAAGCAGGCCATACACACAACACACACAACACAGCACACACACACACATGGTTACAAACACTCAGCCATGCAAATATCAATTTCGGTTTTACATGCCCCAAGCAACATTTGGGGGATTGTCCTTTGGGGCTACCAACAATGCAAGGCATGTTGAATATCGTAGAAATAAAACTTGCCTCTCTTAGGGGTTGCTCTTTGTTATTTTAGTACAGCTGAAAGCTCGCTCCAATTCTCTTAGACAGAGAGAGGGAGAGAGAGATTTTCTTTTCGTTCTCAGTCGTGTTTTTGTGCTTCGGCTTTGAACCTTGGCCAACAACAGTTCAGTTGCCTTTTGTCCGAAAAAACTCTTTGACATACTCGTAGCTGGCGGCTTCCTTAGTTTTGTTATACAATATTTTGGCATACAAATTAGGCTAGACTTAATGCAGTAACTATGTAGGCTTCCTTGTTTAGCATTAGTCGAGCTCAATGGCTGTTTAGCTGTTTTGGGCTCTAAGAGCTTTCTTTAACCAGTTGTTGGTTTCAATGTGCAACAAGGTAAATCAAATCGCCAAAAAAAAACAGTTCGGAATGAACTATAAAAGAACGCAAACATTAGAATATGCAAATAGGAAAACACAAATTAGAAATGTAAACTAAACTCATCGCACAAAAATGGGAAAAATATTTTTTTTTAAATAAAAAAGTATAAAAAAGAAAGATTAAATTAGAAAATTCAAAGATAACAAGCTTTCAGAGCATAGCCATTAGGAAAATGTATTTAACTAATATTATAAAAAGTAACTCTTTTCAATATTAAATAATATATTAACCGAATGGATTCTCAAAAATTGATACAACAAAATATTTAGTTTTTCTCTGAAAATATGGTATAGTTTTCTCTATTTATATAATTTTTTGCTTACGAATTTGATTTTATTTATTGCATTTTCCCATTTATTTATATTTCACTAATTTTGGTACTTTTAGCAATATATAATATGTCAAAATTATAATAGAAAATCGTGTCACACATAAGACAGCTTTGTTTTTTACTGTTTTGATATGCGGCTCTTAAATAATGAATACACATTTCGTGCAGCTGCACATCCTTCGCAGCTGAGAAGATTGAGAGTCGTCTTGGGTGACTTTGGTGTCGGGGTGAAAAGGTCACGTGCAAGGCAGCTGTTTCACACCAATTACTTGCAATTTGCATACTACAAACACAGACCGCATGCAAATGCAAATGATAGAATGCCAAGTTGCTCACGTTGTTCACGTTGCATTTGCATTGCATATCAAATGTAATCAACGTTGAAGACCCAAACTTTGACCCCAGTGAGAGCCCGAAGCTGAAGCTTAGCTAAAAGAAAGTTTTGCGTTGAGTCTATTAGGCAATGAATTAAGATACGCAATGAGATCAATTGTTTGAAAATGTCACTGCGTTCGGTTAGACGGTTCGGTTGGTCGATTGGTCGGTTGGACAGTTGGGCAGCAAAAATCCATTCAACAAATTGGCAAAGTTTAAACTTTTCATTGGTTTTGCGTTGGGGTTTTCTGAAGAGTTCCAACCAGTTGTCGCACTTATAAATTAATGATTTCAGCAAAAACTTTTTTACCACAGTCAGTGACAGTGACAGTGACAGTGACAGTGAGAGTGCAAATGGCAATGTCAGTGACAGCGACAGTGACGGCAGTTGGCAAATGAACTTGGCTCTAATCAATGGACCAATATGTATGGCCTTTCATCCCTACTTCTAATGCTAATGAGGTTAAATTGTGTGGCTGTGATTCAGCATCATTTCATTGCGATGCCTAAGTGATTTATCTAATCAGCAACGGTGCCGCCGTCGACTTTACTTTGCAGCTTTCACGGCGTATGCGTAATGCATCATTAGCACTAAGCAGCTCTTCAACTGAAATAACTTATACTGTTGTCTAATTAATTTGCGGCTGCTGTGCATGGCGTTTCAATTTCATTTGAATAATTTACAAAACGACAGAAAATCATTTGTATGCACGCCATATGCAGGGATTAAAGGATTTCTGTATGCTGCTTCTGTCCAAGCTCAACAAGTGCGCGTTGGCGGCATTTTCACAAATTGCAAATGAATTTTGCCGCTGACTTTGCTTTGCCCGTTTGTTTACAGAACAAACATGAAAAAATGTTGCCCGTTGTAAACAAGCCGATAAGCCGCTTTATGCGTATATGTTTGTACATATGTATGTATTTAATACGCATGTATGTATGTATGTATAACGCATACATGTCCATGAGGACGAACAACAAGTGTGATCGCTTTGCTCGACTATCGATATACCCATAAGCAATCATTCTAACTTGAAACCTATCAAATACTTCGATACACTTGCCTGATAAAGCATGTACTTTGTAAGTTTCACTGTGCGTATACGTAATATAGATATTCAAAATGAAATATGAACATTTTGAATTTTATGGTAGTACAAACAAATAGAAAATTTATATTTATTTAATTTTTTTCCTTATTTATTAAAATTTATTTGTATTTATTTATTTATTTACTTATCTGTCTATAAAACTTTTCTAAGGCGCCTCAAAAATTTATTTTAACGATAAAAAAACAAAAACAAATATTTTCTCTTTAAGAAACAGATAAATCTAAAACCAAATGAATTTTTATGACATTTCAGTTTTAAATTAATAAAACAACGTTTGCCTTGAAACCATAAAAATGTATACATATATAATCAAAAATTAAACTTTATTTTATACATATATACAAATTATAGTTAGAGGGAAAATAACATGTCTAAATTGTAGCAAAAAAAAAAATATCAACCCATCACACTTCTAGTCTGTCAGACTCCACCGATATTTTTGCACAGGGTATAGGAACCCAGAGCTGATTGTTTGCAGAGCAAAGTCGAATGCAAAATTTCAAATTGACATTTAGTCTAATAAATTAAATGTCATGTATCCTTGGTGTTGCTGTTGCTGTTGTTGTTGTTGCTAAGCATCTGGCTGAGTTGCAAATTATATTAAATATGCAAGACAATGCTTGCTTATAAATCCTCTAAATGAATTTCAAGCACGCAAACACACGCGCCAATAAACAGCCCACATGGCCCCCAACAAAGACACACACAATTTCACACACACCCTCACACACACCCACACACTCAAACACACACTTACGCAGTTATGTGACAACATTTATTGAGTGAAATTGTGAACAATTTTCCGCGGCGTTTTGCACGCTCGTCGCTAACTTGCGCAATGTCTATAGGAAATTAGTTTAAGCATCCCCAAAGTGGTTCAGTGGTTCCATCGCCCCACTCAGTGGCTGTCGCTTAGTGGCTTAATTTCTGTACATACTCCTCGCGTGTCTAGCTCATAAATCTGTGCAAACTGTTAGCGACTTTTCAGAAAAATTAAAACTCTTCTCACGTTTGACAGCAAGCAAAAAAGTTTCCGCTTTCATTACACACTTGAAATGCTGTTGAAAGCGGCAAACAATTTTTTTGTTTTCCTTTTCTTTTCTTTTCTTTTTTATTTTTTTTGTCTAAAACTTTGCTGTAACAAGATTCCATAATGTCATCAATGTATTTGAGGAGATGACAGGTTTGGTTAAGTTGCTGGTCAAGCGCATTACGCTGCGTATACTTAACATTTAGACAGCAGGTACTCGACCCTTAACCCTATCATGGCAATACAATCAACCCAAACAATTTGCAGCTGCTTCTCCGACTTGCACTGTCACTTTGAATGCTTTACGCTCGATTGAGTATTTATTTGATTTCTCATTTGTGTCGCCCAGTTTACTTGCAATTTTCAGCTTGCTCTGAACTTTGCACTTTCCCCCAACACTCCTTTCGTCTGCCCCTGCTCTGTTTCGATGTACTGTGCTGTGCTGTGCAAGTTTCTTTGGCCATTTAGGCAGCTACTTTTGGTAAATGGAGCTCACTGTCTGCTCGTCTGCCTGTCTGCCTGCCCGCCTTGCCAGCCTGCTTGCTTCCTTGCACTGACTCCATTGTAATTCAAGTTCTGTGGCCAACAGTTAGCCACAGTTGATTGGTTTGCCGAGACTACTCGTGTTCTTCTTGCCTTTGCTTTTGTTTTTACTTTTCGATTTTGTTGTTTGCGTGAACTACAATGACTATTTTGGGTCTCGCCCATCCTAATTTCTAAGTAATGAGTGAGCAAAAGTTAATGGAACTTCTCTTCTGTCACTGCAGACTATTTTTACGGCAACGAGTTGGGATTTTTCTGGGCTATCAGAACAACTCGTGTTTAAATTTGTCTTGTATTTAGTTTAGTTAAAGCTATTTGTTGCCGCCAGTGCACTGCACAAAAAAATGCTTGCAGCTAATAAAGTGAGCAATATTGCGCATACGCCGCGTGCACATAAAACACTCAAAGCAGCGTGTGCGCTTGAAAATAAATGCTTTTAAACGTTTTCTTTCATTTGTTATATACTATAACAAATTTATTGTAAATTTGCGCCACGTTTATTCCATTACCAAGCAGCAGGATAATTGTGTTCAGCTCTCCGAAATTAACCAACTCTGAGTATTATATATCATTTTTCATTGCGCACCCCAAGGCAACATTCAGCAATATTTGAATCTCGTTGAATGGCCAAGTGATTCTGTCTGTTTTCAAGTGCCATAGATAACACTGATTGCCACAACTTTTGACGATTATGCCTTGATATTAGCATCAGTTTTTATCTGTTCAAGTGAAGGCAACTTACAGTCATTTTTATTCATTTCAACAAAGCCACAGACTTGTAAAACTAATGACAATCCAATTGCCATAAAGGCTCAAATATCACACTGACACTTTAAGCATCAATATATATCATTTAGTTAGCTTATTTTTTCAGAATGCAAAACAATTTTTTAATCCTCTTAACTGGATATCATTGGGCGACTACAAAAAAAACTTTACCACAAAAGGCCGGGCTATCAAAAATGGTTTAATAATTTGAATCTTTTTTATATTTTGACTGCGCAAAAATATTCAACTTTTTATGCAACCAATTAAAATGTCAGCTTTTTAATTTGTAACAATTAAGAAATTGTTGGCGCTGTAAACTCTTTTATTTTTCTCCAACGAAAAGCAATTTAATTTCTTTGAAATTTATATTACGAGCTTTACGCTTAATTGAACCAGAAGGCAATCAATTCGTTTTGCATGTCAATGACAGCACCAACAACAGACACAAGCCTTCCATTTTTTCAATCCAATAATTCATAATGATATTAGCGTCTGTATTCTCTGTTCATGGAGATGGAGTAAATTATCCTGCGGTTGTCTAAAATGCATTCTCATACGAGTATGTCTGTCCTGAAAAGAGGATTTACAGTGAATATGTTGTGTACTCATACAAATTGGTTTCATTCAACGAGTAAATCGCCTGCAATGGTATTTAAATTTTGCAATTTACAGGTTGCAATTGAATCCTATGTCAATGTCATATCATGTCAATTCATATAAAAGTAATAATTGCGGCTAAATGCTCTCTGCTGCACACTCATTACTCGAAAACTGTCAAGACTGATACAGACAGATTGAGCCAGTATTTGTTTGGCTTAATCACTTCTGTGTGTGTTCCTGCTGTGCTTCCCCCTTATAAATGTCAAATATTTCTGACAAATTGCTTGAGCAACTGACAATGCTTCTCCCTTGAATAATTTACATTTTACAAAATATGCACAACTCTATGCTGCAGCTCAGAGATTTTCGTATTTATCTTGCAGTTTTCCTAATACGCACACATGTGTCAGTTACGCAATCAAAACTCTGAATATAAAATGCTAAGATTATGCGATTATTTCTTTGCCAGGAACAAATTTTTTTTAATTTTAACTCCACTCGAAAATTGTATAGAAATGGTTTATAATCTTTTTAACAAGAGAAATTGAATTTAGTATGTATTATTTTATTATTCATCAATTATAATTTATTAGTATTTGTTTCAAAAATACATTCTTGTGACATTTGCATACATTTGCATTTTGCTAAAATGTTTCTTAACAAGCATAAAGTCATTAAAATACAAGGACAGCAGAAAATAAACCAAATTCATTATTATTAACTCCACAATTCGTTTAAAGTATTTTCTCTATTATTATTTGAAAATTTAAATCCTTTTTAAGCTATCAAATTATTTTTGCAAACAATCAGCATATAATTTAAAATTCGTAACTTTTTTATTTGCGGATATCCGCCGACAACTTTTCTGCCGCTGCTTTTAAGCCTATTTGAGCTTTGGGCCGAAGAACTCTCTCTCATAAGGCACACCCAGGTTGGACACACCTCTCCATTTGGTTTTATTTTACCATATAATTTTGATGGAAATTTATGTGGCATTTTCATAGAAACTAACAATTTGAAGTCATATTTCATTGTTGAAAATATTAGGAAAATACCAAGCATTTTCAGTTTAATTGGCAACCGGAGAAAACTTTGGCCAGTAAAAGCAAAAACTAGTTGGTCAATGCCTTACTTGAAAATGGTTTCTATTTGAAATCATAAGTTTCACTCATAAATAGCTAAGGGCTATGCTTGCCAAAAGTAGGTCTTATCTAATGGCCAGGCTCTTAAGAACCAGTCAACATAATCTAGCAAATAGTTGCCAAACTTTTCAGTATTTTTCCTGAGGCTGTTGAAAGAATACTTACTCGTTGCCTTTGTCGTTGTCCTCATACATATTTATTTCTGTGAATGGTTTGTTGACCTGAATATTTTATTGTGATTGTCAGCTCTCAAGTCGACATTCCATTCAGTCTTTATGAGAATATTAACTACATTTTGTGAAGCTAAGAATAAGTATCTCCCTGCTTCTGAGTGGCGCATTTGCAATTGTATTCTTTGAGCTATTAGTTTGCTAAAGACAATGCCAGCGACAAAGTAGTGCTCATATACTTGTACACTCGTATATGTATATCCAGCTTTTTCATAAATTATTCGCAACAAATGGCACAACAACAAAGCCCTTCCCGGCAGCTCTCACTTCTCGTGCTGGTAAAACAAATGCAAAAACTTGAGAATTTTTTTATTGCAAATGACTGAAAAGATGACAAACAAAACAACATTGAATATATGTATGTACAATTGTATACTGAATATCTCCGGAAGTTCTAACCAGTGCTACTTGAGAAGTCGTTAAACAAGGGAAACTCACTTGAAATGTTCTTTAACGATTTGTTGTGTATGTTATCTATTATGGGAAATGCCTTAATTAAAGCTGAAGTATTTTAATAGGCTCTTAAATAGGTATTTCATATTTTTTACACATATTTTTCTTAAGAATTGTGCTTGGGGAAACAATAAAGAATTTTTCACTCTTAAATATTTTTCTTACCTTTTGCAAAGTTTAACTTTTTTTCTCTTTTATTATTTTTTCTCTCAACCGCTTTGCCGTCAATTTTCTTACTACCTTGTTAATATCTCATGCCTTAAAGCAGCACATAATTTAAGCCATAACTAAATCTGCCTCTCAACTCAATTATTCTCCTTAATTACTTTACTGGACCCTTTTTAACTCAATAAGCCCACATTTTATTAACTTTGACCAAGCCTGTGTCTTCTCCTAAATGCCATGTATATTATTAATATTTATTCTATAATTTATTTACTAATTTTAATGGCCAACAACATCGAAAATGTCCAATGACACACTTCTGAAAAGGTTAAAACTGTTACAATTTCTGAACAGATATAATAATGCTTCACTTAATTTTACTAACTTTGCTTTCATTCGATAAAATATATTTGGTGGCAGCTTGTAAACGCATTCTCCATTTGGGCCAATTCAGGCGCATATCTCAAATACCAAATAAAAGTGCTTACACGCCATTATGTCAGCTACCATAATGTTCACAAAACAGTGTGGGTGTGTGTGTGTGTGTGTTTGTCTTCTATATTTGGTCCTGCACTCGCCATTTCAATGCCGCCCGCTGGCTGCGACAATAAGGCGAAAGTTTTCACAATTGTTATTGTTACCTTTTTGTGTGCAGCAACAGAATTTTAAGTAGGTTAAGTGATTTTCGGCTCAATTAACATTGCAAAAGCAAAAGTAGCTGGAGTAGCTGGAATAGCAGCAGCAGCAACAGCAGCAACAACAGCAATAGCAACAACAACAGCAATAGTCAAGTAGTTAAGCATCCATGCAGCCAATGGGGCGTATACGCAACTGACCGCAGACCAACAAACAATGTGTTGCCACATTAACAGACTGTGGCCCCAGACAGTCTGTCAGGCACCATGACAGCCCATCAGCTCCTAAAATGCAAAGGGGCTATTTCGTTGTTATTGCTGTTGTTATACTCGGTACCCAAGGCACAGAAAAGTATTATAACTTAGTGGCAATGCAAAATACATATGAAAGTGTAAACACTAAGAAACGTTCATATGAAATTCATCAGTCAGTTTATTCATTCCATTTTCAATATCAAAAGACGCTCATGGAACAGGGATTTGTATCTTTATAATCTTCGACTGTCGTATAACTTAAGTAGATATATGTACATATATGTATAAGTATATGTATCGATCGAATTTCATAATCCGGAAATTAAGCCTGCTGGGAATTGAATTTTGTAATCCTGCTGGCTTAAAAAAAATAATCCCCAACAGTCTTGTTTTCAGAATTAAGAAAGTCAAACCCTAATACTCTTGAATTCAGGCTTTAATATATAACAATACCGAATATGGGCAATAAATTCTGGTTTGAATAATTCAATCCCGAACATTATTAAGTTGTATAATGTATAATTAAAATGCTTTTAGTTTTTTTTTATTGATATACATTTAAAGTAAATTATATATGCAAATACTTTTACATATACTTATGTGTAGGTGTTCTTCGAGATATTTCATATATTTCTTATGTTATATGATTTTAGTATAATAAATTTTAATATATGCATGTAAAGTAAATAAGAAAGAGAATAGAAATGGTTTTTAGTTGTTGGTAAATTTTTTTGCAGTTGGCATATAATTATGATTATTTTTATTTTTGATAGAACTATTTACATATGTACATATATCTTATGAGTATCTCATTGTCGAGCATACTCTCTGAATCTTAGTTGTTGTTCTTGTTGTTTTAGTTGTTGCTGTTGTTATGTGCTCCACTATGAGACTTGAGAGTGAATTGCCACTAGATTGCAACATCCGAGTTAACTGCTTTAAGCTTACGTGACATAATTATGCATTTGACTAAAAGGACAACAACAACAACAACAACAGCAATGACTATGACTACGACTACGATTAGAGCAACAACGTTGTTGTAGAGTCAGTCACTTGACTAGAGCTGGTTGGCTGGCTGTCTGGCATATGGCCGTTGTTCCCCCTGCTGCGTATGTGTGTGTGTGTTGTTTACACACTTGCATGCGCCACGCAAAACGTGCAGACAGACAGACGAACAAGCGGACACACCGAAGGCAGCCGGACAAAGGGGCAACAAACAGGCAGACAGACATACAAGCAAACAGTTTGTTGGACAAATGAACACGCATCAACAGCAGCAGCAGCAGCGAAGGAGACAGTGGAGACGGAGACTAGTTGGGGCCAGGCTACATTTACATACCCCTAAGTGTGTGCTTTATGTACTACTCAAACACACACTCACTTACTCACACACAAACACCCATTCGCACACTCACTCACACACGCAGTTGTTTGCCAGCGGAAGATGCTTAATGAGCACACAGCAAAATAGAAACAGAAACAGAAACAGAGACGTGTCGACATATCTTCTTTCAGCTGTCTGACATGGCCAAAGGACAAAAAGACAGAGTGAGTGTGAGTGTGAGTGGGTCATAAAACTGATTTTTATTGTGCTAAAATTAACTAAAACGCACTCTGCATAAATAAATGTTCTTTGAACTGGACGTAAATCTGTGGCAAGGTCGTCATTGAAGCTAACCCAAAAGGTAATTCTTCTGCACAACAGACCATGACCATTCAACACACACACATAGACACACACACCCACACATGTGCGACATATGGGCCATATTGTGTTGACTGTTGACATTTTGGGGTGATTTAGCCTAGATCTCTATGCTATGTGCTCGCAAACTGAAAACCATTTTGATTAACGACATTGCGCTCTAATGTCAAAAGTCATTCAATCAGCTCTCTGGGCAACTGTAAAACAACAACACACGGATGTCTATATACATCTATATAGAATATATATGTATGAGCATATTGAGTATAATACACACAGAGAAAAATTCGCTGATAACTCAATATTATTTTAAGTATATTAATTAATTCATCTTAATTTAAGTATATTATTTAAATCAAATCAAAATGTTTTATATTTTATTTTAACACGATTTTTTCTAACAGTGCCAATATTTTTTTGAGTGTATGTATATTGAGTTTTGGCTATGTTTCATTCATGGTTTCGTTGACATCAACATTGTATTCCTGCATTGACAGTATCGATTGATCATTGGCATGTAATTAATTCAATTTGATGAAATACTCTCCCTGCCAATCTGTCGTTTTCACTCGCCCACAACCTTTGCCCTGTCAACGACCGATAAAAGCCAACAAAAAAATGAAGAATAACAAAAAACTCTCATTATAAATTGCTCCTAATGCCTGTCGCTTTTAGGCAACGACTTTAAATGCATATGGGCAATCAATTAAAATGTCTTTTATAATTTATGAATATCCAATATACGATGCTGCTTGACTTTAGACGTTGACAGCTTTTTTTTTTTTTTGGAATACGGTAACTAGTTACTTGACATATTGAAGCACTTATCGTCTCTTTGAGTTCGAGTTCGAGTTCTTTAGTGAAATGTCAGTCACAATTTGCAAAAGTCAGCAGACATTAAGATAGCAAATGATATGAGTCGTTTTGTAGAGTAGATTTCGGCTTAAATGTTGACGCATTGGCAAAATCAACTAGAATGTTTGGTAACACAAATTGCAGGGTCAACGGGAAAATGGTTGCCACAACCACATTGCCACTGTGGACGTTGTTGCCGCTGCCTCAAAATTTGGTCATGTGATTTTCAATCTCTCTCAAACTGTCTCACTGTCTCACTGTTTCACTGTGTGTGTGTCAAATGCAAATCAATTAAAACTGTCATCGTTAGCGAGAGTAAACCAAAAGTTGACAGCAGCTAACGTAAATCCGCTTATAGGTTTTGTTGTTGTTCCTATTGCTCATGTTGTTGTTGTTATTGCTGCAAACAACAAACAGACAAATGGATATTATCTTTTTATCTATTCATTTGCCATTGTTGCCATTGTTGCTATCGTACACATGGCGCAAAGCTTTTAGCTTATTTGCATTAAACAGGAGGCAGCAGCCGGGGAGGGAATAGAAAGAGAGAGGGGAAGACAGGAGGGGGATGGCACGAGGCAAGACTTTGGCATTAGCCTAACTGACAGCTGCCGATGGACAAACAAAAGGCAGCTGGCAAATTATTTGCTTAAGTTGCACTCTTAGTTGTTCAACATGGCGTATGTGTAATATGCTTAAATATTGCAAATTTTAATTTAATTGCATTGCATCGCTTTACAAATTGTATTTGAAGTGGTGAATTGTGTATTTTAAAGCAGTTTACATTTCGGTTATTTTGTTGTGGCTGCTCTAAAAATATAAAAATATGCATTTCTTAATTGAAAATTGAGTTTTCCTGCTTCGTCTGCAGTCTAAAGTGCAAATTGCTTCATTTGTATGCAATTTGTGGATTCTTGACTATGTGGTGCAGTTCGCAACAATAACGGTTAAGGTAACGTTTACCGTGACAGTTACGGTTACGCTTTTGGTTGGCTTGCATTCAGCGGCCAATTTGCTTTGCATAAATGAATCATTCATTCAACCAATTGGCCAAATTCAATATAACAGCTAAAGGAGCTCTGTGAATGCAATTCACTATCTATTGTTATTGGCCGCTATCGAATTGTTTATTCGTTACCCAATTGAATCACATTTTCATATTAGACCCAATTATCTTCACTGTAGATAGCTTGCAAAAAGCTGTGAAAGGCAAATTTAACACAAAATAAAGAAAAACTGTGTTAATTTCTTAGGTATATGAAACTTTTTCTCATGCTGACAAGAATAGCAGCAACAACCGAGCAATTAAATCTTATACAACTATATTCCGTTTAAGGACTTGCTTTAGTGTTGAGAAAGTAAAGGTCTCAAAAAAAAAGTAATTTGTAGTTTTTATTACATATTAAAAATGTACATAATAAGTACCTTTTAATATTTTGTTATTTTATTCATGCACAGTTTGGAATCTATTCTTAACACTCAATTATTTTGAATAATTTACTTATATGTTCTGTAATTATTATTACAAGTTGCGTAATTTTAAATGCAATGCCAAAGCTTACATACTTTTCCGAGTTTACACAGATGCACCACAACAGATGCTAATTGAGAAACCAAAGTTAATCGATTTGTGGTGAATCGTGGCTACCATTGACAGCCAACTGGCGACTTTACTGTGGCTGCTTTAAATGTTGTGCAACTGGAGTCAAATGTGGTTGGTAGCCACCAGGTTGTGGCTTCACTTTATCCTTTGGGACATGCTGAAATCAGCATTAAAAGGAAATTACTGACATTTTAAAATCAAATACCAGTATTTAATTACGCTTGCAGCAAGATTTATTAAATTATTTCTATTTATCAGAGAGTAGATAAATGGAAATAGACAAACTTTAAAGTCCCATAGAACTTTTCAATGTCAATGCTTATTCGAAAAGTTTATTAAGTCGATTTCATTTCAATTAAAAATAAAGGAAGCTGTCAATTGAGTGGATTCTCTTGCTGTTTCTGACTTATGAAATTGCGCAATGGCCAAAATCTATTGCCAATTGGAAACGAACCGAGCACAAATTGGCCAACTTTTAGCAACAGACTTTGCTAACTTATTTCTTGGCCACAAAAATATCAGATTCAAATTTAATTTCAAGCATTTATCTAAAAGTTTAATACAACTCAGAAATGTTGCAGAATAATTTGTGTTTAGAGAGTTTCTGATAAAGTTGTGGATAAACAAAATAGTTGCAGTTACAACTGTTGCGGCAAGAGATTGAAACATTTTGATGTCCATTGCGTTAACCGGAAATGCCGTAACTCAAAGATGGCGTCCGCTGTGCTTGGCTTAGAGTCAGCTTAACTTTAACTTGTACTGTTTCCGTTTCCGCTGCCCAAAACGAGCCGAGCACAGATTCAATTGCTGACCCACTTGCTGTGCCATATTCTTACTTTCCCACTTCGGGGGCTTTCTTTCTTTTCATTTCATTTCTTCTTTTACCTTTTTCTCTTGCTTTTCCCTATTCGTTCTCTTTTTTAATGTTTAATGCCTGATTGAGTTTTGCTTTTGATTTCTCGGCTTGCTTTTGTTTTGTGTTTTGTGTTTCACTTGCTGGACATTTCTAAGAGCTTTTTTCGCTTTTGTGGTTTGTGTTTTGAGCATTTCAGTTATTAAACTTTTGGCAGGCATCCCTCCAATCCCCCCTTCTCCTCACCCAGCATGGCTTCCAGCCAGCTTTGTGCAACTGCCCATTGCTAAGTAATGAGATCGATTTTAATGGCGGGCCATTCTTTATTTCTCCTTTCTCTATTTCCGATTTCTCCCACTTTTCCCACTTGTGCCACATTTCAACGCCATCGCCGTTGGCATTGCTATTGTTATATATATATTTTTTTTATTTTTATTTATTTCTGTTCGAGTTTTTTTGTTTTTGTTTTTGCCTTCCTGCTAATTAAATAATAATTGCCTTTAAGCAATTATTCTGTTTGCATGCTCCCAGAAGCACTTTCACTCGCATACCCTGTAAACTGTTGCCCATGGAAGAGTATATTTGATCTAAATAAATACTTAATATAAATCGATTTGACTTTGACTTGTTTATGCACGATTTCAATTTAAATTACGCATTTAAGCCTTATTATCATTTAAACAATTACTTTTAAGATTAATCTGTCTGCCTGTCATTTGCAGTGCATCGCTTTGTTTTCGGCCAATTTGCATGAGTCGCTTAGGGCCGAAACCAGTTCGAATTCAATTCGATTCTATGGCCTGACAAATAAAGCAATTTGTAATTGAGTCACGTATAATGTAATCTACGAGTAGCAAATAAATTGATTTGTTGTTAAAATTCTACCCCAATACAAATGCAAATACAGCTACAGATACAGATACAAATACAGATACAAATACAGCTACAAATACTCAAATAGCTAACTGTTTCAACACACAATGCTGGCTCTGCTGCCTTGTAATAAGTTGGCCAATTTCACTGAAATAAAATGGCAACAATAGGCATTGAGCTTAGACATGATGAAGTATAGCAAATGATTTGGAAATCGAAATAAAGTAAGCTTTCGATAAAGCCCAATATTTTATTTAAGTTTAAGGGAACTTAAATTATTATTATTTTTATTTATTCTTTATTTATTTACAAAAATTTAAATAAAATTACAAGCTATTATTTTAAATCAATTATAAAGCTAGAGTAGCAGAATCAAAAATAATATTATGATTAATATGTTACTTATAAAATAAACAGACCATTCTAAGCTGCTTGTCTTATACAAGCCTAACTTTTACATGCCAAGGCAAGCAGTGCACATTAAGCAGTGCAAGCCAGGCTACTGCTTGACCAAAAATGATTTATATGAAAACCTTTTCAAGCTAAACACAATTGAATTCAAGCACACATGTTTATTGCCCCATAATTATCACTTTAGTAAATTGTGGAATACATGTACGAGTGTGCACTGTAAATGTAAATTACAATGGAAGATTGTAATATTGCAATTTATTGTTGCACATTGTGGCCGTTTGGGGCCAATAAACTTGTCATCAACGCAAAGCCTCAAACCAAAAATGTGCATTTAATAATGCCAGTGAGATATTTATATGCATTTATCCAGATTCCATTGTAATTAATGTGATTTATGATTATTAATTTATTTTACGCTATTTAGAAGCACCTGATAAATATTTGCAAACATCTTTGCTGCCAAAATGGAATTTATATTACAGAGATTGATTTTAATATTAAATTTTGTTGGCTGACATGGCCAAAAGAGCAGACATTTTGGCGTTTTGGCTAGCCTGGTCTAAACTGCGACTGGAATTCGTAACTTTGGCATTTGTCTGCATTTAAAATCGGAGCCCAGAGCCGACTGTCTGTGGCTTTATCTCTGATTTACAAGCGTAAAATAGCAGCAACATCAAATATTTAACTCTTTTCCTATCGAGACTGAGTCTGTGTTGTTGTTGTTGTTGTTTGTGTTGTAAATAGTTTTGTATCTGCGGTTGCTCATTTTGTGTGTGTCTGTGTGTGAGTGTGTTTGTGTAAAGTTCTTCATTTTTGTGGGATTTGCGTATTTTCATTGCATACTTTTGTGAGCCCTTCAATGCGTATAAATCTGTAATGAGTTTGCCGCAACCAAATGCATTTTTTATTTTTTTTTATTTGATTGCATTTAAACACATTTTCAGATATTAATCAAACGGAAATGCGATGCAATAAAAGCCTACACCACATAAATATTTACAATTTACGCACAGCTCATGAAAATGTCTCTGCACCAAAATTTCCATTTTAAGTTGAACCTCAACAAATGAATGAATGAACAAGTGAAGGATTGAATGAATGTGTCGAAATGAATTGCGATATTCGCACGCATTTATTCAAATTTCATTAAAATTTATAGTCGCCAAACTGAGCAATGATGCCAATAAATCAGCAAATTAATATTAGGCGACACTCAATGTAAATAGTAAGAATGGGCTAACACACACACAAATACATGTATATACCCATATACTATACATTTATGTAGGTGCGCATTTATCATGAGAATGTGACAAAAATTTGGGCAAATTGTGTTACATGCAGAGCATATTTAATTTCCAGCATAGAGTTAAGCAATTTACCAGCATCTATTAGAGACTGCAGCCAAGACTATGTTAAGACTGGGCCAACTGTTTAGGCCAACTGGCTGACCATGTAACGAGGCAAACAATGCTTAAATTTGTAGTTAAAGCTTACATCAATCAGGTCATGTTTATGCGGGCATTCGCTGCCTAAAATTCAAGCTGAATTTCAAATCTACTTGTAAAGACAACGTTTAATACAATAGTTTAAAACTATTGATGTAGCTGAAAAAAGGAGGCATTAATTTTACCTACGGGTACCCACATTTGCACTTGCATCCAGCTAGCACTGTATAAATTTAAGTTTTCAAATATTACGTATACGCAGAGTATAAGTATGGGTATCTTGGGGGATGCAAGATAACAGGGTATTTAAAGTGGATTTAATTTTGGGTTCGGAAAGTCACGTTGCAGTTAAATTAAGCTATTAAGTTAGCTACCCCAATTTAATAAATGTGAAATATTTGTTAGCAGAAATGGACTTTTCCAATTTTGAAGCTAGAATTTTTAAACTTTTACCAGAATATTTGTTGGACTTTTCTCGAATTTACAATTTTCTTACTTTTTTTTTACTAACTTCGCCACGAGAAGAGCTAACGGCACCAAACCAATTTTAGATTGAACTTAATTAATTTACAAAATTTTGGATTTTGTTGCTTTTTTCAAATTGTTTTTATTAAATTTTTTATTGATTTTGGTAAATTGCAAATTTTTATTTCAAATGCCTTAGCCAATACTCACACCCAGCTTGTCAGCTTTTCAAAAAGCAAAGTCGCAAATTGCGACTCGCAATCCACAATAAAGGGAAATGTTAAGCTAACAGATTTGCTGAATAAGAAACAAACTACATTGGGTTTACACAGATGGCGCCAGCAATATGAATTTGACAACAGAAGGCGCCAGCAATATATGAATTTGTCAATAGATGGCATTACCTTGCTGCTAACTCCAGTGTGGAAAGAGTCAACACGAGTACGCAATTGAGGGATGACTAGATGATGTGTACAAGCAAATGAGTCAACCATACTTGCTTTTTGGCGCCAAGTGAAGGCGCTTGAGCACCAGAAATATCCAAATATTTATTCATAGCGATATTAAAATGTCAGAAAGAAAATTAATGACCTGTTAAATGTTTAATTCCGGTCTATTATAATTAATTTAAAGACACAACTGTTAAGTTCGCTATCTCACATAAGAATGCCCGCTGGCATATCGATAATCGATATTCCCTAAGAAACACGAATCAGCTGTTCGGTAGTTTCTTAACCTCAAATTTAGTTTGCCTTGTCGCACTTTTTTAGCAGCTATTGTTTATTTATATTGTTTATACTATGACGAACAACGATACAGAAACTGCTGGCTCCAGTCGTGCCACCAGCGGCGCCTCCACATCTTCCGCGTCCAAAGTGGAAATCACGGAAAAGGTGCGCGTTCTTTGCCTGCACGGATACCGGCAAGATGGTAAAATAATAGTTAACACTTCTTGTTTTTATTCAAATATTCAACATTCATATGCTGACAAATTGCAGCGGATTCGTTTAAAAACAAACTGGGCTCGTTCCGCAAGTTTGCCGGTAAATATGCCGACTTTGTGTTCATCTCAGCACCTCACGTAGCGGCGCCTCTGGAGCCAAATGCAGAGCCCGTGGAGCAACAGCGCAGTTGGTGGGCCAACAAGGACGACGGCACATTCAAGGGCACCAACAAGGGGGGACCTGCATACGGCTTTCAGGACAGCTTGCATGCCGTTGAGGAAGCTTGGAAAACTCAAGGGCCATTCCAAGGACTATTGGGCTTCTCACAAGGCGCCTGCTTTGTGGGCCTAATATGCGGTCTGGCCAAGAAAAAGTGTAAGTGAAGCTATTCCAACTGAGACACCGTGCTTATATTGTCCCATTCCTCACAGTGACCTCCATTCGACCGGAGTTTGCAGTACTCAGCTCGGGCTTTATATCCGGCAGTTTGGTACATATGAGCGCCTACGAAGAACGCATAACCATTCCAACCCTGCACGTTTACGGCTTGACGGACGAGATTATTCCCAAGAACATGAGCGAATCTCTGGCGGCCCTCTTTAAGAACGTCGAAGTGCTTGAACACAATGGGGGACATTATTTTCCGGCCACAGCACAGCAGAAGCAAACGTACATCAACTTTTTCCAAGATCGTCTGCAAGAGTATCTGGAGCATTTGGAGCTGCAACAGAGCAGCAATGCATCGTTCATCGATAGCGCCGAGGAGGACGATGGCGGTGTGACGGATGCCAACGATGCTGAGGTGGCCGCTGTGACGGCTGCGGCGGGATCAGGAATGGATGATAGTGATTAGCTGATGATGTAGTTGTTCTTTTTCGTTTTTAATAATAATTAAATCTTATTATTACAATAATAATAATAATCATAATTTGATTATAAATTATAATAAATTTAAATCCCAATATTTTAAATATTCACCGTTTTGCTCAATCAATTATCATCAATTGCAATTATTATAAGCTATTTCAAATGTGACTTTCATTTCATAATTGTGTTTTTTCTTCTTTTTTCTTAAATTTTTGTGAAATATTTTAATCTTTTCTTCTTAAACAAATTCGTACAAATTCCATAAGAAACAACCAAATGGGTGATTAATTAAATAAGGTCAATAAATCCCATTCCAAATTACAATTTTGTATAATATTAATGAAATTGTTCCTTGCTATATATAATCAACGAAAAAAATGCATACATAATTAGCTATTTTTGCTTTTGTTGTTTTGTTTTTTCTTGTTGTTGAAATTGTTGTTGTTGTTATATGACCAGGCAGAGTAGAAATTGTAGTACAATTCGAAACATTTTGCATTGCATCGACAGAGTTGACTTTGTATGATGTGGGGGGACAAGCGAGCGATAGTAAAAATTTGACTCAACATTCAGTTTTGTCTCGCATGCAGCAGCAGCAGCGTTAAACGATTCTCTTAGCTAGCTGCTGCTTTTTTTAAATGTTTCTCTTCATCATATTATGCGACTTGTTCCTGTCCATTTGAGGCCTCTTGATTCTTCATCACTTCTGGTAAGTCCGGCGGTGCTGAATACGGTGTAATATCAAGCGTCTCAAAGTCACCCATTTCGTTCCTACAAGCATTAAAATGATCATCAGTAAAATGTCAACTCAATATCAGCTTTAGACACGTGCGGACGGGGCAGTCGGGCGATAGCAGATGTATATACAGTGAGTCAAGTAATTGTTTTGACAAAGAAAAACAATCCCATTAATTTTAATCTAATAAATATTTTTAAATTTCATTAAAATTTTTTCGAAGAATATTAGCAATAAAATTTAAAAAAACAATTTAATTAACTTTGGGTATTTTTTAGAAAACGGTCAACCGGAACTAAACTTCAAATTGAAAAAGAAAAACATTTGTTTTCAAATTAAAGATAAAATCTCGTTTAACGATAATACATTGTAAGCTTTAAATGGACAAAATCTAAGTTTAGCACAAAATATAGTGAATTAAAATATAAATTTGTTAAGTTACTTTACGAATGTCGTATTTGCCATCGTAGAAATGTCCATATTTCAATATATCTTACTTGTCACAACAATTACTTGACTGACTGTATGTTTGTATGTGCGTGTGAGACAACAGCTGTGGCCGGCAGTGCTGGTTATCAGCGTGACTCAAAGGGCGGCTTTCATAACGGCCAGCACATAAATAGAATGCTACATTGCGGAACTAAATGTCTCTCTCACCTGCACATCAAGCCCAGTTGCGCCGGAGCTTGCGCCTTTGCCGTTGATACTGTAACGCCGTAGTCCTGCAACGTGTTGTCGTCCTCCATGATGTCGTTGTCCTGGTTATATAATCGCTGATCGCCTGGTGGCACTTTCAAGATGCCTGATGATGTTTATAAAATTACTTAATAATCAAAATGTACTCTATAAATAGGAACACACACACGCACACAAATACTTTTACACACATAAAAGCAGTCAGAGCAAAAGAAATACAAACACACTCCTACACTCACCTTCGATCATGCGTTTCAGTTCAACCACTGATGTGTTTTCCTTTGCATCCGTGAAGATGGTTGTCTTTTGCCTTCTGATCATTAGAAACACGTCCTATAAAAGAATAATTCGAATTAGAAATGTTATTGGCAATGTTTCGGTCAAAGTTCATTGCATTGAATATTGACGACGACGTTGCGCGGCTTTTGCTTATTCACCGTGCACACGTTCCGTGTGTGTGCGTACATATAAACGTGCGTTTGTGTGCAAAGTGACGTGCAATTTGCTCAGCAGCAGCAGCAACTCAGCGTCTTAGCATCGTCCTGAGCTGAGACAGAGGCCGGCTTGCAATTAATTACATATTTGTGTGCTTACCATGTTTCAAGTTTGTTTTGTTGGTTGCCTTTTGTTTACTATTGCCAGGGGGGGCTTGAAGGTTGCTACAACGCCGTTTTTGTTGTTATTGTCGTTGCCTACTTCGTTGGCTACTGCTGCTGTCGTGGGCGGGCGGAGGGTGCTTCCTTTGGCGGTCGTAGAGTCGTTCGATCGTTTATGCTTACACCACCAACAAGAACACGCTGCTGTGCAATTTCGGGTGTACAGAGGAAGGACCGTGATGAAGGCAACGTTTGCGAGTGTTTGTGTGCACAATAGCCTCACTAATAGCCTGCACTTGTAAGTTTTCGTAAATTTTACAATTTTTAATGTAAATTTTTTTTGGCGAAGCAAGACCGAATGCCAGCCCTGCCAACTTAATACCAAATGCGAGTTGGCAGCATTTGCGTTTTTTGTGACGTCAGGAATTATGTTATTTAACATTTATTTTCCCAATGTTAATTAAAATGTTGTAATTAGGCGTCAATGACGCGCACAATTTAAAAAAACCTAGTAATTTCTTATGAAATAATTAATTTGCAATATGATAAAATTTAAATAATATGATATCAGAGGGTGACAATAAAATTTTAAGTACCTAGCTCGAAAATTAGACAATTAAAAAGGCCTAAAAATGGACACAAATTTTTCCTGGGAACCAAGGCTGCCACACATTGCAAAACTTTCGTTGGCTCTCGTGTGCTAATAAAAAAAAAGTGTGGCAACGTTAGTGTTTAGTGTTTGCTGATTCTGCCACGAAATGGTTTTGCTGGATAATTCAAACGTAAATAAGTGGATTAAACCTAATAATTCTTAGTAAACATGCATTTCATTACAGTTCATACTGCGTCTGGAGAAGATTGCAAATGATGCTAAAAAGGATTCATCGTTTACAATAACTTTTAAGCGCTGTAAGTAGAGAAAGTGGATGGAATATGTTCCTTCTCGGAGCTCCTCTAATCAAAAATGCGTTTTTACAGACGATGGACATGATCGACCCGTACCGCGGGAAGGGAAGAAACCGCTGCCAAAACCAAAAACATACATGTGTTTAATGCGTGCACAGTCCAAATCAAAGAAGGTGAATAGTTGTACATATTTATTATTAATGCTTGAAAACTTGCTCTAATTTCCAACTTGCAGATTTCCACAGTTGTGCGCCAGGAAGATGTTCCAACAATCATGGCAATGTACACACAGTTTATGAAAAGCAAAATGGATGGCCTTAAGCGTGTTAAGAAAGTCAAGAGCAAGGCCAAGGCGACAAAGGCATAATAAATGATTGTCGGAGACGTTCAAATTAGTTAAAGCTTTTTTAGTTACTTTCAAATACCCGATGGCGATTCCTTGTAAATTAAAATTTTTACCATATTTTCGGTGTACATCATTGTTTGTGTAATATTAAAGTCATTCAGTCAAAGGACAAACAAATGTATCTATCCGCGCACATAGATCGAGTAGTTTTTTAGGTAGTTGTTTATCTTGTCGTAATCCATACAAGTACTTTGGTCTAATAAGTTGAGCTAGGACGTAAATATTCTCCTTTTGTGCATCTGCTTCTTCCTTGTCTGATAGATAGCATAAGTCGTCAATATACATGACATCAATGCCGATGCTTAAGGCCCGATGAAACGACGTTCCAGCCTTCGGTATGAAGTCCAAATGACCGGGAAAATTGTCAACTATTAAGATCCTTACATGGTCATCTGAAAAACAAAGCCTAATGACTGAATAATATTAAAATGTTGCTAGGCCACTTACTTTGCAGGTAATATAAATGTGTATTATGTCCCGTTGGTATCAAAGTCAAAAGGCTCTTAATTTTCTTGTATTCAATTTGGAATGGTTCGTTTGGCTTGAGCACATTATATTTGTATGTTTGGGTGGAGTCTGCCACGGAGCTCTGGAATCGATCTACATCGTAGGCAGATCCGTAAATTTGTCCACACCAATTATTGGGACGTACTACGTGCTCCTGAAAAGCGGCTGATGTCAGTATCATCGGTCCATCATGCTAGTGTGTAAACATTGATTTATTGAATATTACACATGTTTTTACTTAAATATTTATTACCTGTTCGTAGGGTCCATATGTTTTATGACGATCTAATATCAAAGGCTGTCCAATATCATTTAAAAACATATTCTATTAAAAAAAACAAAGTTTGCGGTTTTCGCTTGGTAACAATTCTGTTAAGGCAGAATTTACAGAAATATGGACTGTTTGTTAACAGACTATAGTTTTGCGTTAACAGGCTCCTTATGCGATAGCAGACTCTCTTCTGCGTTAACAGAATTTTACTGCGCGCTTTTTCAAAACATTTAAAAAGAAATAAAAATCGTTGATGGAAATGGATTTTAATCCTAGAAATAGTAATTTAAAACAACATAATTTAATGTGTATATACATATCTGTATTTTTTTGTGTCATTCTATTAAGAATTTTAATTTTGTTCGGCACAAGTCACATAATTGTTAATAGTTTTTTGTATCGAGCATATTTTATTTGTTTTTGTTTGTTGATTTTAACATACAAATATACTGTTCAATATCACAATGAATATTATATTTTTGCGTTTTTGTTTACTTGTGTATGTGCTGTGTCTTTGCTGTTTCGAGAAATGGGATACCCTTATATTGCATTCACAAAACATTAAATTATTTAATGCTTACATTTAATACAAACAATTTTGTAGCATGAGTAGATATTCTTTTTCTCTTATTCCCTTTTTTTTTAGAACAAAGACAGTCTTTTACAAACATTTGATGAGAATATCAGCTGCGTTCATAAAGTTTCTCCATTTGCTAATGTTTATTGCATGTCATTTGGCAATTGGTGAGCAAGTGTGCGTTAAAGTGGACGAATACGAACACCATTTGTAAAGGACAACAAGTTAACAGAAAAATGGTTAGCACACTACCAAAAACCAAAATACAATGCAAATGACTAAAAAGTACGAAACGCACCAATTCAAAAATAAATCAAATTGTAAACTTAAAACTACAAATTAAATTAAATAAATTGGATTAAATGATATATAGATAACAATAATGTAATGGCGTTCGACTTTAATTGAACGTATTGTAGCGCAAACTGCTGTCCACTTCGCCAGCATTATCACTAAATCCGGCAGAATTGGATGGCTGATCAGCAATGAGATCCGTTGTAGACTGCGAATAACGACGCCATCTGGGCCATGGCCACGCATCGCGTATGCTGTCAATTAATCGCTGCTGGAATGTCTTGTATTCCATGTCCACCGATTGCGTGTCACCAAAGTTGAAATCAGCCACCTCCACCGTAAACCTAAAAGCCACACATA
The DNA here is from genome assembly GCA_037043405.1 of Drosophila subquinaria. Classification (NCBI taxonomy): domain Eukaryota; kingdom Metazoa; phylum Arthropoda; class Insecta; order Diptera; family Drosophilidae; genus Drosophila; species Drosophila subquinaria. Next base: position 918,037 of record JBAMBL010000166.1, on the reverse strand, counting down.
TGGTACTTTCTTTCAGTGTAATGCAGAGACTAAATTCTTACCGATTACGACTCTGCATGTAGTAGGCCACTCCAAAGATAACTAGACAAACGGCAACCAATGTGCAGGCAATGGGCACAACCACCACAGAGAGCTGTGACTGTTTTTTGGCTGGAAAGAAGTGGGTAAACAATGTAAATAACCAAAATAAATTTAAAATAGCACCCAAGTCACTTACCTTCATATATATTAACGGTCACCTGATTAACGCCCTGAGAAACTTCGTTGCGTACGAAAAACAAAATTGTCTTGCTGTCCGAAAAGTAACGTTCATAGTTAATGTCACATTTGTCGTATTTGATATAAAGGTCGCAAGTCTCGTTGCCTGTTGCATTGTACGGCGCTGCAAAGGAAAATAATGCAAATAGTTCAGTAAACAAGTAAGACAAGTAAGATATTACTACAAGGGTATTACTACTCACCATTAAACACCATAATGCAGACTTCGAATGGCGCTGAGCCTTTGCAATTGACTTGTAGATTAATCAGCTCCCAGTGCTGAACCCAGTTCTTGCCGCTTGTGCCAAACCCGGAGATGGGTGCTATAAATAAATGTTGTTTATTAATTTTATCGTGTCTTGGCGACAAAATTTGTTACTTACTTTTGGACACGATGCGCCTTTCGAAGAAGCCGTAAGTGTTGTTGGCATCCTTGGCGATTATGTTGCCATCGATGCAGTTGTAGGGAGGCGGCGGAGCAGGCAACAGCTTCAGCTTTCGCACGCCCAAGGGATTTACCAAAGCTACAGAAGTGTTCACATTTTTGTTGTTGTTGCTCTCAAGTTGTTTTTGCCGTGCTTCTGTTAAATTCAAACCAAGCAACGCAGCATTTGCATGCATTGTTTGGTTCAAGTCACGTTTAGAGCGCAACTGTTTAGGTTTAATTGTTGTTGTAGTTGCTGGAGTTGTTGTTGTAGTTGCTGGAGTTGTTGATGTTGTGGTTGGTTTTGGCGTTGTTGTTGTCGCTGGCGTTGTTGACGTTGTAGTTGCTGGTGTGGTAGTGCTAGTTGTTGTAGTCGTTGTGGTTGTAGTTGTTGTGGTTGTAGTTGTGGTTGTTGTTGTCGTTGTAGATGGTATTGGCTCTGGTGGTGCATTCGGGGATGCCACCACGAGAACTCCGATATTAAAATATTGATCAGCCTCGGGATATATTGCTTGATAGTCATAGGCATGTGACATGCCCAGATATGTACAATTTTCAAACCAATACGTATTGACATAATAATTATTCTCCTTCAAATATTGATAGTCCGCCGGCCACAGTGCGATGCTATGATTTACCACATCCTGTGTTGACACAAAATCCTGTTTGCGCACCTTTTGATTTTGTATAAGCGCCAGGCTGCCTGTAAGGTTATCAACCAACTCAAATTTCATTGAACTTTCCGCGACCGGTAAATACATAATAAATGTTTTCTCCGATACTTTGACATCCAAACGATGAGTTCCCAATTTAGTCACATCCCTTGGATACTTGATGGTCCAATTACTGATGGGATGGGACGTTATAATTTCCTGCAAAGCAAATAATAAACATTTAGCATCAAGTAATTACATGTATTGAGAAAGGCTGCGCCCATATAATTTGTTGAATAGATGGTATGACGCAAAACAATTAGTAGTAGTAAATGTAGAGGCATATAAATTGAATATATTCCCCAGCCTCACAAATCTCTTGAATAATACCTTTGGGAAAAGGGCATCAGGGCGTACCAGGCACGAGCAACAAATGATGCCAAATAATTGAAAAAAATTTGCATTGTACATTTGATATCGAGTGAATAGATGTCAATTGAAGCATTACAACGCGTTGGCTAAAAATAATTCTGGAAATTCAAATTACGTGCATGTGCATATGGGATTTGAATGCAATACAAATCTTTAAAAGATAATGGCGTATAATATATTGACTTTTATATACTACATGGCATCGACTGAAGGCGTGCAATGCACTTGCAACAAACAGAAGATAAGCTTTCTTTTATTTTTTATCAGAATTTTGCAATTAGAGAGCGCGTAGGGCATGAGTTGTTCATTGCGAAACATACACAACGCATTCCCATTTTGCATGTGTGTGTGTAATTAGTCATAGCAATTTAAATTGGTGCCGCCGTTTGTCAATGTTTGTCTATATATGTATGCATGTCTTATCGCTTTCTTTTGCTTTTAACGTAGTTATACGGAGTGTTTACTGTTTTTACCTCTTTCCGGCCACCACTCGCTCTCCAGCTGAAAGAGTAGGCGCCTTTGTCAGCCACTTTATTTCCATTGTACAATGTGGCGGTGACATTTACCGTGGATCCAATTAGAATATGTTCTGGTGCCGTTATAACAACGTGTTCACAATTAACTGAAATAGTAAAAGTATTTAAATTATTTACTTTGCACGACCGAATATTGATTGGCATGTACACACATGTACATGCACGTATTTTCATTCCTACCTGCATGAAAACAAACGTAGATTACTAAAGTTATTGCTAGTGCTGTATTGCTCATGCTATGCATTATTGCAAAGCCACAATAGGGGACTGGAATTTCCGACTGCGTTTAGAATGAAAAATCACTTTTATAATACACTCGCACCCCCGCTCCTTAAGACAAACAAAAAATAAATAACACAAAATTCGAATTAAGTTTATCCGTACTGCACAGGAACTTCTGAAATTATTCTGCAAATTGTAACTTTTTACAATTATTATTACTTCTAATTTATTGGCTTTACAACAACAGTTTGCAATGCAATTATTGCGTTTTCGTTTATTTTACCAGGGCTGGATTGACGCAAAAGCAACTAGGGCCAGTGCTGCCAACTTTTTATCCGAAAAAAAAGCTGTTTTTAACTGGAGAGAAGGGAAAAGAAATTAATAATATTCTGAAAATCGCAAAAAAAAATCGTTTCTTCTGTGGTCTTAATTTGTGTGTTTTATTTATAAGATTTTCAGCAGGTCGTCTAATTTTTCGCGATTTTTTTTATTTTTTGTTGGAAGCCGCGCGTCGCACTTGTATGTTATTTAATGGTTGCATGAGTACGCTAATCAATCACTCAGCTTTGCAGTAAATGTAGTAATTGTGATGATAGTTTGCCGTAAAGTAGTGGTGGTATTGGCAAATATCGATAAAAACGTAGGATTAAGCTGCCACTCTAACCAAAACTGGTATATGTTCAGCGCGTTAGTAGACTTTTTTCACAGATTTATCAAAATTGGTATTTTTTTGGTACCAATTTCTTTTTTTGCAAGTGGCAACTGTGCTGCTACATATTTTCATAAAATTGGTGGCAACATTAAAAAAGAGCGGAAAAAGCCAAATGTATTTCTAAAAAGGCCAGAATTCCCGCTTTCCGCAATTCCCAAATTTTTCTCGCTATAGGCCTTCATAAACAGCCAGATTTGACGGGAAGTAAGCTTAATTGGCAGCACTGACTAGGGCAGCATAAGCACCGATGGTAAAATCGATAACGTCAATTTGTTGCAAATTGCATTCGTACGATAGATCAATGTCTTCGCGCTTATCGATTTATTATGGTTAGATAGTTTAAAATATCGATGTATCTGTTTTTTCCTTTTTTTTCAAAAAAAATATTAATAAATTACAATCTTAATAAACCCAAAAAAATTATATATTATCTAAAATAATGAAGTTCATTTTAGCTTGCAGCATGTGCAGCAGACACTGAGGGAATCCGAGCAGGAGCAGCCCAAAAAACGAAGCGAATTGTTTTAAAATACTAGTTCGTTTATTTTTGTTAGATGTAAATAATCATACTTATATATGTATGTATGCATATGCGTGTGTATGTTAATATTTGAAGTAAACTTAATATCATAAATGAAATACATATAACGAGATGAAAAAGCAATAATTACTTTGGAATAAGCAAAACGCACAAAATACTCGAAAGACATTTGCTCATAGCCAATGCGTTATCTACTTCTTCTTGCTTTTGCCCAGCGTCAGCGTATGATGTGCTGTGGCCAGCTGCTGCTTGCGTCTCTGGAAGTCAAGATAGTCCTCTTCGAGCGCCTTACGAGATTCTTCTAGCTTACGCTTCTCCTCTGCATGATCTCGCTTCAACTTTTCAAACTTGAGATGCAAGTCTTTCTCACTCTCCTTGAGCTCGGCTTCCTTTTCCTTAACGCGCTGCACAAACATCTGGCGCACCTCTTCTTCTTTGGACTGCAGCTCAGCCAGATGATTAGAGCGCTTTGCCTCGAATGTCTGCTGGAATGAAACAGGCTTGTTATCGCTGTCCACATCGCTGAATCCCATCTGCTCCAGACGCTTCTGTCGGTAGAGCTCATAATGTCGCGTATGTGTCTTTTCACGCATATCTTCCATATTTGTGCGAATGAGCATCTCACGCAGCTTCACAAAATCGCAGTGTGTCTCGTTTTCTACCTGGACTGTGCCCCAGGGATACTGACGTGCACGAATCAGTTTGTTTCCTACCTTAATGAATTCGGTGCTGCCGACAACGGCGAATGGAATATGCGCATTCATTAAACTGTTTGTATCCGCAACAGTTTCATCATCAGTGGGAAACTGGTAAATGTGAACGCCATTCGTGTTGAGCTCCTGTATAATTTTTGCCTTGAATCGTTGAAGCTCCGCCTTGGAGATGGTGTCTGCTTTGGCAATTACTGGTATAATGTTTACCTTGCTGTCCAGCTTCTTCATGCAGACTAAATCCAAGGACTTTAGGCCATGTCCCGTGGGACAGATAAAGTACAAGCAAATGTGTATGCGACTGTCATGGCATGTAACAAGCGATCGCTTGATTTTTAGCTCCTCCTGCAAATAGTTCTCGAACTGGGCATCAATATAGTCGACGACAGCCTTGAATGAATCGTCCTTGTTGATCTGGTCACCATAGCCGACAGTGTCGCATATTGTCAGCTTTAGTCGAACATTGCTCTCCTGTAGCTCGTATGTGTGAGCCTTCAACTTAACGCTGGGCAACGTATGGGGACTCGGCGTCGATTCGAAGCTCGTGTTGAACAGTGTGTCCATCAATGTGGATTTACCCAATCCAGTCTCGCCTGAAAGAGGGAATGGGCAAAGACATGTTACAAGCAATACTTAGATCTCAAGTGCCTTCAATTGGGCACTACACAAATATTTGTGTCAGGGTGAAATTGTAGAAAGCAATTGATGAAAATCGATTGCTGGCTAGACACTTTGCATATTAATCTACTCCGGCTTTGCTTGCGTCGATTCGAATGTTTACACGCACACATGCACATCTATGTATGTAAGTGAGTCACAAAGTGTTGCTGTGCTTTAAAATGTGTGCAAATGCACTTACTTTGGCTTACAGAAACTCTTTATATTTTCCATCGTTGATTCACAGACACACACATAGATAATGCCGCATACACACACTCACTCAGCACCCACACATCTGCAATAAAATCTTCATTTGTATATACATACACACCTATACACATGACGTTGAAAACGAATCCGTTTTGGACGCTTTTGTTAACTAACTGATCGGGCAAACTGTCAAATCCCACATGTCCCGACTGCTTCAGAGTACGTAAATGTACTTCTTTTTTGTTAACAAAATCAACTTCAGCCGACATTTTAAACAATTTCACAAATAATAACGGAGAGGAATTCTTCAATCTGCAGAGGCGTCGCCTTCGAGTAAGATTGTTGATAAAATATCGTTATCGAAGTTGATTTGCACTGGGTGTTAATTTATCGAACTATCATTGGTCGTGTTCACCAGAACAAATCGACAACAGAAAATCGATGAAATTTGCATGATTATTCTGGTGAAATGCAGTGATTAGCAATCATGATTTCAAATTTTGTGATTATGATGACTGAAAATTCATCACCAAAATAGTACGCTGAAATTTTCTGATTGTGATGCTTAGTTATCGAGCAAACAAAATACATGATTACTGATTGATTAGTTCTGGTGAATACGGCCATTTTACATTGATTTGGTCACACTGATAAAACAGATGAATATGGCGTGAAATTTAAAGCATAGTATCCAGTTGTTGAAAAACCAGTTTGAAAGGTATCAACTCCATATAAAAAAAAGGGTTGCAAACTGGCTCGAAATTATTTTGTAAGGCTATTTCTAAACCCTTGTATCCAGTACCTAAATATGGGCAGCTCAGAAAATTTTTGGGTGTTTTACAACACTCTTTAATGACAGCTGGCAGCTTTTATTTTTGACCTTTCAAAACATCGATTCGTTCAGTGTTTCGACTAGTCGAAATCATTTTGAGCAGCAATGGAGCCAAATAAGGAACAAAATAAGAGCCGCATTGAGCTCTTTGACAATGAAGAACGAATTAAATTAATAGAAGAGGTGCAACACAGACCGATCCTGTGGGATCTAACCTCTTTTAGTACAATATAAGTGGCCATTAATCCCATAATTAGGGTATTAGTTGCTACCAATTGTCTTATGACCGTATTGTCCATTTTCATTCTTCAATTATTTTCAATTTAATTTAATTGATTTATTTTGTTGTTTATTTATTTTATGTGCACAGTTGACGCAACAGTGTGACCACAGCAGCATAAGACCAACAATCTCTCAACTTTTTAGTGATTTTTGGTATTATGCTGTCACACTGAATTCTGAAAGGTCCGAAATCAAAACATCGAACATTTTGAGCGTCCAAAATATTTTCAACTACTGGATATTATGCTTAAATAAAAAACATTTTGGACGCTCGAAATGTTCGATGTTTTGAGGTCGGGCCTTACAGAATTCAGTGTGACAGCATAATACCAAAAATCACTAAAAAGTTGAGAGATTGTTGGTCCTTTGCTGCTGTGGTCACACTGTTGCGTCAGCTGTGCACAACAAACAAGTAAATACAATTCAAATAATCAAAGTGACAAAATGGACCAAATGGACTTGATCAGTGAAGTAGCAGCGACCAATGCCATTATTTTTGGATAAACGGCCTCTGCAATACTTTTGATAAAAGTCGCATCAAAATGCTTTTTATCAGTCAAATCCCATATTAATGGCCTCTCTATCACGTCTTCAATTAACCTTATGCGTTCTTCATTTTCGAAGACATCAATTCGGGTCTTATTTTGCTGCATATTTTTTCCCGCCATTGTTGTTAATAGATTTCGACTAGTCAAAACAACGATTCAATCGATGTTTTGAAAGGTCAAAATATAGCTGCCATCTGTTAACCAAATAGTGTTGTAAAACGCCAGAAAATATTCTGAGCTGCCCATATTTAGGTACAGCGTACATAGGTTTAAAAATGGCCTTACAAAATAATTTCGAGCATGTTTGCAACCCTCTTTTTTATACGGAGTTTTGGCCTTGCAAACATATTTTCGGCTAGAGCGTACTATGCTTTAATGAAACTGTTTGCAATTTTGCAATAAAATTATAATTGATCGCACAACTTTAAGTTGTAATCATTAAGCTTAGTACGCAAGCTAACTAAATTTTACGCGGCGTAAAGTGCTCAATATTTAGCTGTCGACGAGCGTAAGCCCAGTGTTGCCAATGCAACACGGAAAAATAACAAAAAGTTGAGTGGTAACACTATGCGTCAGCGGCGGTTTATTTTAAATTTGAAGATGCTGAACTGATTTGGATGAAAGAGGAGAGAATAGGCAGTGAAAAATGCAAATTAAAGTTTATAGAGAAAAAATATGCGATGCCCCGCAACCACAGCGCGTGTTGGGTGCACCCATCGATTTTGAGTTTCTAATGAGGATTCACCATTTGTGTTAATGAAAAAAATACAAAAATATCTATAAAAACCATTTTAGCTTTCGTTCTTGCTTATAATCTACCATTATTCTCATCGTTATTGACCAAATTCAAATAGTCTTCATAGTTTTCACTTGTGTGCCAGACATTTATCTCCAGTATACCCAGCGAAACTCTAAACAGTTTAATGTTTCGCTGGGCCTGTCAGCAGTGCTGCCCATTCTGTTATTTTACTTAACAGCTCTGTTATTTTATTTAGTCTGCGGACACCCGAGCGTAAAAAATGTCAAGTTCTTCTTCTTGATTTTACGCCAGCGTTTTTTTTATATGGAGTTTGGGCTTACGCCAGGCCTTTTTTTTAGTTTGCGTACTATGCTTTAAGAAAAACCTTTTGTCATGACGCAAAATGTATTTTTACTGGGAACTAGGGCTGCCGCATGTTTTCTGGGAACCAGGGCTGCCACACTCTATGTTGATGATGTGTCCAGCTGTCAAAAAAGTAGCAAGCGAGGCGAAAGTTCAGTGTCTGATAAAATTTTGCTAGTTTATTATAATTAATATAATGTCGAAAGACACAAATCCCAAGGAGGCGCTGATTAAAGCGGCCTATGCTGATGTTCACAAGTTTGGCAGCAATCAAGAATTCGACAAGGCGGTGAAAGCCGTTAATCGCAGTAAGTTTCGAGTCGTGTGCCAAAGTAGCCTTAAAACTTACCAATGATGTTGTCTCAGTTCTGGGAGTTGCACCAGAAGATCAAACGGCGCTGCACTGCAAGGTTGTCTGTCTTATGCAGTTGTCAAAGTTCGATGAGGCCCACAAGTTCATTGAGAAGAATCGTCTCAATACTGTGTTGATCTTCGAGAAGTCCTACTGTGAGTATCGTCTCAACAAGCAGGTCCAGGCGCTTAAGACCATTGACGATGCTGGACTGCAGCCATTGCCGCCCAAGCTAAAGGAGCTGCGCACGCAGATATTGTACCGTCTGGAGCGGTACGAGGATTGCCTTGATGCGTACAAGGACATCATCAAGAATACCAGCGATGAGTACGAGGACGAGCGTCGCACAAATCTCAGTGCAGTGGCAGCCAACTTGGCCCTGGACAAGGATAAAGAAGTGCCCGATGTGCCAGAGGAAACGTACGAACAGTACTTCAACAGCGCTTGCATACAGTCCAATCGTCAAAAGTTTGTGGAGGCGGAACGCAAGTTGCGCACCAGCGAGAAATTGTGCCGTGAGTTTCTCGAAGAGGAAGGCGCCAGCGAGGAGGAAATCCTCGAAGAACTGGACGTTATACGCGTGCAGCTCGCTTACTGCCTGCAACAGCAGGGCAAGATTAAAGAAGCCAGCGTCATTTACGCTGAATGCTTGCGCCACAAGCCCAAGGACGCTGCCCTGGTCGCCGTGGCCAGCAACAATGCCGTGGTTATCAACAAGGATCAAAATGTATTCGATTCAAAGAAGAAAATACGCGCTGCCATGGCAGAAGCCTGCGAACCGAAGCTCACATCGCGCCAAAAGCAAATAATTGCTTTAAACAACTGCCTGCTGGCTCTTTATACCAATGCTAGCGATCAGGTGCAGCAGTTGACACAGAAACTGGTGCAGAGCTATCCCCAGGTGGAGTTTGAGGCGCTGCTCATACGTTGCAGCCAGCTGGCCAAGGACAAGAAGCACAAGGATGCCATCGAACAGCTGCAGAAATTCGCAGTCGCTCACAAGACGCACGAGTTTGTCAGCAAGTTTGCCATCATTCAGCTGCAGCTGCTCCAGGTAAATAAAGCTCTAGACTGGCTTTTGCATGACAAAGATGTTAACTCACTTTTAATATCTTTCAGGGCAATCGAAAGGATGCTATCGAGACACTACTTTCCCTGGGAGAAGCCAAGTACAAGCCTGGCGTTGTCTCCGCCTTAGTCTCGCTCTATCTGGGCACAGACAACAAGCCAGCTGCTTCTGCAGTCCTCAAGTCTGCCGTCGAGTGGTACAAGCAAAATAATGTGAGCAGCGGAGATTTGTCGGACATGTGGCGTCAGGCTGCCGAGTTCCATCTACGTGGAGGTGCCTCTGAGACTGCTGCCAGTTCTCTGGAGGAGCTGCTCAAGTTGAAGCCCAATGATATGAAGGTGCTGGCTCAGCTTGTCATTGCCTATGCCCAGTTTAATCCCAAGCGTGCGCTTGAGATAAGTCGCAGATTGCCTAAGCTCGAAACGCTGACCACTGCATCCGAAATCGATGCTCTTGAGGCTGCCAACTGGGTCATGTCCACGAAAGCCGTCAAGAAATCGGCCAATGCCAAAGTTGAGCCCTCGCCAAGCACACCCGCAGCTGAGAAGAAGAGCACGAATCGCAAGCGCAAAGGAAAACTGCCCAAGAACTATAATGCCGAGGTGGCACCCGATCCTGAGCGTTGGTTGCCTAAATATGAGCGTACTGGCTTCCGCAAGAAGCGTGGTGGTGCACGTGGCAAGGATGTCATTAAGGGATCACAGGGCATGGCCTCAGGAGCAGCTGATCAATAGTAAGTACCAGAAACTCCATCAAGTTGTATATCTAACTCCAATTTTTCTTAATTCCAGTGACATGTCCAATCGTGCCAATTTGAGTAAGAATTCACCTGCCACGCCCGTTTACCAGGAGCCCACACCCGGACCAAGGCAGCAACATCGTAAAGGCGGTCACAAGAAGAAGAAGGGCGGACGTTTCTAATCAATGCTGCAATCACATGCTTTTATTTTACACTGTATCAATTATACAATATAACAACTGGTCTTGAATTGAAAGCTTAAACATAATTAACTAGTTATACTATTCCTCGCCATCATCGTCATCGTTGGACTTCTTCTGGTTGCCGCCACCTTCAGTGGATGCCTCATCCCGCCTGGTGTCGTATGAGTGGAAGTGCAACGTGCTCAGCCAATCAAGCAGATTCCGTTCCTCGGCCTCGGTTTTATAGATATTCGAATAGATATGTTTTTCTATAAATTCGCGTACCTGCTGCTCCTGTGCCTCCCAAGTCAAGGGTGCGTGTATGCCATCCTTGCCATAGCGATCATTGTAGCGCTCGTAGTGCACTGTATCCAGTACGAGTCCCAATCCTGGTGCCATGGGTAAATCAAGACGCTCTTCGGTCAGAGCGCGCTCTAAGGATGTTGTCGTGGTGTTGCCTCGCACTATAGCAATGGCCAATCCAACCATTTTACGTATCTGATGCAGCATAAAACTCTGACCCTTCACTTTCAACGTAACAAACTCAATACCCTGTGGACTCTGGAATGGTTCGCTGCATGTGAATGACATAATGAATCGCTTGGCGGATGGATCTAAAAAGTTTCTACAAGATACACAAATTAAAAGATGGTTTATGGTCTCATTTAATAAATATTTACTTACTTTTTGCTTGTAAAGTTGTGAAAGTTTCTCGTGCCCTCATAAAGTTTTAGAGTGTCGCTGACTTTCTCCAAGATTTGAGCTGGAATACGATACGTGTCCTGTTCGTGCTCTTCTTTAAATGCGGCAAATGCAACGGTGGGCAGTGTGTAGGTGTATGTGCGTGCATTGCACTGATCCTTGGCATTGAAGCCCTTGGTGACACGCTCTACGCCAAACAGTCGTATCTCCTCGGGCAAATCTTGATTGAATGCCTGCAGATCCAATTCCTCGGCTGCAAATGAAATGGATTTATTTAACGCATTCAAAAATCAGTTACAAATTTAATAGCTTACGCAGCTTAACGGAGCACACTTGTCGAGCCGCTGAGACGCCTTTGTCGGTGCGTGCGGCACGTTGAAAGCAGGCAATTTGCACCTGCTCGAACGAGTCCTCCGTTATCCACTTGTGCTTCAGCATGGCTTTGAAGAGTTCTTCCTCAATGGTCTGCATGCCGGGATTGCGCTGCATACCAAAGTATTTGGCACCACAGTAGCTCAATAGGATTGCGCTCTTCTTGCGCTTGATGCGATCCGCAGGATCAAATGGAGCACGTTTTGTTCCATTCGCTGCATCCTCAGCGTCTTTCGCCTGCCAGTCCACCCATTTCTTGCGCTTTAAATTGCGCTTCACCTGGTTCGTTTCCTTTACCGACTGATTATCCACTTCCTTAGCATTCTTCCTTGCCAAGTTATCTTGCTCCAGTTTGTCGAGGGCCTCGCTCATTGCGGCAGCAAACGATTTTTTACGTGAACTCAAAAAGAACCGGTTAACAGATGATCTCAGCAGCGTTTTAAGGCAATCTGTTTATCAAATAAATTCGTTAACAGATGTTTATTGAGCAAAAGCATATGGAATTCACCTGCCTTTCTGTAGCTGCCTATTAAATGGTTTAACAGCATTAATTTAATTCAACAAACGTAAACCATTAAGAAATACAACTTTACACGTGCGCTCCTCTTTGTCTGTGCAATGCAAAACAGCTGTTGCATGATGACTAGATTGCCCTCACATGCAGCTCTGCAGATGGTGCTACAACCCTAAGGCAATTTAACAAAATGTACTCCATTAAATATATCTTAATTAACATAAAATACAAATATACAAAAAATTGGTAATTATAGAAAGCTTTTTATATAAGTTGAGTTACTCATCCGTTTATAATTAAAAATTGAATTATTTCGTCGACTGAACGTGTATGACCACCCATACCATCAAAAAGTCTGGCAACGCTTTTGAATCCAAAATGGCTGGCGAGTAGAAAATTTTTGTACAGAAGAAGCGTCCAAGGAGAGTAAACGCCGTGACCGTGTGTTTTCCTAGATATTTATTGCCAATAAAATACAAATATTCATTTGAATAACAAATAAACAATTGTGTTAGGCGCATGCAAAAAGTAAATAAACTAAAACAGTGCAGTGCAATGTGATGGTAAATGGAAAACAGAGCATAATGCCAACATTTAAATGAAAGTTTTCGCCTGCGTGAGAATTTGTGCAAAAAGAGTAGAGAGAAAAAAATTTGCAGCACTCAAAGTTGAAGGTGAAAAGCAAAATGCCATTGCAAACAAATGATAGTCACATAAATTTGCCAATATTAACCAAATAAGAGCTGTTCAACACATTAAACATTCAATTTTCATACGAAAGCGAAACTATTTTGTGCACCAAGTAACTTGTTTGCAAGTGTTCGTTTGTCTCCGCGAGTGTGTGTTTGTGTGTGTGTGCAGCCAGCCAATTTGGCGTTGTTTTTGTGCTGCTTCTCTCTTTATCCCCCCGTCGGGAATGAATAAGTAATGAAATGGAATAGAAATCCTGAAAAAACAAAGTATGTTCACCAAGGGCAGCAGCTGCTGGTGAAGTCGTCAAAGAAATTCACGCGCTAAAATTAGCTTACGCCCACGTCAACATCCAAATCCCCATACCCCAGTCGATACAGCGCCTACACAACGTGTGACAAACTTAAAATGGATTTGGAATTGGAGAATCTAAAGAATGACTTTCTGCCACTGATCGCCGGCATTAAGCAGGAGCAATTGGATTCGGTTGCATCGGATGTGTTGCCACAAAATCATTTACCCAGCACGGCTACAACATCCACATCCTCCTCATCGTCATCGTCCGTTGGCAATCCCTGCGATAGCGCAGAGAAGCGGGTAAGTTAGCTAGCAGCATGTTATCACTAAATCTCACTTTCAACGTACCTATTTGTTGAGGTTAATAACTTACAAGCAGGCTACACGTGCTCGTGTGCTCGCTGCATTGCGCTGAGATAAGAAACAGTCCAATTTGACTGAATCACCAGAATTATGGTTTATCAGTTGCATATGCAGGCTTATCACTAAAACCAAAAACGACCATTGTCTCGTGCAATTTCATATGTTATCGTTTCCCATGCTATAACAACAAACAACAGAAATAACAAACAAATGCTTAGCACCCACATACACACACGCACTCAGTCGCACATACTTACACACACACATATGCAAAAGCACACACAGACGTTTGCTGAAATTGTGTTTCACTTTCGTGTCGAAGTCTCGTGCTGTTTGTTGTTCGGTTTCTGGTTTTGCCGTTTGGCGTGAAAGGCAAAAGCAAATGTGTAACTAAAAGCACAGACAACAACAACAACATCTCCACACAACACACACAAATACACGCTCATTTACTCTCTCGGACTTACACACTCAGTTGATGGTAAATCGCTCTTTTGACGCTGAGTGCTCTCCATCAAGATCAGCTGCAGCGACTGAGAATGACGCGTCTCTTTTACATATGCATGTGTGTGTGTGTGCTTTGTCTACTGTTTGCAGCCGTCTCGTCGCGCTTGAGCGCCACAAACGTGAGCTCTTCTAAATATTCAGATGTTCAGAAATAAAAGAACGGAGTGAGTGTTTGCCTTTGAGTGCCGTTGGAGTAGGAGATGGAATCATCGTAACTCACACACAAGCGCATACTCACACTTATGCACCTCATTGAGTCCAGCTGTCTGTCTGTCATGCAAGTGTTCCCGCCGGACTATTCCAATGAATACGTACATATGTATGTGTGTTTGTTTGATGACGGGTCCGTGCTTGCTCTCGATCTTTCGCTCTCCACATTTCCCGTCGTCGAGTTTTCAGCATTTATTAACCTTCGTTTTACCCCTTTTTTTGCTGTATCACTTAATGCTCATTTCTGTTGATGAGTGTCAAAAATTTATTTAAAAGGTTCAAAAGCTCAGCTTGAAACTTTCAAAATGGCTGCCAAAGTCAAAATGGCTGAATACATTAAATATTTACCGCTTTCCACTAAAAAGTATATGTATCTTTTTCTTATTTTTAATATTTTGCTTGTACATTCAATATGTAAATTCAATAAATGTTAAGAAGACAGTTTCTCCAATTCATATTTAATTTTTTCAGCTGATTCAACAAATGTAGAGGTCTAAATAAAACGACTGGTAATTGAATTGTTAAGAGTAATAAATGTAGAAAATCTTAACCCTTAATGGAATAGCATATGGTTTGATGTTTGATCATATGGAAATCAAATGATTATCTAATCGTTCATTTTAATATCGCAGCTGGTTGCGTTTCCATGAGATATCTTTGCATTTGATCATTAATGTCACATTCGGATTTTGAATGTGTCAGTGTGTGTGTGTGTGTGTGGTGCAGGTTGTAATTATTCATTGAATCTGACACCATAATGAATGGGCCAGCTAAATTACGGTGGTGGACGGCCATTTTGTTTATTGCCTTTTCGTTGTTGTTATTGTTGCTTTTGCTTTTTCGACGAAACATAAAATTAATTCCAAGAATTTGCTTTTAATGATGTGCAATTAACTCTAATTTCACTAGAATATGCAAGCAAAGCAAAGTGCCGATGACCGAAGTGAGGGACTTACAAATGGAATTGCAGACGGGTGGTGCGGGGGGAAGAGGAGCCAAGTAAACGACCGATACCGAAAAAAAAAAAGTTTCTAATTAACTTTATTGCTGGGTAATCTTAACGAACAGATCTTGGAAAAGCAGCTTTTCACTTTCATGCTATACCTGAGTCCGTCTACCTGCCCCGCGCACCTGTCGCTTCCTATTGTCTCCGTTTGTGTGAGTGTGTGTGCATGCATCTGTTTTTAGCCCAGTAGCCAAAGATTACACGGGCTATTGTGTTTGTAACAATGTATGCCCGTTCGTCCGAATGACAATAACGAAAAAGAAACATCTCTATTTTTTAATAAACAGAGAAGAAAAAGTTATTAGGGAAATCGCATTAACAACAGTCGCACTATGACACATTTGGCAAAGCAGGTGACAAAACCCAGTTTTCGTGTACTTCCTTTGGTCAACAATTTCTTTGAGGTGTTTCGAATAGACAGAATTCAAATGTCAGTCCGATATCATCTCACCTAGCTCAAAACTTAAAGATGTTTGCCACTCAATTTTCACAAATTATCGCTCTTTTCATTGCTCAATAAATTTTGACTTTCTTATTTATTTTATTATTAATTTACTTATCAGCAAAAATGTTCAAAATTTAAATAAATCAAAAAACTACAAGCGTTTAAAATGTGTCACATTTTCGTCTTCAATATTTATTGTTCAATTTCGTTTTATGGCGATTTATACGGCTGCTCGGTATCTAACAGTCGAGCACCTCGACCTACTTGTTTTGTATGTATCCAACAGATACACATTTTAATTGCTTTTATGGGCAACGATTTGGGCGTAGCTGGAGACTTAATCCAACGACAGAGCGTGTGTAATTAAAGTTGACTACGCGAACGGATCAGCTGAACTATGAAGAGGGTGGCCTCCAGTCCCGATAGGCTACACATATTGCCGTTGGCCTGACTGAGGGATTAGGCGCCACACAGGACATAATCCGATCACATAAAGCGGCTTATAACGCACAATAAAATAAAATGAAATAAAAAAAAAGGTGGGCTGCCGCCTTGCCACAAGTTGACGTAACTTTAAATTGAAGCGACTGTCATGCTGACTTGGGATAAAGCAGAGTATTTGTGTGTATCTGGGCAAAAGTTTTATAAGCTGTGTGTTTAAATCCTGAATGAGACAGCAGAGCCCGTAGACATAAGCAGATTTACCGAGCTCACGTCGTTGCGTTGCATTCGACAGCTGTGCCACGCCCCCAATCTTAATGTACTCTGGCATAAGCCGAGTTAAAATTTAGCTGCATCTGCATCACGTTTTGGACCCCTGCGGCTTTACTGTTTTGTATCTACATCAGAGCAACTAGAACGCCATTTTGGAAAATGTATTTCAGCGTGTATGTGTGTGTGTGTGTGTGTGTGTGTGGTTGTGTGAGTGGAGATTGGCCGTTTATGTCATGGCCCGGGAGCACGAACAGTTGCATCAGGCACAGAAAGAACCGCAAACCGCAGCAGCAGCAGCTCCAACGGCAGCAGCAACGTTGGCGTCGGCGGTTTTTGGTAAGCTCCAGGGAGACCAGAGACCACCGACCAGCTCTTTGAACCGTCAAACCCACAATGTCCAATTCGTCGTCGTCATTTTCTGAAGCAGACCCCAAAAAACCGCACGATATATACCCAGTCATATTCCCTGAACTCAGACCGTATCCGGCTGCTTCATTAGCTTGCGGTTTTAGCTTATTTCCTGCAAGTGGACGACTTTACTTTATCAAAAAAATTTCTACCAGGTCTGCTTCAAATTTCAATTCCATTTACGACTTGAAATACATAATTGCTTACTATCTAAACTTATAATAGCATTTCTTACATTTATCAACTCCATTTTATGCTCAAAACTAAATCAACAGAAATTATCAGTAACATAAAAAAAGATCCTTTTATTTGGACTATATAAAATAATAAATCAAAGATTCGATTTCTGATTATACGAACGTATAACTTGAAATGATCTTAAACTTATTGACAGCACCATAAGTAATTACTATAATGAAAAGATTTTACTATTGGTATTTCGTTCTTTTTATGTATTTTTATAATATAGACATTCAAAAATATTATTTGATTAGATGATATCATTCTGTTTAAGCGGAAGTATATATTGAATATGTCATGATCTATTGATAATGAAATGATCTTTATATGTTTCATATTTTCAAATAGTTTTTACTTATGAATTTTTACCTTTTCTCTTTTATTATTGACAATCATTAACCATAAGATATTTATTGTTGCTGCTAAGCTAAAGTAGAGTCTATTTTCTTTAATGGGATATTGTGATTGTTCAATTTGGCCGATAAGTATGTATGTTAATAAACCGCAACAAAACCACTCAAAGCAATCAACTTCAATCGATTGGCATGGAGTAACTCATTAGTTGGCTGACTGACGGGTTGACTAGATGACTACTTGACTGCTTGATTCGTTGTCATTGTCGTTATGAATCACATTTTGAGGTCATCGCTGACGGCTGAAACTTATCGTGTTCCTTGCACATTGAATTGCCAAATGCTAAACAAAAGGAAGAGCTATCAAATTGAAGGCATTTATTGTAGAAATGAAAAATATGTATGCAAAAATTCCCTTTTGGTTTACTGAGTGTGAGTTTCTTGGTTACCTTAATGGCACCCATCGATTTTCTGTATCTCCCACTCCGAATAAAGCACATAAAAACTTATTCTTGGTTCTTTTGCGTGCCATTTACGATTTCCATACAATTAAATCTTTACGACTGCGATGATGGGAATTGATGCGAACGAAGCGAACGGCAGCACTTGTCCAAAAAACGACCGAAAGATACATTTCTATACATTGTGGGTTACACATTGCCGATAGGGAAGGGAACGAAAGAGATGGGACGGAGCAGAGTAGTCCAATTGAACTTTACCCGTTCGCTGGGAATCCTCCTATGTTAATCCGCAATCAAATACAAACTCGTACATTTTTATGGCATCATTTTTGAAGCAATTCATTTTTTTTTCTGGGTAGCTTAAATTGCGTTATGAAATGTTATGTCAGGTCATTAGGGTTTGCCCATTAGGGTGGCATCCCCTTGTCCCCTTCGTCTGTTCCTGCACCGCAGCGGAAATTGCAGCTTCGCTGCCGGATATGTCGGCGATTTAAGCAAATGGCCCAAACACCACAGTACATTGCATATCACACAGATATAAAAGAGGTACGGTGTCCTATTTAAAGTGCTGGCGATTATTCACATTTTGATTCATTTCTCTTTTACGGCATTTTTCAACTTTCACAAGATCTTTTAAGATAAGAACCACAGACTGGGCTTATAAATTGTACACTGTGCAGCTCGATATTTTCGATGGACAGTAATATTTATAAAAAAAAAAATGGTACATTTCGAAAGTTATACATTTCATTTTAAAATATCTTAAATAAAAAAATCTCTGAGCTGTTAAATAAAACTAACAACGCACTGTGCAAACGGTAGAAGCTGGAAGGCAAAAATTTAACGTAATTTCCTTGGCAAAAAACAGGGACTGTTATTATTTACTCCATGACTCTGATAACTCTGATTCAAAGAAAGATATGATATATAGAGATATAGGTATATGATGATATTATAATATTATAATAAGGATAATATTGTTTTTACTTTATTTTATTAATTGGGTCATCAGAATAAACATTTATTTTTTATTTTGAAACTCTATTAAACTAAAATATGACCTAAAGCTTGGATTACTCAAATATTGATAGATAAATTAAACTAAAGTTATTGGACTACAATATAGATCTTTTACTTGATTTTCCTTTGTTTCATGAGTTTGAATTAAAGCCAGCCCCTACACCGCTTCGGGCCATTAAAAAATTGTTTTCAGCTGGCAACTGATGGTTCGCGGCCAAGTTGTGGTCCTGGTCAACGCTATCACATAAATCGCATCACCTTTAACGGTCTGGTGTACATTTTATTTTTATTTTCCCTTTTGTTTGTTGTTGTTGCTTAGTTCATTCGCAAGTTTCAGTCACAATCAAGTTTTTCGCTTTTATTATGGGGAGTATAAAATATTTTATTGTGCCATCTGCTCATCCACAATATCTTTTATTCGCTCTCACTCTATACATTGCAAACTGGTTGTCTCTTTCGTTCTCCTTCGCTCGCTCTCTCTCTTTCTTTTGGGGCAATTTATGTGTGGCATTTCGAGCGTTATATCTTTGCAATTTTTGTTTATTGCTCAGACTCATAAATATTTCAAGAGCCGAGTTTTCTTTTATTCATCATCCACGGTATACGTTTTTATAAGAATTAGTTGCCTTTGATGTTGCGATTTGACACCTGAGTCTAAAAGTACAGGTTGCATTTGTATAAGGCACTTGAAATTAAAATGCAAACTAAAGAGTGCCTTTAAAATATGATATAAAATAAAATGAAGATTAGTATGATAATACTCAAAATTCTTATGAAGCTAAGTTTTCTTTGAAGTTAAAAAATAATGTGATGCACAGATTCCAAAAGAAAGCATTTACTATTTGATGTTTACTGTGATTATTATCAGCAATTAGTCATGCAAGATGACTCAGAAATTTCCCATTACTTATCTTTAGAGTGAATTAGTTATTCATCATAACTATTACTAATCACGTTGTTCGCTTGAACTGTGTTATAGCTAGAAGGCCAAAAGTTATCTTATTTTATCTAAAATTTGAATCTCTTTTTGAAATGCTTCTCTGGCCTGTAATTTGATTCTTTCCAAGCACCATGAATGATGCATAGCAAATGGATTTGAGTTGCGCATGGAAACTGTGGCAAATTAATTTCCATTATGGTGCATATCAAAGTTAATTTAATTAATATATTTTGACAAAAGCCAAATTGAGCAAGACATGTGGAGAGGTCATAAATAAGCTTATGTTTCAAAACAAGGATTATTTTTGGCATGGCTTAGGATGGCAATTACCATTTAAGACTTGTCTGAGCTGCCAGACCAAGAAATCGATAAGCAAACCTCAAGTTGAAACGTGTCCCAAGCAGAAACTCGAAATGCAATTAATTACCCGTCTCTTGTGATTGCTGTTGTTGATTCAAAGTGTACTCGTGTTGTGTATTGCATTTGCAAAGTTCAAAGGACACTGGCTTTTATGTGTATTGAAGCTTTTCTGGTTGCCTGGCTTTAAATGGACTTTGCACTTGCTTTAAAATGTTGATGAAACAATGGAATTCACGAATAGTATTGTTGTGTGGCATGGAAGCTGAAACCCAAAGACAGAAATCACGAAGGCGGTGCAGGATTTTCACAAAATGGCCGCTGAAATCCAAATACAACAGGCTCGACCAGCAGGACGTGCACCATAACAACAACAACAACAACAAGACTTGCAACACGCAGCGTTTGGGATTTTAACAAAATGGCCGCTGTGTGTGCCACCCGCTGTCCATCAGGATTCATGACGCACACAGATGATGCATGTTCTCTCTCAAATTGCACTGATTTATGCGCCACCCAGGCTGCAAAACTGTCTGTCCTCGAGAGCCATACAAATGCAACACAACAACAACAACAACAATGTAGTCTGATATTTATCATGCTCGTCACTGTTGAATTCGTTGCTTTCACTGTGAAATACCAAATGCTTTTCACTTTGAGATCGATTTTCTTTGTAATTATAGCCTTATATATAATTTAAGGCCACTAGCTTTAACTGCAAATTTATCATTGAAACAAACAGACAGACAGACAAACACTGAATTATTTTCAACCAATTTCACAGTAAATGATGTAAGAGTTATTAAAATGGTCGACTAAAGGATATTTCTATTCAAATTACTGAGAATCGAGCACATTGCACACTTTTCAAATTGAAGTAATTACTGGAATTTGTGACTGAACTATAATAATCCTATGATCATTATATAGGCACATATGTATACTCTGCTACACGTGCCTCTAATTGGGTCGTACAACTTTGTTGGCCATTTAATGGACCAATTATTAAAGAGATTACAAAGTTGCTAAATAAGTGAATAATGGTAAAAACGGGAAAAGCGACTCTATAACATGATGGTTAAATTATCCGACATTGAAATCAAAAAATCTAAATTAAATAAATACTTTAATCAAAAAAACTTTAACCACAACAAAGAGTAAATCTTATTTTTATCCCAAAAAACCCTGAAAAGCTTTTTTTGTCTTTAATGTGAGCGCACACATCAAAGTCCACCCAAGTGCGTAAAAAGTAAGTCTAAAATACGAGTTCATCTTGATAACCTTAGGGAATTCCATTACAAATGTTGAGGTTGTCAAAACTATGGAGCACTGATAGTAATGCAATTTTGGTCCACTCTTAGATTGGAATTTTGTTGTGGAAAACCTTGAAAGCTAAATAAGACTTTAGATATTTTAGCTTTGATTAGGTTCTCTTTACATAAAATAACCAATAAGAATATACTTTTCTTTTGATGGTCTGTCAAAAATTAAATCCTGCTCACTTGTCTCTTTTATGTTATCTCTGAACAGGAAAGCGACGGCTTAACTGAAAATCCAATTTGATTTGAGCAGGCAAATTAATGGAATTATGGCTGCCAGAGAAAAAAAAAAAGAATGTGGCATGTGAGATACGTCTGAAAGTTGTTGGCAATGTGATTTTGCACAGATTTTGCTTTTGTTGTCATCTTAAAGGGGGAAGGGCTTGTGCTGTGGCATGGGAAATGAAATATAGTTGTAGAACTTCTTTCATTTTCATAACAAAGTTTGCTGTGTGACTAACAAGAAAGAAAGTTTTTCTCCTTTTTTTTTTTTGCAAAATAAAAAAACTTATTTCAAATAAATTCGCAGTGAAATGTGAAACGGCTTTAAAAGGCTTCGCAATGCCGGATGGAAATGTGATTACTTTCATCAAAATTACATCAATCATAAATGCACTCATTCAACGCCAGACGTCATGCAGCCATTCCATCATGTCGGAACATTTCTAGTGCTTCGTGCCTTCAGGGCCATTGTTGTTGAAGCTCATCTTGTTGTTGTTGTTGTTGTTGTTGTGGCATCCTTTCAACATTTTCTAATTGAAATTGATTTCAAATTATTTATACATTCGTTGCCTGGATCCCACTGCCAGACCGAGACGGTTTCTTAATGGCCAATCTAAAAGAAATGGGCAGGGTTTTTTTATGTCCCCTTTCGTGAGCTGGGTATGTTGAAATAGGTTCAAATTTTGGTTTGATAATTTTTATTCATGCATAAAATTTATGAATTTGCAAAAATATTTGAATACCTGAATAATTTTTTATATCCGTTACTTAAAAAATAAATTGAATGGTACATTGTATTTGTTCGCATGTTTGTAACAGGGAGAAGGAATCATCTTCGATCCTATGAAGTATACAAAAACCCAATAGAAACCCTGTATAGAAAAACCCAATCAATTACTTTTTGATCTGATTGAGTTTTTCTGAGTTCATTTTACAAATTCTTTCAATACCTCCAGTTTCTTAATTTCTTATCATTTCAGTTAAATTTAATTTTAATTAATTTAATATTACTTAATTTTTTCTATTACTTGACTTTTACTTAAATTTGTACATTAGTTTTGTTCAACTGTACTTAGTTCACATTAAATAAATAAATAAATTAATATTAGTTCTTCATCATCGTCAACAGCCGAATTGATATAGTAATGTCTATTCAACGTGAGAAAGCCTGGATTTAAGAGACTATAAAAGCTAAAGCAACAAAATTCGGCGCACAAATTGTGAAAACAAAAACAATAATTTTTACAATTAAAAAACACAGTATTCCTCTTGTTAATATAGCCAAGCATGGTGGCTCCATTCGTTATCTGAAACATGAGAAGTATCATAATTTCGAAATTGTACTTAGTAAATAGTGATTTTAGGAACTTTTTCAACTGTGACAGGAAGTGTCGTATTTATAAAACATAATTGAAACTAATAAGGGGAAGCTCTTATCTGTATTACTTTAAAAACGATGCGATTCGGTAGTATTTCAGCAAAGTGGATGATTTAAGCTTTAGAGCTGGCTGGTTTTTCCCCATTGGTGCTAATATTTAGTTGGGTAAATCTAGTTGCGAAAATCTAGTTGGGTTATCCCACGCAAAGCAATAAAATACGTGTGGCGTTTGAACTATAAGGCCTCCGTTATCAAGGTAGAACCGTAGTTTACTAGCTTTGAACGAACTGTTTTATTTTATTTATTTTTTTATCAATTATACGTAATTTCATCATGATCGGATAAATAGAAAGTTAGTTTTAGCTGATAAAAGTATGCAGCAATTTTTGTACCGCTGAAGTTTTAACTATAGATCAAATTAATATGCATCTAAATTAGGTATCAGGTATTTAATAAGTGGTGGCTGAAATTTTAAAAAGTTTAAAGAATTATTTGTTATAGCGATAATGAATTTTTTGGGAAAAGTTGTGAACTGTGGCAGGAAGCGGTTCAACCCGTGAGGTTAAGGATCATCACTTTCCCCAAGTGTATAACTAAAAGAGCTTTCAATTCTAGTGCGGGCGTATCTTGGTTTTTTCCTTCGTTGCTATATGTGAAACAATTTCTAAAGCGGATGCTTATTAATGACTATAGAGAGTGCGATATTTGACTTACATAGCTTGTACTTCTGCACAAGTAATTAACGAAACATGCTTATAAGTTATCTAAGCTTTGGACTACCTTTTCCCAATAACTAAAACAGAAGATGATAAAACTGTGAAACCTTTGTCTTTCACAATATCCGGTTTAATTTCAACCCTACCTATTTTTGGTTTTATGAATTTTTCTCCCCGGAAGTGATTTAAAAATCGATTAAACTTTCGGGTACCTTAGAGCTTGATTGAAACCGCAATTAATTAAAATTACTTGCATAAAAGATTCTGTGTTATGTTTGTAAGGTGCTGGCCAATTTGAGTTGCTAACGTGCTGCGGGATGCGGGCCAAAAAACCAGTTTGCTACCCGTATCCAGTTTATGGCAAGTCATTTTCAATGCGATTTAAAACATGGGGGTAGCAGCTGGTTATACATAGTATATGTATTTTTTTTTTTCGCATTTTTTTTTTGTAATGGTATGTCAGTCGCAATGGACTTGAGCAACTTTAAGTGGGTTGCGTCGAGCAAAACGAACCGAGCCGAGCAATTGCACGAGCCAAGACGAGACAAGCCGACCAGTTTTCGAGGTCCACAATTGGGCGAGCGAGCGCCGCGAGCGAGGAGAATGTGAGCAACAACATGGCCATGGAACATACATTATGATGAATGGCTTTCAAGTGGAACGTCGCCCCCTAATGGCCTGACTTCGTATCCGAATCTACGAGGGTTGACTGAAAAGTCATTAAACTAAGTAGAAGTGTAATTCATCGACTGTTGAGTTTCACTAAGTACGGTCACTCTGTTTAATTTTGACAAAAACAAAGAGTCGACAACTTAAACAACTTTCTATTACTATTATCTGTTTCCAAATTTGAGAAAATTAGCTCTTTGAAGAGAGATTTCACTAAATTAAAGGGTTTTCCTTTAAAAACAATTATTTAGAAATCTTAAAGAACTTGGAGAACCGCCAGAAAAAGTGAATTGATTAAAAATGTTGTGTTTTTCTATGTATGTCCAATGATTTATTAGTCCACCCTCGTATGTCTGCAACACGCTGCGCGTGGGCATGTGGCAAGCTTCCCATATATGTATCTCTCTATCTTTATATATATACATATATATTATATATTACAAGTATAAAATGGCTGCTGGATGATGATTTATGAGTGCCGAGGCGTTTTTGAAAGTTGCGAGAGATTTTGTTGTGATGAAAATCGGAGCAGACTTTCTCTCATTTTCTGTGTTTCTTTGAATGACATCAGCAGCAAGGCCTAAGATGGATCGTTGGATCGTCTCAATGCTTAGGAGACGGAACTGGATCCCCATCTTGGAGTGCAATGCCGAGCCAGAAATTTGCACAACCGAACAATTCGGACTGTGAGGCATTCATCAATGTCCATGGCGCTTCCGTTGGCACACTCACACACACACACATACAGACACTGACTGGTTGCATGTAAAACGTTCGCATACCAATGCAGTAATCTTTATCGAGCTAAAGCATAATCAATCAATTGGATTTATGTGCTCCAACTCGAGATAAAACTAATCAATCTTGCCCTGCGACAGTCAGAGACGATGGTACCAAGCCACCAACAGCAACAACATCCGCCCCACTTCCCCACCTTATTCATCTACTCTCCTCTCCCCATTCCATTCGATTCTACACTATTCCCCAATTCCATTATGGAACGCTATTTGTTCGTTTGCGGAGCTCTGAGCTCGTCTTTTATCTTTGTGCATTGAAAATTTATGCTCCCTTGTCTTGTTTAAAAGTTAGTACGATTAATTATAAAGTAGAAACTGAAACTGGAATCGATGTTCTCACAATTCATTAATATCCTTTGGTTAGTGATAATTCTTTAGGGGATTTAGTATACGAACATTAACAATTAATTAAAAGAAAGCAATTTTTCAAACTGAATTGTTTTATTTTTTATCTTATTGTACTTATAAAGATTAAAAGGAAAACAAAAACAGCCTAAAATCAAGAAAGCATGAATAAATAATATAGTTTATTATGAGTTTTTCCAATTTACTGCAAATAAAATTTCATAGCAATAATTTTTCTTGACTTTTCAGTTACTTTTTAATCTGAAATAATACAAATTAGGTTGATCCCTGTTGAAGTATTTAAAGGTTTGACCTGTTATCTTTATATTAATATGCTTAATAAATAATCTATTCGACAGATTAAATCATAGCTCAACTCTTTTTGGTAAAAAAAAAAACCACCTGCTATATACTATTTGGATTTCATGAAAGTTGAGAAAGCCAGAACAGCCTGGAGTTATTTCTAAAAGTTCGACACTTCACCAGGCTGCGGCTTATCGTAATTACTAAAAAAAAATGGGAGATAAGATAGGATGAGATAAGATTAGAGGCAGTTAGTAATAAACCATCAATCATATTTATTGGTCAGGAAAAGTGACAGCCCTATGAATATAAACGTCAGTTGAATGAGCAATACATGGATCTACTTGAATACATGAGACACTCGTCAGATATATTATCCTGATTGTCTTATCCACAGTGTATTGCCTCTTGAGAGGCTCCACTTTAAAGTATATAAATGCAACCCACTTGAGCATGTTATTAGACCTTATGCTTAAAAAGTTTAAAGAGGGGAGTGTGCGTAACAAGAAGGCGGGACAGATTCCATATTTACTCTTTCCTATCTTTATGATTAATGAAACTGATGATAGCAGAAGTCCATTATTTTATGGTAGTTAAAAGCTGTGGGATAAACTCTTCCTAATTGTAATCTATTCGCTTAGTAACGAAATGTTTTCTCTTGTCTTGCAGTCGGAATCAAATTCATCGGCATGCGCTAAGTTCACGCTCTTTAAGTGCGTCTACTGTGCCCAACTGTTGGGCCTAAATGATCGTCCCAAATTGCTGGAATGTCTCCACGTGGCATGCGGTCAGTGTGTGAACACAAAGTTTTCCGAGTTGGATCGTTCGTTGCCGCCGTTGATACACTGTCCAGTATGTGATAATGCCTCACAGAATGAGTACATTATTGAGAATCAGTTCTTGATCGAACAGTGTGCTGCTGGAGACAATGGCGATGGCAATGGCTCCAGCGATGGACTGAAGAGTTCGGTTACGGTCAATATACAGTGCAGCAGCTGCTCGGATGGAGCTGCGGCGACATCATGGTGTGTGGATTGCTCGGAGTATATATGCGATAGTTGTGTGCAGGCGCATCAGAGACTCAAAATAACCAAGGATCACACGATCAAGCCAAAGGATGAGGCCAACAATGACCAGCTGGTGGGCACTGGTGGTGTCGACAAGCTGCACATGTGTCAGCTGCACACACAGGAGAAATTGTCGCTATTCTGCGAGACTTGCGATAAGTTGACCTGCCGCGATTGCCAGTTGAGTGATCATCGGGATCACAAGTATAAGTTTGCCCACGAGATTGCAACGGAATCGCGGCAGGCGCTGTCGACGCTCGTCTCTGAGATTAACTACAAACGCTTCCTACTCTCGTCTGCCACAAAGGTGATCGACGATCGCCAGCAGCTGATACATGACAAAAAGAAGGATCTGATCAAGGAGATAACCGCCATGGTGGTCAAGATCACCAACACGGTCAACATGCGCGGCAAGCAGCTGGTAATGCGATTAAACGAGGTCTGCGACAGCAAACTCAAGGTGCTCGTCGAGAAGAAGGAGACACTGCAGCTGCTCTCCGACAACACGGATCATTGCATCGAATTTATGCAGAATGCCCTTGAAAAGGGCAGCGACTTTGCCATACTCTCGAGCAAAAAATCTCTGGTACGTCATCTGCAGAAACTCAAATGTCAGCGAGCGGACATACCAAATCCAGAGATCCCTGTGCGCATTCAGGTGCAGCTAAACCAAGTTGCCGAACTGCAAAAGGTCATCTCACAGCTGGGCATTGTTATCGTCGATGGCAAGCCATATCCACCAGCTCCAGCGCCCTCACCGAACGGACCGGCCCCACCGCCACCGCGACAGCAACCCAGCCCAAATATGGCACCGCCGTTGCGTCCCGGCTTGCCGCCGGGCATGACGGCGGGCCTGTCACCCAACGGCCCCCCAGGCGGCTTTGGGCCACAGAACGGACCGCCCATGTACAGCAATCCGGCTGCCCAGCAGCAATTCAACAATCTGACCATGGGCCGCTCCTTTCCGGGCGATGGGCCAGGTAAGGGTAGGCACAATATCTAATTGAATATATAATTTAATTCAGGCGTATTTTGTTAAGTGACATTTTTCTGAAAAAATAAAAAAAAATCTTGATTTTCTTAAATCTGAATCTATTTTATGAAAGTTTTAAGTACAAGTTAAAAAAAAAAATAATATTTAAAATTAAGCAACTAAATGAAAGTGTCAAAGCAATTACTTTAGTAACTGTATCTCACCATTTCAAAATATATTTGCATTAAATATCTAATTTTTTATTACAATTTTTTTTTTTTAATGTTTGTTTTTATGACCTTTCTAATTTTTAGAATCAAGTTTCAGCTAACTTGAGGTCTAGTTATGTCAGTAAAACACTAACAACAAAGAACAACACACAAAGCACTTGCAGAACGCAAGGAGCATGGCTCCGTATACAGATGTTTTAAGAGATGCCAATCTCTATTAAAAGTACGGTTTCAAGCCTAATGTCATCTTTGAGACGCCAGAACCAGTTGTGAATTCTTAGCCTCAAAAGTGACAAAATAGCTGTGATGCTGATCTAACCCTTTATTGTTTGTTGTTTTTTGTTGTTAGTGTCTTATTGACATTACTAGACCTAAAGTTAGCTAAAACTTACTTTTAATTTTATTTTATTTTAGTTTTTTTTTCAATTTTAATTAAAAAGAAGATCTTAAATATGTTTACTTAAAAAATATTGCAAATATAAAGGTATTTTTTTCTAGGGTACAACATTCAAAATATCAGCAACTTTCTTAATCAGTTTTACTATTTCTTTCGGCAAAGTTTTTTTTTTAAAAAGTTTCAAAATAACACTTATGTTAATTATCTTTGCGAAGTCTTAATTAAGCTCTAGTACTTACTGTACAAACACTTTTCTTACCAAGTTCACTTTATTTATCCGTGTTTGCAGTGCGATTTGGTGGCATGCCGACTGTGGGTATGCAACGTCAGGGTCAACCACATGTCAGCTCCTCCACACATCCGCAAAATATGGGTAAGTGAGATGAATAAATTTCTCAATTCGAAATGTGATTAATCTTGTGCTCTTCCATAGATATCAGTCTGCGTGGTCTGTTGAACACACAGGCGGCACAGAGTCCAACCGCACATTTGGGCTTCAATGGCCCGCCCAGTTATCCAGGTGGACCGCAGGGCAATCCTTCGCCGGCACATCAGCAGCTGGGACCACAGATGCGTCCACATTTTATGCCAAGCCAGCAAAATTTTGGGCAGGGTGGTGGCCCGGGCGGCGGGCCGAGAGACAACAACAGTTTTATGAACAGTAATGCGCGCTTCCAGTCGCAATTTCAGCGCAATATCATGGCCAACCATGCTCAACAGCAGGCAGCTGCCGCTGCCATGGCCGGAGCGGGCGGTGGTGGGGGCGGACAGATACCCTCGCCTGGTGCCCTGCAGCGACCACAAATGATGCCCAATCCCATGCAGAATGTAAGAGAGTGCGAATTTTCGATCAATAATTAATTAATTGATAAATAAATTATGCTGGGGGGCTTATTGCAGGCGTTGGGGTTTCATGGGAGCCAGGCTGGCTTTAATGCTGGCCCGCCACAAACGTCGCCACAAACGCAACTGAGTAACGCCATGCACGCCATGGCCAAGTGGCATATACCACAATCCGCGCAGCAATCCAGCAGTAAGTATGCTAACCAAGTTAACATCTTCACATTTCAATATTAACTTTTCTTATTAATTTTTCTCAGTGTGTCAGCAGCAGGGTCCTCTCTTGCCGTTTGCAAACGGTCGACAGACATCAGAAAATTTTAAAATCTCATTAAAATCTCCAAATACTCTTAAGAACAGCACACCGCCAAGTCTGAGCATAGGTGGCCCAGCACTGCCGGGCCTGGGCAATGGCTCGCCCTCCGCCAACAGCATAGCACAGCTGAATGCCGCCGCTCTGGGCCTTGGTCCGGCTGTTTCTATACTCTCCAATGTCACGTCGACGAATCCAAAGACACCCAGCCCCAGCACGCACGAGGTAAGTTCTCTTAAAAACAGCACTAATGAAAACAACTTTGCTAGCTTTCAAAAGTCAAAATATTTGTTGCGAAATTTGAGAAAATTTAATATTTATTAGATAAAATTAACTACATTATTAAAAAAATACTTTTGTTGAAATATCCATAGTTATTTAAGCGGTACCTCATACGAATTCCACAACTTTTTTAAGGAATTTTAATATAGAAGAAAAAAAACTAAGAATACAATTTTAGGAATCCAAAATTAGGAAGAAAAAATTAGAAATCAAAAATTTGGAATTTTAACTAAGAAAAATATTCATTGTACTAAAATTAGGAGAAAAAAAAATTGGGAGAAGTATCTTTGGTTTTTCTGTCATTAGAGGTAGGCCCTAAAAAAACAATTATAATATGAAAGGGTAGACAACCGTATATACATGTATACAATATAAACATGTAGATTTTTAAATAAGTGGTTCAAATAAATATCACATGCGCTGGCATTCAAAGTCCTGATTTTGAAATAAATGGCTCGACAAATGTTATCTTTTTGCTAATAAATAGGAAATAATAAAATATTTTTGATTTCGGCATTTTCTAATTTTTGTTTTCCCAATTTTTGTTTTCTAATTTTTGTTTTCCCAATTTCTGTCTTTCCATTTTTGCGTTCCTAATTTTGGATTCCTAATAACTATATTCCTAATTTCGGATTCGTAATTTTGGATTCCCAATTATTCGATTCCTAATTTTTTTTTTCCGAATTTTCGTATTCTGAGTAATATTTTTCGACATTCGTATATAGAATCATGTAGATCGGACATAACGATAACTCAAACTAGTATAATAATTGTTATTAATTATATATATTTCTCACAGAACACCAAGGACTTTACTGAACCCATTGACAAGGTGCGTGATGACTCCATCAATGATCTGATTGCTACGATTGCCAAATTGGACTCGAATGGTGTGCAGGTGTTGCCAGAGGGACGCACCAAGACGACATCGCCGCAGGTGCACAGCTCAACGGATCTGTCCAACACTCAAGAAGGTGAGTACCATTACTATGGTCTATTTTCCGTTGGCTATTGGCTAAATTAATGGCTGTGGGGTTTGTGTGAGTGTGTGGCGTTGTTTTTTACTATCTCTTAAATAAAAAGTCTTTTAAGTAGTTGCTTAAGTAAAAATTTACATTTAAGTATATAGATTAAACTAAATTAAAATTGTCATTTCAAAGATCTTGTGTGAGTGCAAAACTACCCATGCTATTTGATTATTCTTTCTATGTTTAACATTACTTTGCTGTTGGTTTATATCGATATTTGATTCTCATATAACTTTGCTTTATTTATTTCTATTTTCAAAAACCGCAAAACTCGTTTTCGAAAACCAAAAATAATAAATACAAAACCAATCTAAACGCGCAATAAATCGTACAAATCAAATTACTAACCAATCTATTGAACAAACAAACCAAATCAAATCCAAATCAAATCAAACAAAAACAATTAAACACAAAACAAACACAAAACATATACACACCTACACACACACAAAACCATTTATAAAATAATAAAAAAAACAAAAACAAACGAAACACAAATGCAAAACCCAAAACTAATCATATCAGTTAATAATAAAAACGAACAAAAAGATGACCCCAATGAGGATTGGTGTGCCGTTTGCCTAGATGGCGGTGAATTGATGTGCTGCGACAAATGCCCAAAGGTATTCCATCAGAATTGTCACATACCCGCGATTAGCTCCTTGCCGGACGAGAGCGAGAGCTGGCAATGTCTGCTCTGTGTCAATCTCAAGGAGTTGACCAAAACCGAGGGCACCGAGAAGTCTCAACCAGGTGAACTGAGTAGCCTGGAGCTGAGAATACTGCAGCGCATATGCCTGGAGCTGTACTGTCAGTACGAGCAGAGTCTTAACTTTCGTGAACCGGAATCGCCAGCCAACTCGCAGTACTATGAGATTATTTGCAAGTAAGTCTTCATTCTTTTTCTTCTTCATTGATCAAAGTCAAGCTTATTAATCTTCTCATGATTGCAGCCCCATGTCTTTGGATGTTATACGCACGCGTCTGGATCCATCCAGTCCCAATCATTACAAGGACATTGCCGGTTTTGTGTCCGACGTACGCCTGATCTTCAAGAACACATATCTTTTCTATCAGGTGAGTGAATCATGCATTCGTCTGACTTGCCTCAGTTTTATACATATGTGCTGCACTTGCTTTCACACAGGAGGATTCGAAAACGTACAGCAATGCCAAGTATTTGGAGAACTTTTTTGAAGAGCAGCTCGCCAAATGGTTGCCCAACTTTGGTGGCAAGATCGGCAGTGGTGCTTCCACATCATCGAACTCACCAAACTTAGTGGCAGTAGCCGCTGGTTCCCCTGCG
This sequence comes from Drosophila subquinaria, assembly GCA_037043405.1. NCBI lineage: Eukaryota > Metazoa > Arthropoda > Insecta > Diptera > Drosophilidae > Drosophila > Drosophila subquinaria. The sequence goes on along the minus strand of JBAMBL010000166.1, from coordinate 885,789 downwards.
CCAGTTGAGAATGGACGGAAGAGTTGCGGCTCTGCTTCGTTGGTAGACAGTGAGGATTCATGCCTGCCAGCAAAACGACCGCGTCGAACGGTGCATGAATAGAACGAGCTTTTGCCCGACGACAAGGGCAAGGCGCAGCCAGGGGAGCAAAAGGAACAGCTAGAGCCCGGGGATCAGGCAAGGCCAGAAGATGAGGCGCAGCAGAAGCAGGATGAGAATTTGGCGGATTTGGAGCTGGAGTTGGCACAACGACCACGTAGTCTGGGCAGCAATGCAATACAAGAAAGCGCCGACTATGTGCTCCAGCTACTGCATGCGTATGCCGCCGCCTTTGGACTTTAAGCTGATCGCCAGGGTGACTCACGAAAGAACATATCCGGACGCACTCGCAGTAACCAAGTAATAAGTACCACATCGTTGTAAATTAATGAATGGCGCTAAACAAAAAAAATAGTTATATAATTATATATGCAAAATTACATTTAAGCATTTAGAACAAAACCAAGAAAACAACTGTAAATATGCAAAGTCATTTGATATGATTTATTGACTAATGGATTAACGCAAGCATCAACTCGATCGTCGCTAGTTAAGTGATCTGGACATATGTTTTAGCTACAGTCTTAAGTGTTGAATATACATATATAAACAGATATACCTAGTAGAGATTAAATCTTAGTTGAAGTTTTAGTGAAACCATCCTGAGTTTCATATTAACTTCACCATAAACTCTAGAGTACTCCCGACTCTACTCTAACTCTTATCCATAACTGTTGGAGTTGTATTTACTTTTGTGATAGCGATAAACAATAAAAATGAAATATGAACAAATTATGTCCTACTATGTAAATTATATTATTGCATACAAGCAACTCATTTTAAATTACTTTTGTTTATTTTTTTTATTTTTCGACTTTCATCTCTTGTGCTATGTACGATATTAATTGCCCATACTTTGGATAAGGTATCACTCTATAATTATTATTATTTTGACCTTCGCACACGCTCTCATTCATCAAACAGCAAACATTCGTATACCATATAAGAAGACACTTGTAATAAGTTGCAATTAGAATTCTAAGTTAAAAAGAAACCAGCACGCAATATTCATACATATTTATATAAGCATATAGATATTTTAATGTTGTATGTCTGTCGTTTTAGTATAAAGAGCCGGTCAGGCAAGCAGCCAATCTGTCTACTAGAAAGTCCCCATTAGAACCAAAACCTTGATCTACTGCATAATGAAATATATATAAATATAAATATATATATGTAATTATAATTATTTCCAATACATCCAACCAGTTAAATGCTGTGCTTATTACCTTATTTTTATCTCGCATGTATGATATCAAATAAAAAAAATCTGATAATGATATGAAAACAGAAATAAAACAAAATTTGCAAAAATGCGAATATTTTTATAAATATTTTAACAACTTTTAAAAAAAAAAGATTATCTCCTAACTGATCTACACATATACTGAAACAAATAAAGTAGAAGGGGCTGCTTATCCTATTCATGTCACAATAAAACGAAATATGAACTTGAAATTATATAGATGTATTATCGACTATGTATTAATAGAGGAACATGAATTGTGTGCTATCCTATCGAAATTACAGCAAACTAAACAAATAAATTAAATAACTGAATAAAATAAAAACAAGCTTACAAACTAAGTGTGTTTATATGTTGAATGCGAAACCATAGAAATTATTTTATCTGTTTTAGGCCATAAGTTTTATGATAAATACTTAAAAATTAACTAATAAATGTACTACTTACTATCGAGTGGATTTTTAAATAAAAGAAAAGGCAACATCTTATGTTCATAATTATCGAATTGTTCAACATTCAAATGTCAAAGATTCCATCCTCACGCATATATTGTTCCTCAAACTGGCTGCGGGGCTAAAGCAGAAAGCGCTCATCAATCAATGTCTTGCGCGAGACATTCCGACGCACCCAAAGTCGAAAGATGTGACGCAATATCTACAAAGATTGATTGTTGTCATATTCCATAAAAACCACTGAGAGATCATTTACCATATTCAAGGCACAGGCTACGGCGACGGCAAAGAGCAGACTGGAGGTCAAGAGATATATAGAAAGCAGCACAAGTATTTCCAGCACAAAGATATCCACATGATTGCCCAGCAACAGAACCCGGCTAAAGCTCAGGGCGTCATCTATATAAAAGGTGCCTTTATCTGTTATAAAAATAATAAAAAATTCAGGTGAATATATTGCCGAATAAATAAGTTTGAGTGACACGCACTTTCCGTCAGATAATTTTCTATTTCACAATTGAAAAGCTTTTCCGCCAAGGTCTTCTCCTTTATAATATAATCCATATCCTTGATGGCCTGAACAGTATTTAAAATTAATTTATATTTAATATTTGTTGACATTTGTTCTCACGTGATCAATGAAGGCACAAAAGAATCGATTGACACTGGCGTAGGCGATGGAGGTGCGTTCCACCGGACCATCAATGCTGGATACTTGGAGATCCTTCTGGTAGAGCAAAGTCTGGGACAGACTGCCATTGCGGCTACGTTGGAAGGGCAGCAACAAGCGCTCCAAATAGATGCTGTCAAGGGGTAAATATTATTTATAAAGATAATTTATTTAACTGAAGAAATTTATTAAAATAAACTCTTAAAATTAAATAATACATTAAAATAAAGAATCTGGAAAATTATTAAATAAAATAAAATATTTAACTATATCAAAATGATTCAGAAGAGCCCCAAACATATCATAGAAAGTCAAATAAAGATATCATACCGTAGATTTCTTGGTGGCAAAATGATGTAGGCCTGTTTGTCGGAGTCCATTAAGAGTCCACGACGTCCACACATATTCTGTGGCTCGCGCTGCAGCTGGAGGATCATCGAGGACATGTCTGTATCCGCAAAGCCATGTGGCGAGCGTCCATGTATATAGTAACCAAAGCCCGGTTCCAGAAGTGAGAACAGTGAAATGTTGGCCAGACTACAGAGGTCAATGAACTTCTGCAGAGGATTCGATTGAAGAAGGCGACCCAGCAGCAATTGGAGGAGGTATGTGCCCAGATAAACTGTGGCGATCAGGCAACAGCTATACGCAAAGTCAGTTGGGAATTGTGTAAAGTGTTCCAGCAGCAGATGGGCAGCGACAACGACTGCAGCCTGAATCAGGCTGGAGTATCTTTGTGCCGCACTGAGACGTATCCAGGCGTTGGCCGTGAAGAGCACACGCCAGGCAGACACGCTGCTCTCGGCCACATAGGTGCGCACGCTGGAGCACAACGAGGTGCTATCCAGATTCAAGCGCTGACCCTCACCGCTGCTCCGTGGACGCTCCCAGTCGATGAGGAACAGTTCCAGCTGACTGGCGCGTCTGAGATGCACAGCCAAGTAAACCAATTGCAGCAGACAAGCTGGATAAACGAGAGCTGCAAGCTGGCGAGGATTGAAGGCTTGGAGTGCCAGCAGCAACAATGCCGTGGCCAACAAGGCCAACGCCACATTCCCGGCCAATTGCAGCAGCAACTCCAAGAGATTGCTGCTCTGGCAGAGCTCCGATTGGCGACGACGACGCAGATTCTGCAGTCGCAGCAGCGCCGCAATGAAAGCTATCAAAAGGAGCAGCGGCAACACCAGCTCCAGGACCAACTGAGCTGCCACGCCCCGTTCAAGGCGTTCGAAGTGCACCTTCAAACGGAAGGGATACAGCTGGGTTAAGCTTGCATTTCCCGTGAGTTCAATGTGACGATAACGAAGCCTCAACAGTGGCAAGCCAATGAGATTACCCGCCTGAACGCTGTACCCCAATTGGATATGTTCCACGTAGCGCAGAGATCGATAGAGTTGCAGCTTGTGATTGTCCTCATAGCGTACATAAGTCTGAGAATGACGATTATCCCTGGGGTGGGCTGAGATCAGCTGAAAGCGCTTCACCAGTTGCCACTCCTCTTCCTGTGAACGCTGTCAGGAAGAGAGAAAGCAAGAGAAGTGTTAGAGGAAGCGGTAAAAGTATTAAAAAAATAATAAAAAAAAAAACAGAAAATATTCTTATACTACAATTTTTTTCCTTTACGTTTTCGAAAATTCAAAATTTTAAAACTCAAGTTTTAGCATAAATTTAACTGAATTAACTGAACTTATTATTCAGTATTGTCAGTATTCTCTCAGCATTTTGAGTAAAAATACGCTAAAATCAGCTAAAAATAAAAATGCAAAGAAAATGCAAGAAAACATAAAAACTCACTAGGTTTTTTTTAAACTTATAAAATATTTCGTTGATGTCACGAATACATTTATTGCCAGAATATGCTATGTAAACTTTAAATATGCTAGATTTATGGCTATAAGCTATTCGAAAATTTTTTAGGCTATTCCATTTTCAAATATGTTCGATCTAGCCTAAAATAAGCTAATCTGGCAACACTGTAATAACTGCAAATAAAATACGATAAATAAATTCCAGTGAGTTGTCGATTTTTTTTGAAAATCGATTTTATTAACTTGACTGGTAGTCAAAAAAATTATCGAGCTAAAATCGAGTTGAAATTAGCTTCCGCGAAAATCGAGTTGTCGATTTTTCTATGGCAGCTAAATAAAAAAGTAATCTAAAAAAATATATACCCTTTGTTGGGGTATACAAATTAGAGAGGTCTCTACCCTATTCTCCGGCGTGAGAGTCTCGATGAGGACGGGCAACTGATGCAGCAGAAATTCCCAGTTGCTGCTAAAATTCAGATACAGACTTATAAAATTATCATTGGCCTCCTGACTGGCCACGTCTATGAGTTGCTCCAGACTCAGCTGACAGTTGATCTCCTGCTGACTTTGGCCCAAGTGCAATTGAGGCGCCTTTTGACCTGGACAAAGATTCAATTGATCCAATTTAAAAAGTCCCCAGCGCTTTAGACGTCCCGTGAGCTCATAATTAGTGCTAAAGATTTCAAGTTCTGACTGATTAGCCGGGTGAAGAGTTGTTGTTAGCAATTCTTTCGATGATTTTCCCTTCTTGTAGAACAGAAAAGGTTCCAGAGCACGTGGTTGCTCGCCAGAGTGAGCATATTTCATGACCACATCCGACATCTGGGTGAGCAGAAAGGCGCTGCAAGGTGAATGCTTCTCCATGGAATAATGTGACAGCACGCAGAGGTTCGCCAACTGCTGGCAGGCACTGTCATTTCTCAGTGCGAGGCAAAAGAATGCCACAAACTTGAGATCCCCAAAGTGCAGTCTTGAATTGGAGTTGGGCTTGGGATAGGTTGTAGCCTGCCAAAAAGCATTGTAGTGCAGATATGGACGCATCAGGGAGTTGGCTATGCAATAGTCCTGATAACGGAAGTTGTAGGCTGTATTACAGCTCTGACAATCGCTGTTGTTGCTGGCGGGATTCGTTTTTGTGAGAGCAATTCCTAGTCCATGTTGAGAGGCTGCTGTGGTGTTTAGATATTGGTAAGTGCACTGCCAACCTGGTAATTGGCTTGGCCAACTGGATGTACAGTTCTCAGATTCCTTTGTTGCATTGCTGCAGATCTTTTCGCAGATTGGCCAACGTTTGATCTTCTCGAAAATCGATACATGTCCAACTGGGCACTGGCAGGCGAATTCTGAAAGGAGGGAAATTAAAATCAGGGACTGCAAATAAGAGTTATAAATGCTAATTTCAACTAAAAAAATCAATGTGAAGGAAATATGCTATAGTAAAATGGTATACACCAAAATTCCTATTTCAGTCGGGACTATCGATATTAGCAAAAACTTATATTTTCAATTTATAAGATATAAATCAAATATAATTTTAATTTTTATTAAAAAAGTCAAAAATAATCATAAAATTCCATTTTTATTAAATGTTGTGAAACAACACTTATTTCTGATTTTTTCAATAAAAACAAGAGTTATTTTTTATTTTTATTTTAAAAGTTACAAATAAGAGTTATTCCGTAACTTTTATTTAAAAAATCAAAAATAAAAGCTAGTGAAACTTTTTTTTGTATTTTTATGATTTCTAGAATATTTTAATAAATATTAAAATTTCAATGAATATAACGCTGTTAAGATATTCAAATATCTCAAAAATTCAATGGTTAGATCAATAATTTTGGGCCTTAAATAATAAAAACTTAGCGATGAGATAGGAAACTAAAATCAATTTTCAGGAACCCGAAAACTCTTCTTTCTGAGGGACCTACATTATATCTATGCTATGTATATAAATTGCAACGTATTGAGTTTTCCCCACCGCCCTCGGAGCTCTAAATGAATTTGTTTAATCAATAGACACACTTACTGTCCACGGTGGGCTGCAACTCGTTGATGTCTCCAGCCTCGTTGCATGGTGAGCAGTCAAAGTAGTTTAAGTTATAGAACTCGTTTCTGAGACACTGTTGTGGATTTTGAAAACGAAATGTGTGGGGCGTTGGCGACCGTTTCGAATCCAGAGCAGTACAGTTTCCGAACTTAATGAAAACTGTTGTCCACAGCAATGGGAGGAAGAAATTTACAAACAGGAAGCACATAATATTTCTAATTATATATTAATTTTAGGCTAGCTCTTCCCTTTGTCGATGCAAACCCATCGAATTTAGACTCTGAACTGAGCATTGGCTCCAAAACGGCGTTGCTAGCTGCAATTGCAAGTACCAGGTAGGCAAGTAAACAAGTTCCTGCCGTGCTCGGAGTGGGCGCGTATCCTTTATTGTTTGCCAAATGTTGCTATAGCTACCCAACCCCAGGTAACCATATCCGGTGGCAGCGACGTCTGAGAACGCATGCAAAATATTTATTACAGGTGTTGTGGAGAGTGGTGTGTTAGTGTTGGCCAAGTTGCTTGAGGCTTGACTTGTGGTCAGCAGTGGATTAATGAGAGCGTCACTTGTTACGCCTTTGGCTTTCTACATCGCGTGCCAAAAAAGTTTTCTTGCCATTTGCGTGCTGTAAATTATGATTAGCTCATTTATTTTATTATTATTTTGCAAAATCCGTTTTGCTTACCACGCCCAATCTTGAAAATTAAATCAATTTGTTTTGGATCCAAATATAGAAAAATTTTTGTGTAATTAAACATTAAAGATAATATTAAATAATCAGCTTATTTTAACTATTTAATAGCATATTTTAAAATGAAAAAATATTTGCCGTTTCTAATTTTCAAATATAAAATTGCTTGCAATTCCCATTTTAAATTTTAAATTGACGTTTCAGTTGGCGGCAATACTTATCGCTATCATTGATAGCATTTGCTGTAGTCGATAACAACCAATACATATTTGATGAAAATAAATCAGAAGTTTCTTCTGCCGAAGGACAGCAGAAAAAAAGTATCGATAGAAATTAGTCCCAAGTCATTTCTCTAGTGAGCTTAAGTATTTTCAATTAATTAAAAATTTGTAGGTAAAAATTCAAAAAACCAATAAAACTCAAAATTTTCTAAAATAATGAAGTTCATTTTAAAAGTTGTTTGGTGCACGACACCCTTTGCGTGGTGAAGTTTAATAAGATATTCTAAAAAATCTTTAAAATTCGAGAAAAATTTAACAAAATTCAATTGAAATTTTCAAAATTCTAGCTTCAAAACTAAGCAAGTTCCAAATTTAACTAAATTTTTTAAATTGAGTTAAATCTGGAATTGAGGTATCCGTGGGACCTGATATGGCTGCCACCTTTTTTTTTGCCAAGCTCAGCCAAGGCTGCCACATGATTTTTTTATATTGTCAGGCAACTTCCTTAGGCAAAAGCAAAGCGAGCGAGCGAGAGAGAAATATTCGGATGCGCTGCTTTCATAGCAACAGAAACAATCCCCACTTCCTTGCCGAAGGACAACAGAAATAGTCGGCAGACACATACAATTTTCATTTATTATCCGACCTTGTTGCTTATAGACGTTTTCACAGCAATTGAGCAACTAGCCAGAACCGTTAGTGTTTCAAAGATGCATTGGTGGCGCCAGTCCAAATAGATGCAGATGCCGCTGCTTCAGCAAAGGTCCATAGCCGAAAAATGAACAATTTGGTGAGTCTGCTTTTGTATGTGCATTTGTGGGTGGTGGGTGTGTATAGGTGTTGGTTGCCGTGCATGTATACGAATCTGGCAGTCTGTGTGAGACTGTATTAATATTGAAATGCAAGTGTGTATATGTGATGTGTCTGTGATTAAATTTAATTGCAGGAGCACGTAAAGCACTTTTATCCAGACAACTACAAATTGGATCTCTCCGAGACAATGAAGGCGGCACTTTCCAAGGGGCCCGTGGGCGGGGGCGTGGTCAATGCTGTTGGCAGCAACAGCGGCAGCAGCAGCAACATCTCCAGCTCGATGGGAGCACCAGGCCACAGTGATATGTTGCAGCAGCAGCCCAACGCTGGCGTTGGCTATGTGACCGAGAAGCTCTACATGCTGCTGCAGCTGTATCTGCAGAACAAGGGCTGGAATCCGAGTGCCGAACTCTTGCAATGCTTCAGTGATCTTAAAGATAATGCTATGCTGCCCAGTGCAGCATATTTGCAGTGAGTAAACAATCAGTAACTAATTCCAATTGACATTTTATGTACATATGTATATATGCAGAGTGCTGGCCAATCGACTGACTTTGGACTCCCAGGGACGTCTCATCTTGCGCGACAATGGCAAGATTGTTCTACCCTTTGAGCACTTTGCCAATGCGGTCATGCTGAAGCACATGTCGGGTCCGCATGGACTACACTTGAGTGTGGATGCCACGGTGCGTGCGGTAATCGAGTCGTACACCATTGGACGTGATCAGTTTGGCATGGAGAAGGAGTTCATCATTGAGGTGGTGCAATCTTGCCCCAGTCCGGCCTGTCGCTACTACAAGAATCACATGGGCATCTCACCAATGCCCTTTATGGAGCAACAATATCCGGGCGTCAACACGCCTGATTTCTTGCAGCGTCTCTCGCATCTGCCACCAAGTGCTGCAGCTGGCAGTGCTGCAGTAGGTGGTGCGGCTGGCAATGCTGCAAGTGGTGTCTCGAGTTCCAGCAACAATGTGGCCGCTGTTGAAATTGATTTGTCCAAATCAAGTGGCTCCAAGGTGCCACCACAATTGCAGCACTTGAGCAAGCAGCAACAAAGCAGCATACAATCGCAGCTGTCGCAGATAAGTGCAGCTGCTGCAGCCGCACATCATCAGCAGCAACAACAGCAACAGCAGCAGCAACAACAGCAGCAGCAACAACAGCAACAGCAGCAGCAACAACAACAGCAGCAGCAACAACAAGCGCAGGCTCAGGCCCAAGCAAAGCATCAACAACAATTGACAGCAGCATTGATACAACAGCAGAATCGTGTGCTCGCCCAGCAGAGTCTAGAGAAGCTAAACAATCTGAGTGCTTTGGAAAAGCAGCGCGTATTTGCACAGCTCGATCCCAAGCACTTTGATCCAATGGCCGTTGCGGCAGCAGCTGCCAATTTGCAAATCCAAGGCATGATGCAGTCACAAGCGGTTGCAGCAGCTGTTGCCGCCAACCAACAGCAACCGACCCCACTAACGACCAGCACTCCATCGACTGCAGTCAGCTCCAATGTTGGCTCACAGGTTCATCACGGCCATCACTCGCTACCGCCGCCGTCTCAGTCGCCGCACTCGTCGTCGTCCTCATCCTCGCACTCCTCAATGGATCAGCTAACACATAAGAACATTTCGGAATCCTTGCGGTGAGCTTAAAACTTAACAAACAATTTTATAATTATAATTATTAATTTTGTTAAAAACATGCCTGTTTTTAGCTCCAATCTGGACTCGATTGAATCGAACAAGGATCTCTTGGCACTACACAACGGCGCCTGGGCCAGCCAGGATGCCAATCGCTTGGATCACATGGGTGTGGGTCAGGACAAGATTGTGCGCATTTTCTCGGAGCTGATGCGCAACATGTCGCGCATGAAGACCTACATACGACCCTCCATGTGCAAGCCCTACGGCAAGCAGAGTGAAAGTCTGCAGAAGAGTAAGTGAATCCTCTCGAGCGGCACCTTAGTTAAAACCCCTTTTTTTTGTTACAGCTCTTATGGATACCATACAAATTGTGCAGACTCTGCGCAATTGTTTGCCAGCTCCACATATTCCCGTGTCGTCCTGGAAGAGCGAGAGCGAGGGAAGCGTCGGTGTCGGTGTTGGCGTTGGAGTTCCTCCGGGTATGGCATTGAATGCACTTGGTTTGCAGTCCAGTCGTGTGGACAACTTGCACTAATTAAACCTTGCCGAAGAGCTCAAGCTGAATCGTATGAAAATTACATTAGGTAATGTCTTAAAAAACATATTCCCGATATAAAAAAAAAAACGAAAACCTCCTGCGATTCAGAACATCAATACAGTATTTATATAGAATAGAGTATCATCTTCATAGGCTTGGCTCATGGTTTTGCATTACCTATTATGTGCCATGTTCAACACAAGACTTGATTTCATTTCAATATTTGACTGATTTTTACAAATCAATGACACTAGCTTAAAGTCGGTGCTAATAACACGATGAGTCAGTGAAAAGAAAAGCAATTTCCAGCAAAGTCTGACCTAAACTATTTATTAATTAATGTCTATAATTTTCAGCTGATTTCCAGACTAATTTGATTGGTATTTTGTAGGATTATGCACTATTTAGAAGCGTCTAGAAGCTAGTGTCATTGAGCGATTAGATTTATGCGCTTAAACCTGGCTAGAGATTAAGATTAAGCCGAAATCCTATCCCAAATCCTATGCACTCTACAAGTCGAATAATTTTTGATATTGTTAAGCGCAAGAAATTATGAATAAGAAGTTTCCCTTTATTAAATTGTATCTTTTTGTAACTTCTTTCAATTTTGATTTGGCATACACAAAATTAACAAAACATATTAATTCAATTGGCAAAAAGTCTGTGATATTTAAATTATGTTTAAAGCAGCGCATTAACAAACAAAATGAAATCGAAATTAAATTAATTTATACTTGTGTGCCCTCTGTTGTGTTAACTGCAATTTACTTTGTGCAATATTACAAAGTGTCTAACTAAATATGTATTCTTAATCAATTTTGTGCAATTGAAAAACTTCTCACTCATATCAAAAGCGCATAGCATTAAATGAACTCAAGAATATAACGGCAACCAGCCGACTATTCTATTATGTATTACATATTAAGTATAGTTTCATTAACATACATTTAATGAAGATATTGTGCTACATTATGTCATGGGTTGTCACGGATCGTCAATGCGGAATGGAGTTGTATTAATTATTAAGCAGCAGATGGGTTGTACTTCGACTACATACATAAATTCGTAACGCATAAGCTTATATTATATTTTATTCCATGCTCATATATTGAAATAACCGATTCTTAGAAAACACAGTATTAACCAGAAATAAAGACACTTGAGAACCATAGGTATTTATGTAGCTAAAATGTATAATTTTAACAATGAATACCGTATTGCATAATATCGCTTAATGTTTACCTGTCCAATCCAATAAAATAAACATTTTATTCTATTCTATTTACAAATCATTTTTAAATTTGGCGCCAAACGACATCGGAAAGTTGGTTGGCAACGCTATGAGTAGCACTGTTGATATTGATAAGCACACCGATATTTAATGTATCGATAAGTCAGAAAGTATCGCAAAAATATTAAAGTGCCGAGATATGTAATCGATACCAACTTCCCTATCGTCTGTGCTTGAGCACTGCGTTTTTCGTTGATAATTTTTTTAAATTAAGTTTCAACGTATTTATTTAGTAATTTATTAGTTTAAAATAGTTGCAAAGTGCCCAATAAAGATACCGCAACGTTTTGCTTTAGATTTTACGTACTTTCGTGCGCGCGCTTTGTGTGAATATGTGAAAAACATTGCCGATGGTAATGGTAATTGGAGAACGTTTTTTCTATTATTTTATCTCCTCTTCCGCTTCGTTTTGTGTGATGCTCTTTGTGCTCCTGCTCCCTCTATCCAAATGCTCGCCAGTTGTTAGTATGTGTGATAAATAATAAAAGAAACGACGAGTTGAACATAAAGTGCATACCATAATGCATTCGTGCGATATCTACATATATAAAATAAATTGTTGAGTTTCCACAACATAAAAACGATAGCAGACGCTCCCCCTATACGGTGCCGAGCTGGCATATTTTGTTACGCGACGCCGTCAATTCGTGCGGCAATCAGCGGCCGCGCACTGCTCAGAGTGCGCAAGGAATTTACAACAACAAAAACAATATGTTGTTTTGTCGCGCTAATAGAGAACTAATATAATGTGCAATAATACTTACAAAGTTATACTGATATAAGAGAGCTTTGTTAGTAGCTAACAAAATTCGTTGAGAGTTACGCAGCATCTCAAAACATATGGCAATAAATATGTACATGTATGTATGTATATGTCCGAAGTCCAATGGGACGTGTTGATAACCATATTTGTGATTATGCGTAGATTTTTGACAAATAATCGTGTCTAAATTATGCCGGCTGCTGCTTCTTTCCACTTGTAGCCCCCCAAAATACAATTATCAATACATCTGTTGAACGTAATTCAAAAATTTCGCTTGTTCATAACCTAGGACACATTTCAAAGTGCGCTTGTTGTTTAACATAAAGCAGCGATGCATGGTAAATTCAACCGAACGCTAAAATTAAAAATTAAACAAAATGGCAGTTGGTGGAGCACGCAGCAACGTTCTTGGGTGTGAGCGCCGGACACTCGCTCAGAGAGTGAGAGAGAGAGAGAGAGAAGTGAACGAGTGAAGTAGCGAGTGCTGCTCGTGTCTTGAGTTAACGTGGAAAGTGTTTGTCTGTGTACGAGAGTATGCTGGTGTGTGTATGTGTATGTAACAGAGTGTGGAGTAAAAAAGATGGAGCACAAAATATAAAAACAAAATGCAAGCGTGTAATAAAAACAAGACGAAAATGAAAATGAAAAAACAAAGGTTACAATAAAATGCAATTATTTTCTTCATTTCATTTAGTGTTTCTCAACAGCAGTGAAAATAACTGTTGTGTGCAGCAACAGCAACGACAAGTGTGTGTTTTAGTGTGAGTGTGAGTTGAAAGAAAAACAACACAAATAAATAGAAGAAAAAATCAAAAGCAGAAAAGAAATAGAAATATTACAGAAATTGATGAAGTGAATCGCCAATAAATCAGCTTAACTAATGTACGGCGTAAAAATGTTGCAGCTACTGCTGGCACAGCTGCAAAAATGACCGATGAGCGCAACGGTGACGGCAATAAGAGCAACAACAGTAATAACAACAACAGCAGCAGCAGCAGTTCTTCAACAAGCATTGCCAACAGCAACAACAACAACAGTTCAAGCAGTCACAACAACAGCAACAACAACAACGATCGCCTAATTGCTGAGGCGGCTGCAAAGATTTTACTTAAAAATGGTATAAACGGCGCAAATGCTGCAGCAGCGGCCGCAACATTACTAACAGCAGCTGCAGCTGCTGCCACATTTCAACTGCCCGCCGCACCAGAACTGAAGTCAACAGCAACATCAACAGCAACACCAACAGTAGCTTCAACTTCCACTTCATCCTCATCATCCGTTACATCAAATGGCACCACGCCCACAATATCATCGACAAAAATTAACAGCAGCATCGGTAGCAGCAGCTCAAGTCTCTTCATGGCGACAGCCTCTGCAACGATGCTCGCTGCTGCCGCAGCCCCAAAGCCGCCCGCCGATGTCATGGCAGGTGTATTGGACTATAGCTTACTAAATGGTCCAAGTGCCGCCGTCTCCACAAAGAGCAACAAATTTGGCGGCAACGGGAACGGCAGCAGTGGCTTTGATATGGGCAGGCATCCGATATCAACGCACAGCAACAACAGCTTGCCAGGCTGTGGAGGTCGACTGCAGTTCTTCAAAGGTACGAACAAACATAAATCTTCTCAAGAGCCACTACTTTATTCACTTTCTGTATTCCTACTATTGTAAATATTCTTAGACTTAAATACTAAGTGTATAAATATTTCCTACTTTGAGAATCAGAACCATTCTTCTTATTTGGAAAGCACAAAGGTGTCATAGAACCGTTAAAAAGTGAATTAATTTTTAGTAATAATGTTGCAATTTGCTACTTAGGCTTTCAATCAGCCCGCCTCGTATTGTCACTATAGAAACATGTTTATTTCAAATTGTTCAACTTCGTTTTTATGTTGCAGATGGCAAATTCATATTGGAACTGGCACGCGCTAAGGAGGGCGACAAAGCCGGTTGGGTGTCGGTGCCGCGCAAGGCATTTCGCACGCCCTCGGCAGCCACGTCGGCCACGGTGACGCCCACGTCTGCGGTGACAACAACGTATCCAAAGAACGAGAATTCAACATCGCTAAGCTGTAAGTATTTGCAAATATCTCTTGCTTCAAACGGTCTCTTTCAACTTTTGTTTATCTTACAGTCTCGGATGACAATAGTTCCATACAGTCATCGCCTTGGCAACGTGATCAGCCCTGGAAGCAGACGAGGCCGCGTCGCGGCATCTCCAAAGAACTCTCGCTATACTATCAGCGTCCCAGGCATAATGTGCTCAATCAGCGTGCGCGACAGGCTGCGTTGCGCAAACGACGTCGTCCCTATGAGCCCAACATTGGTAACGAGGATTCGCAGTCCATATTTGAGCGCATTTCCATGCAGGAGAACGGCGATGAGACATTAAAAGCTATAGATGTTGATGGGAAGTTCTCGGAACAGCAGTCAGATGAGATTCCACCAATTAAGCCAGAAGCAATCAAAGAGGAAGTGACGGAAATCAAGACAGAGTCTGAGGCAAAGGCGACGATGAGTCTCGATGAGGGCAAGGACATGAAAGATGCTGAGATAAAGACAGAGGCGATTGTGGAGAAAATGAACACAAGCGAGGATGAAGATGGCATTTCCGTCACCGTTGACGATGCGACACCAGCAACATCCACATCAACATTAGCGAACGGCAATGCGAGTGAACTGAATGGCGATTCCAAGGCACACACCAAGTGTGAGGCTGGCAGCGAACTGAACACAAGGCAGGCGACAATGACAATGACGGCGACGACAGACATAAGACTTAAAAAGCAGAAACCCAGAGCCAAGCTCAATAGCATCATACAGAAACTAATTGATGGCGTGCCCGCACGCCTAGAACAATTGTCAAAGACATCAGCGACGATGGCGCCAACTTCAACGTCCTCGACGACAACGACAATGGGATCAACAGCAACGGAGCGCAGCAACAGCAGCGGTGGCGGAGCCATCGGTAGTCTAAGTCACTCTGTGGCGCACAAGGTATGATCATTTATTTACATCAGCGGTGGGCACGAAATCTGAATTCGGGAGCACAACAATAACATCAACAGCGAGTCTTTTGTGCGACTTCACGGAGCCGAATCTGCAGTCGCTGCTCCCGGAGCCACTGCGCGCCCACCGCTGATTTCTAATATATACCCGTTACTTGTAAAGTGCAAGGGCTTACTTTATTCATTGTGATGTATAAATAGTTGTGTGTAAATAGTAGAAGTACATGTGGCGAAATATGTCCGTTGGTATCTTAGAGACTATATAATGAATTTGAATAAGTAATTGTTAAACTTTAACGAATAGATTTTGTTAATTTGTAGAGACTTGTCTCAATGTACATTTTAATTAAGTAAAGGGTATTTAATGTGAGAGACTATCAGATTATGTGGAACTCCAACTAAAACTTCTTCCTTTACTCTTATAGATCTCTCCGCCATCGTCGGCAGCGGCAGCAAGTCGTCTAGTCGAGTATCATCATCAGCATGTGTCGCCGCGCAAGCGTATTCTGCGTGAATTCGAGAAGGTATCGCTGGAGGACAACAATGGTTGCGTGAACAATGGCAGTGGAGCTGGAGCAGGAGGCGGAGGCAGCAGCAGCGGCGGCGTTGGTGGTAAAAGGAGTCGTGCCAAAGGTGGCAGTAGCAGCTCAGCGACCAGCGCCGTTGTTAGTAAATCGATGCCAATGAATCTGGCGCCTCCACAGGCCAAGGCGATAGCCACGCCCACAATAACGACAACAACGGCGGCAGCAGCAGCGGCAACGCAGCCAACTCGACTGAATAGCTCATACAGCATACACTCGCTACTGGGCGGAAGCAGCGGCAGCAGCAGCAGCAGCTCCTCGTCCTCCAAGAAAGCTCACGACCAGCCGGCGACGATTATCAGTAATGTGCATCATCCGCATCATCAGACGATCTATGCCAACGCAACCGCCAACTATCCACGTGCCCTGCTCAACTCGCCCAAGTCACCGGAAATGTGTGGCAGCAACGGTGGCAAGTCACCGTCGCATGCGGCCAGCAAAAAGCAGCGATCACCGCCGTATGCCACTGTTGGCTCACCGCTGCCCGTCGACTACGGACGACGCACGCCGCCGGACAGCTATAAGCTGGCTCAGGCGCATGCCCAGCAGCTTCAGCATCATTCCTTTTATGCGCCTTACGTGGGCGCTGCCGTTTCACCGCACATTCCACAGTCCAGCGGCGGCGGTACACGCGATCTGCTATCGCCGCCACGCTCATCGAGCGCCTCGCCGCGTGAACCCGCTGGTAGCACACCACACCGCACTGTGCCCAAGAAGACTGCATCGATACGACGCGAGTTTGCCTCGCCCACGGCCAGCAATAGCAATAGCAGCAGCCACAGTCACAGCACGGTGACCAGTTGCCCCTCGCCAGGCGAGCGCAGCACATCATCGCCAGAGCGTCGGCATCTTCAACTGCAACGGGGCTCGCCTAGCGCTGCTGCAGCTGCCGTGGCAGCTGCTGGTTCCCCTCTGCACTATTATATGTATCCGCCGGCGCAGCTCAATGGCAGCGGTTCAGCAAGTCCCCATGGAACAGCACCAAACGCTGCCGCTGCTGCGGCGGCGGCGGCAGCTGCTGCAGCTGCAGCCGCATACATTCCATCGGTAGTGTCGCCATCGCTTTTCCATCCGTATATGCAAACGCTGGCTGCAATGCGGCACAATCCGTTGTGGGTGCATCATTATCAGGCGGGTGCAGCACCATTGTTGCCACCGCCACCACCACCACATCAACATCCACATTCACAGTCGAGCAGCGCGGCTGGAGCACGTCTATCGCCGCAATCGCCGTATCATCCTTTTGGCTACAACGGCGTAAGTCCAGCCGCTGTGGCAGCTGCAGCGGCTGCTTCTGCCTATGGCCAAGCGTCCTCGTCGAATCCACATTTGGGACATGCGCATCCAACGGCGCTGACACATCCTACGCCTACACACTTGGCCGAGCACAGAACGCACACGCCAAAACTGACTGATACTTGTACTGACCAAATGTCTGCAGCGTCCAGTCATCGCACCACCGTCTCCAGTTCGCCGGCCAGCTCCAGTGCGTCCTTAACGTCTGCAGGTGCAGCGCTCGGTGGCGGTGGCGTTGGTGGTGTTGGTGGTGCCAGCGGCAGCTCCTCAGTACAATCCGCAATGTTTCAAAATAGTAGTCTAAGGAATGAACTAAGTTCAGGTATGCAAATTGATTATTTTGCGACAATTTTTAAATATCTCATCTAATTGTTAATCTTGATTTATTTTGCAGACTTACCACTGAATCTGTCTAAACACTGAGACACACGCAGCATCCCAGCCCCTCACTATTCTCCCCTCCCCCCCCCCAGTTGCTTCAGTGTTTGGGCATCGCTCGAGTTAAGTACATTATTGCACTAGTAGCGCTTAAGACGACATTCAAAATCCACACTAAACACATAATTAATCGTTAAGTTAGTTGCTATTTTAGTTGTAACTCAATTGTTTTGCATTAAGCTAACTAGGGTTTGTTTTAAGGCCGACAATTCAAGATGTCAACTACGACTTTATACAATACAAACTTCAAAATGTTTTTAAAACCCGTTCCAAAATTATTTATGCAATCAGCTAAGTGTATACACAAAATGAAAACCAACAATATTTTTTGGCTTACATATTTAACAACCAAACTTAAGAGTAAACAAATTATATATATACATATTTTTTTAATTTCCACAAGATGCACGTCTTAAAGAATCTCAAAAATTATTAATTGACGGGTTTTCAATGTTCGGCTAAGATAATAAATAGATTTCAACCATTCATTGAAAAGTCGTTACTAAGATTTTTTATCAAAACATTTCCTTGAAACAGACTGAACTTAAAATTTTTAGAAAAAACAAAAAAAAAATCATAGACCACTGCATCTAACTTTTTATATGTACGTGTGTGTATGTAACGAAACATTTTGAAACAAAAAAAACAAAAAATACAAATCAGATTTTTATAAAATGCGTGTGCCTTTGAACATGAAAATAAAACTAGGGATTTAAATAAAAAAAAGGAGAGAAATGTACTACGAAACTTGAACTACTTACAAATTCAGAAAATAACTATATGAAAACTGTTGTTCTAAAATGCATACTAAAAGATATACTATTGAAAAAAGAGGTCCAAAAATACAGATGGCAAATTGCAAAACGATTTGTATTAAGTCACAGTCATACGTTAATAACTTTTAACCGCCTTGCAATTTTAAATGACAACTTGGCAAAATGTTTTATATAATATTTTGCACTGTTTTCATTTGATTACTTGAAATTACCCAAATTTAAAAAACATTTAGTTGCCGAAATTGTAAAATGAAAATGTGGCAAAATATAAGTTATAGTATTTTGCAATATTTTCACTTTTAAATTAACATTGAAAACAGATTTAATTAATGCTTTTAAGCTTAACTAGGGATATAAAATGTACCTAAGAGTTAACCTTAAAAATGTTAATTGAAAATTAATGTAGAAACTCTTCGTATGACTTACTTAATAGGGTATCGTTAATTTAGCCAACATTAAAGTAAAATTGCGAAAATGTACAAAAAATGCTACGTCTACATATACTACACATAGAAATGAAATATTTACAAGAAACACAGACCTAAATTTCGTACAACTGAAACTAAGTAATACAAATAAAGAAAACAAAAATATATATTCCTAAAAAGTAAAAAAAGACAAAATATTTCTCATATTTTCTAAATTATTTATATGATAAAAATGACTATTTATATGTTATGCTATAAGTAAAAATAGTTGTAATTTTTGTAAATACAGTGTTTTTACACCGACAACAATGTAACAACAACAGCAACAAATGATTAAAATGAGAAAAATAACCCATATAATATATTAAATGTAAACTATTTTTTTAAAAGATATAAACTTGATATACAGAAGTATACACAATAATAAAATCTAATCGATTCCATAACCGAAATATTTCTTAATTTTACAAAATGTAAAAAATGAAAAGGGAGCAGCAAAACAATATCAAATATTTTTCATTACTTTTATACAATTAGGTACTGTGTACAACATTTTTACTTTACTTTCTTAAATTCACCATCCAATTGTTTTTAAAATGTACAACGCTGAAAACGTTTTTTTTTTTACAAGTGTACTGTGTGTATTTATGATGCTGTTTTGCTGAAAGGTTTCAAGCACTAGAACCGCGAACCTAACTGAAAAGCGCGCGATAGGGTTATATAGTATTTATATATATTCATACATACTATATGTATTTATACATACATATTAAATACTGCGTCGTCTATGAACCATAGATGGGATGAGTGTAAAGTAAACCGGAAACAAAACTAGTTTTAAAAAAATAATATATTTTATATACATACATAAAATCGAAACTGAATTATTGATGTCAAATAAAAATTTATACTAAATGAATTACCCTTAGTTTTGATATGATATTCCTTTTGTTCATTTGGTAAGTATATAAAGATTTCTTAATCATCAGCCCATTCCACAAAACAAAAACGACACAAGTTTATCATAGAAGCACATTTTGTTTATTTATTGTTTATTTCTTGTTGTTTGTTTCGATTACAGTACACTTCAGTCATGACGTATATAGTTTCTTTTATTGTATCATCTTGAGATACACTTATTAACATAATATTACAAAAACCATTTAACACAAAAGATGTATGATCCAATTACAGCATACATCAGTCATATATGTCGAAGGTATGCATACATATGTTTATATTTCATAAATTACCCGGCATATTTACTTTTTGCTCGTTTTAAATGTTTATAGCAAATATACATATACTTTTCTATGTATGTTTTATATACATATACTTTTATATGTATGTTTTAATGTAGTTTCTTTGAATTGCTTATGAATCCAGTCATATATTTGATACATCTTATATTAACATAATATTACAAAAACCATAAAACACAAAAGATGCTTTTTAACGTTGCCTGATATTTGCAAGAAATTATATAATGGGAGTACGGGAGTACCTTATAAATAACACTATGCCCCACGTTAAGTGGCCTCAATCAGTTGACAATTGTTCCTTACATTTAACCAGCTGAATTGGATATTGAAATCAACAATTATTTAAATTCAATTCGGCAAACTCGCAACATAATTATTGCAAATAATCTGTAGACTAATTATTAAGAGAACTAAATAAGGAAAACTATTCACAATTTAAAAAATGCAAGCCTTTTTTATTTTAAATGCTTATAAACTCTTGATAATTATTAAAACTATTTAAATAATTACAAAGTGCGATTAACCATGAAAATCTACTCTATATCGAGTTGCCTTTTATATGTTCTACAGGGAAATGTTACATATGAAACATTAATCAACTGAGCAAGAGGATGAACATTTTTTTTTTCTTGTAACATAGTGTAATAGGCATTTACTTATAATATATTACCAAAAGGTCACAAACTTAAATTAAATATTTATAATAATAGGATACATTCATTACAATTTGTATAGGTGAGCTTGTGCAATTGGGTGTTTGTTAGAGCTTTGAATATGTAAGCAACAAAAAAACAAAAAAGAAATTAGAAAACAAAAAAATTTTTGAACAAGTTGTCTATGAAATGAACATTACAAAAAGTCAATGTACAAGGACAACAGGAAAATAATATTGGAGCACTTGTTGGGGGGACAGTGACGTTTGGCTGGTTTATATTTAAATGTATGTAAATATGTACTATATGTAGCATAAGTGTGTGTATAAGTGCTTGTATGTTTGTGTGTAGGTGTGTGTATAACTTGACCTAAAATAGTGAACACATAGTTTTGAACTTGGTTGTATGTATTATATAAAAAAAATTGTACTACGCTTCGTCCGGAAACGGAAACACAGAAATGTAGACAGAAAGGTAACAGGATCTGCGGATTGTGTGGAAGTGTGTCTGTGTGTTGTATGTGTGTGTGAATTTATCTCGCATTTAATGATTATTGTTGCTGCTGTTGTTGTTATTTTTGCTTAGTTCACTGTTTGTTGTTCTTAGAGAAATTGTGCGAGGCCCAATTGAGTGAGGTTTTCCAGGAGTTGGCCAACGCTTCGCTGAATTTCGCCTGGAAATGTTTGCGCGCATTTTCCTCCGTATAATCCAGCACCTTAACAATTAAAATACATTTATATTAAAAAACCGTATATACTAAATATGTAGCTTTGTTCAGGACTTACCAAAGTCTCACGTAAATAGTTTAAATCCTTTTCAGAGGACAATTCCGGCAGTCCCGTTGAAATCATCATTGAGAACAACGATAAAATAAGGCAACCGTGTTTGCGTAAAATCAAAAATGCCTGTAAAATAAAGTATAGCATTTTTTAAAATTTTCTCTCGGCCTTAGCATTAAAAGATCTTTGAACTTACGCGCTCGCACAATTCCTGAAAGTAACAGAATTCCTTTGCTTCGCGATCTATGCAGCCCTTGTTAATGACATAGACAAAGTCGTGGGTTAGCACGAACGGAACGCGCTCTCGGCGCACACCGAACTTCTCCTTAAAGTGTCCAAGAATATGGCCAAAATCGATGTGGAAAAGCTGTCAGAAGAACAATAAAGTTTGGAAACAAGCATGGTTAGAATGTTTTTAATTCTTACACAATTATTAAGAATATCAAATAGTAAATATTATATATAAAAATATGATAAGCTCACCTGTCCATTGCGTTTAACCATAATATTGTCTGAATGACGATCGGCCACGCCCAGCACGTAGGTGGCAACACAGTAGCCAGCACAGCTGAGCGTAAACTCCTTAATGGCCTTGTTAAGTGTTCCGGGCGCCTTGTTGTGCTCCTTAAGCCAGCTGTAGAGCGAACCCTTCTTAAAGGGCGACGTCGCCGAAAACATTCCCTTCTCC
The DNA here is from genome assembly GCA_037043405.1 of Drosophila subquinaria. Taxonomy (NCBI): domain Eukaryota; kingdom Metazoa; phylum Arthropoda; class Insecta; order Diptera; family Drosophilidae; genus Drosophila; species Drosophila subquinaria. The sequence goes on along the minus strand of JBAMBL010000166.1, from coordinate 863,597 downwards.
TTTTGTATATTGGCAATTGTCTCTGCATGCCGAACTACCTCAATCATGCCCAATCTCTGCTCCATGCTTATGCAATTGTAGATGTTCATGCGCAAGTCCATGCTGTTTAAAAAAAATTTAAAATACGTTAACACTAATCGGAGATTCAAAACTTAAATTGAATTGTACCCTTCGCGTTTCCACAATTGATCCATTACGCGCAGCATTTGTAGCGTTAACATATCCTGACGCAGATCATCACCATTTTTGAATATGACGTAGATATCGCTGGCGGTTTGATCCACGTTCTCAAAAACAACCCAAAGCGGCCGCATTTTGCTGTCCATCACCTTGCAATTTTCTGGCGTGACACGGCTGCATCTGAAGCTCGGATTCAATGGGTTCTTAATATTCTGGAAGACGCCGTTATTGTGCTCGTTCTGCAAGAACTTTTGCAGCTGCGTTCGCACTTTCTCCTTACTGCCCTTTTTGGCTATCACGGATCCTTGCTTGAGCTTCTCCAACACTTCGAGCTGCTTGCGCAGCGGCTTCACATGCTGCTTGCAACCCTTGAGATATGCTTCCAGCAGCAGTCCGAAGCGTGTCTGCATGCAGGGAGTTTGCATTTCGGATCGCAGATGCCAGAAGAAGTAATGTCCAATCCTTTGATTGCGTAGCGCACGTTCCAGTAGGAATATAACTAGATCATTCTCCAAATACGATTCGTGCTTGATGGCCTGCACCAGCTGCAGCAGATAAAGCAGCAGCTCCTCGTCCCTATGTAGAGATATACATATATTAGAATGGACACTGTAACAACATAAATATGCGGCTTACTTGAGATAATGCAGACACTTGATGGCAAATCGACGCACAGCTGGATCGGGATAGGCATAGTCAAGCAGCTCGAGGGATCTCTCGATGGAAATGAGTGGCCACTGATTCAGCAGATACCAGATATCAGCCACATCATCCCGCTCCTTCCAGTAGACGCAGTGCAGCAGCACGGATAGCTCCTCTGGGAACTCGCGCAGGATATCATTCCTGTAAAGCAATCATAATTATCGTTTTTAAATATAGAAAAATTAAAATCTTTAATATAAAACCTACCTGCGCTCCCACATGGCATTGCGATCCTGATCGACCATCTCGTAAATTTTGTCCCTGCCTGTATAGTTGGCAAGTATGTCGCCGAGATCCCGAATTGGCTTCTCTGGCTCCTTCAGCTGCAGTTGCTTCTCGCGATGAGCGCGAGCACGATCCTTGGCAAATTGCAGCACCTGTTCCTCACTGGGATAGCAGACATGCTCGACGTTGCTGCTATTTTCGCCGGCATGGAATGTCAGATGGACGACGGCGCATCCGTCCTTGCGGGGATTTGATTCGACGGTGCCCAGCGGATGAAGTACGTCATCGGACTGTATATCATCCGCATAGGTCCATGTGTAAAGTGTGTGTCGTCCATGGTGCAATTGATGTTTGTAATCAAAGAGCGTTGTGTTGACCCAGGCCAAGGGATTATTGTTGTAGGATATATCCTTGAGTGTGCTGCTATTGTTGGATGACTTCTTCGAGCGCGACATCTTGGTCACCTCAAAGACAACAATGCAGAGGCGCGTCATGCGTGGAAGCATGCGCATTTGCATATCAAATTCGAGGACATGCTCGAAGACAAAGTCCGGGGAATTGCCGGAGCTAGAGGCGTCGACGCTGCGATGGGCACACAATTTATGCTCGCCATGATAGAGTCCCACATGGACGCCCACTTTGAAGGCGCGTGCCCGATCAAAGTTGACATTGGTGATGCCGTGCAGAGTTAATGAAAAATTCTGCACCTTCAGATCCCAAAGGATCGTAGTGGGAGTCTTCGGCAGGGCCACCGTCGAGGGCCGCTCTGGTTTTGGTGGCCGCTTCAGGCCCAGACTTTGCTCGTTGTAATGATTGATGTAGGATTCAAGACGCATCACCGACTGGAGCACCACATTGGGCACGGCGGCATCAGAGAGTGTCTCTTGGATGTACAGGAACTGTATCAGCGGATGATCGCCAAATAGATACTCATCACGACCGCTCACCTAAAAGAAACAAATACATGTTAGTTTTTGAGCTTGTTGGTGCAAATCAGGAACTCACCTTGAGTATGTAATCAGTGGCGCGATCGTTCATCTTCATCTGTGAGCGATTCATCTTTTGCAGGGTATTCTCGATCAACATTAAAGGCGTATCATTCTCCAGCACGGACAGCGTAAACGTGCTCTGATCATTCTCATTCTTGACAACGATCAGAAATGCCGACGTTGGATGTCGTTGTCGGATCAGCTCCGGCATTGATGTGGAGTTGGCCAATCGCAGGGGATGTTCGTAGAGTAGACGCTGTTGCCACGTATAATTTGAACGCTCCAGCTTAATGTTATCGCAGATTACTGTCACCTTGCGCCGAAAGTGATCCACTTCCGGTGTGCCCTGTGTGCTTTGATGATCAAACGATTTGCCAATAATATCGCTGACCATTTTGGTCAACTCGTAATCGCTGGAAAAGCTGCTCGTGTCCGTACGCTCGCCAAGACTTAGTAAACCAAAATATGGCTGTACATCGATCAGACGCTTCGTCTCGTCCAGGTATGGCTCGATGTTATAGTGCGAGATGCCATAAACTTGATAATCACATGGATCCTTGATCAAATAGCCCAAAATCTGATTCTTTGCCTGTTTAACCATCTCGGCCTTCACTTCCCGGATTGTGCCCGTCGAATTGTACGACATTTGCAGCATCAGTCCGTTGGGCATTAGACATGTTAGTGCCACGACAACCGGAGGATCGTTCTTCCACAGATATATCGAAAGCATTGTGTGGCCATAAGCATTCGGCTTTAACGGCTGCGCGTATTGTAAGTCAGCCATGATTTTAATTTTTAATAACTAAATTAATTTTTACTATATTTTAAATGTATCTGTATGTGTATTTGATTCAAGAAGAGTCTCTTCCTTGTCTCCCTTTCCCTATCTATCTGTTTTTGTGTCTCTTTTTCTTGATCTTCCGCTTGTCTTTTAATCGTTGCATGTAGTTTCGGTTTTGCTTTTCGTCGTTATCAGCAGACTTTCTTTTAGTTGTTGTTGTTGTTGACGTTGATTTTGTTGTTGCATTTTGTTGTTGACTTGCAGTTTTCCATTTAAATCAGCGACGCAATGTTAGTCATGGTGATCATCTCTGTGCATAAAATAAATCAAAAGGTGGCGCTGGGTTAGTTTCAAAAGCAAACAAATGACGTTCGGATGGAAATTAACCGCCCACTTTCATAAGATGGCGACGTTTCAGAACTTAAACAGTTGGTCAATAAATTGTTTTCACTATATTACACATTTCATTATTCAAATTACTCTTGTTCTTTGAAAAAATCAAAAAATGTATTAATTTGTCAAGAAAATTACTTGAATAACTGTATACATATGTATGTATGCAAAAGTTAACATTGCATTTTAAACGTTCCCATACATTTTAAAAACAATTTAAGCATTTAGATATAAAAACCCATTTGTTCATAAGAAAATAAAGAAAAGGTTAAGATTAATAAATTGATATAATCATTTACAGTTAATCGCTGAAACATGAAAAGAATTTCATTGACAAAACTCGTAAATTTTGAAATTATAGCTCTCCGTATGGATTAAACCTCCAAAATAAGAAACATTGACTTTATATTTAGTATGAATCACACATTATGGCTGCTAACATATAGACTGGCGCGGGGTGTGTATCAGCAGGGGAATAGAAGAAGTCAAAAAAATAAAAACAAGAATGAGAAATAATGACAACTACATGGCGAAGTTGGCATACTCTATACTGTGGCGTCACCCTTTCACATTAAATACATTAGCTTGGCATTTTGCTATAATAAACATTTGGGAAATGAACATTAACATAAAACGTTCAAACACAATTAATGCGATGGGTGCGTGCAAAACATTTGCGCACTTTGTGGGAGCGACGCACACAATGTCAACACAAAACAGAAAACGGTTGGACTGCACCACGGAGAGGGTAAGTAGACATTAAGTTACGCGGCACGGCCTTTGCCACTGATGTCTCATCTCTGAGTCGCAATGCATTGATTATTGCACTGGGGGAAAAAACAAAAGTGTTTTGATGATTACAACTGATTCAACAATCTCTTATTGTTAAACGCCATTGCTAATGTAACTTTTGCATTTGTTATTATTGTTGTTTTTATTACCGAGTTTGTCTTAGTACATATACATATATATATTTTTTTTATTTGGGTGTGAGCAGCGCTGGCTTGATTTCAGTGACCCCTTCACCACTTGCCACGCTTGGGCAACACTTTATTTGTCACTTTTGCACATACAACACAATTAGAATGCCTAATAATTTTTAACTGTTAATAAAAAATAAATATTTTTTTCTTTCGGCATCTCCGCAACTAGAGGTGGAGAAACTTCGAGTGAAACATCGATGTCATCGATACTTGCAAAACCATCGGAACCATCGGTGTTTGGTGAAAACTATCGAATATTTTTAAAAAAATTAAAATTAAAATAAAAAATTGTCTTTTATATAATAATTATTAAATTTTTTTTAAATAATTACAATAAAACCACACAGAAAGTAGCAAGTGTGTGGCACCTATTGGCTCTATTAACACATGCAGCGACTGTTTTAAAACGTGTGGCAGCCTTGGTTCCCAAACCAAGGCGGCAGCCAGCGATGTGGTAGATACCAAAGAAAAGGGAGAAGCATATCGATATAATGTTATGAAATCGACAGCCCTGGTGCAAAGGTAAACAAACAAAGTGAAAATTTCGCAAATAAAACAGCAAAATATTTCAAATTAACGGCGATAAAAATGTGAAAACATGTCCAAATTTTTATTTAAGAAACTGGTAAGGTGCGGAGCAAAGAAATTGTGTTGAATGCAAAGTCAAAAGCGCATTACAGGACAAACAAATGAATATGAACGACGACTCGGATGAGGGTATGTAAAAGTCAATAACTAGTGTATACACAGGGTGACTATACCGAAATATGTAAGAAATGTGCGCGCAAAATGATTTTTTAAATGTACAATTATGGAATGCTGTTTATCAGCTAATCTAATGAATTGCAATTGATAAGCTTCTGCTAAACATAAGAAACAATGTTGTGGAGTGTGAACGACTTCTAAATTCCCTGCTCTAGTAAGTGTATAATCCATTCAGCGAATATTTGCAGTGTTGAGCTCTTTACATCAAGACTAGAATGTATTTTTATAATTATAATACCTTTGTAATAGATGTAGATCATATATGTACTTTATAGAATCAGAAATGCCTCAGTTTGTCTCTTACCTAAACTTGCACAAAACTATAGTACACTATTTTTGAAAACTATTTTTAAAAATAGTCTCACCTGTCCCTGACCCATATCAACCGTGCAACAGTTGTTTTGATTATTTTTGTCTTGGTTTGTGTGTCTTGCGCAGTGCGTGCAACGTTCAACGTGCTTCAATGAATGAATGAATGGATTGTTAGCCGTTGGTTGAACCGGATCCCAGAATCGATTTTCCAAGGCAACATCAAAAGTGTTGAACATCAGTTGGGCTCAGTTACATTTCAAGCATCGAATTGAGCGGTTGAATAACTACGACAGCCTTTTGTATTGATGGCATAAATTTACATCGAATTGGAATTTGTGGCTTGACTTGGAAGGGACTTGGAAGGAAGGCGTTTCTTACATAAGAATGTCTTGGAAGTTTGTGGGGCAACCAAAGTCTGGCACTGAGACAGCCTTGGATGCCTGCGACTATTTCGTCGATGAGGTCATTGAAGCCTCACGTGGTCTGGGTGCGATTCGAGTTACCACACAGTTAACCATATGTGATGATTAACCTTTGCTTCTTCATCGTTCCACAGATGCTCGCGAGGAGGTGCGTCAGATAAAGCACGGCGAGCTGCGGGCGGCGGTCAACGCTGGAGATGAGCGCACTGTGCGCGTGCTGCTGGAGGCGTTGGGCAGGGAGCGACAGATCATTGTCAATATGGCACCATCCGGCGCCAATACGCTGCTCTTTCTGTAAGTTTTAAAAATAAAAGAAAACCGGTTAATTGGTTACATAAAAATATAAATTTTATTATATCATGATTTTTTTTTTTTTAAATAAGAGCTAAAATTTAATTTTTTCATAGAATTGAAATATAAAATTCCGGAGATGCCTTATTTTAAAATTGTATAGCTTAGATATTCCATTTCTTCTATACTTCTTTCAGTTTTTTCAGATTTATAATTCTTATTTGCGATCCCTCATAAAATGAGTTGTATATTTCTTTTTTTAAAATAATAAAGTAAAAGCCGCAATTAGTTAATAAAACGATGATAAAACCTTAACAATATAATTGAATTAAATGTTTGTTTGCTCAACTTCTCATTATATATAATCATTATATTGCTTATTACCACAGAATGAGAATTTCTTGTTTAAGAAACCACTTTAATAAGTTCAACGTAACGAATATAATCCTTTATTAATTTTTAATTTTAACTTTTTATCAAAAATTGATGATATTTCACTTATTTTTGATCGAGTCAAAAAATTGTTAAATTTAAAATTTCATTCCGAAATTATATTATAACTTTTATGTTAAAATTAAATATAAGAAGTGATAGACTTGGTTTTATGAAAAATAATTAATCTGGCAATGTAACAGTTACCAACTCCGATTTTCTATATAAATACTTATCTAATCAAACATTTTTGCTCCTCAGTGCCAGTCAATCGGGTTTTGAGAGCATCACACAGCGTTTGCTCGATGCTGGCGCAGATGGACGCTCCCATGCGGTGACAAAGTACTCGCCACTCTACGCAGCCGTGCACAATGGACACTATGGGATTGCCAAGCTGATGCTGGAGCGCTTTCCGGAACTGATACAACAGGCGACAGTGGAGCGCTGGTTGCCGTTGCACGCGGCCTGCATAAATGGTCATATCAAGCTATTGGAACTGATAATCGGCTATCCGTATCCCGACTACCTCTACCAGACATATCGTGACGAGGAGGGCCAGTGGGAGTGGCGACTGCCCTTCGATGCGAATGCCCAGGATGTGACGGGTCAGACGAGTCTGTACATTGCCAGTTTGCTGGGCAACAAACAGTTGCTTGGCGTGCTTCTCAAGTGGCAGCTGCGTTGTCGTCGCACGTTGGGCGAGGATGCGGGCAGCTCCACGGCGGGACAGTCTACGCCGATTACGCCAACGCGAAAGCGCATTTCCTTCGGCATACAAGCGATTATGTCCAAGCTGCACATATCCGGCGAAGGGGAGACATTGGAAGCACAGTCTGTGCCGGAGCAAGAGTCACAACGTTGTCCCATCCATATCAATTTGTTGTGCGGTGCAGCTCGAGAGACGGCGCTGCTGGCGGCGGTGCGTGGTGGACACCTGGATGTGGCGCAGGCGTTGCTGCAACACGGTGCCAATCCCAATATTGTGGCCAAACCTGTGGAGGATCACAACGATCCCAAGTGCAGCGAGGAAATCTATGGATTGAGCAATCAGCCCATTGCCGAGGCCTGCAAACAACGTTCCCTGCCCATGCTGGATCTGCTGCTCAAGTTTGGAGCAAGGGACGATAATGGCACGGCCATCTGTGTGGCCATTGCCAGCGAGGATGAGGCCTTACTCAGTCGCCTGCTGGCAAGGCGCGTGCATCCCGACTCGGATTACAAGATCAACAAGAAGGGTCTGCCCACGCCGCTGGAGGTGAACGTATTCCTGCCCTCTGCCAGCAATATATCCTACAGCGCCATGTTTCCCAATGTGCCCACTATTATTGACTGGCACAGTCTCAGCATGAATATCCAGCTGCCCTTTGTGCGCTGCTCCTGGCTGGTGAGCGGTGTGCTCCAGCTGAATCCCAAGCTGACGTCGCATCCACGGCTCAGCGAGGTGGCACTGACGGCGATAACACGCATCGATTTCTCTCACAATGTGCTCAGCAATATTCCGCCGGAACTCTTTAATCTCGTTAGCCTCAAGTGAGTATCTCAACAATTTTCGATTATGTAAATATCTTTAGTCAGGTATTAAATCCGAAGCGAATATCGGTTTCAGTTACGGTTTCGGCTATGTTCGCATTTAGGTTTTCGGTTATCGGTTACGCAAAATCTTTGAATAAAGGTTTCATAACGCTGAACCGGTTTTTGTATGTTTCAGTTTATTAAAATCAAAATTAAAATCAAAAGTCAAAATTAAAAGTAAAAAATTAAAAAGAAAATCAAACCTAGTAACAAAATATCAGAGATCGCAAACAAGACTTATGAGTCGAAAAAAACGAAACAGTTAAAAATTTTTCGTTATAAATTATTTTTAACTTGTTTTTTCAATTTTTTATAATACAAATTAAAATAAAACAGGCTTTTAAAATTGTATTTAAAACACCATAGCTCTTATTTATATTTAAAAATAAAACTTTTTTCTTTTATTTGTTATACAAATTGGACATTAAAAATAAAATGTAGATTATCTTTGCACCTTGCTTTTATCTGTTTTTATTTTTTTTATGAATGAAAACCGAAATTATCCCTTATAAATGAAACGGTTACTAAATATTTCGGCTTACAGAGTTTCGGTTTTAAGGTTTCCGTCAAAGGAAAATTTTTTTTTTCGGTTACGGTTTTGAATTTCAATCGGTTTTTACCGGTTAAAGGTTACGGTTTCGGTTAGGGTTTTAATTCCTGTCTTTAATTTAATTGAATCTCTTCCGCAGATATCTCAACATTGCGCAGAACAAGATCACAGAGCTGCCTGCGCCACTGGGCAAGAGCTATAGCTGTCCAGTTCTGGACGAGCTCTTTTTGCAGGACAATCAGTTGACTTCGCTGCCGGCGGCAATCTTCCAGTTGCCCGCCCTGACCATCCTGGACATCTCGAACAACAAGCTGCAGAAGCTGCCATTCGATATGTGGCGATCGCCCAAGTTGCGGGAACTGAACGTGGCCTTCAATCTGCTGCGTGAGCTGCCCGTGCCGCCCATGCAAACCAGTGGATCCCTGCTGAGTCTGGACAAGCTGCAGTTGCTGCAGTCCTGCGATGAACCAGCCTCGAATAAACCGCATACACTCTGTCAGCAGAACTTAACGCATCGCAATCTTTGGTCAACGGCACTGGACATTACGGACAATGACTTGAAGTGGCAGCAGGATCAGGAGCAGGATCAGGAGCAAGCTGTGGCCGAGGGCAAGGCGCCACATGGTGCCTCACAGCTGAGCAGTCTGAACATAGCCAACAATCTGTTCACGAGCATTCCAGCTGCTTTGCCCTGTCTAGCGGTCAATTTGACCCGCCTCAACATGTCCTACAACAGCCTGAGATCCATGGGCCACGTGACCAGTTATCCGGCCACATTGAAGCAACTGGATTTGAGCCACAATGAGATCTCTTGTTGGCCCAGTTTGCCGCGGATTACGGACTCCGATCCGAATCTATTGTGCTACAGTTATGTGCAGTTGCCGGAGGGCGTTGATGAGCCCATTTATAAGACATCCAAGGGCAGCAGCTGCTCCTTCCGTGCCTCCGTGCTGAAGAGCGTCTGCCGGCACAGGCGTCACCTGCGTCTGGAGGCGCTGCGCACGCTCATCCTGGCCGACAATCTGTTGACACGCATCCAGCTGTCCACGGACGATGCGACGACGCTGTTCAATGAGAGCGAGGATGCGGACTGGAGCGTTGTGGGCGTCAACAAATCCAAAGTCATATTCCCCAATCTCTCCATGCTGGACATGACCAACAACTGCCTGAAGGAGATCCCTGCATCTCTGCACGAGCTGAGCAGCTTGTCCGTTTTGAATATCAGTGGAAATGTGCAGATTACGGACTTGCCACCACATCTGGGATTGCTCTCGAGACTGTGGAATCTGAACACACGCGGATGTCTGCTGCAGGAGCCACTGCGTTCCATGATCGAGAGCAAAAAGCACAAGACAATGGACATCGTGGGCTACCTCAAGTCCATCTACGAGGACGCCCAGCCCTATGCGAGAATGAAACTGATGGTGGTCGGATCTTGTGGCATTGGGAAAACCACACTCTTGGATCTGCTGCGACAGGGAGTGGGCAGCGGATCGAGTGGCTCCAGCTCGCATCGTTCGCGAGCCAATGAGAACCATTGGGCCAAGCGCATGGGCCACTCGAGAAGCACGTCCCGATCCCAGCGCCAGGCGAACATCTCGACCGTTGGCGTCGACATCGGCACCTGGATCTGTGAGAAGCGCAAACGGGCCACCGGCTGCCAGGCGATTGTCTTTCGCACTTGGGATTTCGGTGGCCAGAAGGAGTACTATGCCACGCATCAATACTTTCTGTCCAAGCGCAGTCTGTATCTCGTGCTGTGGCGCATCAGCGATGGTCACCGCGGGTTGGCCGAGCTGCTGCAGTGGCTGGGCAACATTCAGGCACGTGCTCCCAATTCTCCGGTCCTGATTGTGGGCACACACTTTGACACCGTTGGCGAGTCCATCTCAGCACAGCAGGCGGAGCAGCTGCAGCAACTTATAAGGGAGAAGTTCATTGCGATTCCCGATGCTGAGAAGATTGGGCTGCCGCGCGTTATTGACTCCATTGAGATCAGCTGCCGGTGAGGGCTTTATTTCTGTATATTTTGTAGTTATTTTTTTTTATTATTATTTTTATACTATTTAAATCAGCGGTGGGCACGCAGTGGCTCCGGGAGCAGCGAGTGCTCCCAAATTAGGTATTACTCCAATAGGGTTGTTGTTGTTGATGTTATTGTAGTGCCCACCGCTGATTTAAATAGATCCCGAAATATTTTTAATATTATTTAAATATTATTTTGGTCTATATTAAAAATTTGATTTCATTTATAGAACTCTGCACAACATCCATTTGCTGGCCAACATCATCTATGACACGGCCATGCAGCTGCGCTCGCCGGGATCCAAGGAGCCTCTGTTGCTGCAAAAGATTCCCGCCAGTTACATTGCCCTCGAGGATATTGTGAATGTGATTGCTTGTAATTTACGCGCAGCTGGTCGTGATCCCGTGCTGGATACGGAGCAGTATCGCTGTCTGGTCACGGAACAGATGCGTCTGCACAACTACAAGAGTTTCCGCGATGCAGCCGAGCTGCAACAGGCGACGACGTGGTGTCACGACAACGGAATTCTGTTGCACTATGACGATGCCACACTGAGAGATTACTATTTCCTCGATCCGCAATGGCTGTGCGATATGCTGGCGCATGTAGTGACCGTTCGGGAGATAAATCCCTTTGCGCCCACCGGCGTCATGAAGCTGGACGATCTGCAGCTGCTCTTTCGCAGTGTGCACGCCCAGGGCAACGGAAATCGCAGGTAAGAAGGTCAAAGTAAAAACTATGTCTGCCTTAAAAACGTTCTTTACATTACATATTGATTTCTCCCCCAGCTACATTGTCAGCTTGTTGAACAAGTTCGAGGTGGCCTTGACTTGGGATTCCCGCACCCTTTTGATACCATCATTATTACCATTGCAAGAGGCAGCTTCGTATAATGAAGGCACCACGGTTAAGTTGCTGCAACGCGTCCGCGGCCGTAATCACAATTTGGGTTGCTCTGTTTCGCAGGACTTGAATCTGAACAAACTGATATATGAGCAACATTTGCCACGTACGCCAACATCAACTGCAACAGCTGCCAGTCAGGGATTGCGTCGCATGTTGTTGATGACATACTTTCCCTCTGGCTTCTGGTCGCGACTCATCACTCGCGTCTTGGCCGACGAGCAAATCATTGAGGCCATTCGAGGTGTCTACGTAGCCGCACAAGATGTGAGTAAAGGAACACTTAATACCAGGGACCTTTATAGGTTTTAAAATAAAAATTGCCAAATTAACAATTATTTTCAAATTTTTATTTTAAAGTTACAAAATAACAAATATTCTTAATTTTTATTTAAGTAAAAAATAATCGTTAAAATTCATTTTTTTAATAAAAGTTGAAAAATAACAACTATATCAGATTTTTTCATAAAAAATAAAAAATAAGAGTAATATTTTATTTTTATTTTAAATTTTAGAAATAACAGTTATTCTGTAATTTTTATTTTAAAACTTAAAAAAATAAAATTTAAGTTAAATACCTTTTGAACCAAGTGGTGTATTACCAAAATTTAAAATTATTTTTTATCTAAGACTCGAAACCTATCATATGATACATCACATGTCCTTTAAGGACGAAATTAAGGATCTGACTTTTTCTATAACATTTCAAATTTTATTCTTTATTCTGTTGCAGTAATATTTGTATGTAGTAATTACTGGCAAACAAAAAAAATATACCAAAAATATACTTAAAATCATAAAAATACAAAAATATAGTATTCATAACTTTGACTTTTTTTTTTATTTTTAAAATAAAAGTTACGGAATACCCCTTTTTTGTAACTTTTAAAATAAAGCTAAAAAAAAACTCTTATTTTTTATTTATATTGAAAATATCAAAAATAAGTGTTATTTCTCAACTTTTATTAAAACAATGAATTTTAATGATTGATGATGAATTTGATTTATATCTTATAAATTGAAAATATAAGTTTATAGCTGATATCAATACTAGTTCCGTCTGAAATAGGAATTTTGGTGTATACCATTTTACTATAGCATATTTCCTTCACATTGATTTTTTTTAGTTGAAATTAGTATTTATAACTCTTATTTGCAGTCCCTGCTTTAAACAATTTTGACCAATGCTAATTTTTTGACATTTTTCAGAAATATCTGGACTTTGATTTACGCAGTTCGTTGGAGCAGGATACACAGTGGAATCTCTGGCAAACGGGCGTGGCGCTTTATTATGGCCCCGTGCTAATCTTTCGCATTTGGGAGGTGCCCTTCCAAAGCACCGAACGCACACAGCCTTTTCGCACAGCTAGCAATCGTTTTAAGCTCAAGTTGGACGGCACTTGGAGTGATGTGAACCTGTGCTCCTCCAGCATTTTGGATGTTTACTTTCCATTGTTTCACGTGAGCATATCCCAAGAGCTAGACGCAGGAGAACGACAGTTGCTGGCCGAGCTGCAGCCGAACATGTCTCAGGTGGCCAAGTTGTTGGCCTTGGTTGTGGATCACATCGATCTGCTGCTGGAGGATTGGTATCCAGCGTTGGGCACACGCTTTGTGCACACATCCGAGGGTCGTTTCTTGATAACCCGCCTGGTGCTCTGTCCGCGCTGTCTGAGGAAGTTGCAGCTACAAATTGGCGCGGATCCCGTCGAGCGGGAGCACAATTTCAATGGGAATCGTCCAAGTCGCAGCAGCAAACGTGGCGCCTTCTTTCTGCACGGAGCCGGTGATCCTGGCGACGATGGTGCCTTGAATGTCTTCTCAGCTTATCTGAATGCAACTGCAAGTCGCGAGAGACGCTCGGCGGACTCGCTTGGAGCTGGCTCCGATGCGGACTCGGGCGTTGGCCCGGACTCGGCGTTCTCTTCGCGCAACACCTCCGTGGACGGACATCCCGCGTATGCGTCCCACCATTTGCCGGACAACTCCAATGTATGCTATGCCTGGATGGTCGAGGAGTGCATTCTATCGGTCTACAATCAAAGCAAGCTCAGCTGTCCCGTGCATCTGGAGCAATCAATGGCCCAGCTGGCACCCGATGTGATCTTTGCAGACATTCCCGACAAGCATACAATTGCCACGGAGTGCATTATAAAGGGTTCCCTGTTGGGCCGTGGTGCCTTTGGCTTTGTCTTCAAGGCCAGCTGCAAGTTGCGCGGCGCTCGAGCTTTTCGCTCGGTGGCCATGAAAATGCTGCAGCCGGTGCCACCAGGCGCACGAGCCAAGGAGGTGAGTTCCACGTAAATCATTGCCTTCAACACATTTTCATTTATTTATTCTTTTCTCTTATTCAGAGCGCCCTGATGGCCTACAAGGTGGCGTTGGGCAAGTGGGATCGCGATCCCCTGCAGCATTCTTGCAAGGCTTATTGTACCGCTAGACAGGAGCTCGCCGTGCTCTTAACTCTCAAGCATCCCAACATTGTGCCCCTGGTGGGCATTTGCATTAAGCCTCTGGCGTTGGTGCTGGAACTGGCGCCACTGGGTGGCCTCGATGCTCTGCTGCGTCAATATAGACGCAGTGGTGCCCACATGGGTCCGCACACATTCCAAATGCTGGTGGTGCAGGCAGCCCGAGCTATAGAGTATCTACATCGTCGCCGCATCATCTACAGAGATTTGAAGTCGGAGAATGTGCTCGTCTGGGAGCTGCCACAGCCGCACAGTGAGGATTCCCCACGGAATCAGGTGCACATTAAAATTGCCGACTATGGCATCAGTCGCCAGACGGCGGCGGGCTTGAGTGCCAAGGGATTTGGTGGCACCGAGGGCTTCATGGCTCCAGAGATTATACGCTTCAATGGCGAGGAGGAGTACACAGAGAAGGTAGTTCAGGAACTGCTCATAAACAGGCTGGTTTATTATCTTATCTTCTTTTTTAGGTGGACTGCTTTTCCTTTGGCATGTTCATCTATGAAAACATTAGTCTGCGTCAGCCCTTTGAGGGCCACGAATCCATCAAGGAGTGCATTCTCGAGGGCAGTCGTCCAGCGTTGACACAACGCGAAACTCAGTTTCCAACCTGTTGCCTGGACCTTATGGTGCTCTGTTGGCACGAACAGCCGCGTCGACGGCCCTCAGCTAGTCAAATAGTGTCTATACTTAGGTAAGAGCTGGATCAAGGCACTCAATTCAATACGCTCCCAAACATTATCTCTATCGGGGGTGCCACAGAAATCGCTTTCGCTTGAATTTCACTTAAACTTCATACAAATTTAAGTGAAATTCAAGCGAAATCGATTTCTGCAGCATCCCAGTATATCTCCATCTCTAGTCTTCATTAAGTTATAATTTCTTAAATTTTGTATTTCTATAAAAAGACTTTAATAATTCAATTCTGTTGTGGCAAAGTACGAACACCTTTTTAATTGTATCATGCAGAAACGTAAAACCAAAACAGAGGCCTTAAAATTTACTATCAAATTTTTGTCCGTCATTTTTAAATTTTAAATATATATTTCCAACCAACAGGTTTTTTAAACAACTACGTTTCGTAGGAAATCTAAGTTTTTTAATTTTTCTTTGTTAAAAGAAAATCCCGCTCTATACTTTCTATCAGGTTTCGCAAATAAGAAACTGTGTAAACTTTTATTTTAAAATTATAGAATTAAAAGTTATTTTCAATTTATATTATAAAAATTAAAAATAATAGTTATTTAATTAAAAATGAAAGTTATTTTAACAATCGCAAATAAAAGTTATTTTTCAATTTTTATTATTCAAATTGAAAATACAAATTATTTTTCCATTTTTATTATAAAAATATAATGACGAAATATAATGATGTATTTCAATGCAGTTTGTTAAATTTAATTACAAATTAACTTTTAACGAAACATAAATAATTATTCCCAATGTTAACATCACATTTTAAATGTAATGCAGTCTAATTTTCAGTTTTAATTTCTGTGCTTGTGTAACTTTGTTAACCTCTACTTAGTAGTAGAGTCTACTATATATTTTATTTAAATTTTTATAACAATTTCTATTTCTATTTTTTTAGTGCCCCAGAGTGTATTCATCTGCTGGACGTGGTGGCCTTGCCGCACAGCGACAAGATTGTGTGTGGCGCCTTTCAGCTGCTGCTGGGCGGCCTGGAGGAAGATCGTTCGGGGCTGGAGTTGTGGTTGCCCGCCTTTGGCTCCCGCATCGATATATTGGACGTTTCGCCAACTGGCAGCTTGTTGCAATGCAGCAGCATCAGCTGTGCCCCACAGCCGCAAATGGCGGCGCCCAAAACGCCAGAAAACACAGCAACGTCACGTGCGCGCTCTGCGCAGCGTATTCCCAAGGTGAACATGCAGTGCTGCTGCCTGGTGGGTGAGGCCATCTGGATGGGCGATGTGTCGGGCAATCTGCATGCCTACAGCACATCGAGCTACGCCCATTTGTTCTCCTACATGCTTGATCCCGCCATCAAGTCGGCTGTGATAAGTCTCGTTTATATGGAGGGAATTGCACGCGTTGCCGTCGGACTGCTCAATGGTCGAGTATTCCTGGTGGACGCCAGTCGAATGCCAAGTAATTGCGCCTTTGCCGAGGGTTCCTTTGTGCTCACCGAGATTTGTTCCGGTTTTGTGTTGCACGCCGCCTGCTCAGTGCTCATTGATGGGTAAGATTAGCAATTCCACTGGCAATTGTCACATATCTAATTAAGATTTCTTTGCTTGCAGCATCTATGAGCTGTGGTGCGGTGAGATTGCTGGTAAAATCAATGTATTCCCGGTGAACGAGTCGGGTGTAAGCGGTCATCAGGCACTTTGTCACAGCGAGGAGCCCAATCTCATTGAGGATGTCAAAGTGTCGCGCTTGTGCAGCAATGATAGCCATGTCTTTAGTTGTCTTTATCCCGGCTGCATGGTCTACCAATGGGGCGCATCCTCCAAGCGCATTGAAAACAAATTGGACTGTTCCAAGCTGTTGCCCTGCTCCGAGTCACTTCAGAGCATTGCCATTGATGAGCATGTCAATCTGATTAAGTGCCAAATCTCCGCATTGGCGGCACACAACACGGAGCTCTACATAGGCACCACTTGGGGCTGCCTAATTGTGGCCGAGTTGCAGACGCTGCGTCCAATTAGCGTCTTTCGTCCATACGAGAATGAGGTAAAGTCTTAACTCTGTTATTAATTAATTCTTAATAATTTATAACAATTCTTTATCAGATTAAGGCTATCATTACCATGCGCAATGCTAGCGTTCCATTGATTGCAACACTTGGGAGACGATATCGCTCGTTAATATCGCGCTATGTGGACACCGCCGAGAACACATCAAATCCGTCGGGTTCGGCGGTAAGCACACCCACTCACGGAGCTGGCAAATCTGTTCCGCCAGCGGATGTGGATAATCACATACATTGTCTGCTTTGGCGAGCCAAGCACTGGACCTAAAACGGATCTCAATTAAATCTAAATGCTCCGCAATACTGTTAACACTATTTATTAATGCTCTCTCAAGTATTCTATACATGTCATAAGAAGTATTTGTTAAATTGTAGCTCTACCTCTGCTGAAGTAGGCGTAATATTCCTCATGGTGCTTTTAGAAGTCGAGCACATTTTGTGTCTATTGCACACAAAACAAAAAAAACAAAACTACTAAAAACTAAGCAAACTTGCTTAAGCAAATATTTAGAGTATTTTACATAATTTGCAGTAGTATTTCAAAAGTATTCTAAATGATTTTTTAAGCAGTTTTACTGTAAGTTTTTTAAGCATTCCATTTCGAATAACAAAACTTTTAATAAAAATGACAATTTTCAATTTAACTCCTGCCTGATAGAACCAACAGACATCGAAGATTGCCGACTGCGAGAGTAAATTGAAGCCGAACTTTTCAGAACTCGTATATAGTTGTTGAAATCGACAAGAAACTGGAACTCCTCCTTCAGCGCCTCCTTGAGCGGCACCTGTAAGACGTCGCTTTAAATGTGTTTTATTTGAAGACGTTAAATGGTGATAACTTACGTGATAGTGCCTTGCTTTTTTGATAGTGAACAGCACCCAGCTGATGGCTCCATAGAGCAGAGCACAGCAACTGCCCACAAGGAGCACAAGGAAGACGCCAGCTAAATTGTCCATGGCCAGTGGTGTGGCATCGGGTGCATCTTCCTTGGTGGCACATATGCCAGTGCCCACCTCATTCCACCATTTGTTCTTCATCTTCTCGAGCACACCCTGCTCCTGCAATTGCAGCAAGGCGTTGTTAAATTTATCGCGATGAGGCCAATCTATAAGAGAGTTGTGACATTAATATATAAATACATATAACAATGATCGAATGTTCTTTAAGTAAATAGGTAGCATATTAAAATAATAAATTTACTTACTCTTTCGCATCGCAATTCCATAAGTTTTCTCATCAAGAGCATCACCAATTTTCTTAAGATTACATTCACGCTTTGTATTATACTCAATGGATGTGGACTCCATGAGAAAGGCATAGTTTGTACTTTTCTTCACCCTAGCAACACCTTCTTCATTTGAATCTGTCAAGTATTCCGGATTTTCGGTCATAAATTTATTCATTTTCACATAACGATCGTCCTCCGAAGTCTGAAAAGCTATACACAGTAGAATTGTATGGTTAAAAATATACATTAATATTTTAATGTTACCAAAAAGAATTTGCGTGTTGAGCCAGATCTCAGGGCTCCATAGGTAATGTCATCTACCCTGTCGGCCAAATCATCAACGCTGTTGATCAGACTCGTTGGTTTCTCAATGGTCAAAAAGGCAGCCAAGTTGGCGGTGTATGAGGAGACGACAATCAACGTGAAGAACCACCAGAAAGTAGCCACAGTTCTAGTCGATAAGGCCCTGATCGTAAATTGTTTGCATATGATTTTTTAATTTTGTTAATATGATAATAAAGTGAACTCACTTGGGTCCAATTTCTGAGCCCTGTTGTAGCAAGGCACCAGTTGTAAACCATATAGAATTTCCTATAGTAAATTGATTCTCCAGCTCTACAGGCTCTTCGATACAAGGATATGGATTATCCCATTCGCTAGGCGACAGACGACCAAGTATAAAGAAGCTCAATGAAACACCCAGAAATGAAAGACCCAGAAACCACCAGACCTCCTCCGAGAACGGATCCATGAAGGTGAAAAGACCTGGATCTCCTTTTTGCGGCTTCAAATAGAGAATGGCGATACCTGAAGAAAGGATGCAGAATTAGCTCTAATCAGAGTCATACCAATATTTCTGTGCTTGCCTAGATTCATAAATGGAATGCTAAAGTCCACGGCCTCTTCACGTTCCGATGTTATGGTCAGATCGGTGACTGCTAAGTCAGCGTACTAGAAATATTCATAGATATAATAAGTGATCAGTTTATATTTATATTTACTTACACCATGTCTTATTTCGTGCAGCATTCCCGTTGATTCATTGGTGGTCCTATTGAAGGCACCATAAATTTTGCCACCATTTTTAAAGATATACTGAAAGCCTAGCTTATCTGCCAACTCCATGATCAGATCCACGCCGTATCCTTCATACTGATTGTTACCCTCAAGCTGCTTGTAACTCTCCACCAAACTGGCATATGGTTTATTCTGCAAGACATGGCTTTAACTTTGGAAGGTATTACGAAATTAAATATTTGCTTTACCGGAACCGAAAGCAACACAATAAATGTTTTATTGGACAGTGAATTGTCAATGGTATCGAATTGGGAATTTGTGGGTGCGATGCGCTCTTGCGTATAGTTTCGTTCTTCATCCCAAGTGCCCACTTTGATAATGCCCGAGGGCTGCAGTTTGATGACATCCAGATGATAACCTTTCCGCACATTGCCCTCGAAATAAATGGGTCCGGTGAGCAATCTTTCTTTGAGTCGCAGCTGAAATATATCAGAAACTAGTAGATCTTCTTTTTCTCATCCATAGTTAAAGCATACCGTTCTCATGTAATTTTTGAAAGATGAACCATCGTCTCTCACACTTTCAGTACGTTGTGAGCAATTCTGAGAGACGGGCTTGAAGGGCAAATTCTTGAGGGTTTCGGCAAACAGCTGTACAGCATCGTAGGTTAGAGCCATTTCCACGGTAATGGGACAAGTTCCTTGGGAAAAATGCAATAAATAAATTGTTTAGATTAAATTACAATATCTTACCATTTCGATATTCATCCTGTTCGATATTATAGCCCACTTTTTGCATTAGTTCTTTGACCGCCATCTTTTCAGGTGAGAAAAGCCTGAGACTTGTTATGTTAGCCTCACTGTACTTGTACTCTTCCAAATCGAATGAATGAAAATCCAAATTGCCAACTATATAGTTATAGTCCTCGTTGATAATGCCAACTTGCTGTGCCTGCAAAACAGGGAAATGGTTAAATATATATAGTATTATAGAGTAATAGAACTCACTTGATTAAGAAATTCTGGCATCGTCTCTGTGGACCCGACGACTACAATGCGATTATCTTGGGATTTGCGCACACGTCTCAAAACAGGTTTATAGTTGCCATTGAGTTCCATATCATAGCGTAGAACCGTCATAATTGGACCATTCATGCCAAAGAGAGTGTTCAGTTCATTCAAAATACTCAAGTACTCCGCTGTGAAAATGCATTTAATCATATAAATGATAACATTTTGAAATATACTTGTAGCTCACCCGATTCATAGAGAAATATAAAACGCGACCAGTCGAAGGATTTTATGAGGCTGTAGAGCGCCTTGGAGATATCTGCCGGATGTGGGTGGAGATTAAAACCCTCGGGATATTCACTCATATAGGAGTATATATGGGGTATATCCATGGCATCGCATACGGACATCAGATGCACAGCCGTATGACGTGAGGAGGGACCAAAGACACCAGCTATTCCCGTCTAGAAAAAAATGATATGTATTTGTAGATATAACAAATAAATTTAATGTTTAGAAAACAATAAGTCCAAAATTTTCAAATACAAAATTTTAATATTCAAAATTATCATATTTAAATTGAAAACATTTGATAGGAAAAAACTCAAAAGCAAATTTAATCAAGTTCGAAATCAGAAAAGTAGTATAAATAATAGATTGTATAAGATAAGCTGAATACTTAACAAAGTATAATTTAATTTCTTTTAATTTCTTTCAATTTTAAAATATTACCTCCAACATTCTGCAGAGATTGCGATAACTGTGAAAGGCATCGCCGTAGTTCACATCCGCTTTGAGAGATGACAGGGATAAGCCGAGCTCCTGGTTGGCCACATCGATAGCATGATCAAATACAATGTTCATTTGATCTGTATTCTGATCCGTTAACAAGCCTATAAAAATGAAAAATTGCCTTAAGGTCTCCATATAATCATTTGCCGGTTTGTTTATAAACAACAACTTGAACTTATCGCATACATTTGTGGTCTATCCTCTAGACAACTGCCACGAGCAGTTGAAAACCCAAACAAACAAATACTTAAAAACATTTTTATGAGCTTTCGGCGATGATGGAACGAACAGCATGTTCTCTTTACGAGACATTAAAAATAAATCGGGCATATTGAGAATGAGAAAAACTTACCAATTGGTACACTGTCCGAATTCTGGATTCCATCATAGTCTCCATATTGATCTCGTTGTGCATTAAGAATCAATATTCTTAAGTATATTATTAAAAGGTATATACAAACTTTAAACTTTTGCATTTTATTGCATAAAATTATTAGGATTTTTTCTCTACATATATATAAATTAAATTATTAATATAAAATGCTGCACGGAATTTGTGTTCCCTCCGCGTTGAGTGAAAAACGACAACTGCGAAAGTTTCCAAAATAAGCAATTGAAAAATGTTTTTGAGCAAAAGTTTTAAAAGCTTTTGAGTTTTTTTTAAAAAGTTTATTCAAGCGTTTGAGTGGACAAAGAGAGAAATTAAATGCAAAATATGTGTAGCATAATTTTTAATAATGTTTTCTTTAAAACTTAATCATCCTCTGGTACATTGTTTTCCGAGTCTGTTTCAAGAGATTCTATGGATTGTGAAGAGTTGCGACTGTGGGAGTAAACAGATTGGGCGCTTTTCAAGGCACGTTCATTCTCCGCAAAACTAATGACAATTTTAAACTCCTCCGAAAGTGCATCACAGAAAGGAACCTGGGGAATATTCAGAGCAATATTTGGAATTTTAATACTCTTCAAAGTTAAGGAATTCTTTTTATAGGTTTTATAAAAGAATATTAAATTAAATCATACCTCATAGAATTTGGCTTTCCTGTAGACAAATAAGCACCAATAGACAAAGGAAAGGATAAAAGCCAAGCAAGAACCCACGACAAGCACAGCATAAATGCCACTCAAATTTTCCATGCGAAGCTCCCGGTTACCTTCATCTTTTTTACCCTATATTATGTAATGGAATATATAAATAAAATATAATATTCCATAGATTTCTCGTAACTTACACCACAAACACCGGCTCCTATTTCATTCCACCATTTGTTCTTGAGTCTGGCCAAGACGCCTTGCTCCTGCAGTTCCAATAAAGCATTGTTGAACTTATCCCGATATGGCCAATCTATAAGTTTATTATATTGTAACCTCATTAATCTTATAAATCTTAAGTGAACTCACTTTTGGGCATCGCAATGCCGTAGCCTTTCTCATCGAGAGCGTCGCCAATTTTCTTCAGATTGCACTGCCTGACCGTATGATACTCAATAGATGTGGACTCCATTAAAAATGCATACTTTTCGTCTACCATATCGACGCCGTCCTGATTCGATTCTGGTAAGTTTTTGGCATTTTTGGTCATATATTCATTCATCTTCATATAAATTGGATCTTCAGAAGTCTAGAATAATCAAAGTAAGAACATTTCTTAAGATTATATATTTTGGATATTAGATATATTGGGCTGTATTATTCATATGGTGCTTACCAAGAAAAAATTCCTGGTAGATCCCGATTTCTTGGCTCCGTATTGCACGTCGTCTATGTTATCAGCCAAATCCTCAACGCTGTTTATAGAGCTCGTTGGGTTCTCGATGGTCAGGAAAGCGGCCAAGTTGGCAGTGTATGAGGAGACCATGATCAATGTGAAGAACCACCAAATAGCTGATATTGTACGAGTACTGAGAGCTCTGTGAAGAGGAAAATTTGTTATTAAATGATTATTCTCATTTCTGTTTTTAGTAAGTGATTTTTTCATTACTTGGGTGCAATTTCAGAGCCTTGTTGAAGTAAGGCTCCCGTGGCAAACCACAGTGAGTTATTTATGGTGAACTGGTTCTCCAGCTCATCCGGTTCTTCGATACAGGGGTAGGGATTATCCCATTCGGCAGGTGAAAGTCGACCCAGCACAAAGAGACAGAGGGAGACACCCAGATAGGCAATGCCCAGATACAGCCACACTTCTGACGAGAAGGGGTCCATGAAGGAGAAGATCTTTGGCTCTGCCTTTTTGGGCGTTATATATAGAATGGCAATACCTTTAAAGAAGATAATCAATTATTATTTAATGGAAGAAATATCATGAAAAAGCTTTACCTAAATTCATGAATGGTATGGAAAAGTCTATAACTTCCTCTCGCTCCGACGTGATAGTCAAGTCCGAAATGGCCAAGTCGGCGTGCTTTAATAAAACATGAATTTAGAAATGATTGTGGAATATTTAATTTATTGGAGTTTGAACTTACACCCTCAACAATTTCCTTTAGATAGCCGGTTGTTAAATTCGTGGTCTTGTTGAAGGAACCGTAATCATTGCCACCGTTGCGGAAGGTAAAGTCGAAGCCAAGTTTTTCAGCCAGCTCCTTGATCAGATCTACGCCATAGCCCTCAAATTGATTATTGCCAACTAGAGTGTTGATGCTTTCCACCAGACTAGCATAGGGTTTGTTCTAAGTTCAGAAAATTAAAGTTACTTTGGAGATCAAGTTGTTAAGTAATGCAATTTACCGGCACAGCGATTAACACCCTGAAAGTTTTATTTACTAAAGAGTTTTCTTCACTGTCAATAACTTGTGGTTTTTGTGGTGGTCGCTGAAATTCAAACTTCTTGCCCTCCTCCCAGGTCCCAACCTTGACCAGACCCGCAGGTTGCAGCTCAATCACATCGAAGCTAAATCCCTTGCGCACATTGCCCTGAAAGTAAATGCGACCCGTGATGGTTTTCTCCAGGATTTCAATCTGAAATAAAGAATATTATAATATTATTAAGAAGAACTTTACCTATAAGAAAAGTGTGCTCACCGTTCGCATATAGTTGCGGAAAGTGGATCCATCACGTTGAACATTGTCGTGCCGTTCGGAGCAGTTCAATTGTTGTGGTTGATATGGCAAATTGTTGGTGGTTTCCGCAATAACACGCACCGCATCATAAGTGAGAGCCATTTGCAAAGTAATAGGTGAGGAACCTAGGTAAAATGGGTAGATTCTTAGCTTAGATAAGGCACATTCCATAGACTACACTAACCGAAATCTAAGGGCGCTATTTCACCCAATTCATGATTCAGAGCATCAATTAAATCGCGCACTTCCCTTTTGTCTGGATCGAACATGCGTATTCCAGTAATGTTAACCTCGCTGTATTTGTACTCCTCCAGCTCATAGGTGTGCAGATCCAAGTTTCCCACCAGATAGGTGTAGTCTTCATTCATGATGCCCACTTGTTGGGCCTGACGTAGAAGTTCGGCGACACCTTCTGTGGATCCCACAACCACAATGCGACTGTCCTCCGACTTGCGGATGCGTCGAAGAACTGACTTATAGTTGCCATTGAGATTAAGATCGTAGCGCATGACCTTGATAACGGGACTCTTGGTGCCATAAAGCGTCACCAGATGATCCAAAATAGTCAGATATTCAGCTGCAAGAGGAGAGGCATGAGATCTCTAAATAAATACTATACTCTCCCACAACTTACAGGATTCGTAGCAGAAAATGAAACGTGACCATTCAAACTGTTGGATGATATCGTAGAGGGCATGGGAAATATCCTCCGGATGCGGATGCAAGTTGAAGCCATCCGTCTGTGGACTCCATGAGAGATGAGGATAGATAAAGGGTATATCCTTGCCATCGCAAGCATTGAGCAAATGGGCGGCAGTGTGTTTAGCAGCGGGTCCAAAAACAGCTCCCACTCCATTCTATAGGATAGTTTATATTTTTTAATTATTTATTTTTTCATATTTTAAATATTCACAATTTCCCGACCTGCATTAGGCTGCACAGCTGGGAGAAAGCCTGCACAGAGTTTCCATAAGCCACTTTCTCCGTTTCACCTACTAGAGGAATACTGAGATCGCTGTTAACCACGGAGATGGCATGTTCAAATGTCTGCTGTACTCGGTCCGTTGGATCGTCTGTGATAAGACCTGTTCCAAGTTTTGACTCAAAGAGTGATGAGTGCAAAGAGACAATGAGTGACAGCTGGTCTTACCAATACGTATGCTTTGCTCTCCATAGGAATTCGCTCCATAGCCACGCACCTCATTGGGCCATAGCAAAATAATGCAAATTAACCAGAAATGCATTTCAATTATTTTCAAAATTTAAAAATTCTTATGTATTTCTTGTATATTTTGTAAATTACATTTCACCTAGACGCTTTGGTATATTTCATGTCTATTTTTGATTGACTTTTTCCACTGATTGTCTATATATATTTTTGGAATTCTCGCACACACAGAAATGAACCGTTCAAAGTTCCGTTCCCGCTGAGCACACGGCTCTGACTGAAGGGGACGCTGCTCAGAGTTTTATTTGTTTTCGGAAAAAATGCTCAAAAAAGTTTTCCAAAAAATATATGTTTGAGCTTGAAAAAGCTTTAAATTGTCGTCAGTGTTAAAAAATTCCACAAAAATACGATTATATGCAATCATTTGTGAATGTTTTAAAATTTGTTGTTTTGATTTAATTAAAATTATCACAAAACATAGCTAGTTTCAACTAAATTAATACAAGATTAAAATATAAATAGTTAATTAGGCTATAAAATATATAAAATTAGAAAGCATACAAATTATTTTTGGCACAGTTTGTTACATTGCAATAAATATAAATGTATATATTATATATGTCTTTGAGTATATCCTGTTTTGTGAGTGGCAAGTATACTTTGAAGCTGCTGGTTAAAGATCCAAAATTAACACTGTAAACTGCAATAGAAAATAAATATTAATAAATTGCAATTTTTTTGATACATTTATCTATTAAAAATTAAATATTTTTAAAATGATGGCTTCTATTGAAAGGGAAGAATTAAATAATCAACATTTGCCAAGATTCGCATAACAATTGAACATAAATTCCAAAAACAATTGCAGAAGATGATGACAACAACATCAACAACTTGAGGATGACAATCCAGCTGGTGAGCATAAATCACCATTAATTAAGTGAATGCAAATGTGAGTGTGAATGTAAGTGTGAATGTGAATGGATACAAGTGAAGTGTAACGTTGTTGTTGGCACAACAACCCAAGCTAGGAGAAAGCTGAGAACTTCAATTCAAATGCTGCTTAATTGAGTCGATGAATGGGAATGTGTATGGGAATATGATTGAGAGGGAACAATTCGAATATAGTACTCACAGTTAGTGTTGGTCTTTAACTTGTGTGTAAACTGCTATTTAGGAATTCATCGTTTGTAATACTCTTAGGCTATGTAGGTAATCCATGTAATGTGACTCCTCTACCAGACACTACATTTCTTTGCTGGATTCATGGGCGTGCCCACCGCACACTTGAATTCGCGGGCAAAGTCAAATGAGTTGGAGAGCGTGCCAATCACTCGATAACGACCCGGACTATGGATGGCCGTATTCAGCTTATTTCGTACCGCCTCCGGTCGCATAGCACCGCACCACACCTGTCCGAAATTTAAGAAGAAAAGCTGTGGTCCGGTCATGTTCATTCCCGGCAGTATGTCCTCCTTCGCCTCTTGTGGATTCGCGTTCGCCCAGCGCATGTAGGCGTGGAATGCCTGGCGCAGGCCGCCATTGTCTGCAATGTTCTCACCTAAATGGAGGGTGGGAGAGAGACGGAGGGGGGCTAAGAGAGGGAGATAACATAATGAGTTACAGTACAGACTCACAAATTAGAACTCTTGCAACATCGCATTGTTCGAAAAAATGAGAAACTGAAAGTTACATGAAGAGTATCTTATATTTGAGTTATAAAATACAACTTTTTGTAACATGAATCAAAATTTTTGACTTTGAAATTTTTATAGTTTCCATTACTTTCGCTTATTTTATTTACTTTCCAAAGTAAAAGTGAAAATTTAATTGGGCATGAGTAAACTTAAATTTGTATATTATAAATTGGAAGTCCAAAATATCCTTCTAAAATGTAATATTAAAAGAATATGAAGTACATTCTTTGCAATTTCGAAATAGCCGAAAGGCCTTGTGATTCTAATTTATGAGAGTCGACTGTAGATGGTAAATGGGCAGTGTAGAGGTGGCTTACCTTGCGTGCTTTCGCCGTTAAGTGAAATGCCCACCTCCTCGACCGTGTAATTGCCGTACTGTGAAATGATGCAGCGAGCGCGCTCATCAAAGCCGTGAATGGAGGCGTCCGTCCACCATTTGTGAATGTTGCCGTTGCTGTCAAAGAGTCGTCCTTTGTCGTCAAAGCCGTGGGTCAGCTCGTGGCCAATGACCACACCAATGCCGCCAAAGTTCAACGACTTGGGGAAGTGTCGATGATAGAACGGCGGCTGAAGGATGCCGGCGGGGAACATGATCTGGTTCTTATTGCGACTGTAGTAGGCGTTGACAATGGCAGGTGCCGTTTGCCAGTTGGTTTTGTTAACACGCTCATGCAATTTGGCCTGCTCCATTTTAGCCGTGTGAAGAAGCACATTTAGCGTATTCTCAAAGTACTTATCCGGATGGATATCAATGCCAGCGTATTTCTCATTCAATTCCTCCGCATTGAGTATGAAGTCTGGATAGCCTATTTTTAGTGACATGGCATTAACTTTCTCCTCGGCCAACTGCTTGGTGCTCTGGTCCAGCCAATCCGTTGTCTTGAGTATCTCCCGGAATGCCTGCTGCAGTTCATGGGTCATCCTCAGTGTATCCCGCTTGCTGTTGTCATCGAAATAGCGACTCACGAACATGGAGCCCACTGCCATGCCCATATTCGTGTTCACCTGGGCTATGCACACCTTCCAGCGCTGTGGACTCTCCTCCCTTCCGAACAGGGAGTGATAGAAGCTCTGCTTGATGTCATCAAAGCGATCATCCAAATTGTTGATGCGATGCCTCACAAATCGCCACATCATGTAGTTGGCCACAGTGCGCGGCTCTGTGACGGCGAGCAGCGCCACCAGTTGCTTCATATAGTCCACTGCGTAGATAACCACCTGCTCCGTGTCGTTCACATTGCGTCCCTGCAGCGTGCTCAGATACGTTGTCCAACCAATCTGCGGCACTGTCGCCTTCAGCTGCTGCAGAGTCATCCTTTTATAGAGCTGACATTTAGAAATAGAAATTTCAAGTTAAAGAAAGGAAGAAGTCAGAAAGCTTTTAAAGTCGAGAGTGCTCGACAGTTATAAGTTTCAAAATAAAAATTGCAAATTAACAATTATTCAGTCGGAACTATCGATATCAGCCAAAAACTTTTATTTTCAATTAATAAGATATAAATCAAATTTAATTCTTATTTTAAATTTTTATTTAAATTAACAATTATTTTCAAATTTGTATTTTAAAGTTACGAAGTAATTATTTTTAATTTTTATTTAAAAAGTCAAAAATAATCATTAAATAAAAAATTGAGAAATAACACTTATTTCTAATTTTCCCATTAAAAGCAAACTTTTATTTTTTGATATTTACAATAAAAGTTATGGAATTACTCTTATTTGTGACTTTTAAAATAAAAATCAAAAATAACTCTTATTTTTATTGAAAAAATCAGAAATTAGTGCTATTTCACAACTTATATTAAAAAATTGAGTTTTAGTGATTATTTTTGACTTTTTAAATAAAAATTAAAAATAATTTTTTCGTAACTTTAAAATATAAATTTGAAAATAATTGTTAATTTGAATAAAAATTTACATCAATAATTAAATTTGATTTATGTCTTATAAATTGAAAATAGAAGTTTTTGTCTGATATCAATAGTTCCGACTGAATTTTGGTGTATACCATTTTACTATAGCATATTTTCTTCACATTGATTTTTTTAGTAGGATAACTCACCTTGGTGACATTGAGTCTCTGCTCCGCTGGAGCTGTAATCGCCGCCAGTCTCGTCTCGAAGGCAATCAGCTCGGAGGCGGTGCGCAGAGCATCCGCCTTGCTGGAGCCCAGTTTCTGCATCACCTCGGACATGTAGCGCTGATAGGCATGCAGGTACTTGGCATTGTTCTGTTGCAGGAAGTACTCCCGGGTGGGCAGACCGAGGCCCGTTTGATCGAACTGTATGATGTTCTCCTCGGAGTTCTTGATATCCGCGCCCACCCATTGGACGATGAGAATGTCGTTGTTGTAGCGACGCAATGTGGCCGCCAGTTGCTGCCAGTTAAAGTGGGTGCTCCGCCAGTCGGGGTCGAGTACAGGCCAACCTCCCAGCTGACGGATGAGCGTTTGCAGCGGCTCCAGGCCGCGATGAGCCAAAAGTTCGCTGTTCACACAGGACTTATAGAGATTCTTGGCCTTTAGCTGAGCATCGTGCTGGGGCTTTAGGAACTCACTCGTCGAGACCTGCAACGGCTCCTTGTCCTTAATCTTGTCGTTCTGCTTTTCCTTGTTGCTGGTGGCAATTACAGCTGCCTCCTCCTCTTGGGATTTCTCGTGTGCCGGCTCGATGAGTCGCTTCCGCTTGGTGCCATTGGTGAAGCGTTTGTAGCGGACCAGGACGCGATTCAACAGATGCCGCCGACGCACAATATGTCGACGCAGTTGCTCAGCGATAAGTTCAGCTGCCGGATCCGCTTCGGCCTGCTGTTCGTTCAGATTGAAGAGTGTGTTATGGACTCGCGTCTCGGTGCTGGGCATTTGCATGTTCTTCTCGAGCAGATTGCGGAGCACGAGGTCCAGGCTTTCGCGCAGCATCTCAAAGGTATCGAAGCCAGCCTTGTCCTTGGGTATGGGATGCAGTTTCTCCCAGTTGCCGCAGGCGTACTTATAGAAATCCACACATGGATCCATTTGGGTGTTCATATACCGCTGCATGGTCTTGGCCTGGGCCAGGCGGATGTCATCCCGGCTGCCTTGCTCGTTCCAGAAGGAGGGCAGCGCGGCCTCCACCAAGGCACTTTCCGGTTCTCCCAATCCCTGCTGCTGCTCCGCCTCTCTGCGCTCTCGCACGGACCAATACTGCAGAGTCTCCGGATATCGCTTGGGTAACTGTGCCTTCTTCTGACTGGAATCGAATTCCTGGCCAACATCGTCTTCCACAACGGTCTCGCTTTGCACATTTAAATCATTGTCGAAGCACTCGCGTGGCATGGACACGACTCCGTTGCCATGTGGCAGGAATGAAGTGCGTGCGTCCTTCATCAGTATGCTGCGCTCCTCCAGATCCAAGGTCTCTCCATTGCCATAGCGATAGGGTAGACATCTCCTGGCCCTCGATTCCAACTGACTTTGCCGCGACTGTGGCAGGAGAAACTCATCGGTGATGAGCTCATTGTAGTTGTCACTCTCCGGCAGCAGGGACTCGTAGTCATGGATCAACTCCGCCATGGAGGCAGCTGCCGTCTGTTGCTGCTGCTGATGGCGGACGCGCTGCTCGTTGAGCTGCAGGGCCTGCAGCACTCCATCCAGCCGCAGAAGCAGCAGCAGCACCAATGTCAATGGCAGCATCACCACTGGAAGCAGCAAGAGTAATTTACAGCACGTTAGGCCGGGACACCACTGTAATCGTCCCGTTTGTTGATTGACCCCCAATCCCAATGTAACGCGACGCGGCGTCGCAGTTGGAGGCGTGGCCGGGGCCGAGGTGGCATGCACCTGCGGCAGCGGCAGCGCGAGTTTCAACGGACTGTGGCGGCTCATAACACGGTTATGAATATATGAGTATGAATATGAATACGAGTATATAACTAGCGAATAGTTCCAAATATGCGCTGCTGTGGCCTTTATTCTCTTTA
The DNA here is from genome assembly GCA_037043405.1 of Drosophila subquinaria. NCBI lineage: Eukaryota > Metazoa > Arthropoda > Insecta > Diptera > Drosophilidae > Drosophila > Drosophila subquinaria. Next base: position 832,957 of record JBAMBL010000166.1, on the reverse strand, counting down.
TACTTTAATTAAACGCAATTTTTGCGCGACGCAATTGCGAAACAATGAAAAGCCGAGAGAATCGAGAGAGAATCGCGAGTTGTGAGATGCGAGATGTGAGAACTGTGAGCCGAGTGGCAATTTAGACGAGATCGTGCTGGCGCATCAGTCGATCGCGCAATGTCTACTGAAAGTGCCAAGCTCCAGAGCTGTGGCCACTCACTACTGACCACTGATCACTGGCCACTGATCAGTGCACCCGCTGTCCAAGCTGGACGGGACACAATCACGGCGTGCGACAAACAATTGAATGAAGACGACGTCGACGTCGACTCGGCGCTATAATAAAAACCCTCAAAGGCAACACAGAGATGGAGGCGAAGATAAATAGATACGAGTAGAACAGAGAGCTGGAGAAGCGAAGCTTGAGGTTCTACGATTGTGATCATTTTTCGTTTGCCCTGCAGTTGGTATTCGAGTGCATACATACGAGTACCCGTACTCTGTTGCTATTCAGTTTGCCTAACAGTGCGTAAACCTAAGTAAACATTAATGAGTTTATCATATCGATAACCCCATTGACCTTCTGTAAGTACTTGAACCTCTCTCTGCGCGTACCTGTGTTTGACCTCTTAACCTCATTTATATGCTCACACAAAGCAGCAACTTCCGCTTGCATTAATGCGCGCTAATCAACAGTCTCCCTCTTGTTAATAATGATACGAGGGTGGACTGAAAAGTCATAGAAAATCGTTAGTTTTTTTCATTAAATTATAAAATTATATTCATTCACAATTTTATTTTCTAATTTTCTACTTTTTTTTTTATTTCGGGCAATGACTTTTTAGTCCACCCTCGCACATACCTACACACATACTACACATAAATACACTCGTACATATCAAGAGCAGATCAAAACAACAAACATATCGTGCTGAAATTAGTGTCATTATCACTGGCACACAGCGCACCGTACAGTGGCACCTCCGCTTGTGACCTGCGTCCCCGTGGGTTCAGCTACGAATTGAGTCTAAATTCAATCAATTTAATTTAATTTCACAAAACAATTGCACAGACTGGACGGACAGCACAAAGGCATTGCCACAAAGCAGGTTAAATTTAGAGCTTATGTCTATGGCTTGTTGCGCTACACTTCACTGAGGTGGGGCATATTAAAATTCATTGATATACAAAAATCATTTGTGTTTAGTAAACTGTTAAGTTCAGACATGTAACTAGTTTTAGGTCACTATACGAGTAAATTCCAGAGTTGTACACATTTTAGGCGGATCAGTTTGGTATTACTTATTTAGTAAAATTTAATTTGTTGACTTTTTTAATGCAATCTTTTAACAAACTTTTTTATACCTGCTACCGACAATGAAACTTTTATAAAAGAATCATTAATCGACAACTATAATTTACCGTCAGTGCTATTTTTAATGATATTCTTTGATAGTCAATAATATGTATTATTATTCGTCGCTCAATCAAAGCTATGATAATGTAAAAAAAACCAGTGAAATTAGAAACTAATGTTGGGGCAATTAATTCTTTATAGTCATTAATCCAAAAATGTCATATATAATATATATAAAGTATATAAAAATTCTATCTAGATTTGCATTACAAACAATTTTATTCAAGACCAAGTGTTAGCTGTTAAGCACTGCGTATACGTAATTTTTGACACTCTTATGAAAATGTCAAATGTACATATTTACTGCAAATCTGCATAATCACGGGCAAACACACACGAACACGCTGATGAACAACTAGTTAAGTGAATTTAAGGTACTTGAAGGCGAAACTTTCAAGTAAATTGCCTTTCGACATCGTTACATGCGGCGTGGTTTAGGCTCTAGTATTACAAGATTATGCGGATAATTGCCGGCATGCGATGCCATCTAATATGACGCCACGCACCTTATTCACATCCCCGTCTTTCATCCCCGTCTTCCCCCTGGCATCACATACGGAACATTTATCGTTTGAGGCCGCGGCTTTTGTCCACTTCTCGCACTTGGACGGGCATGAATTTCAGTTTCATGAACAGCAAACACGCAAATGTGTGTGTGAGTGTGTGTGTGTGTTTGTGATGCATCTGTAGTGGTATTCACTTGAAATTGCCATTGCCTGGTATGCTAATTTTAGCCTTAAACCTTTTAATTAGCGACTCTGACCGAGATTTGAGAACATGTCAATTTACTATCAGCAGATACAAACAAACACACACACACAATTGCACACATGCATCTTGTTTGTGTGTGTAAATAGGTAGAATGCAATTGTTGTTCCTACTGTCAGAATTGCAGCCTCCGGTCTAAGTGTTATATAATTGCCATCATGATGATTTTGTCTATATGGCAATATTCAATTGATCTGTAGTTCAAGAGCACAGTGTACTGAAATCAACTTGTTATTTAGACTCAAAAGCGCTCACAGATGTAAAATAAGTTTGCACAGAGGTAAACGAACCAATAATGAATCAATGAGTGTGTATTAAATGAGTTAATAAACAGAAATATTCTGTGAATGAATGCCTGGCTGTAGATGAACCCTTGAATCATCGACAGGTTCCTCAATAATTTGCAATACATTTTTGTCATTGATTGCCAGATAAGTTAATATGAAGAGCCTCGTCGGATTTTAGACTAATTAATTAACTAAAAGTTGAGTAAGTCAAGTTGAGTTCTCAAAGTTTCATTGAGTTGAAAATTACAAATCAATCTTTTAACCCAGCGAGTAAATTTATTTCTACCCAGGATAAAATAATATTTGGTATAGCTGAAAGTTGAATATATAGATTGGAAAACGAAATCCGACGACGCGTTCATAACTTTAATCGACGCTCGATGCTAGTTTGATTTATTTTAGCTTCAGTTCGTGGGAGACGCCTGAATTATTTGAATTTCAATTAAAATTCTATTGAATTAACACTTACATGCAAAAGTTGTGCACTTCACGTAACTCGTTCACCACAGTTTTCACCCTTTGACGGCTTTTTAGCTGTATTTTTTATGGAGCACTTGTGCCTTCGAGTGCCGCCAGCGTTTTGAAACTGATTTGAGAATCGAGCTATGTAAATCGATTTTGTTCAGCTGCTGTTTCTGCTGCATCTGCCTGTTATCACCTGGAAAGTGACGTCGTGACTGTAAATTGTTGTTGACTGTTTAGGCCGGATAATGGTAATGCCTCCACTGGTAATGGCCTCCAGCACCGCGTCGTCAATAATTTTAATTGTCGCGACTTAACCGCTAATTGATATGGAAAAAGCAGCGACGCAACTGCTTTGAGCTTACACTCAGAGTGAAAATCGGATGAATAATCAGCAGTGAGCATATCAACAGAGTTTCGTACCTGTAATCATTTGACTTAATAAGCAAAGCTGTGCAGTTTCACAGTGCTTTCCAATTGAGTGAGTGTGTGTGATTGGTACGAATTCTCTTTGGCATTTTCGAAGATAGTTCCAAAACGTTTATCTTTTAATGTGTTATTTATTTGGAAAAAATGACTTAGACTTATTTAGATTCACTAACCATTTTAAATGTAAAAAGTAATATTATATAAAATTTAAGCTAAGTCTGATCTGATCAAAAGTTCTTTCCATCAATCAAATCAATAAGAGAAGAAAAGAGTTAGGCACTTAATTAAATACAGAGCTGAGAAAAATAAATCATGTGAGCTGACAAATCGAATGTGCGTGCAAATAAAAATGAATTGACAGTCGAGTAGCATTAATTATCGCAAAATAGCATAAAGTGTCCATTAATCAATGGAATTGGCGTTGTCTACGCTTATGTTCAGTAATTATTCAATGATTTACCTCAATGTATTGTACAATCTCGTCCATGTTCTGCTCGTGTTTATTTGTTGTCATACTCTGACAAGAACATTTCAATCTGTGTGGAGTGGACCACACCTGAATTGCCGCTACCACTTCGATTTCATGAGCTCAAATTGATATTTATTATATGTTTTTTTTCTTTTTATTTTATTCAATACATTATTGTTTACACCTACGAGCTATTTGTCGTGTCTTGACCCCAACTCTGCCCCTGCCTTTTGCATGTTATTATTCGTTCATTACAATCATTTGATTGCTTATTATTGTTGAAGTTTGTTATTAGCTGATTAAAATATTTAACACCTAACTGTTTGTCTAAGTGCAGTTATGCATGTTGATTAGCTATTTCTTTTGCAAATAAATATTCCAAGAGGAGGAGTTTAAACATGTCTCCGGTTTCGCTTCACTTGTAAATATTCATGGGAATAATACAAGAATTGCAATTAATTTAATTGTTAAACTATGTCGAATTTAGTAATGCATATAAATTTCAGCATTAAAAGCTTGCTGGCACTCTACACTTAATTACGTCCATTCAATTCATTTGCCAAAATTCCATTTCGAGCATTTCACTAATGCACTCACGAGTCCATTCACAATTGTCGCCTCGTTTATTTCGAGCTAATTATTGTAAAAGCCAACCGACAGCACTGACAGTGGAAAACATTTTGAATTGTCTGCAGCAGAAAAATGTAATCGATAGCCAGCAAAATAAGCCCCGATTCGAGTGCTGTCGCAAACGGTGCCTCGAAAGTGGAGTTGCTGGAGAGCTGGAGAATCGAGAGTTGCTCCGAAAAATGGGGAATTGTGGAGTGCCCCAAAATTTTTGTCCATAAATTTTGTGTTATCGATCATTGTCAAGTAGCGAGATAATTTGCAATAAATCTGTGCGGCATTAGAATCAGTTGTAGGCGGCAGGGCGGGGCAGGCCGACGCGGCGTATGCGCAATATGCGCCGCTATCGACTGAAAACTGCAGCAAAGCGAACAGCACACAACATAAATTAGGATAATTACAATTGCACCCACAAGTGCCATTCGAGTCGTTGTGGTTGTTGCTATTTACCCGGGGGCCAGCAAGAATTTTGATTGCATAAACACCATCAGCAACAACAACAGCACGGCAACAACACGGCAACAACAACGACAACGGCAACAACCACTCGGCGTGGCCCAATAACATTTGCCGCGAAAAGTTTATGGCAAGTGAGTGGAAATGGAAATCCATTTGCCCGCCGCATTCGAAAATTAGCTTAAAAAATAAGACTATTCAAACCCTGGCAATTACAATAACACTGCGAGTAGCAACGATCAAATCAAGCTATGAGCCGAAAGGGTGCCAAGTGTTGGCAATCCAAAATTAGGAGCAACCAAATTTGGCCGCGAATATTTGGCAACTCTTTTGCATACCCGGTATTGGACTAGGTTTTACTGTCTCCAACTCCAACTCCCAACTTCATGTTCAACCAAATTACTTGCCCAAGCGCGGATTTTGTTTGGCAACTCATCGGCCGGTGGAGCTGGTGTTGCCGCTCCTGCCTCCTGTCTGCTGCAGCAGCATGACCACCAAGACAAGGCACAACAAAATCAATTAAAACAAGTCGCTGAAGCAAAGTTCCACCAGCCTCGCAACTGCAACAGCAACAGCAACTCCAACTGCAACTGTCGGCCAACTTCCAACTGCCAACTGTCGGCTCATTCATCCGTGACTTTGCACTTTTACGACGCCGCCAACGGCCAACGATTTGGGCCCGCATTAACGAAGTTGACCACCCGCCCGCATCAGTTGACCAGCTTTGGCTCTGACTGAGGTTGCGCATGCGCAGAAGGTGTTGCCGTCTGGCAATTGATATGGTTAATACTCGTATTGCCCGCACTGCCGACACTGACTACACAAATATTTTGTAGGTTGTTGCTTGACTGGCCAAAAATAAAAATAAGCTGAAAAGTTGTGTTTGCGATTGCAGCAAGAAATACTTAGGAATTACTTATTATAATTAAACTTCAGATATATATCAAAGCTATATATGGACTTTAATTTGTTATAAAATGATCTGATGCTTTCAGCTGAATGGAAGTCTTAAAAGTCTTAAGTCTTGAAAGTCGATTGAAATGCTTTTAATTTTCTAAAAAGGTTCACAAGAAAAAGTCCAATGAAACCTCAGTATTTACTAAATTGCTAATTAGATAAGAATAATAAATAGAACTATACAATTATTATTTAAAAATAAAATATTTGTATTACTTCGTAGCTTTAAATTGAAATATTTTAAGCGATTTAAAAAAAAAAAATCTATTAAATTGTAATTTTTATTTTATATCTTACAACCAGGGATTAAAACCCTAACCGAAACCGTAACCTTTAACCGGTAAAAACCGATTGAAATTTGAAACCGTAACCGAAACCGTAACCGAAAAAAAATATTTTCATTTGACCGAAACCTTAAAACCGAAACTCTGCAAACCGAAATAACCGTTTAGTAACCGTTTCATTTATAAGGGTTAATTTCGGTTTTTCATAAATAATATATGTATAATAAAATTTTAAAAAAGGTGTATTTCTGATTGTTATTTTAAAAATTGCAAACAAAAGTGGTGTAACTTTTAAATACACTTTTAAAAGCATGTTTTATTTTCAATTTTTATTATACAAATTTAAAAAACAAGTTAAAATTAATTTAAAACAAAAACTTTTGAACTGTTTTTATTTTTTCCGACTCATAGGTCTTGTTTGCGATCTCTGATATTTTGTTATGAGTTTTGTATTTTATATTTTATTTTTAATTTTGATTTATATGTGAAATAAATGTGTAAATGAAACATTAAGAAAGTTATGTTAATAAAATAAAATTTTTACAAAGAAATTTTTTTTTGTGAACCGAAACCATACCGGTATTTTAAAACCGAAACATACAAATACCGGTTCACCGTTACGAAACCTTTATTCAAAGATTTTGCGTAACCTATAACCGAAAACCTAAATCCGAAAATAACCGAAACCGTAACTGAAACCGATATTCGTTTCGGTTTTAATCCCTGCTTACAACAATTACGTTGTTACGTTTCCGTTTAACTTCTTTAAGTTAATTGATGGTCTTTAATTTTCCTGAAGAAAACTTCCAAGAAATGTTATAGTCTTCTAATTAAGACTCTTGAAAACTTTTCCGAAGAAGTTTTCAAGAGTTATTGCCAACTTTCCAACACATGTTTTAATTAGGAGTCAACCCCTTTTTTCTACAGAAAAATGGGTTCACTGTCAGTTCACAGTCTTTTCCGCTCAAAAATCATTGAGCTCGAAGTTCCACAGCATCGATTAGTCATTCCATTCATTTACGATTTTACGCAAATCAGAGTTGAACTTCAGACATGACATTGACTTACAATTGCCTGGCACACGCAAGTTCCCGCTAATCGACGCGTTGCACAGTTGCAACTGGTTTATTTTGGTTTCTGTTGTTGTTGTTTTGTGTTTTTGGTAGCACTTCCAAGGCCAACGACTCAGAGATTGCGTATACGCAACGTGCGCCCGTTGCATGCGTCAGCGTCACCTGGTACCATTGTGTGTGAGTGTGTGTGTGTGTGCTTGTGTGTGAGCTGTTGCCTGTCTGTTTGCCACACTTGTCGCTAATAGCGTTAACAAGTTGCGTTGCAAGTTTTCAATGCAATTTGCTTTAATTTAATTTGATTTACAATGAATGGGAATGCATTTGAATTGTCTTGCAAAGACTTTCACACTCTGCGCTGACAATTTAAATGCATGTTATGATTGCGAGTGACAATTCGATTGTCGCACAGTTAATGATGCCTGATTATGCAAATCGATTGTGGCAATTACTTTGCAATAATCTGGGATAAAGCAATAACAGAAACGAAAAGAAAATTGCACCAATTAAAAAGGGACGTGCAAACGGAAATGAAGAGAAGAGGGAATTTTAGATGACTTCGCTGCAATTAGCAAATAAAATGCAGACAGCAAGAAAACTAAATGTTCTCCTAACTTTGCTGGTTGCACGCTTGTATCTCACTTTCACACTTTTTGCTTTTGCTTCACTTGCGCTGCTTAATTAGTTTTTAATCTTTTTTAATTTCACGAACTTTGCAGGAGGTCAGGCCAAGTGGTAGGAGAGAGAGAGAGGACACAGCTGCTGACTGCACCTTACAAATATAATATGCCACATCTTTTGGCATTATAAATAAAAAACATTTCAACAGGAATCGTAAGTAAGAGTGTAGAAATGGAAAATTAACGGATTAAATTTTCTGTTTTTTGATTAACTTATAATATATTAAAATAACATTATAACACAGCTATTTTAAAAATAAACAAATTATATTTATTCGATAATCACGATCCCTGCAATCCGAGTCGAGTCTCAGAATTTTTGTTGGGTAATTAACCTTGAAAGTCTTTGCTGTCAACTGTCCGTCCGGGCAGCTCACCTGTCCGATCAATCAATTGAAAAGTTTCGCTTTTTTGACACAAATGTGACCTTTGTTATCTTTGTGGGCGTCACGTTTAGTTGCCATTGTGGACATTTTCCGTTCCTGTCATTGCGTAAATTTGAAAGTGACACTGAAGCTGTCAGGTCTATTGGATAGAGATGCATAGAAAGATAGTGAGAGATAGAGAGATGGAGAGTAAGAAGAGTGAGAGGGCGGGATACAAACGTGCGACACTTGAGCGACATTTGTTTCTTTTTCTCGTTGTCTTCTCAAGAATTGATACTGAGATACGGCCGTTAACTCGTATTTGGCTAATGGTGATTGGGCCAGGGCAAGCAGAGGTGACAGCGCAACGTGACCTTCAAATGGAGCATGAATAATGGAATTGCCAGAAATATGAGCATAGCATAAATATGCGTGATGGTGATAAACCAACTTTTCGCTTGAATATGTGGGAAAATGGAGAGCATGGGAATGGGAATAGGAATAAGGGATGCAATAGAAAACCCAACACATGTCCTAGACATCTATCAAAATACCAATTAAGTTATTTTTGTTTGTTGTTCAAGTTACATTAGAGAAAGTCTTAAGCTGACTATTGTTTCTGCGTCATCAACTATTTTGGTAAAAACTGTAAGCATAAAATAAGCAACTCCTAAGCTTTAAACTGAATTTTATGCAGTCAAGATTCACACTTAGCCCTCGAGGCATACATTTTTACGAGGCTTAAATTTTTACGGTTGGACATCCTTGAAATCAGCGGCACTTAAAGCACTGCGCACCTGATTTTTAACGAGTGCTCTATTTTCTATTTTTCTTTATTGCATTTTCGGGTTGCTTGTTGACCAGCCTCCGAATCAAACCCAGCGATGGTGTGCCACTGCGGTTGTTTGCTTAGTTTGCAACCAGCCAGCAGGCAAGTTTATTTGCAACGGCTGACGTCGCACGTAGCCTGGTTGCCCCATCAAGCGGCGGCGACGTGTTGGGTTTGGGTTCGTTGGGTGGTCAACTCTGTGCCAGAGTTGCGCCCAGATTTTTGGCGTATTTTTATGCATGTGGTTTTCTTTGTTTTTGTTTTTGTACCCTGCTTCGAGTGTATTATAAGTTTGTGCAGTGCATGTAAAAGCCAGTTGGCAGTCAGATAAAATTTGTTATATATTTAACAATTAAACAATAATTAAAATAAATAAGCGACTAATTTCATAGCTAAATTTACTAGAAAAATATTCAAGTGAAAATTGTTTATTATTATATTTGTTTTATATTCTTTATTTTCGAAATAGTTGAATTTTCTTTTGTGTGAGGGACTGGAGGCAGTATATCCGCTAGTCCAGCACTCTCGACTAAAGCTTTCTTATCTGTTTTTTTTTTTCCTTTTCTTTTATTTTATTTTTTGACAATTTTAATATCAGAGACCAAACGGGGGCCGCGCCTCCAGGCAACGGCAACGGCAACGGCTCCTCAACCAGTTCAGTTGCCCGTCATTCCATGCGCTTGTGCGCACTTTATGGACATGCATTTGGACATAGCCGTGGACTGTGTTTGCCATGGGGCTTCGCCACGTTGTTGCGGTGCGGTTTATGTGTCATTTTTCGCATGCGACAACAATTCCGCCATGTATCGTTATTTTAGTGTCTGTTTTTCCTTCCTTCAGTTTTTACGTTTATTATCGCTTAGAATTTCCATGTCGAATTGGTTGGAGGTCAGCATTTAAATGGCGTTCGGGTTTGTTCGTGATTTGGTTGTGGCACGTGCATATCCTTAGTTGGGCTTGGTTCAGTCCTGGCATCCATCGGGGCGTGGGAGTTTGTTTGCCCTGCTTCATTTAAAAGAAGGTGGAGGTTTGGCCTGGTGGCACCTGTGGCGAATCGCTTTTCGGTGGTGTGGTGTGGTGTTGTGTGGTTGTGAGACAACTGGCCACAAAAATGCTGCCGGCTTGAATGTTGCAAGAGAGCCAGCTAAAATACAGGTTTGAAGCGTGTCAAATTGCTTTAAGTTCGATGGCAGCTGCCACAGTTTGTTGCCATGCAGCCATGCAGCCAAACAACTGGGCCACAAAAGTCAATATTAATATCAATATCAATATCGCAAGTCTTATCTATCTATTTTTCTTGGCTTGAACAGCAGCCCACGCGATTAGCAGGAGAACTGCACCCAAATCGCATCCCAGACAAATTGCCAACTAATGCGACAATCAATCATGTTTCCATTGATCGCAAGAAAATTGTCTTATTTGATTGAATGCAACTAAAGTCGAGTCGAGAGTTGGCCGAGTTGGCCCTGCAGTCAATTAACTTGGACCCGCCTTGTGACGGACGCAGACCACATGCCATGCCAAAGCTCCTCACTGCCCCACTCCCCCCGTCTTCCCGACAACGTCCCTCGTCGGGTTACACCCTAATGACATGTTAGCAAGTCTTTTTTGTGGCATAATTTTTTGTAATTTCATGTTGGGGTGGCCACCGTTGATTGAATTGAATTATCTGCCACTCAATGTGAAAATCTAATCCAAACTCAAACCAAATAGAAACTAAAATGGCCAACAAATGCGCCAAGATCTTGGAGATCTGTGAGATCTTGTAACTGCAACCACTTGTTAACTGCTGCCAGTTCAAGTTGTGCTCAGATTGTAGCGCTTTTTATCTGTGGCAATAATTGAAGGCAATTAAATTCATAAATTTTAATGATTTATTTTAGCTTTGCACGGTTAGCACACTGAATTAATTCTTGATCTGAATGTACAGGGTGTTTTGTTAGATTTTAAGCTGCATATAAATCCAATAAATGAAATGATTTAAGTTGTGGATCCATTTGGTAAATACCTGAGATAAGGCGACTTAGACAGTTAACATAATAAATTATAAATAAACAAAATAATAGTAAATTAATTAAATTCAAAAATACAAAATTTAATTCTATCCGTTATGGAGCATCCTGTATTTAAACCTGCAACGATTTCTGAGCAATTAGCTTTTATAATTAACCACAAATATTTGAAGCAACAGCATTTGTGTAAGAACAAATAACATAACAGCAGACATGAATGCAAGTAATGAAATAATTGTTATACCCATTCAGTACATAGTCTTGGCCAGTCTTGGCCAGACTTTGGAAGTCACGACTGCATCCGCCTGGCCAAAAGTCAGCCGAAAGAGTGTCGGATGCGCCTCACTGCACCGCTGAGCAAAGCAGGCCAGGAGCTGACTGGTTTATTGACTACCAAACTACCAAACTACAACCTGGCCAGAACTGCAAGCTGCACACTGCTGCAATCCGAGTCAGAGAGTCGATTGCAAGAGTTTCAATGCCAGCTGCTGTTCAGTGATGCGTGTCGGGTCTAAAGGGGTTTTGACTATGATTTCCCAGGCCGAATAAAGTTTTGAATTGCAATGGCTTGATTGCCACGTGGTTGTTGCGTTTCTGTGGTGCTGCATTTTATTGCATTTTATTGTATTGCTAACTGAATTTAAATATTAATTGGCTTTAATTGTAGCGGCTAGCAAGTGCAAGTGTTGGCGAGCTCATTTGCCTAATGATCCAGCAGATCAACACTTGGTCAGCTGGTCAACTGGATAACTGGCCAACTTTTAAAGTGGCCAACACCCGCGGCGACTTTGTGGTAGAATTTGCGTTAATTATGTTGTTTTACTGCTAGCGCAATTAATTAAACATGATTTACTAATGAATATGGATTACTTGTATGAGCTGCAAGATAAACGGCTGCACATTAGTCTAGAATTGTCTAGCAACTGAATCACATATGCGAAACAAATATTCAAATATTTACATGAGTACTCATAATAGCCACAAATCTAAACAAGAATAATTAAATATTTGAATCGTAAAATCGTTTCCATCGAGAAGGCATTTGGCATTTGGCGTGCAATTTACAGCCAGATTTTGTATTGTATTCTGCATTCTGTTGAGTGCCTCAATTTGCATTTACAGACTCGTAAACAGATTGATAAAAACCTCAACAGGCAGCCTACGCCCACGCCTCTGTATTGCAATATGAATGCAACTTTTCAGTCTGTTTTGATGGTTGATAGTGTGTCTTGTGGATTAGAGATGAGCACGTGACACGAGCACAAATCAAATCTGAACTAACTCAACTGATTTTCATTTAATATATACGCTAACTTATTTTATATTTTTAAACTTTTCAATATTTGTGTTAACATTATTTAAATTCACCTTTAAATATATATTTGTTTTACTCTTCACATCTCCATTTAGCCGCTTGAATTTGGAGCATATGCAGCCATTGAAGGCCCTTAAAAGACATTTGGAGAGACTACTCGAGATTGCAGCTGCGGTTAAAGAATTTCCGTTTATTTTTTTCTAATTGCACAAGTAGTTTAAATTTGTCATTAATAACTGTTGATTTGTAAGCCTTGGAACAAACTAGTCCAATAAATTTAACTATAATAATTTATGGATCGTATACGTAATATACTATTATAAAAGGTATTTTTCACAAGAAACTAGCATTTTTATGGCGTTTCAATTAAGACAATTAAATGTAGTAATAAAAAATTAACAATGACTCTTGTTGAAAGCGTAACAACAACTTTGTAGAAGCTCAAAACTTTGTTATATTTTAACGCATTGACGGTAAAAAGTTCTATATTTTTATCAGAAAAAATAATATTTATCAATTCTTATTATTAACACTTCACTTAAAATTAGTGGTATTTTTAATTTTTAAAATATATTAAATTATTGACAGTCTAAAAAAAATGTAACAAAATTTTTTTAAAAAATCTAAGAATTTTTTTTGTATATATTTTCATATTAGTTGTGTTTTTTTAAAATGGTTTCACCTTACAAGAACAACTTTATTTAAGCTAGTGTAACTAAAGAATTTAATACATTGCACTTAATAAATTCCCTAAGTATATAGAAAATAACTTAATAAATATGATTATATAATTAACACTTTATTTTTTGCCGCGGTTCTTTATTTATGCAGAGAAACTTGAATAGCGCATTACTTTTGCTGTAGCGCACCCATATCAAATGATAATTATAGCTCACAAATTGTGCAGGATAGGTGGGTATGTATATCTTTATGTCCATACAAATCTGTAGATTGCACTTGAGCAGTTCAGCCCACATGTCAGCATTCAGTGCAAGAGACTAAAAAACTAATAAAATCAAAACGAAAACGAAGGTGACAACGGGAATATAATTTATAATGTTGCGCATGCTGCAAAAATGTCAAAACACACACCCGCCACGCCCCCGAATGAATGCACACACACTCACACGCACACAGATACTCTTATACCAATACAAATGCACATTTGTTGGGGGAGTTCAAAAGCGCAACTTGAGTTTGGTTTATTTAAATTAAATTGGCGCTGGCTTTGCAGGCGAGCTGAGCAAATTAAGTTGCCGATATGTGTGTGTATGTGGCACAGTGTGCCATGTGCCACATGCAACACACACACACACACACACATACTTACATAGATGGCGCCTATCGAATGTGCATGATCGAACTGTATGCGCACTCGTTATTAAATGTGTTTCTTGTGTTGCGCCTGTTCTTTGTGGCAGGTAAAACAATAAAAACCAATAGCAACAACAATGGCAAAGTGTGGCAAATGCAACATCAAGATTGAGTCGACTGGACGCTAAAGAAATGCTGCAACATGTGGCAACAACAACAACAGCAACTACATATAATACAACAACATTTTTATGTCTTTTGTTTTTGGTGAGCTGCGCTTTTATTTTTAATTTGCAAACTTTTCGTTTCTGCCGTTTTTCGATGCAGTTCAATGATTAAAGAGGCAAAACGCCCAGAAATTGGTTTACATTTTTTTCTAGTTGTTGTTGTAGTTTTCGATATTTCTGCTCACTTTTCGCGTTGTGGCCCGTGGCATGTTGCAAGTTGCGGCGGCTGCGACTCCCTAAGCGTTCAGTACTCGCAAAAAATTCATAAGAATTTTTTAATTTGCCTGCCCAAGCAACAACAACAACAACACACACATAGATTGGGACACAGGCCCCTTGTTAGCTGTTTATGAGAGCGCTTTTGGGCGGGGTCGGTTTTTGTGGGCTACAAATTTTTGGAAAGGCACGCGGCGATAAGATCGAACATAAATCGCCCATACCAAATAATGAGTGCTAATTGTTCAATGCGCGGAAGTTCAATTGCCCACACGGCAGTCAAAAAGCGTTCACAGCAGCTAAAGCTCATAAAAAAAAATACGCAGCAATTAAAATTCTTTTCCGACGTGGCCATAACGTTTGAGTCAATCGAAAGCAAGGTCATGGCAGCATTTGCAGTGACAAACGCAAAATGCAGCACCAATATCTATCTATCTGTCTTTGTCTTTATCTCCATCTCTATCTTTGGGTATGCATGTGTGTAACTGTTTTTGTTTTCTAGCCGTAAACCCGCTAAAAGAGCCAGCAATAAAGCTAAAGTGTCTGGCAACATGCATTGGCAACATTCGTATCTCGTTTCGGTTTTGGCTTCGACTGTGGCTTCGGCTTTGGCTAAAACCCGCTTCGAGCCGCGATTAACGTTGTAATTCGATTACTCTTGTGGCACATTGTTCTGCTTGTGCTCTCATTGTAGTTATTGTTACTGTTACTGTTACCATTGTTGTTGTATTGCTTTTGCACTTTGCTATTGCTTTTCTTGTGTTTGCGCAGTCGCCGGCGTCTCAGCCGACGCCTCTGTCTCTGCTTCTGGCTCGGTTTCTGCCTCTATCTCTGGCGGTATATATTAGAGCCGTCCGCCAACAGTCAGCACAGTTCGTTAACAGTCCTAGTCGAGATTCTAGGAGGTTCAACCAGCGTCCAGCGTCCCATCGACCAGTGCCTGTGTGTCGATTGTGTGTGTAAATTGTTTTCCCAGTTTAACCCCACTTCCTTTTTTGAACGGACCATTGCCGTTAACGTTTTTCAACCAAACTCAACTTGTGATTAACACTTTGTGAACAAAAATGAAGCCATTTGTAAGTAAACCCCCCAACGTGCATAAAATTTAAATAATTGAAAATTATACTTAAATACATCATGTGCAAAAAGGATTATTTAGCGCATAAAAGTTATAGCTTGTGGAAGTTTATTACGATGCTGAAATTGTCTTAGAAAACAGAATTTGATTCGCATATACCAATAAATTCTTTGAAAAATATTCTGAAAGTTGTTAGAACAATACCAAATGATAAGTGGATTTTAAAAGACTATTCAAAACTTTGCTGAAATAAAACTATATTTAATTGAGCTATTCAAGTTCATACACTCTTTTGTTTTAAGTATCGTAGCAATGTATTTTTACATCAAAAGTGAATTTAGTATAGAGAAGCTTAAAAATTCTACTAAATTCCTTTGCCGATTACGAAATTAACTATTTTTTTCCAATAATTCTAAAAATGCTTCTTGATATTTAATAAAGTTTATTTAGCTATTAGCTTTGAAATGTTATTATGATTTCATGTCCAAGTTCGATTACATATCTTTGTTTAAATATTATAGTCCTTTTAATTTGTCAAATCAAAAATTAAATTTTTTTTTAGATTTTACTTAAATTTTTACCAATTATTCCAACAATTCCATTATTGAATAGGACATACAGCATTACATTTGATGTTTCCGATCTCCCAAATATTTCTATTACCAATATTTGAAGAAGTTTATTTAGTTCTAATCTAATTTTTGCTATCATAAAAAAGTTTGACTACATGTATGGATATTCCAGTGATTTTTTGTTGAATACGACATTTAATATATTTTCTGATATTCAAGATTATATTTAATGGCTTAGATATGCTTTAGCTTAATCCATCAATCATGACCATATCAGGCTGCTTGCAACGCCGCGCCACCCAGAAATTAGTTACAGCTGCCATCAGACAGTGTAAAATTCAGTTGATAAGCCGTTGACATGCTGCATGTTGGATAGTTTAGTTCAGTTTAGTTTAGTTCAGTTTAGTTTAGTCACCGCTTGCTCCACATAATATAATAATGGCCTCGTATGCGGTAATATCATTGACTTGGCTACGACTATCTCGAATCCGAGTCCAAATCAAATCAAATCAAATCAAATGTTTCGCATGACGGCGCTTACCATCGAACAGAGATACAATATAACATATGCAATACCTGCAAGAGCAAAGGGGGCGTGTGGGGATGAGGGGCTGGCCAAAAGCTCCAAAGAGGCAGTCGAAAGAAAAAGAAAAGTAAGAGAAACGTTGGCGCAAGCGCAACACAAGAAATTGGGAAAAGTCTGGAAAAGTCTGATTGACTGACCGACCGACTGACTGACTGACTGATTGACTGACTGACAAGTGCAATTATTGCGCCGCCAGGTGGCGCCAGTTGTTACGTATCAGCTTAGCCAAATTGTAATCCATGTCGCTCTCTTTGCAGTTGATTGCCGCTGCGCTGCTCATCTCAACGGTGTCCGCCTCTTGGCACGGAGCCGTGTCCACACAGTACCAGCATCTGGACCCTCATAGCCACACCTATTCGTATGGCTATGCCGATCCCAACTCACAGAAGCACGAGACGCGTGGCCACGATGGCACCACACACGGCTCCTACTCCTACGTGGACGGACATGGACACACCCAGTCGGTGTCCTACACGGCTGATCCTCACCATGGCTTCAATGCGGTAGGCACCAATCTGCCCCAGGCTCCGGCTGTCCACCATGTGGCTCCTGTCTATGCCGCTGCCCACGCCCATGCCGCCTATGTGCCATATGCTGCCCATCATCATGGCATCCACATTCCCGTTCTGACCCACGGCGGTGTGCCCGTCGACACTCCCGAGGTGCAACACGCCAAGGCCGCCCACGCTGCTGCCCATGCCGCCGCCGCCCACAGCGCGGGCGCCCATCATCTGTACAAGCGCTCGATCTACGGCGGTGCCTGGGCCTACGGTGGTGCTGCCCATGTGCCACTCACCCACGGCGGTGTCCCAGTCGATACTCCCGATGTGCAGGCCGCCAAGGCTGAGCATTATGCTGCCCATGCCAAGGCCCTAGGACATGTAGCCCATGCCCATGGTGCTCCCGTCGAGACTCCCGAGGTTCAACACGCTAAGGCCGCTCACTTTGCCGCCCATGCCGCTGCCCGTTCCGGCCATGCCGTCGCGCCCATTGCCCACGGTGGCTACCATGTGCCTGTGATCCACAATGGTGTGCCCGTCGACACTCCCGAGGTGCAGCACGCCAAGGCCGCCCACTTCGCCGCCCTCTCGCAGGCATCCGCCCACGGCAGCTCGCACAGCTCCTGGGATGATGGTCACTACGATGGTGGCCACTACGACGGTCGCTGGGATGCCAGCCACGACAGCCACGCCCACGCCCACTCCCACAGCTATGCCAGCGGCTATGCGCACAAGGGTCCCATCCACATCCCGGTCATCCACAACGGTGTCCCCGTCGAGCCCGCAGAGGTTCAACACGCCCGTGCCGCCCACTTGAACGCCGTGGCAGCCGCTAGTCACGGTGGTGCCGCCCATGGTGGCTACTACGGTGGCTCTGCGCACGAGGATGATGGCCAGTACCACGCGCACTACAACCACTATTAAGGCCAGAACATCTGGTTGACGCCATCGACACCGAGAACCAGCAACGACAACGAAAACGACGAGCATCGTCCCTTCATAATCTGCCCGACATCTATCTATTTGTTTCACTCTAACGACTACCGAAGCAAGCTATGCAACTGTCTCTTTCACACTATACCCTCTATCATCTATTTCCATCTCTGTCTGACACACACAACAATGGGAAAACAACTACACTTGGGAGATTTGAGCTGCTGTCTCAATTGCCCACTTCAACTTCTTTTCCAACCATCTCCAGTTCAATTAAGAGCTCCTTCTTTTCTAACTAAACTATTCTTCAACACTTTCTTCTTCTATCTTCTGTCCCACTCTCTACCACTGCTAACTGGCACTGTCAAGTCTTCAACTTACTTATTTCCATTACTTTCTTCAACTTCTTGACTTGAGCAATGCTGAACGAGTATGTTGTAAATAATTGTTGTAATTTTTTAAATATGTATCTAGAATCATGTACTGGATATGTATCTATATATTATTATATGAAACTGCAAACAGACAAATAAACTGCAAAAACGTATTTGATCACAAAACTTGAGTGTGTTTTTACTGGTTGTATGATAAAGAAATATAAAGTCATAGAAATCAATTGAGATTTTGTTGTCAAATTTTCCATTTTTGAATTTTAGAATAATTGAATAATTTAATTTTGAATATTTTAAATACATTCTTTAAAATAACTTGCCCTATCCAATTCGATTGCATTCCATTTTTGAATACTTTAATAATTGAATTTTTATCTATATATATAATACAAGTTTATTTAACTTTGCTTTACTTATTTCTCCTCATTTGTGTTTTTGACGGATTCCATATAGTTTTACTGTTTACCTGCAAGACTTAATAAGCAACGAGTTTATTAAATGAATTTCAATTTATGGACATCACGTTAAGGAATTTACGGAATTAAGCTTTTGAATTGCATTTTAAATTTTATGACATTCTCTTTTGGCACTTCCATTGAGAATGTTGAGCACTGTAAAGTCAATTTTGCACACGCTTTGTCACATACCTTCGGGTGATGAGAAAATACATGGAATATTTGCAGTGTAGCGATTGAAATATGCATATCCTGAAAAGGAATGCAAACGAGGGGCCCAGGAATCTGTAAACACATTCGAGTGCAAACAATCAATCAATTCGGAAAAGCGACATTATTTTGTTGTTGTTTTACTACAGTGAAAATTCAACAGTGTGTGAATGGAAAACGAAAATTGGAATGGGAATGAAAATGTGTTTGCTTTGAGCTATTTGCGGTTAAGTTGAGACAAAATAAATATGCACATTGGGTGGGCTCTCAATTTGGGGAAAATACGAGTACTCTGCTCGTACTATTTAGTGTTTAACCTCAAGTCGGTATTAATTTGCAGGCCTCATGCCTGAAAGCCATAAATTGAAATGCAACCTTTGCACTAATCAATAACCTTGGCAGACCGCCGTCAATTACAGGGCAGGCTGTCGGGCTCTTGGACTCAACTAATTAAAAATTAACAATCTACGCCGCACACGCAAAGGTCACGGTACAAACGGTCGGCCCTGTTCGATTTTCAGCACATAAATAACAGCAGCAGGTTAAAGCCTCTGGGATGTTTGCCCCCTCAACGACTGTTAAAGAGCCTACCAAAAATGGGCACTCTTACTATAATAGTAAACGGGAGGGAGGGAACAGTAGCAGTTAGTCACTTAATTAGACATGTACGGCAATTGGCAATTGAATTTATGGCGTAAATTTCAATCTTGGACGACCTTGAGGTCAGCAGGTGTATGCATATATTTAAGTATCGGCATCGGGTTACTTTGATTTGATCTGTTCATTGAATTGACTTCAAATCTAATTATGGTGCAATTGAAATTATTTAAATTGCCAACAAGCGTTTTAAATGGTCAGTTGTGTGGCCAGAATCTGTGGCAGCCACAGCAGCAGCAGCAACAGTAGCTTGACCGATTGAACGTTTCGCTTGCCACAAGAGCTCGTGGGCGTGGCCAAAAAAGCCCACGTCAAAAGTGAATGTGCAACATTGTTGTTTTTGGCTCAAATCATTTTTGCCAACTTTATTATTGCAATGCTTTGCCGCTGAGTGGCGAGCAATTCGCTTCTTGCCACGACTTTGTTTTTCTTTTTCTCTTTTTTCTTTTTTTATTATTATTTCTGCCAGTTCATTTTCCAGCGAATTGAAGAATTTCGTTTTGGCGTTTTGTGGCTCATTTGCATTGGCAGCAATTTGGCAATCAGTTGACTGCCTTTTGCCGTTGGCCAGAACCACTCTTAATTGGAGGGTCAGTTCCAGCCCAATGCCCAATACTGCAACATCAACATCGACACTGGCAACACAAGAACCGTTAAGCAAACAAATGCCAGGCAACAAATTTGTATAAAATAACACAATTACTAAGCCATTTTCAGCAATGGGTTAAGTTCTCTTGCCAGGTTGCCTGGTTTATAGCCACTTTTCCGAAGTGGGCGTTTACTTGCAGCATTTTGCATATTTCTGTTAAAGTGGCTTTTATGTTTTGCTTCAATTTAATTTATGGTTTAGGCGTTAATTTATGGCCTAATTGATCCGATTTGAATACATGTAAATTTATGTGTTGAAATCCACATTGCAGCTTCAAATTATTATAATTGTTGTTATGACACATATCCATTGTTGCAATTTAACTAATTGCAAGCACAATAAATTACCCTTATTAGCATAAAGTTTAAAATTATTTTCTTACCCAAAAATAAGAAAAGTACATAAGCTTTAGTTAACCTTTGCTCTCTGCAACATGAATTTGAATCTTGACACTTTGTGAAATTCGTTATTTAAAATTATTATTTCTTTTGCCCAGAATTTTTTCAGATTTCTTTGAATTAATATAACTTGTAAAAATGCAAATAATTTTAGATCTGTTGAATTAGTTCTATAATTAAATTCTTGGTATACTATACCTGCCGCATCAATTTACAGTTGTACTTTGCGGACACGAACGCATTTTTAATTATCTTCAATAACTATTAGTATATTTTCAAATACCCTTGACTAAATTTAATTTAATTTGTTAGCTTATAAGTCAGAGAAAAGCATTGTTGTCACTAATTATATCGATTTGGTTTGGTGTTTACTGTATCTTGTTGACCAGCAACCGTTGTTTGTCCAGGAAACAGGGTTTCAAATAAGTGTGGTACACTAATGCAATTATCTCTAACAATGCGTAGCTCAACAAAACACACACATAATAAACGGAGTTATACACGAGGAAAATGCAACAGCAACACGAAAACAAAAGCAACGACAACAAACGCATCGACTATTACAGCAACAAATTGAAACAACACACAGAGAGATAACGCAACACAATTTGCTGTTGCAGTTGCAGATGCTGTTGCCGCTGCTGTTTATGCTGCAGCTGCTGTTGCAGATGTTGTTGCTGCTGTTGCTTTTGTTGCAGAAAATGCGTTGAACATTTCGCGCATTTGCACAGCAAAGTAAGCAACGAAAATGTGAAATGCGATTGTCGAATGCTGATGCTGATTGTTGCCTGCCAAAAACAGTTTTCCACGCTTTTTCCTTTATAGTATTTTTCTCTCCAAATTGCAGCAACACTTGCAAAATTGATTTGTATTCTCATTTGCCTGAACGTGAGATTCTACATATGTATGTGTGTGTGAGCTTCTTCCATTTTGTTGCTTCAAAATGCTGCCAACTGCTGTCAAATTTAAGTCTAGCAGTGCTATCAAGAATGTAAAGATGTCTTTGTAAAATCGAAAGTTGTATACCCTTGACCTATTTTACAAAATTTCAGAAAAAGTCAAATTCCACTTGCTTCTATTGCTTAAATTGGTAAAACACTTATAAACACGCATAAAAGTTGCATAGTTTTTAAATTAAAAGTAGCCAAAAATTACTGGCTTAAAATATTATTTAACGTGTGAAAAATAGCTTGGAAATCTGAACACATTTCTTGCTTGCAGATTTGTAGAATATGTTTAGGTCCTATATAATTTTTGGGCATTGACGCGCCTCCTTTAATACGTTAAACATTTCGTGTCCAAATTATAACACCCTGCTCATATGTTTTTAAAATTGCAATCTATTAATTCGTAAATGTATGTGAGCTGAAAAACTAATAATTCGCACGCTCTCGTTCTCTCATTCTCGACAATTTTAAATTATCGACAATTTGTGTTGCCTACTTTTAGGCATTTGCATAAATTGTGACATATTTAAACAGCACTCTCAATTTGCATGCTGTCAAAAGCTCATTTCATATGTTATTAATATGGCACAAAATAATGCATCGCAATAAACAAGGGTAATAACAACAATGAATGCTCGGCCTTTCGCTCAGTTTGTGGTCACACATGTACGACAAGCTTATTTATTGTTATTTGGGAAAGTTTAAATTGCTCAAGTGATGTCGCTTGCCTGCCGGGAGACAAGTTTCCGAGAGAAAGTCAGAGAGAGAGAGGAACAGAGGGAGACAGGAAGAGAAGGAAATGAGAATCTGTGCAGCAGCTGACGTTAGGCTAGAACTTTGTCCAGCTGCTGGCCGCCAGTTGGTTGGCCCAGTTAGCAAAGTACTATAAAGATTTATGGCTGCCAGTGTAACGAGCTTTAATTGCATTGCAGAGCATGCGTTTTCGAATTTTAATATTCGTTTGCTTGATTCTGACACATTGACTAGACCTAAGGCTAAAGTTGGCTTAAAGTACTAACTGGATCTGAGCTGCTTTTGGCCCATGGCAAGGGTGTCTAGTACACGGCGCTGTAAGGAACAGATATTAGTAAAGGTTCAATCTCGACTCATCTGCCCACTCACATCAAATTGTGTTCCGGATCCGGCCAGACGGGTGCCGGAAGTAGCAGAGCTGCAGGCGCTGGCTGTGGTGCCGCACCACCCGCTCCTCCGCCGCCACCGGCGCCATTGCGTGCTCCTTTGCCGCCCTTGCCACCCTTGCCGCCTTTGATGCCGCCGGGTCCGTCGGGTCCATCAGGGCCATCGGCGCCATCTTCGCCATCCGGTTGTGGTCCAGCCGGACTGGGAGCTCCGGGCTGTCCGCTTTGACCACTCTCGCCGGATGTCAGAGTGCCACCAGCACCGCCGCCGCCACCAGCGCCACCACCCCCGGCACTGCCACCGCCTCCAGCACCGCCACTGCCACCAGCACCGCCCAAAAGGCCGCCAGCTTGTCCTGCCTGGCCAGCACCGCCAGCGCCACCACCTGAAGCACCTCCAGCACCACCAGAAGCAGCCTCCAGAGCTGCAGCCGATGCAGCTGCCTCAACGGCCAAAAGCTGCTCAGCTGCAGCAGACGAGGAGCTGTCAACGGTCAGAGAGCCGTCTGTCAAACTGGCATCCGCAGTTGAGCCCTCGACATATTCGCCCTCTAATCCTGGCTGTGGATTCCAAAGGCCATCTGCTGGGGGAACTGGCGGCTTATAGCTGCCATCGTCCTCTGCTGGTGGTGGTGGTGGTGGGTGCACTAGATAAAGAACTTGTCCTGGCTGGGGCAGTAAATAAGTGCCAGCTATTGGCCCTGGTAATGCCACCGGCACCACATGGGCCGACCCACCATCGATGTGGTGCAATCCCAGCAGGCATTGCACCGTCAGCAGCAACTGTGTGTGTATAATGAATTTTTCATTCGATATTCCCATTCATCACACTCAATTGAATATTTACCGCTGTTGTTCGCATATCGTCGATTAAATTCAATTGAAAATTCTTTATCCCTTTTTTTAACTCCGTGCTCGACTGAGACTTTTGTGGAACTGACTCAATTGGTAACGCCCTATCGTTCTTTATATACAATATGTCGACTTCTTGCTGATGATTAATTGAGACTCAGCTCCGAGTTGCTGCATTGTCTATAAATGGAAGCAGCTTCCACTCGAAGTGCATAAATCAAGTGCCACCAATGTTAATTAGAGCAAAATGCACCTATACAACCATCACAACAAACTATTTTCTTTATAATAACATACAAAGCACATTAATAAGATCAAAACTCGTCCGATCAAATACGCAGTTTAGTTTGCTATGACACATTGATCAAGCTACGGAATGAAATTGATATATTTGACTGACTGTCGAGTACTCTACAATCTTAGAAAACACAGAAAACTAGAGATGTTTATTTAATCAGAGTAGATCAGTAATCAATAGTCCCAATAATTCTATTTATTAGGGTATACAGATTGCATTATTAGAATAAAGCTTATAACAATTTTCTTTATGCTGGTAAAATATTTTCTATGACTATGAATGTTAAGTACTCTACAGTACATATCAATACGATATTGAAAATAAAAGGTTACTATTTATAATATTTATTTAAATATTTTATAAAAATAAATTGAATGGATAAATTGTATCTGAAATTAAATTAAATTAAGCAATCTAAACCTGAAATAATAAAGATTACATTTAAACTCAATTTTAATCTAAACGGCAAAAGTGAATATTTTAAAATTATTCTAGAAATTAGAAAGGTCATATAAAACAATCATTTCAAATTGAGGAATGAATAAAAATATAGGTTTTTTTAAAGTAAAAAAGGTATTTTTGAGACTTACAGCAGTATTATGCATTTAAAATATATGGGATGTGCTCCACAACTAAATCTGTTAAGATTTATTCTAAAAATACTCATTTTAAAGGGTATACATGATAAGGTGACTGCAACATACTAATTCTGTTGCCATATAAGATGAGATTATTGATTATTTTAATTATTTTATTGCATTATTTGTTTTAAATTGTTTTCTAAGAGCAAGGTCCATGTTTCTCATATGAGCAGCTCACTTATATTTTTAAACTTATTCATAGTCTAGAAATTCTCAAATTCGTAGGGTATACAGCTGTCGTATATGTGCAGTAAACCAGCATTGTTTGCCAGATTATATAATGCAGATTCTTGAAATTTTCTCAAAGCCTGATCAGGTAGTAAATAATTAAAATGCCTTCCTACTTATTCTTGGCTGCAATGCTGTCAGAGCTGTCTGCAGACAAGATAAGATGCCATTCATGGTCATAAGCCAACAGTCAAGAATCCCAACTCTCTGGGGCTGCATAATGCGCATAATGGTGTTGGCGTCGTTGACTCAATAGACGGGCTCGATTGCAAGCAAATTGCGGCCGTGTTGGATGCAAAGTGGCGTTCTGAGGAGCTGATTAGCCGGTTTGTTTTTTGTATGCATCGTCGCGTGTCAAATGTGTAACACAGTAGTGGCAAATATTAAGTGCCTGTTGAGGTGTTGCTGTTTTGCTTTTGCTGTTGCTTTTGCTTTTGCTGTTGCCCTTGTCTTGTTGACTCGCATTGAGCTCCACATAAATGATGAGCGACTATTAGACTCTGTGCAGCATCGACTAAATCAATTAAGCCAACAAGAGCAGACAACAACAAGGAAGGCAACGGTAACGGCAATGAGCCCATTATTATCATTGTGCTCGTCTTCGTTATCGTCCTAAGCATTTAGCTACAAAACCCGGAACATTATTCACAGCACCCAAAGGGGGGAGGAGGTGAAGTGAGCTGCCAGCTTGCAAGGAAGATAAAATTGTTTGTGCGTGTGGCAGCAGCTGATAAAGGACGCAGCGTGTGTGCCCAAAGGATGCCAAAGGAAGCGAGGCTAGTTAGCTATTTAGCTAGTTTCCCTCAACTAAGTTGCAGCCAATTAGTACAGCGACTTTTTGGAACGCGACTAGCACGTAAAAATATGCTAACGTTGCTCTCTTAGCCAAAGCAGTTACTGAGATTCCATTTCTGCTGGCGCTGCACAAATATGCTGGACTACTGTCCAATGTCGAGGGTGGAGCTGACGGCGCGAGCTATTAATCAAAACAGAGGCAGAAACGGAGAGTGGCCCATAAACAGTTTCCCCCACGCATGAAGGCATCCATTCATTCACACATCCTGGCCGCTCCTTTTGCCACACCCCTGGACACTCCCTTGACGGGAAAGTGGGGCCACATATAAATAGTTTTGCTAGAGCTTCGACATTGCTTCATTTGTTAGCAGACTGACAGGCGAGTCAAGTTGACGTCGCCGTCGATTGTCGATTCTGGACGCAACCCTCGCTCACAACCACAATTACATTTTATACAGCAGCGCACAGTGGGAAATTTGGCTGATTTACCCGTAAAAAATGAATAGCTACAAAAATAATAAAGGTATCTAAAGAAAAATAATGGATTTTGTGGTATTTTTCTCAATATGGAATTTATTATAAAAAACCAACATGTTTTTTTTTAAATCTTAATTAATTAAGACCTAAAAGTTATGACACTTATTGGACCTGATAGGTAGATTCGATGGCACATTAATGTATATTAATATTACATATACTAGTTTTCTTGCACCCGATTGACTAAATCGCCCATTGTGCAGGGGTTTAATGTGTGGCATAAAAAAGGTTTTACGTGCCTCGCATATGTGCAACTTGGGGGTGATTTTGATAAGGAAGAGGGGGTGACCGCAGGATGTGCAGATAGAAAACAGTTTACAGAAATCATTACAACTGGGCGAATGCGTAATGAGCAACGTGGCGTATGTGTGATGAGTGTGATGTTGCTGTGCAGGCACTCGAATGAACATTCACAGCGTGCAGCTGTTGAATCTAGGATATTTAATTAGAGTAGTACACGACCTCAATTGTAAATCCATTGATTACAAGGGACGAATCAAATGGCGACACATCTAATTAAAGTGGAAACACAGAAAGGAATCAAAGACCACAGTTTATAATTATGAAGTGTTATTTCGAGTAAGCACTAAATGCATAAGAAACTAAGTAAAAAGACATTTAATTAGTTTAAATTTACATTTGATTATTTTTAAAATTCTGTTACACTCCTCAAAGCTCAAACCTTTCAAATTTAATCTGATAAAAAATATAAAAGCTTTTAGAAAAATATCGAATACAACTTAGGACGCTACGACTATATATTTTTAAAACTATTTTTAGAGGATGAGAGCACTAAAAAGCCCTTAAACAATTGATAGTTGTCTACTTGCGACTCTTTAAAATTAACTTTTCTTTGACCTGTGTCAGGACATTTTGTAGGTCCAGTGTTATTTCGGTTTACCTTTTTAAATAAGTCAAGTGCCATGATTTATGATGCTTATAACAATATTGTACATGATGCTGACACCACACAAATGTATTGCCAGCTGAACTTTTGACTGCTTTCAACATGTGTTACATACAGACGACTGTGTACGTTTAAGCCAAAAGCCCAGGGCATGATATTTTTGCAGGGGCGTGAAGTGTCATTACAGCTGTCACAATATGCAGTGTGCTGAGAGTGTCGACAATGTCATCAATAACAAACGACTGTGCAAGCAGGCAAACTTATTATGTCTATACGTGTGTACTCATCTATGGACATACAGACAGACACAGCGTAGACCACAATGCAAACCGCATTTAAATCACAATAAATCATTGAACCTGGTGTCACAATTGTGCTGCAAGCCATTTGCTGGGGATGTAGAATGAATCAATACAGTTGACACTTTTTACACTCTGAGTTACCTACTCGACATCACGTTTATCACACACCCTTTTCTAATACACTGGGTATAATTACATTTCGAGCAGCGCAGCAAGCCGAATATTCAGTCATAATACATTAACATATATACATAACAATACTTTAAAGTAAACCACTTTACCAAGTCAAAGGATTACTGCGAATCATGGTAGAGTATATCTCAGATGACATTCATTACAAGCTACCAGATGGCAACAACAAATGGCTAGAAGATCTATTAAGGGCTTATCCCTTGCCGGCAGCAAAGTCTCATCAGTGTCGCGATGAATTCCTCAAGGAATTGCTGGAACCTTTTAAACAATCCGAATCGGAGTCAACAAGTAGTGAAGACAGCAGTGAGGCAAAACACGTGCAGTTCGGTTACAGTGCTCAAAATTTTACACCTTCGTTTAATGTTGAAAAACAGTTGTTCAATTATATGAAGAAATTTAGTTACGTTAGAAAGTCAACAGTTGGCTCACTGAAGCAGAGGGAGACTCGAATCGCAGCACCGGATATATTCAAACTTCTGAAGGGACGGCAGGATAAAGTGTCCTTTGCCATCGGATATTTGGCTGTGATCTATAACTTTGCGGTTCTCCAGGACCGATTGCGTATAGTTAATGAACTGTGGCGCGTTAGCGTATCCGTTGATAAATCATATAACATGTTCAGTTGGTCAATCGAGGATTATATTAGACGCTTTAATATGCCCAATCAGACGTATCTAGATATTACAGAAAGGGAGCTCAAAAATCAAGGCGATTGCTTCAAGTTTCGCGTTGATGTCAGCGAAACAATCCGTCTAATTTCTGCTATGAGTGATGATGTCAGACTCAAGAATGACATATGCGATAACTCCATGTTAATAATAAGGTTAGTCAATAAGAAGCATCAAATTAATGACATAAATCAACTAAGCATAAATTAAATAAACAATTAAATCATGGCCATATTTTAATAAGATACTTTTCCATCTTTACAGAGATGCTCAGACGGATATTAAGGAGCTGATGACAACCTCTCAGAAGATGGTTGCAGAAGGATATTTAGATGTTGCAACGGCAGCCCAGCGGACACCACGTTCAGCTGACAAATCTAGGCAGATGTCTGTTCAGCTAAAAGTAAATTACGATGATTGTAAGTCTATCATTTATATAGAGCGAAAGTCCAACTAATTATACTTTTTCATAGTTATCTATCCCATTGAGGCACGCTATCGCATTAAATGGGCTCAAACGCAGGTAGATCAGGCTATCATGTATAATGATGTGTACATTAAGGTAAATTAAACTTAAACAAAGATTGACCCCTAATATTATTGAACTGAAACTTTTTACAGGAAATGAGCAAGGAGGTTGTTGATTTGACAAAGACCATTGAAGAAAGTACATTATTTTGGGAATGCAGCCAAATAGCATTTGAGATGGAGATAAGTAACCTGAGAGTTCGCATCTCAGAGTTGGAGACGCAATACGAGGTGAGAATGGAGAACGCTTCAAACGATCGGGAATCTTTACAAAATAAGTTAATGAAGGCCAAGGATGACCTTGTCAACAATAGGGCACGGATACCAATGTTTCATGAGAGAATTGCAGAGGTGCAACATATTATCGCCAAACAAGAGGCTGAATTAATGAATGAAATGGTAATAACTAAACTGAAATAATTATATTTAAAATGTATTTTTAATTTCTCTACCTAACTAACCGTCAATTTCAGCATCGAGCTAGAATCTCAAGTCGCCACTCAAAAAAGAAATCGATTGACGCCAGAACAACACTGGAGAAAAAGAACTCAGTTATAGGCAAGAAGAAATACTAAAATTATTTGCAAAAAAAACTTAAGTACCTCTTTTTGCTACTTTTATATGTAAACGAGAATATTTTGAAATTCATTTTAAATCTTCATTAAACATTAAAAACCATAATTTTTTATTCTTTATTAATTACAAAACTTAGTCCTTGGTTGCCTTAATATCGGTAATTATTATTCTGAAAATTATAAGAGTATAAATCGAAAAATAATGTAACATTCATTACAGGTTAGAAGTTTTGCACAGCTTATAAGAAACAAAAAAGAATGCTTATGTCGATTACTCAAAACTCAACAGACCATGAAGAATTTGTTGGAATGTTTGGCTTTAACAAGTGTTGCAATATTTTTATTGGTTTTATTGGGCGCCATCAAATTGGTTTGTGGAGCTAGACGCTGGTGTTACTTTTACGATCCTATCATAACAGCATTATATTTTTTTCTGTTGTTTGTAATGTAGTTTCTGGTTTTGATTGCATTTGTTGGCGGCGCCTCGCGATTTGTTTTGGACTGAAGGCGTTTATTGGTTTTTTCACGCAATGGCTAATGAGTAAAGCATTTACGAGCACAGCTGACACACCCCCTCGAAGCGACACCCCTCCCAGACACCCCATTACCACTGCTGCAAAAGAATAAAATAAAAATAAGACAACAACAGTTCGAAGTGTTAAAGTCATAGCAATTTAAGGCTTTGGCAATTTGTGTAGTGTAATGTAAGCGAGCTCAATCTGTAAGTCGTGAGTTTGTCTGGGCTGAATTCGCTAAAAATACTCGTAGTACTGTTATTCATGGCAAGACAGCTTATCAGTTGGCTGTCGCCAGCTTGTCTGACGCTTTCTTTAGAAACCCACAAAATATCCCAGTCTGCCCCATCCATCAATTATGTGTACTTTATCGACAAGCTAGACATTTGCCTGATCCCCAAACCAACCAAGTCTGCGTGATATTTCGGCCATAGTTTGCTGGTAATGCGTGCAATTTAACACGGACCATTGACGCAGAAAGCCTTTGGGTCTGGGTCTGGCTCTGGACTTTGCATAAGTTGACTAGGGAGCGGACTAACTTATAATTGAAGCTATGTCTAAAGTGTAAAGGCATTTAAAGCCATTCTCTTTACTTGGGCTTCTTTTGACGCCATTGTTCATTGGCCAACGCCCAGTCGTTGCTCTCTAAAATCATGGCTTGCATAATTGGTGTTAATAACATTAGCAGCAAGAGCTTGAGTCACAGTTCGAGGAAATTTTCCACTCCGCGTCATAGTTCCAGTTACAAAGGACTGAGAGTCATTTATGCAAACTGCTGCTGGCAGTTGACAGCAATTGAAGCAATGGCAACTCGAGCAGTCCTTGATAATTGAATGTATTGTTCTTAAATATTTCAGTCTCCCTTCTTGTCTAGAAGAAAACCACCAAACATATTTGGGGTACATTTATATAAATGTTCATGTCGTTACGAGTCAGAGTCACAGACCACAAGCAGTCGAGTATCTTATCGAGCTGCTTAATTCACCACTCTGTTTATTAGTCAAGTCTCAAGTTGTGATGACGCACATTCCCTGCTCTTGGCCTTATGCGGGCTTTCGTCATCATTTGGCTGAGACAACCTGTTGGCATGGGACTTAATTTGTCTTCTATAACACACAAGTCTGCAAAGATTTCATGTTCGTATGTTAACTGCGAGCTTATTACTACCAAAATTACTTTATAGGTAGTCTATACTTTTGTCAAAACTTAACCGATATTCATTCGTAATGACAATTATTTTTATTTAAAACTTAATTTATTTTCCAGCACTATCTATTCTTCTACTACACTTTTTCCAAATTTGTATACTATCAAACTTTTTTAAAAACTCATCCGATTTTCTGGCGGAATGTATTTTATTTTACTGTTCTCGAAATTTCTGTAATATTTGAGGTTCCGTCAACAGCCCGATTCTTTTCTCTTTTTTTTAGATGTTTGCATTCCAGTGTAAGCTTCATTAAGCATTTGGATTTCCATTACCACTTGTATGTCATTCTCTTTGCATTTATATCAATCAAACGCAGCACGAAAATTGCCTGCTAAACTTATTCACATGTATTTATAGACCTATTTCTCTCCTGCTTCAACAGGATTACTCGATTTGTTTCCCCTCACCCACTCTCTCTCTCTCTGTGTCTCTCATTTCCTTTTCATTGATGTCTGCGGTAGCCAAAACAGCAAACATTTTGCCAAATCGAAGCGAGCCAAGTCAACACCCACAGGCCAAAAAGGCGCTTAAAGCCAATTTACATGTGGCACAGGCAACCACTGTAATTGTGGGTTTCTCTCTCTCTCCCCCTCTCTCTCTCTCTGTGTGTTTGTGGGTTTATTTGTGCGTGTGTGCATTACACCTGTGGCCACTTTAAGTGAAGGCCTCTGAGGCTTGACTTTTGTATAGGGACTGTTGACTTTTCACATTGCCTTCTGTACAGTTCAGAAGCTCACTCTTAAAACAAATCATCTTTTATTATAACGCATTAATCATACGCATTGTGCGCCGTTGTTGCTTTGAGGCGGAAGTGCAAAGTTCTTGGTGAAAACCAAACAGGGCCACAAAATATCTGCACATTTCTTTTCAACAACCTTTGTGGTCGTTGTTGCTGTATTTTTTTGTATTTCATCAGATTTCCAGTGGGGCTTTTAATTTTTTGCGGCTTTGGTGTTGCCTACTTTTGTGCTTGGCCATAATTTATGACCAGGTGTGCGGCAGCTCTAATTGCGTGATAAGTTTTACCAATGAGCATTCTCTCTCGGTGTTTGTATTTCATTCAGCTCGACTTGATGCTCTATCGGCCGTTTTGTTTCGATTGACGTCAATTCGTGTCGCCGTCTCCAAGTGGCGTCCAATTTGTGCGACTGTTGGCAAGTTTCTTCAACTTGGCCCAAGTTGGTCGAGTGCTTGGCAAAGGCAATTGATTAATGGCTACCGCTTATTAACAGCCATTTTGTGTTGGGTAATCGCAACAATGCTTTCACGTTTTCGCCAAACAACTCAATTGGCTGCCCTTTTTTATTTGAGCAACGCAACAAAAAGTTTTTCCACTTGAAATTCTCAACTCATCGTTGACTGCGTGCAAGAAAAAAAAACTGTAGCATACTTTCGGGCGTTTTGTGTTTGAACATCGTAACCGCAAAATCCAACAACAATCACAAAATGTCGCAGTGTTTTGTGCAACAACAACAACAACCACGATGACAATGCACTATGGGGCGAAATCCGAAAAATCGACTATTTAGTCATTTTATCAAGGTATTAATTTTACTACTGTTTTGGTATTAACATCTTAAGAAAACTTCAAACTGTAAAGTTCTGTACCAAAAATGTTAAATAACAGAAAAATGTTAACCCTGACAGCTGTTAAAGTCAGCTGTTGCTTCCGAAAAGCACGTTCGTTAACAGTGCAACATTTTTGCAGCCTATTTTCAAATTGGTATTGCACAAAGGCTAATCATTTTTTTTACAATATTTAAAATGGATACCAATTATACGGGTTTGTACTATGTGTTGGTTTTACTAGTATTCTGTATTTGTACGTGTTCTGTTTATATTTTGTTATATTAATTAATGCTTTAAAAGATAATTTCTTGGAAAGAAATATCAACTTTGCGAAGGAATTTAGCAATGATGCTTAACGAGGCTTAATGTAAGTCCAACTGTATGTCGTAGATCCATTCAATGTTATTTAAAGGCAATATGTCTCAATTTGAACAATTTGCGATAATCCGCGCAAATAAATTTTTTAGGACGTAACCTCACAATTTTTCCATGCTGATTTGCTCGCTTGTCGTATGAGGTATTTGACCAGTTTTTGAAGTATTTATTATTAACTCGAAAACTACTTCATATATTTTGATGCGGTTTTTTTTCTAGTGTTATGTATACCCCTAGAAAATTTTTGCAGAAAGAGGCGTGTCAAAATCCCAGCCCCAAATTTTTTTGTTTTTTAATTTTATGCTCACAACCATATATTAGACCACACAACTTTCTTTGTCTAACAATTAGTTTTTCTCTTTATTGCTAATAATAAACAAGCTCAAAGCTTGTTATTTGGAACAAAAATTATGAGCTTACTTGCTACCGATACCAAAAAAAAAATATAAAAAAAATTAAGGCCGGGGGTGGTGACACGCCCACTTTTCCAAAAACATTTCTGAAGGTGTACATAACATGAATAAAAAAACCGTATTCAAAAATTTAGCTTATTATAGAAGTTATTAATAAATATTCGATATTTCGGATTTCGCCCCATAGTGCAATGTGGGCATTGAAAGTTCGTTCAGCGAGAATTGCTGTGGGCATTTCTGTGGGAGGATTCTGTTGCTGTGCCAGCTGCAATTGCACTGAGCGAATAAATCTGATAATTTATTCTGCTTTAAACCTGATGAATTTTCGTAATCATTCCCACAAAATCTAGAGTTTAGCTTGATACAATGCTTAGTTTCAGCCCTTAGTTGGCATATATTTATTTCGAGGTCATTTAAATACTTTCTTCTGTTTTCTCTCTGTGTGCGGGCTGTAGGATATTTGGAGTGTTGCGGCAAAAACTCGCGACTGCGATACGACCACGCTGAGTGGCATGCAGCTGCTTAATGCCAGTCAGCCAAGCGGCAGGGAGTCTGTTTATCTTGGCCCTGTCAACGGCAAAATGTCGAGCCTCCTCAAAACGCAGTTCGACATTTAGGCAACCCCATGAAGCGGCGGCAAAATGGCCTAAAAAGAGACACAACAGTGTAAAAGCGCTGCGTTTAAGCATTTGGTATTCAAAAACTAGCTGACTTAGAGCCAACATGCTGTTTCATAGGCCATGTGGGCGTGTCTCACTCCAAAGCAAGTGGGCGTAAGTAATATATATCCAACCGGAAAATTGGAGACTGAGGTTTAGACAAGTGAAGCTATGCTAAGGCCAAAGGTTTAAAGGCGACAGAAACAAGCTCAGATATCACAGTGTCATGCCAAAAAGTTTGAATTTAAATTCAGGACACCAAACAACAAATTAATGCGCAAAATTGTGATTTTGATTAAGAGTGAATGAAAATAAATGGCTGCGTAGAAGCGCAAGGAAGGAAGCCATCCGTTGGGAATGATATTAAAATGCTAATTTTTGAAGAGGACATAGTCTGTTATTGTGAAATGGGAGTTAAAATGGTTAAGGTTGAGCGAATTGGCTGTGCTGTGCTTATATGTGCTTTTAAATCTAATTTGATAACAATGTGACAAGCAAAAAGATGTAAGGAATTGAGTTCAAGGACAACATTAAAGCAGCTTTAAAATACATACGTGCAAGCTGAAGTAGAAAATTCCTGTTTAAATCTTAGAGCTATGAAAACTGAATAGATTTTAAACTGTTAAAAAGAATCAGAGTAATCGGTTCAAACATAATTTTAATGAAGTTTTAAGAAAATGTACCAAATACTTTCTTTCTTCAATGATTAAAGCTCTACTACTTAAATAATGTAAATATAAATAACACATCAAAGCGCTGCATTAAATATTTTTTCTTCTAAGCCTAAAAGTTCTACCAAATTAATTTCTTCCTACAATAAATTTCTTAATGTTAACTTCTTCTATTTAAAACTGGGTTTCATTGTATGTTCTTGTTTAAAAAAAATCACTGCCTGCTTAATTAAGGCAAGGAGGCTTTCATTAATTTTACTTACTTCACCTGCACTCGAAGCCACAGCCGCTGTCTGATGTCTGTAAAAATGTAAGCCAGGAAATGCTATTACATATATATTAACATGAAAGTTACTCAAAGCTGGACGGCCCAAGTTTCTGCTGACCAACTGTCTGTCTTTAGCCACAACTGAGGCCCTTTCTCCCATTCTTTAATGGATGCTTAATAAATTTTCCATGGTGTTGAAGGCACAACGAACAGACGGCCAGAGTTGTGGTAATGAAGCTAGACAGTTCAGCCCAAGGGAACACGGTAACGTTACTTTAACCAGGGAACGAGGCCTGAACCATTTTCTGCCAATAAACTTGCAATTAATGGACGCCAAATGAGTTTCGATGGCCCAGTTTGTGGCCGCTTTGTGCTTTTGTCCATTGTGTGTGTCGGCGGTGTTTTAGACACTTGGTTTTGACCAGGTTAAACGCGGTAAATGGTAGGCAAACGTTACGCCATGGTGTTCAAATATCAACATCAGTGTGAAATGTTGCTCCATTAAAATTCGGTGCTTTAAATTCTAAGTATTGAAACAAATATGCTATTTAAAATTTCAGAGTTTTCCAAGAATATAACATAATAAGTTGTTTTGGAAATACAAAGAGACAATGGCATTTCTGGTGAATTCTATACTAATGATGGCCGCTTGCTTACATTTGCCATATGTACTCGTAATATGAGAATTTTGCAATTTCTAGTTCTGCTGAATTTGTTGCTGGGGGAATTTTCAAGCTGGGAAAAATTGATTGCGGTTGGGAGTACTCTCTGTTTGCAACAATTTTGCCATTTGCTGCAGGCAATTTGTGTTCTATTCGTGCTCAGAAATGTTTATAATAAGCAGTACACATTTCAGTGGCAGTTACCTTGGTGTTCAGTTTGTGGCCAGAACTGAGGGAGGAGAGAAAGAGACAGCAGGCAAATGCCTGGCAATGGCAATGGCAATGACTTTGACTTCCACTTCCGCTTCCGCTTAGACGAGTAACAAAACGCTTTGGGCAATAAAGTTAATAAAGAAAAACCAACTTTGTGCATTTGTTTAAATAAGATTTCAGACCGTTTAGCTTTATGCAAAAAAGGACTCAAGGCACTTTTCAGTGTAATGCCAGACAACTTTGGCTCTAAGCTAATTTAGCTAATTTAGGCAACTTTCTAACTGACGTGAATCTGCAGCAGAGTCGAGTAAATTTAACGGTTGCTCGGATAAATGGAATTATAAGTGCGTGAAATCGAGTGTCAACAGCGATAACGTCGAATGATATACTGAATGGAAATGGAAATGGGAATGGGCCTACTCTGAGTTCTTGGCCAGCTTTAAATGCATTTGACATTCGCCTGAGTGACCAAAATTGAATTCAACCGCATTCAATTCAATTGTGCTGAACGTCTGCTATCGTCAACAAATTACGAGAATTGATAATCCCACTGACAGTCGCACAACACAGAACAGCAACAATGTGACCAAAAGTATTCGAGTCTTACCAACAAAAACGACAAATGCTCGACAAAAAGTCAAACGAAAAACGAGAGCAAATGGACTGCGAATGTGGCTAAAAAGTGAAGTGAGGCTAAAGTGGGTTGAAGTGGCCTGGAACTGGAGTGGTCAGAACTGGAGTGGGCGAGAGTGGTTTAAGGATATCCGGTTAACTTGACTGTGTTTCGTTTTGCCATAAAAGCCAATTGCCAGCCATTTTTGCGGATTGGTTGCCCCCGAAAATTCGTAACGGTGTCAAACTCGTTTTGCTCACGCGACAAAAAAATGACAGAGTTGAGGAAGGGGTACTTGAAAATGGTATATGGAACTACATACAAAGTGTCTGTTTTTTTATTTTTTCACTTCCCAAAGTGGGAGTATTTGGGGTTTTCCCGTCAAATGTGTGTGCAAAAATCATTTCAGCCCCATCAACGTTTCGTCGACCAACCGAACAATTTCCCTTGAGGCCTCTGGCATTTGTATTTGTATTTGTTTTTCTCCACTTTTTTTTGTCAACGGAAAAACAATTGCTAACTGGGCTGCTTTTCAAGCTGCTGTGCCGCTGTTGTTGTTGTTTTGTTGATTGCACCGCGGGCGACCATAACAATTAGAATTAAATTAAGGGAATTAACGCCTTGTGCAAATTGCGAGCTCTTTTCCAGTGGTGTGTGGCTGCTCGGAAAAGTGGGAAAACAGCACCACCTTCTTGCACAATTTTACACATGGCATCGCATGTTGCCTTTCGGTTATCATTGCGGCTAACCACAGCGACAAACTGTGCGCCAGAAGGGGCAAAGTGCCAGGGGTCCATTTAACCGAGTGTTGAGCACCGCAGGAAAGACCCACAAGTTAAGCTTAATCTATTTACTTATGCTATTTAGCCAAAGGCTTTTAAAGTCATTATGTGATTAACTAATCAAGTCAATTTACTTATGTTTGCTTCAACAATTTTACTTAACTATCAATAATTTTTAGATAATTAGCTCCTTTAGACAAACTTCTATTGATAGAACTATTCTCTATTTTTGCTGATATCATAATGTGATTAGCAAACAAATTAAATAAATTTACTGATGATAAATAAAAGTATAAGTTAACTAAGTAAATGCACTTATACTAATTAAAGAATTTTTACTTCATTATCAATAATTTTAAAGATATATCTATTTAACTTCTCTAAGTCATGTTCCTTCTTAAAACAACTTTTCTGTCTTTTGGATGTACATACTTTTACTTTTGTTTGTTTCAACAATTTCTCTTGGTTGTCAATAATTT
Source organism: Drosophila subquinaria (assembly GCA_037043405.1). NCBI lineage: Eukaryota > Metazoa > Arthropoda > Insecta > Diptera > Drosophilidae > Drosophila > Drosophila subquinaria. The sequence continues at coordinate 795,326 of JBAMBL010000166.1, read as the reverse complement.
TCTTATTGCTGAATCGTACCTTTCAATTGCACATAATAATCTGTCAAAGTTTTTCGTAAAGTTAAAAGCAAATACTGTAAAACATTTCAACGATTACGAGTTGATCATCATAATAATCATCTGGTTTTCTTCTTTATATATTTCGTACCACTGTGCATTACAACTTTTCTTTAACACGTTTACTTTAAAAGTACTTACGTATATGAACAGTTCGCTGAGTTTGCAGTTCTTCAAGTTGTCTGCACTTTTTGTGCTGTCTCTGAATTGACGTAGGTTTGTTGTTGTTATTTCCATTGTCGTCGTTGTTGTTGTTTTCAGCTTGCAAATGTTCATATTTTTATTTCCGCTCCATTGCTCGGTAGACTTTATAGTTGAACTAACTTCCTGGATGAACTGAGGCTGAAGACCAGAAAGAATACGAATTTTAAAAGTTACCATTGCTTTTAGAACTGAAAGAGTTGTTGTTTCCAGCAAAATAAACAATTGGGAACTTTTCCTACGGCATATGGAAACATTAGTCGTAGGTCAATCGACTCCAATGATAATATTTACATGAAAAAGTTCATATTGTGGTTCTATTAATGGTTGCATTGTTACGTTCACCTCCAGTTCTCTTACTCTTACTCTCACTCTCTATTCTCGTATTGCTATCTCTGTCGCTATTTGGACTGTGTGCAGATTTGTTTGCTTTATCGATTGTGCGATAGCGGAGACTACTCGTATTTGCCTGCCCTCAAGAGCGTTAGTTAGTTTGTTTGTCTGTCTGTCTGACTGTCTGACTGTCTGACTGTCGTACCATTTGTTTGTCCGCCTCTCGGCACCTCGCTAAAGCAAACAACTTCCGTGTGACAGCAGAACGAGGATAAAGCCAAAGCCAAAGCCCTCAGACAAACACAGATAGAGATAGAAACAGAGAGAGAAAGAGAGATTGATATATAGATAGAGACAGACTCAGTGTCAGAGTCGGTCGATCGAACAACTTGCACACAGAGGACGAAACATTTGTGGTTGTTTATTTTTGGATTTCTTTCTCATGTGAATTTCTTGCCGAAATGAAACGCCAAAAAAACGAAAAGTGGTAACACAGAAAGCTGAGTCTACAACACGTGTCGAAGCTTAAAGGGGTATTAAAGCAGTTTATATTTGCAATTAAGCGAATTAAGAACTTTTTTGAGTTTGAAAAGAACAAACTCTCTATCACTTTAGTGGAATTTCGGTCTATCCAAGTGGCAGGCTCATGAAAAGTTCAACTCAATTTGATTAATTAAATCGGCACATTTAAGACGCACTTAATCTAAATAAGTGTCTGATTGGTGTGAATTAAGTACAAGTTTCTATAGCTTCTTCAAACTGAACGAGGGTGGGACAAAATGTTGCTGATGGTTCCGCTTCGATGATAAACAATGGATTCCTTTCCTGCCAGTTTGGATGTCGTAATGTAAGGGGAGAAGTCGAACTTACTTAAATGAACAATCGATGTTATCTGTCGGCGTGGAGTTGCCTCCACAACGACTCCACTGGCACAGGCACAGGCACAGGCACTTGGGCAGCCCGAGCTCACGTTTTTATGGAAGGTACTTAAATGGGGAGGTCGGCAACTTTAGCGCCAAGTTAATGCGTTTTATCTATTGGGTTCCATCAAATGAAAAACACTTTGTGCGCAACTGTAGCGGAAAGTGAAAGCCAAATGAAGGCAAATAAATTGGATTGCTCACCCAAAAGTTAGTTAGTTGCTCTCGAGGCTAAATAACCCGCCGCATAAATTAGTTGCTCACTTCAATTCACGGATCTCATTCCAACTTAACGCCACTCGTATTTATTGCCCAGCTCTCGAAAAGTGAAGCTTTAAAAGCTGCTCGTCGGATTCCTGGATTTTTTCAGGTTTTGTTATAAGAGTAAACTGTTGAATTTGGCTCTAATTGGCTTGCATTTTATTTGGCCTTTGACACTTAAACCGTTGCATTTTTTGCTGCATTTCTTTTATGTCGCCCACATTCTCTGGGTTTTTGTGCAGGAATTCTGCCTAATTGCAAGCCAACCCGCTTTGACCTTTTGAACCAGACAAATGACGTCAGTCATAGACTTAAGCCGCTTGCAACATAAATTGCTGTTAGATTTGTATTTCAATAAATTAAATTGGAATTTATTTATAGCACACAGAACGTTTTTAACTGGAATTGTACTTATGTATGTATGTGTGGTATTATTTATACTTATCTTATATGAGAATTGTATGCAATTATATTCTTATGGTTTATACACATATACATATATGTAGGTATTTAAGTATGTCACATTAATATCTCAGAAGAATGTTGAAGATCGAACAGCACACAGAACAATAACAATTCAATAATTCATAATATAATTTGTTTATTATTATTTAATTATGCGTTGCGCAACAATTTGGTTTCAGTTTTTGCAATTTTGTAATATTGTTTTTCTTTTTTATATGTATTTTTTTTGGACTTTAAAAGGTACAACTCTCAATTCGTATATTGATCGCATTTTGGCCTATTCAAATGCTCACATACATATACTTGATTATTGAATATGAAATAGACACAGATTTGTTAAGTATTTGTTAAGTTCTTTAGCTAACTACTTACTGACTTGGACTTATACTTAATTCTCCTCTCTCTCTCACTTTATGGAGATACTCTTAAAATAAATATTATATTTACCGCTTATTAGGATACACGAAAAAGCTCAAATATGAATTGGTTGAACCAATAACTTTACATGATTTATATTATCCTAGATTAAGCCTAACTATATCTGTGCATTCGTCTTGCCTCGTCTCACCTCCAGTGTCACTTCTTACACCCTTGCATCGCTGTACTCGATGCGCACTGTGCGTCGTGGTCGCTGCCCCCGCAAAGGATTGGAACTCGCCTCAGAGGCTCCTCCCAGACTCCGCAGCGCCAGCAGCTCCCGTGGCTACAATTGGGTGCGTTTGGCGGCGCCGTTGCTGGCCGAGGTTGGGGCATCGCCCGGTGCCTCGACGTAGGAGTAGGCGGGTGTTTCCATGACCAGGGGATGACAGATCTCATAGACGGGCACCTTTAGGCTCGTCTTGCGTAACCCACCCAAGCTGCTGTGCGAGCTCGAACTGGGCCCAAACGAACGTCATCTGGAGTCGTTGCCCAGCTCGGAGTGTGAGTGATGGAGTTCGCTCTCGTCGCCAAAACTATGGGCTGCTGCACTGGGCGTAATACTCGGAGTTCGCCCCTGAATGCGAATGGCGGACATGTCGGAGCCACGACGAGAACTCTTCAGGGAGACACTTTGGCGGGAGCAGAAGCAGCGACAGATGATGCGCTTGAAGGCGAAGCGAAAGTCTTTGGAGAAGAGCGCATAGATCATGGGATTCACGGCCGAGTTGCAGTAGCCCAGCCAGAAGAGCACCGAGAAGAGCAGCGGATCGACGCAGTCCTGGCAGAAGGGCCGTATAATGTACATCGTGAAGAACGGACACCAGCAGAAGATGAACATGCCGACGATGATGGCCAGTGTCTTGGCCGCCTTCGTTTCCATGCGGAAGCGTTTCACCTGCGCCTTGATGTTCCTCCTGCCCATCTTTTTATTCGCGGATCGGGCATGTGCTCCTCCTCCCACCTCGCTCGTGTTGCTTTGACGCCTGGCCAGCTCCGGGAGTGCCTTGCTCACCTGTAAGTAACAGGTGCTGCCTCCGTGATGCTGCTGCCTGTAGAGCTGCGACTCCGTCGACTCGCGTCCATGGGCGCCGTTGTAGTGCACGGAGAAAAGGGCGTTGCTCGAGGGACGCCTGTCGTGCTGAGCTGCCTCCGACTGGGCCAGCTCGTTGATGTTCTCGCTGGATGGATAGGAGACCGAGATCTTGATCTTGTCATGCTGATGATGCAGTCGTCGTGTCGCATATTTGCTCAATCTCTCCGGCGAAGGTGTGCCCAGTGTTGTTGTCGTGCTCTGAGTGCTGCCATTGCTGTGCATCGAGTCCTGTTGATTTGAGCCGCGTCCTCGATGAATGCGCAGCGTCAAACGTTGCTCCTCGAAGCGAGAGCCAATGCCCTTGGAGCCTATGCGAAAGGGGGAGCGGGGGAAATAGACAGAGAATCAACATTAGTTGGCAATGCATACAAGATTAAGATTAAGTTTCCTGTCTTATTGAATATCGCTCATACGCCCCGTTGCACAGCACGCACTCGATTTGCTGGCAGGCCAGGCTGCACTTTAGTAAATTAAACGCGTAATTATGCAAATGTCTTGGCATAAACGCGACAAGCACTCAATGCGGAGGGGCTCCTTCTACTCCTCCTCCTCCTCATCCTACTTGTCTCCTTCTCCTGCTCCACATTCTGCCCGTCTTGGCAACAATGTCGTCTTGCTGCTCGTCTTAGTCGCGTTTAAGCTGCCTTCAAAGCGAACTTTATTTCATTAATACACATACATTTGCATAATTTCTCAGACCCACACACACTCATACACACACATACACACACACACACACAGAGACACTTGCTGTGTCTCTCCATCTGCCTCTCTGGACTTTGTTGCTGGCCGTTTTGCATTTATTACTCATACGCACGTTTAACAGCTGTATAAATTTTCATTACACGCCACATGAATGTAATGAATAATCAGCACAATAATGCCTTGTCATTCTCATTCGCATTGTTGTTGTAGCTGGCACTCTCTTCAATTATTAATAGCTGTCTGTCACAGCGAATTTCTAACCTGCCTTTTAGAGTCAAGACCCTTCGCTTAACCTGTCAGCGAACTTAAATATAAATTGTGCATTGCTTTTGACCTTTGATGTTTTTCTGTACATGAAATAGTTGTTCACATTACTAAAAATGCGATCAAAGTAATTGATATGTCAACAACAATGTTGCAACATTCTAAAGCTATCAAAATAACTCTCAAAGGACATTTTAGTGTGTAGACGACAAGGCAATTAAAAAATTCTCTGTCAATCAATCAAAAAAACTAAAAATACGATTTTAATCGAAAAGGCAATTGATAGTAAAGATTTAAGCGAACTTTAGTATAAATATGCTCTTTTTAGTCTTTTTTAAGTTAGCTTAATTGAAACTTAATAGTTTGTTGTTGAACAAAAACATTGAAGCTTTAAGCTATCTTCATTGAAACTATGTTTTCCTAATATAATGAATTCAAGTTTTTATGAAAGTCTCCATTATTTTAATGAGTCTTTTATTGAAGCTTTTTGTTAGGTAAACTAAAACTGTGTGTGTTCTTTTTTTTCATATTAAATTTAATATTTATGCTTTAATCAGACGCAATTTTTTCACATTGTTGTGATTAATAAAAAAAAATATTTAAAAGGAACATAGAACTATTCCTGTTATCTCTTTATTTTTCGCTCTCTATATTTCTCTCTTTAAATTAACCTCTCTGTGAGTGTGTCTTTTAAATAATTTGACTATAAATTACCTTTACTTTTGTCGGCGTTCGTTTATTGTTTTATTTTCATTTTCATGAGTTTGTTGTTTGGTTTTGCATTTATTTGTTTTTTATTAAAAATGCTATTTGTCTTAACCATATTATCGGCTGATTTACACATATACATAATAATATTCATTCAATACAAGTATATTAGTTATAATACATATTTAAGTAACTGAACTGAATCATTAATTTAGCTGACAACAAAAGGGAACAATAGATTGATTTAATATGCTTAGGTCCTATGCTAATCTACATATGTACTTAGCTCACAGTGTATCAAGGTGAAGTAAGAGTACGAGTAATATTAAAATTACACAAACTTAAGCTTAGTTTGCCTTAGGCCTAGGTAAATACACGTAAATTATTGCCATTAAGTTACAATGTCGTTCGATTGTGAATACTGTCAATGTCAATGTCAAATGGCGCTGGCGGCGTTTACAAAAGTACAAAAGCGAAATAAATTGGCTTATGTCAGATGTAAGTACATGGATGTTGTTGTTGCTGCTGCTGCTGCTGTTGCTGTTGCTGGGGGTGGCTTAAAGCACACGACCCTTGCAGAAACCACCGCGTCGTATACGCTTCGTACTGCCGGTGGTGTCCATGTCACCAGTTGCCATGCTCGTGTCCTGCGGCAACGAGGATGTGCGCTGCAAAGGACTCGTCTCATAGCTGCCGATTAGTCAGCTGAAATCAACGCCATCTCCGTCATCGGAGCAACCCGAAATTGTTTTGTGAAACGTCGCGGGTGCCATCAAAGCTCGAGCTGCAATCATCTGGAAATTTTCGGAGGCTCGGAAGCCGCTGCGAGTGCAAACACAACGGCACACGATGCGCTTGAAGGCAATGCGAAACTCGTGGGAGAACAGGGCATAGATCATCGGATTAATCGCCGAGTTGCAGTAGCCCAGCCAGAAGAGCACTGAGAAGACCGTCGGCTGGATGCAATGGTCACAGAAGGCGCGTATCAGATACATTGTGAAGAAGGGCAGCCAGCAGACGATGAAGCCACCTACGATTATAGCCAACGTCTTGGCCGCCTTTGTCTCCATGCGAAAGCGCTTCACCTGAATCTTCGCACTGCGTTTCCCCGCGCGCTTCTTGGCCGCCATAGAGGCTGCTGAGTTGCCTCGCTCCAGATCAGTTCCCCCTCTGTTGGCTGTGTCCAAGTTGAACGTGGTTTCACCAATGTCGAAGAGACTGCTCTTAAAGGAGGCGCGTCGTCCATTTGAGAGTGCGCTTGTTCCTCCTTTCGTGCTGCTGATGACCGCATAATGGGGCGACGGTGGAGGCGCCTGAGAACCCGCAAGACGAGGCGATTCCAGCATGTTCTCCGATGACGGGAATGAAACCTTGATGGCCACCTTCTCATGCCGCTGACGATTGACCCGCATCGAAGTGGCCCTCTTGGGTGTACCATGTTGTGGGGCAGTCTGATGATCCTCGTTGGCTGTGCCAATCGCAGCTCCAGCTGCTCCATTGCTGTTCACACTCAGAGTCGAGGACATGGAGTGCACGGAGAGTGGAGTGCGCTGTGGAGTGCCACAAGGACGGCCACGATGAATGCGCAGAATTAATTGGGAGTCATCATCCCGATTATTGCCCCCCGACTCGCGTGGACTGCCTGCAATAATTCAGTATTTTTGGAAGTTGTCGGGAAGTCGAAATGAAATGAATTTGTTTTTCACAAATTTCACATGAATTGGTGTTTTGGGTGTCATCGTGAACATTGATTAACATTCAGTTTGTATTACACATGAGCTGTGATGTGTGGGTGAATGTTCTTTTTTAAGTTAGAGACAAATGAATTTGATTTTTAGCAAATATTTGTTTGTAAAAAATTGTAAAACACGGTAATGTAAGACAGGAATCTAACTACGAACGTTAACATTGAGATATTTGTTGGAAAAAGATTTGCATGTTTATAAGCATTAATTAAATCTGTACACTACGAGTTTTACTTAATAATTGTATAATAAATAAATAAATTTACCATTAGACATGTTCTCAGTTTCCCTTATTTTGCAAGTGCTTAAAATTGTATAGCATACTTTTTGGTGCATGCTATAAAAACAAAATTAGGGACAAGTTTCTCTGGCTTTTCCAGATTTAAAAAAGATATATGAATATGATCGGGATTAAAATAGAGAACATGCCCTTGCAATTATATATTTTAGATTATTAAATATTTTAATTGGGTAGGACCAAGCATCAGCATTCCAATAATGCGTAAATGGATTTAAATTATTTGAAAAGTCTTTTATTTATGTAAATAAACGGTTGAGTTGGCAAAATCTAGGATAGTTTATAACTGTTGTTGGGTTATCTTATTTTCTTTAACATATCTATGGGTGAGTTTTTCTTTTTTGACAGAATCAATTTATGTCCGATTTAGTTCGAGTTAATTTGTTTGTACAATATTTATGGGAAGGAAAAGGTTTCTATTTATATATACGCATAACTTAATGGATTTTATAATGTATTGTTTCAAGTAATATTTACTTTAATTTTATTTTAAGTACTTTGCTTATATCAATAAATCTTTTATCAAATAATAAAAAAGTAGAGGCGGTATTCTTAAATGATTTGAAAATAACAAACATTTTGCTGTGCAAATCAATTCGTTATAAAAAAAGTTTTTATTAAGTTTTGCCAAAATATGTTGAAAATTGTTAAATAATAACCTCGTCAGTCAAGTTTACTAATACAAAAAATAATTGAAATGTCCAATGCATATGGCTACAATTTGCATAGAGAAATTTAATTAAATTTCAACTGATTTTAGTAGAAAAACCATTGAATGAACTGCAAAATTTAACATAACAAAAATACAGGAAAGGTTTCAAATATGTGCATTATCAGATATAAATTTGCTTTTAAAAAAAGCCGAATGTTCGATATTGGTATTTGCTTAATACAATATTGGCAATAGTGAATTAAATAAATATCAAAAGGTAGGAAAATATGAGAAAGTCCATTTGCATAAAAACAAACAGGAAACGAATCCATAACATGTATGTATGGTTATGTAAAAATGCAAATACAAAAGACATGCTTTTGATTTATAAATACATCAGTAGAAAAAAGAGAAAGAAAAGTAAATCCATGTTTATGCCTACAATATTCCATCTGAAAGAGTTTGAAAGGAACAGCAAAATGAAATTTCCCTATTAATGTGCAAAAGAAACTATTTTTATATTCGCTTTCCTTTGTACGAATTGCTTGCAAAGAACCTCGGGCATTGTGTAGGCTGCTGAGTTTAATAAAAATCAGTAATAACGTGGGTTTCCCAACCAACCAAACAAATAAACAAACGAGAAAACTGTTTTCCATCTAAATTGTTGACAAATTGAAATGTTACGCCTTTGCATCGGCATATGCAAATTGATGATTGAACGCCCACCCAAAAGAGGAAGGTAAATAATAATATCAATGAAGAGAATTTTACAGGCATAAATAATACATACATATGTATATGATTTCATTGATACTTTTGATGGAATTTGTTTTTGTGATTTGTTTGCATTTGTTGCATTTTAATGAATATTGCATCATTATATGTTTAATTATTGCCAATTGCTTGTTCCATTGTGCTGTTTTTAATTAGTGCGCTTATATTCACTTCATTAAATGTTTAATTAGTCAATTTAATAGTTAATCGTGTGGTTTCCGTGAATCAACATTATACAATGTTGTTTACGTGCAGCCCGACATCCCGACTGCATTTGACCTTTGAAAAGCACTTTATGTTAAAGGGATAAGGACGTGATACTGAGTATAGTTAAAGGACAGGAAAGTGAGTGAGCGTGAGAGTGAAAGTCAAGGCTAACAAAACTGAGACAGGCAGGCGTGAAAGTTGCTGTTGTTGACACAGGGCCAGGGTCATATCTATAGAAATTGAAATTTTGAAAGCCTTCAGTCTCAGCATGTGCAACTGGCGCAACAATAATGGGGCTCAAGTGCTGAGACGCTCCGACGACTGCGTACATTCTTATAGTCGACGCCGTGAACCTTTAGCTAGTTTTTGAACTTGAAACTTGATTACCTTCAAAAGCCACTAAGGAGTGTGTGGCACATATAGGGAAAAAAACAACAAGAACAACAACAAGAACACGAAACAACAAGAGAAAGAGCTACGCCCCCGCATTGTGTCACAAAATGTTTTTAGACTTTTGCACTGGTATTTGTGCATACGAGAAAAACTACGATGAACGTGGCAAGTGGAAGAATAAAAGACACGCACGGCAAGTGGCCCGCATAAAAACTGTAACAAGCTCAGCTCAGCGAGTGTCTGTGTATCCTTGTGGGTGTGCCTTAGTATATGTGTATGTAGCATATTTCAAGGCTGACACATGTTGTTCTGCGAGCGACTATTTCGTAAAATCTGGGCTTTGTCTACGGAATAACGGCAGCTAAGGACGCCAACTGCAAAACAAATCAACAAAACATCAAAAACAACAACACCTCAACACAAAGCAAATAAACAATTCATGTCGTCATCAGTATCTAAATTTATGACGTACACAATTAGTACAAGTTGGAGATGAAAGCAGACGTCACTCACAATTCGCATGTATGGTAACATTGAATTTCCACAGAATTCAGTTAGATTTTCAGTAGAAACATTTAAGTGCAAAATTCAAGGAAATCCAGACAAATACTAATCCATTTGCAGACGAAAGGAGACGTCACTAAAAATTACTCATGCTCCATTAAAGTTCCATTAAATGCACCATCATAATCTTTTAAAAGAAAGACAAACAACATCATTGAATTGCCTGATTTAAGACGAAGTTCAGGTTTTATTCTGCCATTACATTTTTCAGAATAAGACGCAGCTTGACATAATAATGATAAACAAGAAAAACAGAGACGATAAAACGAATCCTTATTGACTGAACGAAATGAAACCGATTTGTATTGTTGTGCGGAAATGAAAATTATATGTTGCTGTCTATTAAACTGTCATTAAGGCTTGTAGCAAATTGCTGGCACTTTTGACTGGACTTTTATTTTGGGAATTGGCTTAGACTTTGGGCCGTGGCACGCAATTAGAAGGAGCATTGACTTTCAAAGCGCTGTGCACGAAACGTGGCTATTGATTTTTATTATGTAACCCGTCATTTAGTCAGCTGCTCAGTTAGTCAGTCGGTCTATTGGCCTTGTTCCTGTTGGTTTTGATTAAAGCCAATGCGTTCGCTTGGCTTGGCCCTTAGTTCCCAAGTCGATGAGATTAAAAACTCAACTAGAACTGTGCTCAATGAGCTGATCAGCCGGAAGAAAGTGCGCAGTGCAGTATTGGCAAAATATTACGCAACTAATGAGCCACATATGAGAAGCACACATGTATGTACATAAATATACATACTTTGTATAGATTTAATAACAATTTTATTTGTCTTTTAAAGACTTCAAAAAAGAAGTAACTCTGAGGACAACAAAGGAAGAGGATGAAATCTAGTTAAATGGAGATACCACGCGTGTGTGTGTGTATCTTCTAATGTGGATTTTTATTTTTCTGCCCTAATGGCTAAAGTTTGTTCATTTCATTTACGCTGCCTTTTTTGCCTAAGCCGATTTGTTTGATGTCCTCCGCTGTGCGCATGGAATTTACTCAGTATTGCATGAAAAAGAATGCTCATTATAAGAATTATATTCGTATCTACATGTGGTAATTATATTTATTCCAGTACTCCGAATATAAAATGCCCTTGCAGACAGAACAAAATAAAGAAAATTCTATAATCATATGTGAAATCCTCTCTGTTCAAGTTTAAACTATCTAGTTAAAAGGAAAATTAAACTTCAAAAAGGAATGTATATATATATATGATGGACTTGGCTAAATGAGCATTAAATATGTAAATACTATTATCATATTTTGGAAGGGTATTAAATGAATAGGGGTGGCAGGAGGAGAGTAACTGTAGTTAGGCTTAAATAGCATTTCAAATTATAAGCTTACATAATGAATCACTTGTGTGTTAACTGAATCAAAATACTATACGATTCGATTTTAGCTCAGTTAGTGTTTGAAATATTTGGTGTTAATAGAAGATTATGTTTGGCAACAGGATATTTGTTTACTTAAATTATTCACATTATTCGATAAAAGGTAGTTCAAAATTCAGAATATAATATTTACTTACATGGGTAGATTATAATATAGATATGTACTAATTTAAAAGCTACAAATATGCGTATAGTTTAAAGATTAAATTTTATTATTGGTTTTTAGTTACAAGGATTCAGGTTTGTAGATTTAACAATACAAAGTCATCGTTCTTAATAAATAATGGATTTATTGATTATATTTAACAGTTGAATTTGTTCACTTAGGGGTCTATTAAGGGCTCTAGTTTTGTTTATTATATTTGTTTATAAATATATATAATATATTGTTTTGTTTTTCATTTGTTATTTATCTAGTTGTATGTATATTAATGTTTAACCGAGTGCAGAACACAAAAACAAAATGCCGACAAAAAAGGTGTGTGATTATTTATAGATGTTGTTTTGATTATTGACAATTGCAATTATTGCTGACTGAAATTGAGTTAGACACGGGACACAAACGCACAAATACACAGAGATGATTTCCTTGATTGCCAATAGTTATTTTAATAATTATTGATATTGATTTGTTGATTTATCCAGGAGTTGAAGAGACAATGACACTATGTACGATTATATGTATAATGTTTTTGTTTTGACTCTCACTAATCGTTTAATTGTTTTGTTTTTGTTTTATTTGTGGTGTATATTAAACCAAAAACGGGGTTCAAGGACGTCACACAAATTCTACACGTTTAGAGCTTGAAAATTGTTTAGCAGACGATAATAAAATTTGGATAAAATTGTACTTAATATTTTGAGCAAACCAACTACATTATGCTACGTGGATTACATAACTTACGCTAGAAATTATCAAATCAAATTGAATTGAATTGAATTTAATGAGAATTAGTATAAAATATTGAAGGGACAAAACTTTTAGCTACTCACAAGTTGCGAAATGAGTTATATAAAATGTATCCAGATGTGGGGAAAGTGTTTTAGAATTGATCAAGGTTTCTTTACTCACCCTTTGTCGTCTTGAAGCCCTGATTGATGGCCCGAGTGGTGCGCACGGCAGCTCGATAGATGCGCCAGTAGAAAAAGAGCATCACGAACATCGGTATGTAGAAGGAGCCCAAGGCCGAGTACAATACATAGCCTCGATCATTGGTCAGCTCACATTTCCAAGGGCAACTTGTCGCCGTTTGTGGAACATATTGAACTGGCGCATTCAACAGATCGTAATCCATTTCAGTAACCGGTGAAGTTGTTGTTGTTGTTGTTGAGGTTGTTGTAGTTGTCATCATGGCTGCCATATGAATCTCAGCTGAACCATCGATTGGCGCAAAATTGGGATCATATGGATTGTAGGCATTTCCATTTCCATTTCCATTTGCAATTCTATTTCCACTTATCAAAGAGGCTCCCGCCTCTTTATGCTTAATGCTATTGCTATCTATATCTAGTTGCTCATCCTGTGTGCTTGACATTGTGGTGGCATAGTAAAGCGTATAATTTCCCCGTGTGTAGGTCGGTTGTACCATGACCTAAAAAAATAAGAAATGGAAATGTGACATTTGACTGGGTTATATTAAATGCTTTGTCATCGGGTTTACCCTTATTGAAATTCTAGACTTGCACACGTACCAAAAATTTCCAACTCACACATTGCTCACAATAAGCCAATAAAAATGCAACTTAAAGCGGTTTATTTTGCAAAAGATATTCAACGACGTGTTTGGCATAAATATTATGCCAAGGTGTAGCATACATTTGGGAGCACAGACAGTTAACTCGACTAGGAAACACCCTAACTCAAGAGTTTAAAAGTCGAGCTAAATTCTGATCAAGTTTTAGTAACGAAGCTCTTGAATAAGAATTTAAATACGAAAAAACAAATGAGAGAAAAATAAATAATTTTGTATTGAAAATTAAATTAGGGAGCCTAGAGCCTTTCTTAAAATAAGTTTTTTTTTAACAACAACAATAACAAAGTTTATTTGACATGTGTGGAATCCGTACATTCAAATTATTAACATAACCAACACAATTAAGAATAAGTATTAATTGTTGTGAAATTTCTTTTATTGTTTTGACATAACTTTACTTTCTCTAAAAGCTCAGATGTTAAAAAGAACAAAGACACTTAATTTTGAATCGCAACGTTATCCTCGTTTATACACTTTATGGATATGGGCAATAATAAAGTGGAGAACGTATTAATAAAAGTCACCCCAGAAAACAGTTTAAAGCTGCGCACAGAATGCCAAGGGCGACATTTGAGAGTGAGACACATACACACATGTACAAACGTGTATAACAACATGTTGTGTCATATGCAGAACAGGCAGGGGAACACACACCTGAGCTGAAATCGAATGAAGCCAAGTAGGGGAAAAGAGAGAGAGAGAGAGGAGAGTATCATATTTATAATCGATACAGACGGCATTTTGCACATAAATCGAGTTGAGAAATGCCGGCCATAAAGTGAGTTTGAAATGTAATGCAATTGCAAGTGAAATGCATTCAAGAGATGCATCGATACGAGTTTCTACTTCATTGACAGATGGAAGTTATGTGAATATGCCCAAGGCAGTTCACTGACTGATTTCGTTGATCAACTGCCGTTAAGATAAAGCCAACGAGAGGTGAGGAGGAATATTTCCCCGCAAGCCATATGAGATTTATGTGCCATGAACACAATTGTCTGTGTGTATTTGGGCAACTGAATGTCTCCATTAGGCCACAAAGTTGAAACAATATGGTCAGAGAATTTGCTGTTGCCTGGCCTTAGGCTTGCTGGACAACAAAAACAAAAGACACCCACATAAAGTGTTGAAGGAAGTCGTAATTTGTTGGCCCAGTTAGTAGCCATATCGTACTCGTTTCTGGGTTGAGCTGGGGTTGAGGTTGATCTGATTACCCAAAAGGACATGAATGATGCCGTGCTGTCTGGGCTAGTTTTCTTGTCGCATGTGTAGCACATTATTATCATTGTCATTACGTAAGTATTTTTATGCATGTGAGACAAATACATTCAGACAGACAGACAGACAGGCAAACACAGTCAGGCCAACAAAATGTCAGGCTTTCAACATTTTTCGCATAAATGGCTTGTGGTTTTTGGCCAGAACTTTAACTTGTAACGGTGTCAATGACAGTCTTATTGAGAGCCCTGTCGTCCAAAAGGTTCGTCCAAGCTGAGGTCTAGCTGAGGTTTCTTTTGTTGTCGTTGTTACTTTCTTTGTCGTTGTCGTTGTGGGTTGCATGCCAAAAACAGTTTTCGCATTTTCAATTTTTACTCAGGCACAAATAGTTAGCAGTTTAATTTATTGTAGATACTCGTAGCTTTAACAACTTTGTGGCTTACTTACCTTGTTATCGTTCCAGCTTACTAAGGGCGGCAAGCAAATAACAAATGAGAGTACCCAAATGCCGGCGATTAAAGACTTGGCCTTCTTCGTTGACATAATGCTCGGATAGGTGACGGGTCGCGTGACTGCAACGTATCGATCCAAAGATATGGCACATAGATTCAATATCGATGCCGTGCACATCCAGACGTCCACGGCCAGCCAAATGCGGCACCAGACATCGCCAAATATCCAAACCTGGCCAAGTAAAAAGAGTTAACAAAAAAATAATTTCGATTAACAATTTCGATTAATAATTTCGGATGAAAACTTACCTTGAACACCTCCCAGGTGGCCGAAAATGGTAGCACCGCGAGACCTACTAGTAAATCGGCTACGGCTAAGTTAACAATAAAAAAATTGGTAACACTACGTAATTTGTTTGAACAGAAGACGGCGGCAATGACAAGACAATTGCCACCAATGACCAATACATTGATAAACTCGAGTATGGCCAAAGAGATCAGATTCGCCGGTTCCGTCCATTTCACAGATTTAATGAGATCCTCACACTCTGTCTCATTCATGGCGGTACTTTTGTGATGGGTGTATCTTTGTGTTCACCACCTGGAAAAGGCAAATATATAATATAAGAATCAGTAAAGTTAATGCATAATTAGCCACGTTACCAGGACCACAAAGCTACGAATATTGCGTGGCCGGCATGCCTAATTAATTTATGAAAATAGGCAATAAGTATACGCAAACCAAAAATAGAGAGAATATAAAGGAGACCAGGTAAACTTTAGGTTGTGGGCGAAAGATTTCTTAACAATATCAAAAACGTTAATGAATGGCCAGCGGGCGAACTGTCTAACTGTGAACTTTGCCCAGCTTGATGACTGGCCAATCTGGTTAGCTTGTGTCGCAGCAGGATACACGTAAGCCGGGCCAAAATGCTGCTTAGCACTGGTTGACAAATAATTGCAAGTTAAGCGCTTGCGGAAACGGAAGCGATGACATTTCAGCCACGCTGGCAATGCTGAAGAGACGGAGGCGAGAGGATTATCATTTGGCATTCATTTGCCGTGCACATTGCAATTTAATTGCGGTAATTAATTGCCGTCATTTTGCCATATTTTTTAAGTATACGGTAGCGCTCGTCGCATGGAATTTAAGAATGAATCCAAATGTTCTCGCCATATCGAGTGCTATCCGCTCATCAAAACATGCTATAAAGCCTATACAAATTGGTCAGAATAATGTTTGAAATCGTCCATAAAACGATCCCATTGTCCCATTCACAATTTCAGCGTTAATCAATATTTGCAGCGAACAGTATTTAAAATTATTTTTGACTTTAATGGTTATGCCAACTTCGAGGCACGCACGTTGCTAACAACAACAACAACAACAACAAACACACGTCTTATATTTGGCTTGGGTAATTGCGGGCATGGAAAATTCAAGACACGCAATAAATCGATTAAAATACATATTTAGCTTAAATATGCGTACTCATATACTCCTATCTTGGCCGACTCTTGAGTCTTGAGTATTTCGGAACTTGAGCACGTTTGCTTTCATTTCGCATCGGAAGCCAAGTAAACAAATACATACATGTGTCGAGTCTACGATGGTTGATGTGATAGAGTGCACCTGTTATTGTATTGAAGTTTGTTGTTAGTAAAATTCATTGTTCGCATGAGAAAATTCAAAACAAAAGCCAAGTTTCCAAGCAAACCTTGGAAAGGTCACCAGAATTGGTAAGTGTAATGCGCTTGTTGCTGTAATTACTTTTCTATTTCTGTTCAATATTGAATGTCAAAAATTCACTTCCCACAGCAATCGATTCAGTTAGAGTCCATTGTCAAGGAGAAATTAGACGTTGGCTACCTCAACAATTACGTAAAGTTGAACAAAACAAGTTGTATCCATTGTTTCCTTGGATCGAAACTTTAGTCCATGTATTTTCAACCAGCTACTTTTGGTTAATTTTGATAATTGGAATATGTGTGCAGCTCAACCATGGACAATTTGAGCTCAACAGTATATAAATAGTTTGTATTTAAAGTATAAAAATATATATGAGGCATTTGAATTAAATAATATTTAAAATAAAAAGTAACTAATCTGATATTCCTTAATTAAAAATGCGCTTCTTAGCTATTTAAATTGACATAAAATTAAAAATGTTTCATAATAATTTGTTTTAATGTTTATTCAACAGAAAAAAACTCAGATGTATTTAGTTTATCAAATTATTTAGTTTCATATTTGAAGCGAAATCATTGAGATAAATGTAAATATTATTTATTTTAACCAATTTTGTAAATAAATATTTAAAAACTAAATCAACGTGTGAAATTTCATAGCATTTTTCCCTGGGTATTTTAAAGAAGGAATACTCGTATTCGGCCAGAAGCTCTTTCCTCGTTGAGCTTGTTTTACGTTTGTAGCGAACACAAAGTGAACTGAGGGTCGGGTATGCCGCGGTCCCACAATAAAGGCAATCAGCCGCACTGAGTGTGTGTTTGTGTCTGTGTGTGTTTGTGTCTGTGTGTGGAAGCCAGCATAAATTACTTACATGACAAAAAATATGAGCACTAAGAGATACTGCCTTTGTGACTGGGCATGCAAATATTTTGAGGACGAGGGCAGAGTTGAGAGCTGCGACCTGCAGAGGGGAAGCGAGGCATTCGCTATCAGGCAACAGCAAAGAGATTTTTGTCTTGCATTGTAAATTAAAAGTACAGGAAAGTATATATGATATGTGAGAGCTTTTCCATCCTAGTGAAATGTTTGACATTTCATTCGCATGTGAATGTGACATTTTCGCAGTAAAAGTTGCTTTATGGCAGCTAATAATGAATAATGGCTAAATTAAGTTTCAAGTTGAAATTTGCTAACATTAAATTGCTGTGCATATAATAAATAATTGACATTTAAAAAGAGACGCGTGTGTAAATCCAAAAAGCTTTTTCTCTTATTTTTTCGGCTGTCACACGCGACGCATACGCGATATTGTCCTTTTACGTTACGCATACGCACTGTTGGCGAAGGCTTAACCAGCAGCCCATTAAACGCGTAGGCAGAGCAAGGCATGTGTTAAATTTAATTAAATCGGCATAAAAAAGTCCTCTGTATTTCGAAACGGCTTTTTAATTGAGAGATTTTCCGAAGGAGAAAAAAAAATTACGTATAATGTGCACGTAGAGGCAAAAACATTCATATTCAACTGCTTCTTTCAGCTCATATTACCTATGTTAATAATCCATATGAAAACTGTGAAAGGCCAAAAATAAAACAGATTAAATTTAATCGAAATAAAAGCGAGCTACATTTTATTCATTTCGAATATCAAATATGAGCTTTCAGCGAAAATTCTCGATAACATTTATTTGCAATTTATAAGACATGTCTTTCCTTCGATTTCACAATAACAAATTTATTTGCTAGAGACAGATTGGTAATGCAATATTTTTTCTACAGACAGATTGAATTCTTGTCTAGTGCCAAGGGCCAAAAGCACCTTCGATACTTTTCTATTGGCTGACACTGCAGTTGCCATTCAAACATTGTTAGCGAGGTAAAAGCTCAGTACTTTCACATTGCAGTCAAGTGCAACCAAATTATGCAGAATACTTCATTAGAGTAAATTAAATGGAAAATTGCATTCAACATTTGTATTTGGCACTGCATTACTTTTGCTCTACAAAACTTTAAATATTATTAAAATGTATAAAATTTACCCAATTTACTTTTGATTTCAGGTGAGGATTCGTAAAGATTTAAAGAAATTATAAATGATTAAACTAGTGAAAAGAAAGAAACCCAACACTAAACTATTTAAATTAAACCAAATGAAAACAATTTCTTAATTAGTTTAATTATTTTTTCTTTTACCACAACCGTTAAGCTGTTCTTCCTATTTTCCCTCTTATATCAAAACCACAAAATGAGCTCAGCGCCAATTAGCACAACATGCAGCGCACATCAACAAATGAGCTGAATTAAGTGCAAAATTTCCAACAATTTAGGGCGCAAGTTGAGCGTTACACAACAACCACGATGGCAATGCCACATAACGCACACACAAATAACAATTTTTTGGCACTGTAATTTGTGGCAACCGCATTTGACTGCTAGCAGCCAGCAAAACTTTTTACTTAGCTCTGATAATTGCGCGAGAATAAACATAAGCCAAAATGAAAAAATCAAGCAACTTGAAATAAAATAAAATGTAACCAACTACTTTAAAAAAATATAAAAATTTGTTGACTTCAAGTTGAACTCTAGAATTTGGAGGACTCTTAGTTCAAAGCCACACAGAACCACAGAACGAGAATTCAAAATTATATTTTGGGACGGACTGTGAGCTCATTTCTAAAATGCAAATGTAAGCCTCTTGATGACTAAGTGTCCTCAAGCAGAGATCTGTGCAGATAGTCGTGCTTATATCAATCATAATAATTAATTATGCAATCTGTGTAAATCCCTTAATGCTCGGACTACTTTCAATGCAAACACACAAGATACACAAATTGATACTGAGTCCTCAAACTAGCTTTAACTAATTGAAATTATCTTTAAGATGTAGCTAACTTGTTTAACTATTAGTGATTTCTCCTTGGAATCCCCCTTGAATAGTTGCGACCATTGCGTTGCTTTAATGCGCTTTTTACGAGCTGACATGCGACGTGTGGCGTGATTCGGTGGCGTATACGTAATGTTTACGAGCAGCTCTCACACACGCGTGCCACATAAAAGAAGCGCAGCCTGTGGCTCCGCTGCCATTTGTCACAAGTTGCATGTAGATTCATTTCTAAGATGTTATTCCACTTTATGTATACACACTTTTACAAAGATCTTAGTGCAATTCTAGGCATACCACCAAATGTGTTACCTCGCCAGCTGCGTCAACTTGTAGCCTTGACAGTTACAATATAATCAATGTCTTGGGCACGTATCAACATGTCAAAGTTGATTGCAACATGCAGAGCAATGCTACAAATACATTGCTGAAATGTGCAACTCACCAAGAGTACGAGTGTGACTTGTATGCAGCAACAACGATTGCAAAAGCCATACAGTGTGGCAAGTTGCCTCTGTCTTTCAATTGCTGCTGACATGTGTGTCTCACTGGAGAATTAAGAGGAGACCTGTTTCAAGTTGTTCTCATAAAGTGTGCAGGATGTGCGTGCCTTCATCAACAGCGGAAACGGCAACGGAAATATTAACAGGAAATGTTGCCAGCAATAATTTCAACACGCCAAGCCTAACTAATTACACACACGCTTAAAACAACTGACTTAGTTATGACGAAAGAGTTCCTTTGGCTAGAAAGAAACTGGGAAAGTTCAAACACATGATCGACTGAGAGATATCCCGCACTTAACAATGACGTATCCTAACATTCAGGTGTGTCAAAGAAATCTTCACAACCAAGTGTGAAGTCTCAGAAATGTATTCAAATTTTTTTACCGTTCCCGTTCTTATTATGCAGATGGGAGCTAATAGCAGAACTAATCTTATACATATTGATTGTATTGTTTATTTAAACATTTTTAAATTAATAAACAGTTTTATTTATTAAGTTTTCGAATTTAAAATTGCGTGCTTTCAACG
Organism: Drosophila subquinaria; assembly: GCA_037043405.1. Taxonomy (NCBI): domain Eukaryota; kingdom Metazoa; phylum Arthropoda; class Insecta; order Diptera; family Drosophilidae; genus Drosophila; species Drosophila subquinaria. The sequence goes on along the minus strand of JBAMBL010000166.1, from coordinate 774,843 downwards.
ACTTTAAATCATTATAGCTTTTCCACAACTGAATTGATTACCAAATAGTTTGTCTGTTTGATCATTATATATTGATTTAACAATTAAACTTAATTAAAGTTAATTGCAGCTGTTGGTGCAGCTCAAATTATACGTATTAATATCAGATGAGGTTATTTCAGATTCTCTTTTTTTATGAAAATAAAAGTACTTTTACTCACCAGTAGCAGCAGTTTGTTGGGTAGTTGTAACCATAAATTACATTTAGTTCGTTGCTGTTGCCTTATGGCCATATTGTTGTTGTTGTTGTTGTTCTGCTTGATATTGGCAAACACTCGCCAGTTTTAATCCCCCAATAGTGCCGTCCTCGTCACGTGGCCCCCGTCGCCCGCACGTCGTCTCCATTCAGAACACAAGAAACTGTTTGCCTCTCAACTTCGGTGTCTATGGCTTTGGAACTGTAATTGTTTGCTGTTGCCGCGGCTGTTGTTTGCTTATGTTATATGTGTATACAGTACAACAATATGAAGCTTCACTTTGAACTGCACTTGCACTGATATCCTTGGCACTCACATCAGCTTATACATCAGACAAAATGTTTACACAATTGTTTACACCGTCTGCCTGATAGCTTGGCGCATCTTTTTTTTTTGGCACGGAGTCGAACGTGTCAGTAAATTTCACAAATATTCTGTTAATAAAAGAGAAATGAGAAAAAGAAAGATGTGAGCAAATGTTGCATACTGCGTATACGTAATATAGCAAATATATATCATTATATTATAAAGATATTTATTTTGAAACAATTTAAATTTAAATTTTCTTAGGATTATCAAAGAACAACTTCTTGCAATCAGAAATGTAATTGCCGAGCTGCGTAAGTTTTCAGTAGCTTTTCAGCCTGCAAGTTACCTGTTTATGTGACAGCAACAGAAGCAGAAATCAATAAATTCCTATTAGTAAACTTTTGATTGCAACTATGAAGTTTTTCCGAGTACTTGCTCTTTAAAACCGCTTGAAAACTTTTCAAGGTCTGAGAAACTAAATAGATTCATTTTGTTTCTTATTGGCAATCAATTTTATTGATATTGGAGTGTATTCAAGACTATGTAGTATCTTTCGAAAATGTCAAGTTATTTACTCTGATTAATTTGCTTATCAGTCCACAATGCTGTTGCACTTTTATTTTGGCATATTTTCCACCCATCCAATTTTCTTCTCATTTCATGCGCTGTCATTTTCCAAATGGCAGAATTTTTCACTTGTCAGGCAACTTGTTCCTTGTGTTCACCAGATACGAAAATGAAACGTCAAAGTGCAGAGTATGACAAATTGCATTTCCATTGTTAATTTGTATGCATAGCTTGTTCTGTGAAAATGGAAATGACTTTTAACGTTCTCAGTTTTTTTTTCTTCTTCGAACTCAAAATGCGAACAAAAATTTTTTAATTCAACTTTGCCGAGCCTATATAAAATTGAATATATTTATACATATTTGATAAAAAAAAAAATCAAACGTGTGACTAATCATTTTTATACATGTAAATTTAAAAATAGTTAAAGCTTAGCTATTAAATGCACGCAGTAACAAAATATTTAATTGATAAATTCTCAGGCTGAATGGCACTTAATTCGGTTGTAATATTCCACAATTCCGCTATTAAACGCAATTTAAATACCTCGGCCTGAACTTTGACATATGAAATAATTTTGTGTATGTTTTCTCGATTAGAATGACGCAATATACCAATCTACGAACTCATTACATTATTCACAAATCTAAAAAAAATCAAACGAGAGAACATTTCTAATATTCTTTGTGTAATAACTTATTTAGCTGTCAGCCGAAGTAATCTGCATCTGAAATGGTTCTGTACGCAAAGGGCGCGCCTACAATTTTTGTTTGCTTACTTTTTTTTTTTATTAATAATATTCGACAGATAGAAGCTTTTAGTCGTCAAATAATTCCATTTGGACAGCTCAGTTAATGACCATGGTCGAGAAGGGAATGCCACAAAATTAATATCCAAATATATTTTCTAATTTATTAAAGCAGCTCATGGCTTATGGCTGCTTAACATGAAGGTATACGATATGGGAATAGACAAGGTACAATTTTATTATCATATTTATATTTGTATCATACAGCAGAGACGTCTTACCCTAATAAATTGTTACTGCTTTAATGTCTCCGTCACTGGGACAAGTTAGTTCTTGATGAGTAACTTTAAAGGATTTTTATCTTTCACTCCATTCCTTTCACAGTTCAAGCTTACAAAAGTACAACTACTTAAGCATCTGAGAATAAAATGTTCCTTCTCTATTTTGATAGCATACTTTTAGGCTGCATTAAAAAACAGAAGACATCAAGTTACAGAAAAGCTGTTTTACCTTAGTGTGAGTAACAATAAAGCGAGATTTATGAGCACATAAAAAATTAAAGCATATATAAAAAAGCATTATTTGATATCAGAAGAGAAAATATAAATTTATATTTATATGATATATAGAATGTATTCTGCTTGAGTGCTAAGCTGCAGAGCAAGAAATTTAAAATGTGCAAGCCCCAATAAGATAAAATGACATAAATATTGCCATTATGGCCCAAAAGTCCAGCTTAACTGCCAAGCCGAGCAACAATTGCCACACTGCCCAAGTATGTGTGTGTTTGTGTGTGTGAGGTGGTAACAAAGCAAAATCACTCGGCGGCAAAACAGATTGAGATTTAGACTCAATGTCTCTTAAGTGTTGAGCACACAATTCCCGTTTCCCCACCTCATACCTTGTGCATACAGCTGTTTACATTCATTTGTGCTTCATTCATTGTATTCTCGCTTGCGTAAATAAGTATGTGTAAAAATTCACAACAAGCAGCAGCAGCAACATCAACAACATAAGTTGCATTTCGCATTAGTATGTGTGTGTGTGTGTGTCGAGTGTTGTGCGCTTTCCCTGCAAACGCATATGTGTATCTATGTTGTGTAGTTGTATCTGTGTGCTTTATGGCTTTCATGCTTATTGCTTTTCCAACTGCACACTCACACTCACACACACACATATGTGAAGAGCGGCTAGTTCGCCTCAGACCAACAAAAGGATTTATGTGCCATGCACAATAAAATAGAAAAAAATGTACACCACTCAGAATCACTCACACACACACACATTTACACTCGTACTCGTACTCATTCTCATATGTGTGGCGTTGTCTTTAGCTTTGAATAAAAAATTGGCTGTGAAAACGCTTTGGGCAAATTTGTTTTCAGTTTGCGCACATTTCTCACTCTACTTAAATTTTAGCAAGTTTTCCTTTCATGACGTTTCATGTTGTGTATTTTACTGCCATTTTATTGCTCTCCGCTTTTCAGTTGCTTCTCACATTTAGTTTTATGTGGCTAAAGAAAATATTTTGTTACCTAAAAGGTTTTTTTTTTAAATTCTTGCAACTTTTGTAAAAACTTTTGTTTAAAATATTTTCAAGCTCAAAATACCACTGGGAAATCCCATACATATATTTATTCGCATTTATGTGCGCATTTTAATTTCAATCATTGCCAAATGAGGCGTGTCGTAGAACGCTTCATAAATTGGCTAATTACATGGCGTCGTAATAAACGCATGATTAGTTGCCAAAAGCAGTCGTGGCCATAATGCAAACAGTTAGCAAGTGAAAAGCATTTAAACTGTTCTTTCAATTAACCTAATTGTAACTAAAATCAATAACAAAGGAATTTGATTAATTTGAATATTCAAAACACACCCACACAAAAAATTTAAAAGTGAATTTGTCGATGTCATTGGAAAGTCGAACTGCTATAACAATGAAATAGTTTTTGAAAGCTGACATTGAACATGAAATGGAAATTGAAAATTGAAATTGAACAGAGAATCAATCCAACAGAATAGAGAGAACTGCCAAATTGATGAGTTGTTGCCAATTCCAACTGCCAATCAATATGACAAAACAACTGAAATCAATTCCATAAATTGCAATACATATTTTCATGTGCTTCATTTTGTTTGATATACACTAATACATTATAGAGAATATGTCACTATCCTACGCTGTTTATGCTGCTTACAAGTATGAAATGTCAGTTTATAAAAAATTAATAAATTTTTTCATACTCTCAGCCTACAAAGTAGATATAGTTTGTATTGTTAGAGTATAAATGCTTCGGCTATTTAACGTTTGACTATCTTTTTTTTTTTGCTAAATAATTCAACATGCAAATGCAGTTTGTTATCGTATCAAGAAAACAATTTAAAAGCCAACAAATATACATATAAGCGCCTCAGGCGTGGCTGGTAGCCCCCAAAAAGGAATTTGATTTATTTGTCTGTCTCTCCGTCTATCTGTCTGTCTGTCGTTTGACAGCTTTTACATTTCATTTAATGGCAGATGACTTTGACAACAACAAGCAAAGCAATGACAAAACTAAATGACAAATTATTAAACTAAGTATAAAAGAGAATCATGCAAAATTACTTCCTTGGTGTGCAATTAATTTTGGGCGTGACACGAAAAAGTTGCCGTCATTAATTAACATTTTCTTTTTAGACTCATTTTTCGACTTCTTGCAATGCGAAAGTTGCTTAAAAAACGAAAAAGTAAACAGAAATGGTGTGTGTGCAGTTCATTTGGCACGTTTCGGGTATAATCCCAGTCGGAGTGTCATTCGTTCAAAGTAGAAAGAAGTAGGACGACAACTGTAGGGACATCCAACTACGCTCGACTGTCTGGGAAAGCTCATTTCCGTTTTATATTTAAACACTTGAGGCTAAAATGTTTGCTTTTCCCAATGCCCCGAGTGTTGCTTGCCACTGCGAAATCATCATAAAAAGGCAAGAAATGAAGAAGCAAAACGAAAGACTGAAGCAAAGGAAAGTTGTTGCCTATAGCTAGGTGTACATAGAAAGAAGAAGATGTTGTTGGTGTTAGTGTTGCTGTTGCTGTTGGTGTTCGCAATGCTTAGCAAGTGGATTTTTAAATTAGTTTGTAGTCTCTTCGAGACTTATGCAGTTAAGCGTGGAGCTAGAGTACGAACTGTTTGTCGTTGTCCTTTGGGCAAATGGACTTCCACACCATTGGCTGTGTCGTTTTGGTGCTTATTTAAATGAATTAAGTGATTTTTCAAGTGCTAAGCTCGCCACGAGCTTCAAACTCATTTCCGTCTCTGCTCGGCATTCTCTTTCTTTTTATTTCAAATGCGATTTTACCCTCGAAAAAGTTGGCTCTTTAAGCTTCATTTGGCATCCATTTTTTATGGCAACACTGCAATGAGCTGTTTATTTACAGGCAATCAAAACTTTAACAACCGCTCGCAATTTGCCCGGCGGATCTTTACGACAGTCTATCTATTTAAGTAAGATGAAAATATTCTAGCAAAATACCAGATATAAATAAAACTAAAGCAAGATAAATAAGTGCTTTCAGATACCCTATCACCAATTTGTGAGGTTTATTTAAATACAAAAAAACCAAGGTAAAAAACTGTGATTGACTGAGGATGGAAAAACTATTAAATTTAATTTAGTTTCTTAGTCCTTGCAAATACTTTTTATAAATAAAAATATAAATATACCTAAGTGAGACAAAAAGGTTCACTCTGATTTGCTAGAATTATAGACATGTCTTACCTATCCAATTTTTGTTATATGCTTGCCCAGAAAATATATAAATAAATACACTACATATTAGGTGTGCACATCGTAAAAAACGTGTTAAAGATATTGTGCAGATACAAACATATGTATGTATATATTCGAGTACATTCCCATATATATTGTTTGTGCTACTGAATTCAAGCTGTTGTTGTGTCAAATTTTTGGCGTACCTGGCTCACGTGTCGTATGCGCAATGTTGTCTTGTGCGAGCCTTTGTCATTGTTTGTTTTCGCTTTCGTTGCCAGCCTGAATGCCGTTACATAGCCCATACGACACGTGTGCCATGCGAGCCGTGAGGTGACAAAACATTGCAATAAAGTTGCAAAGTGGCACGAAATACGCGAATCGCTTGAAACAAGCGTACACAATTCGTGAAAGGGTTCACTTTGAAGCTCCTTAGCTTGTTCCTCGTTTCTCGTTCCTCGACCCTCTTAAACACCTTTCGCTTTGTTGCCTTCTTACCATCTTTAGACGGCTGTATTCGTGCTCGAGCTGTTTTATTGTTATGTTATTGTTATTTAATGCCAAGTTTAATGCCAGCACACAAACTGCAGACACCTAAAACAATTTTATAACCACCTCATAAATAAGTAGATTTCAACTGCTTTCCTTATACGTGAGTGACACTCTCTCTTTTCCTCTCTCTGTAACTGATAAAGACTGCAGCAGTCTGGGCAGCCACCCAGTCACCAACCAACAATTACCAGCTACCAGTTACCGGTTACCAGTTCCCCAGTCTGTAGTTTCCATTTCCAATTCCCCCACACATTCTAACACTCGCCAATTGAATGGTTTTTTGTATTTGCTTTTGTTTTTGGCGTTTAAGTGGACTAAAGAATCTCAGGTTTCATTACCTTGTGCACGTAGGTTGAGACTGTCGTCAAAGTTGTTTTGTTTCTGTTTTGCCTGTTGCTCTAAACAAAGAAATTATTAAGAAATTTTCATGCATATCCAGAGATTACGGCACTTGACAAGCTTCAAGTGCTTAAACTAAATGTCCTCTGCATTTGACAAATTCCTTTGCCACTCTGTCAGTGAATTAGTAAAATCACAAGAATATGCTTTTATGCTCATTAGCCTTATTTATTCTGTATTATATATATTATTAATAATGCTTTGAGCTATCACCTACGACATTTACAATTTCAACGCCTGACCTTTTCTGACTTACATTTTGTATTCTCATTGTGTGAGCCCTTTTCGTCTGTCAATTATAATTACGAGATCTATGTCAATGTCACTTGCTGAAAATGGAATTTCCATTTTCCCTACCAACAAACAACATACGAGTAGACCGTATAATAAAATCTTATTTTAAGCTTTAAATTTTAAGCTTTTAGCGTGACATTTTATTCTGGTTATTCAAATCTTTTATTTAGTTGAGAAGAAACCATCAAAGGAACAAATCTTAACCCAAATCTGGATGACGACTTCAAAGTCTCGCCCCGAGATTCTCGGTATATGAAAACCGATTAATCAATGTAACTAAACTGTCATTTTCAGACAATGTTATAGAAACTTTATCACTTAGTAAATTCACTTTTACTTGTGTCTGTCAAATCTGATATATCAGCTGAAAGTTTTATAATGCTTGTTTTGGAATATTCATGTCCAGAGCAACAACCAAAAAATGTTTAAAAAAAATGAGCAACCACACTGAATTTATGGTTTTATCCCATTGAAAAGGCACTTTGGCTAATTAGACTACTGGAAAAATTGTAACAAAATCTGTTCCTAAATGAGCACGTGCCAATTTCAAAGCCACAGAATTGCACATACAACAATACGCGTATTTCTTTAATGGCTTTTTGTAATATGCCCTTCTGCCTTGTTGCTAATTACGCCGTAAGCTGTGTCGAAAAAAAGGCGACTTAAAGTTATCCAGTCGAGTGGGTTCAAATAGTCGCTGCCCTGTTGGAAGAAGCAGTCTAATTTAATTAAAATTGAATGATAACTTATTTAATGATATTAATCATCGTTACTATAAGACGCTTAAAAAAACATAACATATTTGACATTACAACTATTTTTCAATCATAATTCTTTATCTAACAGTTCAATTATTTTTGTTTTATATTTAAAAATATTAATTTTATTGAAGTGTTGAGAAATAAAACTATGTTTCCTTTATAATAAAATTTCAGAATAACACATTTTTATTATTTTTTAAATAAAAGTTACACAAAATGGTTTTGTCGTAACTTATTTTGTATTTTTAAAATCAAAAAATGTATGTTAATTTTAAATCGGAAGTTTTACAAGTCGAAACTCAATTGAACCTCCATCGCTCAAATGATGTGAACAGGGTAAAACAAAAATATTTTAACATTTCTTTCGTCACCAAAAACAAAAAATTGTAATTAGCTGGAGTTACGGATTTACGGCTGAGAGCAAAGCGCAATAAAAATCATTCAGAATCGTTGCACTTGAGAGTTCAGCCCTGAAAACGATTCCAAACCCAAAAACAAAACAAGAGACGCCTATTTGAAATATCAATTTGCATAACTAAACGCCGTTGGCAGCTGAACAAAAAAGTGCGTTTAGCTTGAGCTCGGATCGAGACTTACCTGCATAAATCATTGCGATCGCGATCGTGAAGTCGAAGGCGATTCTGGGCGAGATTAGAGACGCCAAATTGATTGAAAATTCGGTCAAGTTTTTAAGTGTTTTTTAGCCGCAGTTGCTGATGTTGTTGTTGTTGATGTTGTTGTTTTTGATGTTGTTGTTGTTGGTGTTGCTATAATTCTTGTTGTTGTTATAATTCTTGTTGTTGCCTCTGCTGATGCACTTTAACTGGCGGTAACCGGCTTGACAGTTTGTTTAATACAATTTGTGTGTTTTTTTATGTTGTTTTTTTTTAAGCTGTTGTCTCTTTCGCTCTATTTGTTGTTGTTGTCACGCATTGAAATATTGCAAACGTACATATTTTATAGTTAACTGCTCAATAGAATAAATTGTTTACTTATGCTGGAAATTCAACCAAAAGATAATTAATTTGTTTGCTGTAAGCAAACTAATTTATTGCAAAATATTTATTTGCTGTCATTGCAAATTCATTGCAATATTTGGAAAAAATAATTGTAAACTGTCTAAATTATTGTAGATTTATTAAGTACGCACGAAACAACAAGTCTATTAACAGAAAACAAAATGTAACTTTTTCTAAAAAAAAGTTAATTTATTCATTTAATTGTTGTTGCTGGTATTAGATCGAATTTCTGTCATTGCTTTGTTTATGCATAATTATCTGACATTATGCAAATTATGAACCATTTAAAACAATGAAATAATTTTCTAACGATGCTAATTGCTGAAAACAAAAGAAATAATTGTGGCAAACACCCAAAGCACACACAAACACATATACACATATGGCCAACAAAAATTTACAACACGCGAAACACAATAAAATCACATAAAAGACATTTAACACTTGGCGTTCGAGTAAGCGCCAGTGAATGCATAACAAGTAAATCTGAGTACATAAGTGCACTCGAATCTCTTTTTGCAATAACTATAATTATTTTTCCATATATATAAATACATTTATAGTATGAGTGTGTATTTTTTTGAACTGTTGCTCGCCAAGATATTTGCAGTCTGGAGCACGTAGCAGCTGTTGCTGTTTTGCAAATGTCATTGGCCGAATTGTGGTCACATTTGAATATCATCTGGGAATTATTGCAACATTTCACACACATTACTCATAATTAATTCACTTTGAACATCAATCCTTGCACTTTTGTTCAACACGAGGACTCGACGACAACTGAATGACTGAAACGGAAACACGGCTGCGATCAGAGCTTCGTTGCACGATAAACGAGCGCTCCTCTGACTTCGGCCTCAACACCCACGCACAAAATAAGCCCACACATACACGCACACACACACGCACACGCACGGACGTGTTCAATAGTACCGTTATGCACTTTTTAAAAATGGCGACCAACCTTAACGTTGCGATGCGTTGCACAACCAACGCGGCGGCATTTTCAACACAAACTGATTGTCGACTCGATTCATGCTGTCGCTTCAGCCACATGCGGAACGCTGTGGCAATGGAACACCGGAATGAAATAGAACAGCGAGTTTTCCAACACGGCAAAGCAGCAACAATCGCTGCTGCCATTGCCGGCGACAGCACTGCCTACAAGTGCTGACAAAAATCGCATGCGAGAAATTCAAGCATGACGAAAGTACTTGCGAGCATATCAATAACGGGGCTAATTAGGCACTTATTTTTTTTAACTTTTTGCGTCGGATATATAGGCGGAATTGCGAGTCAGAAAATTTTCTTTGATACGCGGCTACTTGTTAGCCATTTGATGGCGCATTTTTGCCAAGCGAAGGATACAACTGATGGCATCGAAAGGACGCATAATAAATTGCGAGCATCAAAAAACTTGTTTTTAGCCAGCAATGAGGCAGCAATAAGGAAGAAGAGCTAAGCAAAAATAAAAAAAAGGAGCAAAGGACACGCACTGCTTACAAAAGTGTGAATTGTGTGGCAAATTGTGTTGGGTTTTCCGTTTTGACGCTCCCTTTGCTTTATTTGCAATCTTACTTGATGATAAAGTTGACATTGTCAATTTAGCAAATTTCTTTCTTCGTGCCATTTCCTTTTCGTCACTTCTCTTTACTACTTTTGTTAACCAGTTTTCCATTAGGTGGTGAATGCTTTGATTGCGTCTGTTGCCTTTTGGATTTTAGCAGCCGATTTGATTGCATTATGTAAAAGGGGATTACAACCCCAAGGAGTGTTCTGGTTAATATGCCTTAACTGTTACACAACAGAATTCAAAGTAAAGTTGCAAACAATCGAATTTTAGGAGTTTTGCTAGGCCATAATAATTAGTTATTTGTATTTTTATATGCATCAATTAAGAAATTTAAAAAGAAAAACACTTTATTCAGTGCAAAAATAAAATGAATGCAAAAGCAAGAATTGTACTTATCCATTAGCAATGACTTGTAACTGTTTACTCTTTTCTCCTCAACAATTAGTTGTGTAAATCATTGACATTTGTTTGTTCTGAACGCCCAACTGAAAGCTCGTCCTTGTCACGCCCAGACACACGCAAGCACACACAGATACAGCAAGGATTCATCTCTAATTAGGATAAACAGCTGTTGCCAAATTAATTACATATGATGGGCACATGAACATAAACACGGACCGCCCATTGCTCAGCAACAAATGTAACCTTTATTCGGACTGTCTGTCTTCAAACTGCCAACTCCCCCTTTATCCCCCACTTTCCCACTCTCCTACCATTTCCCGGCTTCAACGAAATTTATTCCCTCTAATCAGAATGGAAGCTCATTCGCATTGTATCTGTAACTGGCAATCCCCAGGCTAGCAATAAATCTTACAATCAGCTGTCGACCCAAAAGATACTTTAGAACTCGTCGAATGGCCAAAATGGAAACTCAAACTGCAGTTTCTCCATTCTCGTTTCTCGTTCAACGTATAAATTTGCATAAACAGCCGGGAAAATCCACTTGAACGGTGCAGTTGGTTGCCAGTCTGTAAGTCACCAACGAAAACTGCTGACTGTCTTTTTGGCTCACAAAGTTCGAGTGGGTAAGTAGTGGTTGAGGGGGAAGATGGAAGCTACTGGGAGCTGGAAACTGGTAACTGCACAGGTGCAATCTGGTATATTTTATGCTTCTTTGACGTGAAAATTCCTGGCCTGGAGAAAAGTCAACGCCGTGATCTTACTGCACATTGTGACTCAACTTCTTGGTTGCCTTTCAGACTGAAGAAGAAACTTAAAGCTGCTGTAAAAATATTTTCACAAAACTTTGTTGCATTCTCTACAAAGTTTCTGGCTTTGCCTTTAGTTCTTCTTTACATTATTGTTACATTATTTATGCTCATAACCCAAAAATATTTTATAATCAACTTATCTGGCGATTTCTGGTGCTCAATTTTCGCAAAGCTGATTACGCAATTTCTTACTTTTTATACTTTCCCTAAAGCAGCTCGTAAAAATAGCACTGGTATTGTATGGTATTTGAATTTTCTATCTTTTCCCTTGCTATCGATTTGCTACTTAAAATCTTAGGACACAGATTCAGACTCAGTTAGGACACAGATTCAAACTCACTTTTTTAGCTAGAATTTTTTTTGCTTTATATTTTTGTTGGGATGGAATGTCCATGTGAATGAAGTTATTCGATTTATGTCCCAAATTTTATTTCGAAAGGCTTTAAAAATAATCTTATTGTATGTCAGCAAATTTATAGGAAATTCGAACTTACTTTGAGCTTAAAGAAATTACATTGATTAATATCACTGAATTCATCGTTGTATTAGCTGCTTATCAAGTTGCATATTATCATTTGGACCATAATTCTCTTACATTATCTTAGCAGCATTGACTTTTGGCGCTTTTCTATTATTACGCCCTTGATGATTCGGGTCTTGATGATTGTATACGTTGGATTCGTATAGTTCTGCGACAGGTTTTCGTTTATCGAATTTGATTGAATCCCTCCCCTAATGCGGCTGTTTTGCTGGCGCTTCTGTCACTCAAATGCAAACACCTGTAATAAATATTCGTTTGTCGTTTCTGGTTTACGTTCTGCTTTCGTTTCGCTCGGTTATCCTGCGTTTCTGGTTTTTCTGGCCGCCTGCCAGATACATTTTGCTTGATTTTCCATCTGAGTGCGCATCACAACAGCCAGAGCCAGAATGGCAGAAAAACAAGAATGAAAGATTATCTAAGACACGCCGAAGATTTGATACACTTGCCGAGCCCTGTGTTCAATTAAATAGACATTACCGAATACATCATTAGATTGGTTGAGATGTCTCAAGAAACAAACTTGTTTTTTAACATTTTTATTTTGATTAATTTTTAGCCAATTGTTATCATCAATCAATAACCCTATCCTGTTCAAGAATATGTATTCACACTAAACAAACTAATAATACCATTGGCAAGGGTATATCGAGTGGTGAAAAAAAGTGCCTCGCTGGCATATTTTCATATGGAAACTTAACTCAATTTCCATTTGGATAAATGTCAGAAAGGCAGGACCATCATTGGGCCAACAGCTCGAAAAGAAGTGCAGCCACGCACTTGGTGTCAAAAGCACTGAACACAGCTAAGGGCTAAGCGAGTTCACTGGCCACAGTTAGGGCCGTTTAATGCCCCAATTCAGCTGCACATGTTGCACGAAGATACATATATGTGTTATTAGGGTGTCCCTTATTTGGTCAAAGTCAATATTTTAAAACGCATACGGGCTAGTTGTGTTCATTAGGTCCTAAAGCACTCAGAAATAAATTTTTACCTCAATCGGAGTATGATAACCCGTGCCGACTTGGATCGGAAAATTTAAAGATTATATGGGACAAAAAAATTTTTTTTTTTTTTTTTTAATGTTTTTTATTTTTATTTTGTTTATTAGGTCCTAAAGAACTCAAAACCAAGTTTTCACCTTAATCGGAGTACGATAACCCATTCAAATTTGCATCGAAACATGAAAAATCATTGAAAAATGTATAATCAGTGTTAAAATACTGTTTTTCATGTTTCGATGCAAATTTGAATGGGTTATCGTACTCCGATTGAGGTGAAAACTTGGTTTTGAGTTCTTTAGGACCTAATAAACAAAATAAAAAAATAAAAATTTAAAAAAAAAAATAAAAAATTTTTTTTGTCCCATATAATCTTTAAATTTTCCGATCCAAGTCGGCACGGGTTATCATACTCCGATTGAGGTAAAAATTTATTTCTGAGTGCTTTAGGACCTAATGAACACAACTAGCCCGTATGCGTTTAAAAATATTGACTTTGACCAAATAAGGGACACCCTAATTGTGTATATATATGTACATACCTATACACAATTATCACGAACAACGCCAGCTGCTGAAAGAGGAACATTTTGCTGCTCTGCAGTTGCTGCTTAATTTAGCCCAATGGAGCCCAGCTTTTGCTTCTTTTGATGCTGCTTCCTTCCTGCTAGAAATTGCAGCAGGATGCCACCGATAGATGGCGCACTTTCATTCTCTCAGCAGACTGTCACAATTTGCGCACATCTGAGCACTCAGTGTGTGTTATTAATTGCGTAATTTGTTTATTAATACACAACTGAGCACACACACACACACACACACTAGCACACACACCTGCAGTGGCCACCTTTCATAATGCAACTGCAAGCGGGCCAAGGCTGAGTGCCCGGAGGATCCACTCAAAGAGAGAGAGAGAGAAATAGAGCGAGGCAGAGGGAGATTGAAGGGACTGTGTGGACTTGTGGTGGGCATCTATGCATGTGTCTCATCTTCATGTTGCAGCCACATCATAAAACGATTTTCACACAGCCACAGCTTGTGGCTTATTCAACGCAATTACGAAGCTCACCCGCTGCTGCCTCGACGCCACAGAATTTAATCACATTTCAACTGTGCAACACACTCAAAAGTAGTGTGCACACTTTACTGCCAAGTGTTTGACTTGCAATTGAAATATTTTGCTTCAACATTTCTTCCAAACACACACGCAGACACACACCTTTTATGCGCTGGGTAAATGCATTGGGGGGAGTTGACTTGTTGAGCATAAATCAATTTTTATACTCCTGTGTTGGCACTTTAGCAACCTTTCCTGTCTGCCAGCTCTCCTTTTCGCTTTAATTGCTGCACATGGAAAATTCTAATGGCAAACACGAGCGCACATCCTTTTTAGCTTTTTGCTTGGGGAAAATGCGAAAAGCTGGCAACACTTTAATTAAATTATACATTAATTGCCGGCGTCTTATTAGCACAATTACAGACACTGCCACAGCGGTAACCCAAACAAGGACGCGTGTCCTTGCTGAACACACACAACACACAACAGCTCCTTGAGAAGAAAAGTCGATGTCCTTTGCCTAAATTTACTTTAATTCTGTGTCTCTATGTGTCTCTCAAGTTCATTTACTCTAAACTTCAGCCATCGTCATGCCAATCCAATTTCAAATAAATGAATTTGACGATTTACAATCTTACAAGGCTATGCAACTACATATCTAAGATTGACGAAGACTTAATACCCATTAAAATATTTTTTAATACATTTTTAAATTTAATTTGTCATTCTTTAACACACCGCTAAAAATGTAAAGTTATTTCCTGTAGAACAAATATTATATTTATATAATATAAATAAATAAATATCTTTGAAAAAAATGCATATTATAATCATAAATATGAGTAAGTATATTTATATTTTTTACAGGCATACCTACTTATAAGAAACGTCTACAGGGTATTGCCAGGCAAAAGCAGCACAGGAATCGATATAAATGTATTGTATGCCGCGTCAAGTGCAGAAACCAAAAAGTCGCAACTTTGTTGCATTTGACAAATATTAAAGGTCAAAAGTTGCCCTTATTTGACAATAACTGATATAAACAAGAAAATAAAATGTTATAAAAGCTGAAGCGTATGAAAACGTATGAGGAAATCTAAGGACCATAACTCAGCATAAGGAATTGAGGTAAGTTATGACGAGCATTTATGTTTATCACGTAATCCTGCTCAAGTGACGCATGCTAAAAGTATTTGCATACCGTACATTGATTAATCAAAGCCAACATCGGACAGACTTACAACATACCACAACAGCGGCAATAACTTTTTCACAAGAATATGCCAATATTGCGTATACGTCACGTGCGCATTTGAATGGCCAGTGCAAGTTGCGCTTGCCAGTGGGCAGTGGCAGTGGCAGCATGTGGCAAGAAGCAGGACTGGCATATCAATGATTGCCGAACAAAACAGCACTAAACACACGCAGGTAGACAAACACTCACTTAACATTCACAAACACTCCTACACACACTCGGAAACATCAGTTGCAGCCTTACGGCAAAGAGTTTTCAATTGCAGCATCTGCTGCTGATTGTTGGGCAACAGCAGCTGCAACTACCAAGAAAAATGAAGCCAATACAAAACACAGACGGCCAGGGCGTTGAGTGCATTAGATGAATATTAAAACCATTTTCACCAGAAGCACTCAAAGGCCCTCAAATTCCGTTCGTCAGCCCTTGCAAAGGATTTGCAGACGTCATCATGGCGTCTCATAATTTTTGCATTGTGTAAACAAAGTTGAGCTCGGATTTTGTTCTGACACTTGCCATATTTTTGTTTGCATAATAAATTACATTAAATTGCGTGCGCTTGTAATCACATCAGCGTAATTTATTTTACTGACCAAGAGGCTTTCGATCTGACAGCCGACAGCGTGAATATTCACTACAATGCCACTTGACCAAAACCCTGTTCAGATAGCTATCTAACAGTCTCTCGCAGCTTGACAATTATGCTGCACAATTTTGACAACAGATTTTCGCACCGCAAAATTACGGTTCATTTTATTTGCAGCGTTGCACAGTGGTCCTTTTTTTCATTTTAGGACGGAATAATTTAAATTTTAAAATTTCGCCTATATATTTTATGTATATTTAAAATATAGTATATTTAATATATATTAGCTAGCTCGTGAAAAGTGAATACAAAATAAAATTAAATTAAAAAAAAATGTTTTTGAATTTAAAAAATAATTATTGTTATATTTTCTTTAATACAGATTGGATATTAATAGTCCATGCTAAAATGACCAAATTGAACCACTGTGCGCTGTTGGATTTTTGAGTGGCATTGTGATTGTCACTGGCAGAAGCACAAAGGCAGTCAGAGCTCGACAAACAGCTCGACAAGCAGCTCGGCTGTCACGGCCAAAGCGGCCACAATACGCACACCTGTTGGGATCCATTGAGGGACTGAAATCATTGGCCATGAGCATCTGCATCTGATGGATGCCTCTCTGCCCACCCGGGTAGCTTTAATAAAAATAAATAAAGGCATGCTTTAATACCATGCGCCCTTCGTGGTCATCATGGTGATTTGATCAAAATTAACCTTTTATTTTTGCTTTGTGGCATCCACCTGTTGCAATTTCCGCTCGCCACAAAGCGCTGTGGGTGCTTTTTGTTAATCAAATCCCAACAAGAAATGTAATTTATTAAAAGCGCACAAAGGACCAACAATGTACTCGTATTGACAATGTTAAAGCAGACAGTCCGTGTCGGCCAAATACGATGGGGATTCAATTTGGCCAGCTAAAGAGGCAGAACGTGATGTCATTGATTGGCCAAATACATATAGAGGAATTTCAGACGGTTTCTGAGATTTGCTAAGGCAAATGAAAATGTCTGAAATGTTGTTACTTAATAAATAATTTATCAAAAGCAATTTTAAAGTCAAAGTTTAAAGCATATAGGATGTTGAATAGCTTGAATATACTCGAATGAGTACTCATATGTGTGAGTAAGTGCTTTAACACAACCACATGACAAACACAAAACTTATAGAATGGGTTGGGATAAGTTGGGATGGGCTGGGATGGGGCAAATGCCGCAAGGCAACCCATGGACACTTAATGCAAACTAACAAGCAACCAAAGCAGCCCAACTGAAGCGAATACTGAAGCGAAGTCGGGCTAAACAACAATAACCGGCAAGAGCGAAGAGCCAAGAGCCAAGACAATAATGGCTGGCAAAGTGAAGGCAAAAGCATCTGAAATTCTTGAGCTTATCAACGGCCCAACGCCGGAAGCTGGGAAAACATTCATACATATTTACACGCCTCGGCTGCTGGTGTTTGAGCTGCAAGGTTGGGGGCAGCTGCCCCATTGTGTGTCAGGCTGCTGACTCTGTGTGTGTGTATCATCGTGTGCTCTCATCAAATTACGTATTCAGCAGACAGACAGTCAGTCAGATAGTCAGACGAGCTGACAGACAGACAGACAGACAGACAGAAGGAGAGACAGACAGACTGGCAGGCGTGCAAACAAACGACTAATAAAAATTCCTTTCCTTGAAATTTGCCTGCACTTTGTTTTAGGAAACAACTCAGCAGCAAAAACAACAACAACAAGCACAACATCTGTTGTATTTATTCAATCTATTTATTTAACTGATCGTCAGGCAACTTCCTTTTGTTTGCATGTAATTAAACTAAAGTAATTGTTTTAATATTCATTCAACAGTTTCGAATTCCACAACAAATTTGAATTTGTTCCATCAGTCGACTTCTCCTTGATTGGCAGGCTGCAAATTCGATTTCTGCATAAAAATTGCCATTTACAATTTTGTAATTGCGACGTTAATAACTTAATGCAATTGACATCAATTTCTTGAGCCCGGAGAATGTCGCCTGTCGTTCGACGACGCTTTCAATTCAGCACCAAAAAAATCAATCTTAACTCGATTAACGCCTCGGCAGCCGGAAAAGTCCTGCAAGGAAATGGACGGGACATTTTTTTCCTCAAAGTTATTTCAGCAATTTTCATATAAAACTTGAAAGATTGGAAAGTAAGTGTAAAATTTGAAATTGTGTTATTTAAGACTGCAAATGTAAAAGATGTAGATACAATTTTGTCAGCGGACATGACATTAATAAATCTCTTAATTTTGAGCCTTGGTTTAATTTAATAAACAAAAACATATTTTATTTCCCAATTTTCCTAGTTGTGAAAGTTGGTATGACTTCTTTACATAAATATACCTAACTCTTTAAATAATCTAATCTAACAATAGTTATATTTTATTTTAATTGCTTAAAAATCTGTCTCAGTCGTTAACAAACAATGAGCAAGTCTTTAAGTTGGCTTCAGAATCTTCTTCTAAATTTAAATTTAATGCACTTGAGAGAACTTTCGACAATTTATTCAGTTGGAAATTGGAGTATGCTCGTAGCAGGACTCGATATACTCATAGTCACATAAATTTGCAGTGTTGAACACAACTAACGAGGCAGCGTCACGTAATCAAGAAACTCGTTACAATGGCAGGCATCTATCATGGAAATTGAACACGCCCACGTCGTGGAGAGACAACTCTTTAGCTGCGAATATCAAGTGCATGCGTTGCCAAATCTGCACAGCGTGCGTAGACTGACAATACGCACTGTACGTAATGACACGCCATAAATAAAGTCTAACCAAAAAAGGCGAATCAACCTGTGCGCGATGCTAGTTGACGGATCAGCCTAAGGCCATCAAGAAATTGAGATCCTGCAGGGCAAATTGTCGCCTGGCAGGATGAAAGGATACACGGGAATGAGGTGACTGATGACAAACGCGACACTGTCGACGCCACATACAGTACATATATACATACATATACCTACTACGTGTTGACATGTCAGTTAGCCAAATGAGGGTAGACAGCCCGAAAGTTGCCTGAAATTTAATGCCATTGTCAAGTTTTCAGTGCCGTCTCTTTAAAACTAAGCCGCAGACAGGTCATTAGCTGGAATAGACTCTGCTGACTGGGCCCACACAGCAAGTGGTCTGGCCGATTGCCAAGTCGAAATAAATGACCTTTGTGGCCACTCCCCGATAATAAATTTCGGCAATTTATAGAACAATTGCTGTTGGCTGCTCTAAATCTGTGCAGGACACTGTGGAATTCATCATTTCATTCGAATGGGACACGATTCTCGTCTCAAATCGCATAGATTTTATTACGGCTTAAATGACCTTCGGAGTATTGCCACCAAGCCAACCGACAAACTGTCCGCATGTTGGTCAAAACGACAAAGCGACAAACGAGAATGTTAAAAGGGGCAAAAAATCCAACTACAATGCTCGTAAATGCAAAAAGAGATGGAAAAAAAAAATAATAATAATAATAATAAAAATCGATTTAAAACAGGCTCCAATTGAAATTGAATAGCGGAAGCCAACAGTGTGTGGCACTAGGCACTCTATGTCTGCCCCATTGCAGCATCCGCCCTGTGGCACGTTGTCATTTGATAACCCATTGTGGCAAATGCTTCTCTCCGAGCGCGCAAATTGAAAAAAGTGCCATCGAGTGCGAAATGGCAAAGGGAAAGGATATGACCTTATCCTTTCAGCTGCCGTGTGGCAAGGGGCAAGTGGCACGAGGTACGAGGCACGAGACAAGTGGCAAGTGGCAAGTAGAGAATGGCAACTGACAACCGACGAACGTGTGAAATCCAAAAAGGCTACCCTGTCTCAGATGGCGCGTGTCCACTTTGTGGCTGTCATTGAACATGAAAACCTAAGCAGAATATCAAAACCACAAAAAAAAGAGTTAGTAGGAAAGGCCAATGACGAGCAAAGTCGACTGCGAGAGACCCTGTAGTTATTACGAATAAAAAAGCAAACAGTCCGATATCCGTTACTGTGTTTTGATACAAATTTATTTTATTCATGAGTTTTTAACTGCAATGATTTAAAATTTACTGCATACTTTTAGGCGCTTGCTATGGCATAAAATGTAAAACTGCCATAATTAGCGTAATATTTATACGATCGTGATGCGAATAATATAACTGTCAATAAAATATCATTCCATCTTAAAAAGTCGCAGGACTTTTTAAGTGCAGAGTCTACAAATGAGAAGAGAAACCAAAAAAAAAACAAGTCGAACTCGTTTATGCAATGCCAATGACATGGAACTCAGTGACGAAGTCTCAATTAGTCTCATTATTGAACTTTTTAGCAAGGGTCACAGACCACGAGCAGTTGACCGTAGCTGACATGAAATGATACTTTGATCGAGCTGTCTGCCAATTGATGGCTCAGCTCAGCGCTCATTAAACCTGTGTCCTTCGAGTTAATTTTCCTGCTCTTGTTTAAAGATTACATTAAAGCCAACTCAGAATACTCACTTGGCAGTATAAAGTGAACTTTACTGGCGACATTTGGCATTTGGTACACTTAAGGATTGCCAACAGCACAGACAACTAGTGTCAGTCAAGCGTTAAGATAAAGGCCAAGTTTCTTGGCAGCACCTTTAGGCCATAGCATGCAAAAGGGCAACTGCAGTTCCTGCACATTTCGAGGAAAACTGCAACTGAGAGAGAATGAGAAAAGGAAGCGGAAAATAAAACTGAAATGGAGACGTGCCTGCCAGAGTATCGAGCTTATCAGCTTTGTAGTCTTTGTGCATCTCTCGCTTGCGTTGGCATACGCTGCGTATGCGTAACACAATTTTTAAACATATTTAGCCCCAAAATTTGGAAGGTTCGGCATTTTCTTTGGCACACACTTAGCATATTTCTCGAAAAGCGCTTAATGGGCTCAATAAACACAAAAGTGAATATACTCACAATTCCAGGAAAAACACAACAGACATTTACTCTCATAGCGTCCTTGTTTGCGATTTACTGAGCGCGTGGTCTTAAATCTCAACGATACGAGAGCCAACTTGAAATCGAGGCAAAACATTTAAGATTTAAATTAAATATTTTTCTAGTGAAAATCCAAACGCACAGAGACGATTCAGAGTATTACCCTTGCCTCAGCTCATTGCTAGTCCATCCCACAACTTTGTCTAGAGTTAAGAATTGTGTTTATGCATTAAATGAAAGGAGATTCGGTGGGGCAACTTTTTTGATTGGGTTATGCTGTTTTTCAGGGCCGCGTGTGCCGGCTGTTTGGGTTAATAAAATATGCAAATATCCCAGCATCCAAAATTAAGTTTCGCTTTCGGTTTACAAACCCTTCAGACCCGACATGAACTTTTTGGGGGTGTGTGACAAGCTGGAATGACAACCAAAGTGAAAGTGAACGAGAATGTGAAAGTGAAAGTGAAAGCAACGTTCGTACTTTAACGCAGTAGAGCAACGTTACACATACGCACTGTTGTCTTAGATAACTCTTGACTAATAATCAAATTACTGCAAATAGCTGAAAGTTTTCAGCACTTGTCACGCCTTTTATCTGCGAGCTTTCCTAATGACAAAATCGTGTTTCCCATCTACACACAAGTCGTCTAATTTATTTATAATTATCACGTTATGTGGTTAGCATAAAATATGTTAATCAAGTTAGGTGTGAAATGAACATATGTAGACAACTTGTTGCTAAGCCCTGCAGATTAAACTATTATGGCAAATCTTATCAAGACGCCTAAGGAACTATAAAGTTTTAATGGAACTAGTTACATATTTTATTTAATTATTAGATTAATCTTGAGCATTCAATTGACTTCCTTCTTGCAAGTAGACAAACAAAGTTTGCCCAGAACAAGATCCGGATGCTTAAAAACTCCAAAGATGCAAGTCCAAGGATGCGATTTCTATCGCTACTCTGCGGATGGCGAAGAGACGGAAAGGCAATCAAACTTTAACTCTCCTATGCTGACTATGCTGCACATTTGAGGAAACGAATTTTTTTTTATTTAAATTTTTTATAATTAATTAATCATGTACATTTCCTACATTTCTTTTTAAGTTGATAGTTAAATTCGCTAATAAAATAAATAATTTTTAAATATTTTGCATTATTATCAAAAATAAGTTCTACAATTTCAGTATGTAGATCTGAATCTGTTAAGTTTTAGGGCTTTCTCATTTTATTACGAGCTAGAAATGAATACAAAGTGTGGTAAAAAGCATTTGTTGGTCCCCAAGGGAGTATCTAACAAAAGCTGCTCAACACACACACCCACACACACACACACATACATCAGACAAATAATACTCACTTACGCATACCCCTACACACATCATAAGTATAAAACATGGACAATAATTTACTTCACATTTGCCACACGTACAAATAGCGCAATTCTATTAAATAAATTGAATATGTGTATAGAGAGAAGAAGTGGGAAGTCTTATAGCCAAAGTTAACTGAATGAACAGCAAGAATACAATACAGAATCTCAGTTACATATACTATCTCCTTCTGACACTCGCTGGGAGTATCAGACATATATATATATAAATACACATATATGTTGAGCACACGAAAGTCGATAAGCAAAAAATGCCATAAAACGAAATAAGCCTAACCAAAAAGTCAAATGCCTTTTCATTTTGTTTGATTGTTGTGCCGCATACACTTGCAGGCACACACACATACACACACACACTCATATATATATACATAAAAATATATACATATGTATGTGTGGATGCTCCATGTTTCGTCATTTGACGTCTGTCAATAATTTCATACCTGCAATTCACAAGGAATGATGTATTATTCATGTCTGTGAGTGTGTGTGTATAAGTGAGAGGGTATGTGTGTGTGTGTATGTGTATGTGTATTTGTATTGAACTGAAATTGAATTGTTATTTGTGGCTGCCGCTGTTTACACGTGCCTTATGTAGGCAGCTCCACTCGCATAACTTTCTTGTGGTTTAATAATAATAGCACAAAATAAGAATCGAATATTGAACTTGGAACGTGTTTATGCGGCAAATGAAGTACTTAATATTCAATTATATATATTTATATATATTACGCAGCAGAACTCATAATGGAATCTTAAATGGCGACACCTGCCAGCTACTTGTTGTTTACTTAACGCAACCTTCAATCATAACTTGGCCAACAAAAAACAGCAACAGGTAGAAAATCACTTTTAGCTGCAAAAATTCCATTGCATATTTCAGTTGAATCTCTAAATGTGCTTGCCACAAATCTGATTTGTGCAAACGAGCAGAGATTTGCAAAGTCAAAACCAAAACCAAAAACCAAAAGGCACTTAACAAATGGAATTTCTTTTTGGGTTTACCAAAGTCAAAATTGGATAGAAATTCAACACTTTGAATGGATTTGTTAGCATATTTTAGTGGTCAGTGTGGTTGTGACAGCAGCTGTAGCTCTGCCACAAATGTTTATTAATGATGTCATTGTTATTTATCAGCTTTATTCATTTATTTCTGTCGTATCACTAGTCAAAAAGGGAAGCATCATCCCACATTACTCATACGCAACAGTGTACGCTGTGCGACGAAGGTGGGGCATTAAAATCAATACTTGGCAATCAGTTGAGGGCTTACAAATGTAAGCACCACATGGTCCAATGGCCAGCCAAGAGACAAGAAAGCAAATCCCTGTTAATGTGCTTGCAGCATTCAATGACCCAGAGTCCAAAATGTTGAATCGAGACTTGAGACTTGTGAAACGAGAATCGAGCAACGAATCGAATCCCAGACACAAACTGACCCTATCTTGGCGGCTGTAATCGAAACTCGAAATTCTTAACATGTTAACGCCCCAGACAAAGACAGTTTCGCGAAGCGTAAATCCTTTGAGAAATTAGAAATTATTTGGACTAGTTAGAGCATTGAATTCTCTACGACTTCTCAACTTGTCACCCGCCTCCCAAATGGTTCCTGAGTTGCCATTTTGGGCTTTAAGTGCTGTCCCTTGGCTGCTTAACATTTATTCTTCGTTTAACGGCGATAACGGTTCACATTGAATATTCTGGCCAGTTGAGGTCAGGTGTCTATTTGGGGAGGCCAAATAAATTCAATGTTCTTTAGGAAGCGCCTACGTAAACAATCAAAATTTCTTTACAAATCCGATGAATTAGAGGTTGACTTTTGCCTAGGGGCGGCATAAAAAATGTCCATTAAAAATTGCCACACGCACCATAACGAGACATGCGTCAAAGTTTTTTGTGATGCCTCTTCGGATCGTAGGGCGCAATAAAAATCAATCGCCACTGACGTCAACCAGACAGTCATCTTGGCAGGGGCTTCATTCTCATCTTGACATTTACCACTGTTTGACTTGCATGACAAACTGTACAAATGACACACACACACACACACACCAGTGTTGTCAGAATTTGGCAGTCAAAAACTAGAATAAAATAGAAAAATGCTTAAATTAACTTTACAAAAATATACTAAACTTAAATGCGCTCAAAAAAACAGTACAAATACTTACTTTAGTGATTTTATTTCATTATATATTTATTCTCAAGTAATCAATAAATTAATCAAATCATTCATATTTACATCTCTTCTTTATTACAGTTGTAATTAAACTTTTATTGCAATAGTCATACAATTTATCATTTGAAAATGTCTGGATTTTTGACTTTAAGCCTTTAGATAAATGTATTTAAAAAGAGTTTAGATATAGCAATAAATAAGCTAAAATGGCGACACTGACACACACACATACATATGTTCATGCTATTTGTGCCTGCAAAAATAGAAAATGAAACTTTGTCTAGTTTGGTTTGGTTTGGGTTGCAAATTGCATGTGGCCAGGGAGATATGGTAAAACTAAGACTCAAACTGGGCTTCCATCTCCAGCTCCGTGCTGTGCTGCGGTTTGACTTGGCTGTGTGGTCTGCAGTTTTTTCTGTCAATTTGTTGCAACATTTAACTGAATATGCTTCTAATGAAATACAGTCAAAGGACAAGGCAAGTCAGCTCAATTGAATTACAGCAACTAAATGCAATTAAATTACATGCAACTAAATAAACAGAACTTGCATTTTTCACTTTACAACTTGACAACCAGAGACACAGATGGAGAGAGATACACACAGGGATACAGATAGAGATAGAGACTGTGCGTACTTTGCAGTGAATAGAGGAAATTAGAAAGCATCCGACTTTCAGTGCCTGGCCCCTCAATCAAAAGGCAAAACAGCTGCCTGACTCAATTACACAACTCAAATATGCTAAAAGCCAAAGCCAAGTTAAAAAGCTGCAAAGCTAAATGTAAAAACTCTTAAAATAACTGTCATTAAATCATTAAAGCCTTAAAAAACGAACTGTTGAATGAACAAATCCAGTTTCGTTGTCAAAACATTTTCCTAAACTTTAAAATGAAATTATTTAAGGACTGCATTTAATTGTGAGTTACATAGAGAGAAGTTTTTTAAGCTCAACAATATAGAAAGATACTTATATATGTATGCCTGTATGTATAAATGAATATAAAATGAAAATACTAAAATTTAGCACCCAAACAATTTAATTTTGACAGCAATATTGGCTGGTCCTTTAAATATTTAAAGCGTCATTTGTGCTTTAGATATTCAATATGCTTTCAGTTAGTTGGTGGCTTGTCAATTTTGTGGCACATAATTTAATTTGCTGACTTAATACGCTGAGCATTAACAAAGTAATTACGCGCATTATGGCAACCACATTGGCGACCAGCCCAGTTTCAGTTACAATTTCCTCTTCAGTTTCTGTTTCAGTTTCAGTTTCAATTTCTCTGTTTTTTGATCTACAGACAATCTGAGCAGTTGCCATGACAAAGATAGGCTGTCTCGAAAAATGCGATGCCATGAGGAGCTTCAATTGTTGTTGTGCAGTTGCGGAACTGAGTGCACTTAATCAGACACCAACCTAAAATTTTTAAATTAATAGCATCCATTGGACTTGAGCAACAGCTGTTGAATTCATTCACTTGGCCAAAAAGAAACTAGCAAATGCCACGAAACTCAAGCCATTCCGGAGATGTATTTACCCAAGGGAAAGTCAACAGAAAACTCCATTAATCAGTGAATATTTTGTGGTGTTTTCATTTTAATAAATTTCAATCTATTTTCATTTATGCAAACTGTGCTTAAAATGAGAGATGCTTGGTTATAAATAATTGAATATGACCATTGCGCATTTGAATTTAAATCAGAATTCCAGTAACTTATTTATAATCTAAATGCCTAAATATATCGCAATGAAATGCTTTTGACTCAATGATAAATAAGTTTAAAGCTCAATGGATTTAGAAATAATATTGCCATTCAAAAAATAGTATGCGAAAAAACTATCTGCAACTCATTGAAGTTTTCAGAATTATTTATTATCAGACAAAAATGTAATATCAAATTTATTACAATCGTTGAATTGGTTGATAATTCAATGATAAGTAAGGTTACAAATTAAGCTAATTTTCTTGTCATTCAGTCAATAAGACAGGCATCTTAAAGTATGTACATTTAGGCTGGCTTTTAGTACGACCTACAACTTGACATTTGAATGGTGATTTCGCAGGCAAATCTCTTCATTTAATTTGTATTTTCTTTCGTTTATCCGTTGGGCCATTTGTTGTGTCAAGAGATTTAGGTAAAGGAAAAAAAAAACAGCCGTCGGCCTAACACAAAGAACTGCCAAAAGCCAAAACACAACAAACGAGGCATTGAATAAAATGAAAAATAAAAATTCAGTGAAATGTCAGGCCTAAAAAATAAAAAAATGTGAAAATGAGGTGCAGGTGCTGCTGTTAACGCAAATGAAAGCACAAAAAAGAAGCCAATAAATTAAAATCGAATATAATGTGAAATAAAACAGTCAATTCCAAAAAAAAATGTAGGAGTCCTGAGTTCAGACAGCTGTGTGTCTTGGGCTGCCAACTGTTGTTGCTGTCGCTGCCACACTCGGAGGCACGTTCAGATCCTTGCTACTCTTCAACACACGCTCTCGTTAAATACGTATACGACATGTTTGCCACACAAAGCGAAGGCAACACTTTGTTGCCTGTAACCAATTCCTTCCTGTTTGTTATATTCGACACACATATTTAGTAGAAATTTGACAGACTCGCATTTCGAATCCTTAAACTCATGTGACAGCTGTGAAAAGCTATAGGAAATGTCTGAAAATTTCATGCGCAGTAGCAGACGCTGTTGGTTTCTTGGCTGCCACTTGCCAACTGCCAAAGCCAAAATGCTTTGGGCCAAGAACAAACAAAATGGAAAACTCACTTCCAGGAACGTGTTGGCAAGTGAAACGCCGGAATGGAACACAACAACAATACAGAGTACTACTAAACACTCCCACATGCATAATACAAACATAATCTTGTTTTATCTGTTTTAAATTTGTAATAAACTTTTGAACAAGAAATAAACTTAAAATAAAATTCAGAAGAGTACAAATAAAAGATAAAGTTATACTTAAAAAATGTTGCAGTCCATATTCAGATAAGTTGTCAGCATGCCTTGTGGCCGCCACTTGCCACAAATCACCTGTTGCTTCCATTGCCCATGGCCGAGGGCTTTAATTAAGGCCTTCCTTTCCGATACCAACTTTTCTCTGCTTTGGCAAAACTTTGAGACGCCTGCGGCTCTAAGCCAGTCAGAAAAACTTTGATTTTGTATCCAACTGACAGTTAGCTATAGGTAGAAATAAAATAAATTACATAATCCACTTCACTGACATTTGTCAAAGGAGATGGACAAGCGAAAACCAAAGACAGCAAACAAATAGACATTATATTCAATGCGACGTTTGATGAACAAAGCGAAAGCAAAGCCAAATGTGCTTTAATTAAAGGGCTTAAGAAATCTTGACAAGTCTGAAGTCTGGTTAACAATACTTGGATGCGGTTCTGAAAATGATCTCTTAGGCAGAGCTCACAAATAACAGTCACCACAAAAATGAAAAAAAAATGAAATCGGCTCTGTACTTTTTTATCTAATTTGTGCTGTGTCAAAAATACAAAAGTGTCTGGGCAGTTACAGCATAGAAAACTATTTTTTTTTACAAATATGTGATTACCAAAGTGGTTAATGGTATTTTTTAAATTGAAAATTACTTATTATTATTACTTAACTTATTTATTTTTTGCAAGATATTAAAGCGAATTATTACTACAGCTCTTGGATATAAAATTATATTTTATCGAGTAACATTTAAACTGCGTGGCGTTAATTTTGAACAAGGAAAACCTTTTACCTCTGTGGCTCAATTTACAAGCACACACACATACTCAAACTAGCTGCTAGTAGTTACCTAGACAACTTGATGGAAGCAAAAAAAATGCATTACAGTTCAAAGCTGTGAGCTTAAACTTAATTGGGAGTGGGCGTAGCTTAAGTGAAAAGTGGTTAAATGTCGGCAACAAGCGAAAAGTTGGCAACAAGGTTATTACAAGACTTAAATGCAGCATGAAATAAAAGGCGAGCGGACGCATAAAGATTTCACATATGAAATATTCGAGCTGACTGTCTCTGATGGCATCTCCATTGTTGCGCTAATGACACTTTTATAACTTTTTATAGATTATTCACACTTAATGTGAACTTGTGCCATTTATCGTGGCGTCTCCGACAGCGACAACAATCCTTTTTTTGTAAGCAACACACTGGTCCGTTTTCCCTTTTTCTATCGTTATGGTTCCTTATTTTTTGTTCAAACTTATTTACGAGAATGTGCGGAAGATGCTGCCGGATTTGCAGAGGGACCAGCTCAGCACCATTATGCCCATACAAATAGATATATGAGTATATGTACACACTGACATACATACATATACATTTTCAGTTGTGTGTCTAACGGCTGTTGTTGTTGTGGTTGTTGTTTCTGTGTCTGCTTGGGGCGTACGACGCGTATACGCAATGTGGCGCATACGAAACAAGGCGCAATCCAACGCCGCTCTACAATATTGCAACAAATCCCAAATGCCAGGCATGAACAACTTTTAAACTTCCCCCATACTCACGCAAATAATATGCCTGAATAGCAACTACATATGTGTGCGTGCGTGTGTGTGTGCGTGTGCGTGTGTGTGTGTAGCTCTTGCCTTATAAACATTGATGCGTGGCATGTTAAATTCAGAGAAAGATAAATTGTCTCTCGGCCCGATCTCAGTCGAGTGGGTTGGGGAATGAGCAAAATCAAAAGCAATCATGATGATATTTGCACAGCACACACAGATTATGTTTTAGTTTTTTATAGCAAAATAGACAAAACGAAACATTTACGATTACGTTAAATTTGATAGGGCTTTAAGTGTTCTGACACAAATTTCATATTAATATTATTTCGATAAGGCTTGCATTAAAACTGTTGCTCAACAAATTTCCTAAAGTGCATAGAAATTATTAAATATTGTGACAGTGTGTCCAGTAAACGTGACTGCATTGACAATCTTATCAACACGTCACATCTAATCGGACTTAAGTATTACATTTGTATATGTTGTGTCATTATTTACAGAATATAAACAATTAAACTAGTATATTGTTGAATACTCTGTAATATACTCTGCTTAAAAAATTTTATTTTATTTATTTCAAGTGTAGTTGTTATAAAAAAATATTATTATAAATAAATTAAACATAACACATACTTATTTTACATTCAAATAGTTATATTTGTCCATTTTACTTTTTTTTTATTTTTCATTGCATCATAAACGATTAACCTAATGTATAATAGATTTTATGTAAAATATTCTCGAGTAATACAATTAGTTTGATGAGGATGAGCAAGTGAATCAGCACAATAGGGTAATTGTGAAATCAAGTTGTTTGTGTGACGTCGCTTATCAAAAGTAGAGGCTCAACTAGAAATAAGCAAATCGTGCTCTCGGGTATAAAATGTCGACTGCACCGACAATTGTCTCTCATTTGCAATATCAACGAGTTGCATTCAACATGGCATTCAAACCAAAGATTAGCTACGATCCCGTGGACAAGATTTGGACAAGTCTCGATGAGCATGATCATTTTGACCCAGATCTTTCGATTGGCGAGATAATTTATCACGAGATGCGACGACATCCCAAACAAATTGCACAGGTAAGAAGATAAGCGTTGAATAGGTAAATATTAAATTGTGAATTTTATATAATCAGTT
This sequence comes from Drosophila subquinaria, assembly GCA_037043405.1. NCBI lineage: Eukaryota > Metazoa > Arthropoda > Insecta > Diptera > Drosophilidae > Drosophila > Drosophila subquinaria. Next base: position 744,815 of record JBAMBL010000166.1, on the reverse strand, counting down.
TTTTCCATAATTATAACACAAAATCAAGTTTTAGTACTTCCAAAAATATCAGAATATATGTTGAGACTTAAACTAAAATATAAATTAAATTAAAAAGACAAAAAAATGACTAATGTTGATTGGTTTTTAAAATCAATTGACACTTAAATCTCGTCTATAATCATTCTATATCAGATATCGGCCACGGAGAAAACAGTTCTTACCAGTGAGGAGCTACTCCTAAATTCGCAGCGCATTGCCAGTTATCTGCGTAATGAGGGACTCCTCCAGTCGGATGTTGTGGGCATTATTGCCCGGAACACAACCCACATCTCGGCTGTGGCATATGCCTGCTTCTTCAACGGCATCGCCTTCCACTCGCTCAACAGCAACTACGAGCAGGCGAACATTGAGAAGCTTTTTAATATTACGAAACCTCGACTTATCTTCTGCGATGGGGATGACTTTGAGAAGGTGAGTGCGGCAACGAAGGAGCTGGGCGTAAGGATTGTTACCATGCGCAATCATACGGCGGATAGCATACCCATTGAGGAACTACTTTCAACGGAAGTGGAGGAGGACTTCAAGCCAGCTCGTCTCGAGCAGGGCAACAACCAAACCATGGCCATCCTTTGCTCCTCAGGCACCACGGGAACTCCCAAAGCGGTGACAGTTGCAAACAGTCACAAGATTCTAAATGCCAACTTGTAAGTTTTAGATTATAGATTATCAACTTAAAACTCTTACTAATCTTAATTTACTTATGTAGAATGTTAACCACGGCGGATGTGCAGTATTCCCACAGCACTCTGGACTGGATCACGGGTCTCATCGCGACCATCACGTCAGCCGTGTTCAGCACGAAGCGCATCATCGCTGACAATTTCTTTGACCCGGAAATGGTCTTGCACCTCATTGAGGAGCACAAGATCACCTGGCTTTTGTTGGCGCCCTTTCAGCTGGCCATGATAACCAACTCACTGGCATATGGGAAAACCAGCTTGAAGAGCATTCGCTATTGCATGTTTACCGGAGCGCGATGTTCGTTGGATATGCTTTATCAGTTGAGGGAACGTTTGCCAGAGAATTGTCTGCATTTTTCCTACGGCATGACAGAGATTGGCATTTGGGCCACGTTCAATTGGCATTTCGATGAGAAGCCCAAGTCAGTTGGCCGCCTAACGACCGGCTTTAAAGCGAAGATCCTGAGCGACGAAAACGAGACTTTGGGACCCAATGAGATGGGTGAAGTGTGCCTCCACAACGGACAGTATTGGGCAGGATATTTTGGGAATAACGCAGAATCACGCACCATTCGCGACAGTCAACGATGGTTTCATACCGGCGACTTGGGCTACATGGATGAGGATGGCTTTCTGTATGTGATGGAGCGCAAGAAGGACATGCTTAAGTATCAGAATACTATGTACTATCCACACGAGGTCGAGGAGGTCATTTACCAAATGCCACAAGTGGCAGATGTTTGTGTTTTTGGTGTGCCGCACGATATCAACGGCGATGAAGCCGCCGCAGTTGTTGTCAAGAAACCAGGCACACAGCTCAGGGCTGAGGATGTGGTTGACTATGTGCAGAGCCATGTGACAGCCACATACAAGCAACTGATTGGAGGCGCCATCATTGTTGACGACCTCAAGCGCAGTCCCAATGGCAAGACAAATCGACACGCCAACAAAGCATATTTCTTGGAAGTCAAGGGAAGAAATTAAAGGCACAATAATGGGAATAAGATATACAGACTAAAACAAATATTATTGTTCTACTCTTTTATAACATAACTGAATTTTAAATGTAATATTAAGACTATGTCAGACTATAGAATTTACAATTAAAATTCATGAAACCAAGCATAATTTCTATTTATTTATTTATCAAAAATTATATTAGTTATATTAGTTATCATCTATTACAGTACTTCTCAATTAATTTAAATTTTACAATAAAAAATTCATAACAACAAAGCTTTACATTTTTTAAATGAAATAAAATTCTAATAACAATTAAATACTACTTAAAGTTGTAAATTAGATGAATATTAAATATTAAAAAATATGTAACAACTGATATAAAAATGTTTCTAGGGTGTTATAATTCAAATAAGGTATATGCGAACATTAATCTCACTTTTGCACGTTTTAATTGAAAAACCAGCGCATAGATAGTATAGTTTTCTATTGATTTGTTGTTATCACATTTTCATTTTCTATTCTTTACAGCTGTAATCCTTTGTGTAATATAGCTGCTTTTGTTATGCATAAAAAAAAAACATTTCCGCTTATCGCCACATAATATATTATTCATTTTCATTTTCATTTTCATTTAGTTTAAAGTTAAATAGAGGGTAATGTCTGCAGTTGCTGCTCAGGACGGACATAAAAAAGCCGCCATTGGTTTACACACGATTGCCCACACACGCACACACACACTCACATCGGTATGATGGAAAGACAGTCGTTGTTGAGCGCAATTCAATTGGAATTAAATTTAACCGGCAGCATTTGCTGCTTCCAGCGTCGACTGCATTTGTTACTTTTGCCCTATTGTCGACATTTTTAGCTTAGCTTAGCTTTTGTCTAAGTCCATGTATGTGTGTCTGTATGTATACAAACAGCTTATACATATGTATTTTGTATAGTTTAAACGTACTTTGTAACTGTTGATTTTGTTCAGCTCACAAGTTACATTTTAGCTTCTATTGATGTCAACGTTTAGATTTACATACATACATATCATTGTTATTGTTATTATTGCAGTTGTTATTTATATTTGTTATTGTTGCCGCTGTTCTATTTATTGATGATTTTTTATGATGTGGCAACATCCTGTGGCATATATTCTGCCACTCCCACTCCCCTCTCAGTTATTTTCAATCCTTTTTTATTGATATTTTGATATTTGATCAACTAATTATAAAGCTGTCATCGATTAAAATTAAATAACACTAGCGTAATTCGAGAGCACTTAATTTAAATATTGCACACATTTCACCAACCATCGACAAACAATACAAAAAAACAAACTCGAAATAATGAATACGATTTATGCTTAATTAGACAATTGAGCTTTCATGCTGGTCATTTAGTATACGCAAGTTGCTGCGGAAAATCATTTAATTAAAGTGCTTGAAAAAAGGGTTATTTGATTAAATAATACCCTGTAAAGTTGACTTTTTATAGTCATTGAATTATATTATATAAAGTATGTGTTTAAAAATAAAATTTTGTATCAACACGAGACTTGACATGATTTCTTACAGAGTATCTAATAAAAAGAAAACTGCAAATTTTAAACCAGCGGATAGAAACCAGATGCTGAGTTTGTTTGCCCATTATTGTTAACAAATTTTAACAATTAAAATATACAAGATTAAATGTTGGAGAGATGAGATTAATGCATAATTTACGTAAAAAAAAGTTTAAAAATCATGAAAATAAGGGAGAGAAAAGGGAAAGCGAATGAAATTGAAAATGGCGCAGCTTTCATTTAACTGGCATCCCGTTGTGGCTGTACCTTCATTTCTTTCCTATTGTAGCGTTAATAAATTGTACTTTCAAGTTATTTACTCGAAGCGACCCATGTAGCCCTAACCCAAATGCATAAATCACACGGAACTCAGAACTCGGAACTTTCGCGGAAATAGGGATGCTGCGCTAAAAATGAAATGAAAATTACTGTACGATTCTACGCTTCTTTCTGGCGTATAACTTTGGTCATTAGGTATCGCAACCTTTTCTTTCTTGTTTTCACTCACTCCTCTCTCTCTCTCTCTCTCTCTCTCTCACTGCATCCCTTTGCCATGGGTGCTGTTAGATTGCAGTTTTTCACATACTTTATGCCACTTGACTGGCGCCAAAAACCTTAAGTACATATCAGCATAGTATAATTTATATTTGACTATGGCAAGCGCAGACGTACCCGGCAACTGCAACCTTATCGACCACAAGCAACGCATTTGGATATGGAAATAGCCAACAGCAGTTGCAGTCATAAATACGGCTCAAAGTGCTGAGCAGAGAGAAGGAAAAAAAGAGTGAGGAGATGGAGATGGACTCTCTGGCATTCACTTGCCTGCCATCTAATGATATTTACAAGTTGTTCCGTGTGTCGGCAGCATGTTTTCCTTGAAGTCATTGCTAATTGTCGTCCCACGCGGCGTATGGGCAATGTGTTGCTGTTCCTCGTTGAGGTGTTGGGTGACTGAAGGCATTTAATGAAGTCACCAAGTATGCCAAGCAAATGACTGTTAGTTATGAGTTGATTATGCTTCCCCTTCCCCCTTGGCCATGGCAGCTATGATTAATGTGCCATTAAATCTGATTTTGGGGGAACTTGGCAGCAACAAACACGCGTCGAGAGCATTTTCAGTTAGTCACAGCACGCGAATGTCTGTCAAAGCGACACGCAAAACACTTGCCAGGATATGGATAAGGATAAGGAAAGGGGCAAAGCCAGAGCCAAAGCTGCCCCTAAAACAAAACACACATTTTTATGGCATTTTTATTGAAACACGTAAAACACAAATTGAGCAGCTCACAACTGAATTTAGAGAGGGACGGGAAAACAACAGGAATTGAAAATCAAAGTATTGAGAAACTGTGTGAAAGTTACAACCCATTAAAATTGTAAATGCTCTTACGTTATGATATGCGCTATGTTACGTATCTCCAAATAATACTGACATATCGAGTTTGGTCATGACCTTTAATAAAAGTGTCCCAAAACTAAGCGGAATGCTATTTTATTTACATTTACTTACCTTTGTTCAAATAATTATTTGGCCAAAACTGATGCCACATTTATTTTGAACGAAATAAAATAAAAATCATTAATAATTATTAATTGAATAATTTATAAAAGCATATATTAGAAAACAAATTAGTCATGGAGGGTAGCTTTGTGGTTTCTTTACAAGGATATGCAATAATCTTAGTGAAAAGTCTAAAACAAAAGCTGTAATTTACTGTTGAGTTTTATTTTGACCGAAACAAATAAAAAATTACTTAAATCATTTTATTTTTTATTATTAAAAAACAAATTTTAGTCTAAGCTTTATTAAGTTACTCAAAATTAATGATTATCTATGATGAAAAACGTATAAACAAAAACGCACTGCTTGCTGTAAATTTTAAATGCGCTATGCAGTTCACTGCTTTATCAGAGACACAAACCCGCAAGCAGTTCGATTTAATCAACTGCTTTACGTTGCTCCACATCAACAAAAATTATCGGGTCTGTCCCGATTATCCGAAAATCGATAATAATTCACATTTTCAACACGTGTGCTGTAAAGTCATCAGCACGGTTGCCACTTAAAAATATCAGATTGAGCCAAAAACAGCCAAAAAATGAGCCAAAATTGACTAAAAAAGAGCCAAAACTTTTTTTTGCAGTTCATTTGATTTTTGCATTTAATTAAAAAAAAAAAATTCGTTCACAAACACTTAAAGCAATAACACATATTCACATTTTCATCTTAATTTAGTGATTATGTTATTAAATAAAAAAACATATTTATATTTCAACCTAAAACTACACAAAATAACTGATTCTGAGCTGATAAAAAAAAGAGCCAAATCGAAAAAAAAAGTGCCATTGCGCCACAGAAAAATAAAGAGCCAGTTTTGGCGCAAAAACGCCAATTGTGGCAACCGTGGTCATCAGATTTACAAGTATATGCCATTTAAAGCATTAAAACAAATACCTTAAATTATAATATCGTGGAACATTTTTAGAATCGCTTAACATCACTACATCAACTTTAAACAGTTGAAGTATATTTTAAAATCATTTTTTATACGTTCGTTTTCGTTCGAAATTACTTTTTGAAAACGTTCAAAATTCAAAAATATAGTGAAGTGTTCAGCAAATTACGGAACAAATCTTTTTCAAAAACTCCATCTGGCCGCGACTTTGCTAACTTCATTAGGGGTGTACCATATACAAATATCGATGGTGTTAATAGTTATCGATAGTGGTCGACAATACTTATATTCGATTCTATTGCAGCACTATTAGGTAGCATCATTTTTCCCTCCATTTTTTTTGTTTTTAGCATCAAAACGTAATTATTTGCTAACGTATCACAATTGGTACAACCCAATTCAATGCAAAAAGTTCTAGATAATTTTCAACGGGCCGAGAAAATCGGCGAAGGCACATATGGCATTGTATACAAGGCGTGCAACAATCAAACTGGAAAGGATGTCGCACTCAAGAAAATCCGACTCGAAGGGTATGTAACAAAACGAAGTCGAAGTCTCTAAATGGGAGAACTCCAAGATGGACAGATAGATGTCATGATGCCATGCGTACTATTCTGTTCGAAGCCAACGTGATTTCGGAGACTCGTTTCTGGTGGCAGCGACGCCGCCGTCAGCGTGTCCTTGACGAATGTCAAACGCCTTGCGGCACAACGAAGCCCGGATTCTGTGTGTGCTGCGCTGTTGCTCTGAATTCGTAGCACCACATGATTCGGCTTTGTGGTGCGGGCAAACACAACCACAAAATCCCTTATAAACAAAGAACTTTTGATACACATTGCAAATAAGATCCACATGTCTAAGAAGTGCATCCTTTGTCTGCTTAGGGAATCGGAGGGCGTGCCATCGACAGCGATAAGGGAAATATCATTGTTGAAAAACCTCAAGCACAAGAACGTGGTACAACTCTTTGATGTGGTCATATCTGGCAATAATCTGTACATGATATTCGAGTACCTCAACATGGATCTCAAGAAACTAATGGACAAGAAGAAGGATGTCTTTACGCCGCAGCTAATCAAAGTGAGTTCCACATATCCCAATGAAATCATTGTTTTATATTAATTTTAAAACACTTTACAGAGCTACATGTATCAAATATTAGATGCACTAAACTTTTGTCACACAAATCGCATACTGCATCGAGATCTCAAGCCACAGAATCTGCTCGTTGATACGGAGGGCAACATTAAGTTGGCTGACTTTGGACTGGCACGCGCCTTCAATGTGCCCATGCGCGCCTATACACACGAGGTGGTCACTCTTTGGTATCGTGCTCCTGAAATATTGTTGGGCACTAAATTCTACTCTACGGGCGTGGACATCTGGAGTCTGGGCTGCATATTCGCCGAAATGGTAAGACGTTTCTTCATTTGAAGACCCAGCACTGTAGAGTATATCATAAATCATTGATCAAGATTAATTTGTCGGAATGTATAAAAGCAAAAGTTACTAGCTATGTTGAACGAATCCTTATATTTGGAATACTCCCAGACTGAATAATCAACATCAATCTAAATTTTATTTTGTGTTTTTTATTGATGTATTGTTAAATTCATATTTTTGTTTACATATTTAGTTTTACTTACTTTACTTGGTAATTACTGATCTTTTTTAATGATAATTAAATAGTTATTCTTATTTTTTTTTTTGTATTCATATTTCCAACTAATGCTTTGCAGATCATGCGACGATCGCTGTTTCCGGGTGACAGTGAAATCGATCAACTTTACCGCATTTTCCGCACACTGAGCACACCCGACGAAAGCAAATGGCCAGGAGTTACACAGTTACCGGACTTTAAGGCAAAGTTTCCCAAATGGGAAGCATCGAATGTGCCTTCAGCTATACGTGAGCACGAGGCACACGAACTCATTATGGTAATAGCTCGTAGACATGTAATACTTTCAATATACATACTAATTTATTATTTGTCATAGTCTATGCTCTGTTATGATCCCAATCTGCGAATATCGGCCAAGAATGCACTTCAACACGCCTACTTTCATAATGTACAACATGTCAATGAGGTGGCATTACCCGTGGATCCCAATGCTGGGAGTGCTGCGCGTCTTACCCAACTTGTTTAAACTGCCCTTTATAGCTGAGATCCTGACTATCTCAGATCTTGTGATGTTTAGTATAGTAAGTTCATGTGACTACCTCAAATTAGCTAATTCAAGTGCAATTATTAAACGTCTAATTATACTTATCGTTTCCTGTTTACAGATTGTCAACTTCATTTCATCATTTGTTCACACACCACAGACTAACATACACCATCAAAATACACATCATTTACATAATAATACAGAGTTTATTGATGTTTATTTGCTACATTTACCAGGCGCGCAGCCAATAGAAAACTGTGCCGATTTCGTGGTTTAGTTTTAGCCGACGAAATCGCTTCCCCCTGCTTTTCAGATTGGCGCTGTCGTTGCCGATTTCGCTGATCGTCACGCATGTACGTGCCAATTGCATTGCGCATGCTTTCCGAGAGCGTAGAGGTGGCGTCGTCTTGCATTGAACTTGAATCGTCGACGACTTCGGGCGCATAGTCATTTTCATTGGCTGCGTCGTTGGCTAATAGACTTTCGTCGTTCTCTTCGTCAAGCTCAATTGCGGCTGGTGAATCGCTATTAGACATTTTAATAGCCAATCTCAGAGGACGCAGTACAGTGTACTTTTTGCCCAGAGTCTCTTCAGAAGTATATTCTGGCTGCTCCTCTTCGGATGGTCCGTCTTCGTAGTACTGTTGATAGTAACTTGCCTGATTGGCATAATCGTTATAGGCCTGCAAACGTCTTAAATCATAGTATCTATCGACGTTGGGACCATAATAATACATCGGTTGTTGCCGTGTCCTCAATGGTAATGGCAATGAGGAGCCATAGTAATCATTTGAATCATCTTGTTCCAATGAATCATAGATTGGACGACGCCTTTGTTGCTTACGGTGCTTGCGCTTGCGTTTATTGGAGCTCTCCGTCGGGACTTCTGACTGATCCTGCTCGTCCTCTTGGTCATCACCGTACAACTGCGCCTGCAATGGCACCGTTTCTATGACATTGGCATTGCCATAATTAAACAAATTGACCAACGGATTGGTCAGATTGCGTAAACCAAAATTGGGCTGCACACTGCGCACCAAATTATTCCAGACGCGTACAAAAGGACGCTCCGTCGTGGTTGTTTGCGCTGCCTTTCCCCGACCCTGCAACTGTCGACGACGGTTGTATCCACCGCGTGGGAATGTGTTCTGGACATAGCTGGTATAGTCAGCTTGACGGCTGTGGGGAAAGCAAAAAGTTTTATTAGCTCTATTTGTTGGTATATTATTGATATTGTAAGTCAACTTTTCTACGGCTCGTTTTTAGATATTCCACTTTAAGTTGATTGATATTATGTTATTTCACGGGTTAAATACTTCAACAGTAATCACTTTAACAGTTCCAAAAATTAAGTTTAAATAGTTTTGTTTTTTGGCAGTAATTTTGTTTTCTCGAAATCTTGACAAACATATTATTTTGTCTTGTTTGAGCACTTCCATAATTAAGAATAATACATTTAAATTATTATTCAGCAGAGTGGCTTTGAAAAAAGAATTTAGAAATGCTCTTTCCTATCATGTAATATAATAATATCACGCAAAAAGAATTATATATCCTGTAACCGGCCTGATATCTGTAAATCATACTGTCCAAAATACATAGTAGACTTACCCAGAGTTTGAAACCTTTAGTGACTGTGGTTCCCAGAATTGTAGTACCTCCAAGTTTTGTCTCCTGGCTGCTTGGACCTCGCTGGGTACATTAAACCACGCCAACAGCAGGACAGCTGCCCACAGTTTCCAATACATTGTGATGCGCCAAGGGATACGGCAATAGATTAAATATATTTAACTCGCGGCCGTGTTCTTTTCTGGCCAAAACCCGACTGATGCTTGATTCAATCTGAACTTGGGTTGTCAATCTAATTTTCACCAAAGATTTTGTTAACGTTCTCAGATCTAATCTCATTTGAATGCTGTTTTGGACTATTGATTGGCCAGTGAAAGTTTTTTGAAATCTATTTGGCATTATCCAACGGAAGATGAACCAATATTAATGTATGTGTGCCAAACTAACCCAATTCTTAAGCTGTTGAAAGTCTTCATGTGGGAAGTCTTTTGGGCCATTGGCCATTGACCATTGGCAGCTACCAATCATCGCCTCGTCTATTGATATGTTAATTTCCGCTAACGACCGGCTTTTTGCCAATTCTTAAACCTGTTTGATTTACAAGTATCTTGATAAATATGGATTATTTAGGTGGTAAAACGTCCACTTTACTTAAGTATTCAAATAAATTATGGTATTTGCTTAAAAAAAATGTTTATTGAAGTAAAAACTTAATGAGATTTATTCTTAGATCAATAAAAGAGGAAAAATTTTATATGATCATATCTAAGTCTCACCTTTTTTATTGTTTGTTGATAACATTTTTAATATGTATAAACTAACAAATACGAAGGTAGCAAGAAATACAGAATCAATTAAAATTCATCTTCTGAGTAAGGTCAGTGAAATTCTTATTATGAAGGCAACAAATCTTTTACAAATTTTAAAGAAGATGATGGTTAATTAATATAAATGATGCCTTCGTCACTAGCGCGGACTGCCGTCCGCAGTGATAATAAACATATCGCAGCATTAAATGTATTCGTAAAAAGACTGACATCAAAATCGTTATATTGATTAACTATTTGAAAAAATAAAATATTTGCGGTTAATTAAAAAAGAGTACAGGCAGTTTCAAAAAAGTGTAATTAAATTGATTTGATAAACAAATTTTACATGAAATAAAAGCAAGGTAAATATTATCAAGCTGCCAGCTTTCAACTGATTTTGGATTTAAGCATCGCTTAAGGGCTGCCAACAGAATTATTGAGCCCAAAATTGTGCTTATCAGTTCAATCTAAAATAGTTGACGTTACCGAACAATTTATTGAGTCCTTCGAATTGTCCACAGTCATAAGAACTGTGAGGAACTTGGGGAACCCGCTACATGGGGCCTTCCGACCCACAAAGCCAAAACAAATAATATATAAAACGCAAGAAAATCTCTAACAAGTGTCAACAACCAACCGAAGAGAGAATGGAAGAGGAGGACTGAGAGAGAGAAAGCTTTAAGTGGGTGTTAAGAGAGTGCTTTTCTGAGGAGAGAGGAGAGAGCCTGAGCAAAGCTTTTGACCGCTATCGAGGCAAGTTGAAGGCGCGCTCAGAAAAACATTTTAGTCGACGTTGAGATTCCTGGCCAGAAACGACTGAATGCATTAGTTGAGCTCCGTCGCGCGCTGAAAAAGAAAAACGCTGGAAAAACGCCAGCAGCACTAACAAACAAACAAAAAAAAAAAAGCATACAGCTTTTCCTCAGCCTAGGAAAACTAGTGAAAAGGCAAGTTTAAGTGGCAGTTGCGGTACCAACAAAAAAAATACCCGAAAACCAAAACCCATGCCCTAATATAAGTCTTGCCTCCGTGTGTGTGTGTGTGTGTGTGTGCGAGTGTGAGTGTGTGTATCTATGTGCGTGTGCGTTTTGTGTATCCGTTCAGTGTTCAGTTTTTGAGTTGCTCCAAATTATATAGAACAACAGCAACAAAATTGATGTTCATATATGTAATTGAATTAAGGAAAGGGCTCAGACTCAACCAGAGCGTCGCCCTTATTTTATTTTTGTAAATTTATATAAGGAAAAGTCGAGAGCGGGGAGAGGCGAGAGGGGAAAGGGAAGCGGAAAGAATTGCGTAAAGTTTTATACCACACACAAATGCCATTAAGTGCTTAAGTAAATTATATAAAATCATTTAACGCAACGATGAGCATTCATAACAAATAAAATGCAAGCGCACAAATGACAGAAAATGTTTAAAATTTAGTACCTCCTCCTCCTTCTTCTCCTAGCCATGTGCTGCCGTCTTTTGTGTGTACATAAGAAAAATGGATTTGGCCAAGTACGAGTAGAGGTACTTACCCTATCCTATTATGCTCCTAACAGATACATAGATGCCAAGCAGGCAGCGTGTGTGTGCTAAATTTGGACACTCGCAGAGACTGGAGACGGCTGTCAAGGTGTGCGTCTATCTCAAGGGGAAGTAAAGTAACGTGAAGAAAAGACTCGACTCAAACAATGACAAGTCATCCCCACTACCCGTAATGCATAGTAAGCCAACTATCTGCACGGCAAAATTGAAACATCTTGGCGGGCAACATTTTGAAGTGCCCCATTTTAACCACCCACAAAAAACGCTAGTCGCATTTGTTGTGCTTGTGTTGTAGTTGTTGTTGTTGCTGCTGTCAGTTGCAGGTGTGTCTGTGAGTAACAATTTTTGGCGTCACTTTCGTTTTTCGCTGTTTTGTGGTCGGTCGTGCCCGTGCCCTCGCTCAAGCGTTGTGCTTGACCATAACCACTAAAGCTGTCACATTGCGTATACGCCGTGTTTGCCGTGAGTTGTCCTCGACCGACTGTGTTTTTTTTTTCTCTTTTCTTTTTGGCCAGCACCCACGCGACTCAGCAAGAGCGCAAGCTCTCTCACGCTCTCTTTTGAATTAAAAACACACACTCTCTCTCTCAGCTGTTTGGTTTTTGTTTTGTTTTGAATCGCATTTACATTACCCGTAAACAACCTGAATTCGCCCACCCACCCAATTCCCCTTTGCCGCCTGTTTGTCTTTTCTCTTTATGCTCCCCTTCCGGTTTATCAGTCCTTCTACATTTATGCACGATTCTCTGCGCTTCTTTTTCTTGTTTGGCAATTTAAATTTTATTGTCATTTTAATGCAGCGAGAAAGCAGAGCAAAGTAAACAATCGACGATGGCAACGTGCTGGCATCTTTTGCTTTTCTTGCCATAGAGCCATTTGGCGCCCAAATGTGAGCACCGTAATTATGGTTAGACGAGTACGGGTACTCCTCTTTCGTGTTGTTGTGTACGCATTAGTCTGGAAGCTATATGCTGGAGTTGCTATTAAAAAGGGGGAATATCAAAATAGATACACTTTAACAGAAAAAGTTTTCCTTCCGCATTTGATGGATATTGATATGGCTTTTTTATTGCCAGAAATGATTCTGATGACTTTGAATATTAAAGTCTGATATTTTTAACTCTATTCCCAATATTATTATTCTATTTATGACTAGAGTTAACGAATAAAGGATTATTTTCTCGACTTTCAATGACGGATATTTCCTAGATCTACTGCATTTAATCAATTCTACGAAATCTTTAAAACTTACCTTATTTTAGATTACCTTTCCTAGAACTCATCAATTCCTCTGATGGTGCAGAGCATTTGCTGCTTTGCTTTGATTTCACCTGCTGCAAACCCATTAAAATTTACCTCAAAACAAATTTTGCAAGGCTTGCGAATTGGCTTTGCTTGGCAAGCGGCCAAAAGTGGCGCCAGGCCATTGCTCATAGTATTTCCGCTTCTCCCACTGGGAAATGACAACATTCTTTGCCTTGTTAATATTTTTTTTCTCTGTTTTTGGTGGCACTGTTGATGTCGCCTGTCGTTTGTCGCTTGTCTGTTGTCAAAGTTGCCGTCATAGTTACAGTTAAAGTTTTTCGCAAAATAAAACGTGGCAAGGAACAGCAGCTGCAATTTCCATATTTCTCACATTAGCTTTTAATAGTAAACAAACAATTTGCATTTTGCATGAACACGAAGCGAAAATAAAGTGGATTTTTGAGGCCTACAAGTGACTGAATAATTAACGCTGCCGACCTGTTGGCAGCTGTTGCTGTTGCTGTTTTATTTACGGGGCTGGGGACCATTATTTTTTACAATTAGGGATTCAGTGTTGAGCTTAATGAAATTCAGATAGGGCCGCACATCGAGGAAGCTGGAGACAATCCTTTCGTCCTTGCGCTTCGAGTCGATCAACAGGCCGACCAAATAGAAATTCTGGACCACATTCGATTCCACTTGGATGCCCACCAAGGGAGCACCCTGATAATAGGTCTTTGTGCGATCCTGATAGCCGCACACGGTGGTGCTGCTGGTAATCAACGAAGGGTACTCCTTCTGGCAATAGGGCAGACTGATGGTGTTCACCCAGGTCTTGTGCTTCAGCGGATCCATGATGGGCAGTCCGGCGACAACGAACATTTGTCCCACCAGCGTCTCCTTGGCCATCGACGCAGGCGGCATACAAATCGGCATCACAGTGGGCGTCATTTTGGCAGCTCGTTGGAGGGTGAGCACGGCCAGACTGTGCTTCAGAGTCAGTGGATCATATTCGGGATGCACGGCGATCTCGGCCAGCGGTATGTCCTGGGCGGGCAGCACACAATATCCGTCCTTGTCACAGCTTACCTCGTGCGCATTGGAGCTCTTGTTCCACACTCCCAACTGCACTGAGTAGGCGTCCGCCTGGCCATCGTACTGCACGAAACAGTGGGCAGGAGCGAGCACATTGCGCTTAGAAATCAGCACACCCAAACAGCCATCGTTGGGTAACTTGGCCTCGTGTCCTGTCGAATTTTAAACTCGATTATTACCAGACGACTCTAGAGTCACAGCTACTTACCATTTTCATAGGTAATCCGCGCCAGCCATTGATGCTCTGTGGGCACCGCGAATTCATTCTGCTTGAGCAGCTGCTCCTCGTTTATGTAACCACATTTCGAATCCTCTAAACTCTCCGAATTCACCAGGGAAGTTCCCAGAATCACACAAAATAACCCGAGTTGTAGTTGCATTTGTAAGCCCGTTTGAAAGTCAACTAAACTGGAAATTTAACATCGACATTGGCGCTGGTAATACGTTGCACTTAAATTAATTTGAGAGGGCTGTCCGATAAGTTATTGAAAGTCGCTTTAGTTGGAAGCATTATATTAGATTTTGTATCATGCTATTTAACAGCTGTTAACTAAATGATAACAGCGTAGGGTTAACATTCGCTATGTGAGGAATTTAAATTGATTATTATTATATCCTAATCTACCTTATACCCATTATTATTATTAATATTTATTTTATTAATTTCTATAGTATAATGCAATAATTTCTTTTCAAGTCTAATTCCAAAAGTCAAAAACTTAGATTCACTTGGTAGCTTCTTCTCTAAAGAGAACCTAAACTTTTCTGCCTCCCCATCATATCTGATGACTGCATTTCCTAGAATTTACAGCTTATGATTAAAACATTAAGAAAAACTTGTTTCCGATGCGATACAGTGGGCAACGCTGATCACGATATGCCTACTTGATAATCAAATAAAACCACAACAAACAATTAACTGGAAAAGTTTCTCTAATTACATGCAAAAAGTTTACATAAGCTTATAGGCTCTGAGCGGATATTCTCCAGCAACCAGCTGCGCCATGGACCCACATCTTGGAAGCCAAGAACCGTTGTCTGACGCACGACTGTCACTTCGGAGAGTAGTCCGATGAGATAGAAGCTCTTCGGTACTTCGTTCACAATGTTGATGCCCATCAAGGCAGCGCCTTCATAGAACTTTGTACGTTTCACGGGATAGGCGCAGAATTGATTCTCCGGACGGGCACTCGATGCTTCACTGATCTTCGTACAGTATTCCCTCGATATGGTATACGCCAGACCTTTGCCTTTGATGGAGTTGCTGTGCTCGAAGCCGCCAAAATGGAAATTGCGACCGATCAAAGACTTGAGCGGGGAAATGGGCTCCAAGCACAGTGGCCGCATATAAGTTGTCCATTTAATGCGCTCCGTGAGCCGTAAAATGGCCAAGTCGTTGTCGCCCGTATCCTTGTCCGCCTGTGGATGCACTTTGATCTCTGCCACGCTATGTTGAACGGGACCCGGCACACAAAATCCCTTCGCATTGCAGATGTACTCCTCGTCGGGGGTGTGTGTCTCATTCCAGATGCCCAATCTCACAGCTGCCGTCTCCGTTCGATTGTTGAAGCGCCGCACACACGATGCGGTGGTCAGCACATGAAACTCCGCCAGGATGACCACGCTGCACCCGGTGTTCTCAAACGAAGCACCTGAAATCACTCGACATTATTTTCAGACTTAAAGTGTGTCGTAAACTGACTTACCCCTGAGATGAAACAAGATGCCCATCCAGGGATACTCGGCAGGCTCCGTTGACCAGGCTCGGCTGAAGAGCAGACGCTCCTCCAGGTTGCCACATTGCTGCTCCTCCCCCGCGGTGACTTGAAAATAGAAAATATCGATTTGAAATTGCACAAAATTGCCTTGTCTATTCAATTTTTAAATAGCAGTTGGCATTCACCGCTCAGCAAAGTGGCTAGAAGCAACAGAACAAGTTTTCCCAGAACTCTCATATCTCAACGTTGATTATCCGCCTCGATTTCTGTTCTATCTCGGCGCTTATAGCAAACTGGTGAGCAACGTTAGCCGACCAACTATCGTGAGTGCTAACTGCTCATTAAAAGCAAGAGATTAATTTGAATCACTCAACACAATTTCTCACTGCAATTGTTCATGGTTGCCAACGCTGCGTATACGTAATGCGCTTTAAAGCGCGCTTGAAATTTATAAAAAAAAGTTGGAGTTAGACGAATCTTACTAAATTATTTAAATATTAAATTTGCACATTTAATTAAATTTCTGTAATAATGGAATGCCAAAAGTGATTTAATTAAAAAGTTGTGTAAGCTTCTCCTAAGAAAAGAAGGAATTCTAGTAAAATTCTGTTAATGCGATTACGTCAAATCATATTCCCGCAATTTCAAAAAAGTTAGTTATGGCAATATTTAAGCATTACCAATTCACCTTTAATATTATTAAAATTTGCATAATTAGTCAGTTTATATCACAATTATGTCGTATATTTTAAGGCCGCATTAATGTCTTCTTAAATGCGTAATACTTAGTACAATAATTCAAGGTTACTAAAAATCAATACAATTTATAAAAAGCTATATTTAAAATTTCCACAAATTGCCGTATTCTGTGCAAAATTCCAGGATATTACAATAGATTAATGGGGGCGAGTCGAGCGATTATAAAGCTATTAAAAGGCATCGATGTCTAATAAATACTAGTAAAGATATGTATTTGCGTAGGACATGCTCTTAATATTTAATGTTTCAATTAGAATGCCATTATCGGAGACAAGCTGAATACCCAATGGGGGGGGCGGCTCAAAAGACAAATTGAAGGACGCAGGCACAATTTGGATGGCCTTCAAGTGGGCGGCTGGGCGGGCACAGACGAAACAGGAAAGGTCATAGAGCATGAGGTAGTGGGGTCATATTTAATGCTGCACTAAAACTTGAACAAATTGCCCCACTTGCTGTGCAAGTGGCAGCAACAACTGACTGTTTATTGTCCACTCAGACGGCGTTGACTTTGGCTCAACTTGACCTGAACATCGCAGGCGCATTCATAATAATGCCCCATTGTTATGAGGCAGTCACCATACATACACACACACACACACACACACATACATGGACACATTCACGTATACTATGTGCATTTGAAATCAATGCTATCCTTGTCGAGTCCAGTTGAGCATTTAACAAGGCTGCTTTGCCTTGAGATTGCGAATAACCAATAAACTGGCCCGAGACGCATATGCAAATCACACGAATTTTTACATTGGGTGTGCGTGATTTGGGTGTATGGGTTCGCCCTTTGCTTGTTACAAGCCTTTACCATTGCCTGATACTTGGCCATCAGGCCAAGAACACAGTCTTGGGCAGTTCGCCTTGCGTGCGCTTCTTGGCCTAATCGCGGCCAACACGGGAGCCTCACGTTTCATGCGTGGGCTTGGAAAGCAGAAGTAAGAATCAGACATAGTCGTAGACGAAGTCAGGAATGTAAATTCAAATAGTAATATTTACCATATTTCCATTGAAAAGGAGCGTTAAGTGCTTTTTAGCTATGTGCAAATTTAGGTAACGGGCAGAAGGAGGAATCCCTCCATGAAATATATACATGCATTACTAAAAGTCAAGTAACTATTTTGAGAAAGTAAAAAATATTCAGACATTTTATTTTTCAATACAAAGATACAGTCGAACTTTCCTAGCTTGAATCACCATTATCCAAAGAAAAGGTTCGAGCTATGAAGATATTCGACTTATAGATTTCTTTTCTTCTTATGAATTTTTGTAGCCTTGGTTGTATTATGTGTTAGAAAGTCTAATTGCAAGGGTACTTTGCAGTCAGGCATGCCCCACTGAAACCTTCTTAATTGTTACTTTTGCCCTTTAGAAGGATATCCTTAATGGCCGTGTTAAGTCCTTATCCTTAATTACAGCAAAGGGACACTATGAACGTCAGCGGCAATTGGCAATGATAGCATGACGCGCGACGGCGAAATTCCAGCCATCTTCAATCCGAAGCGCGTGCGCACTCCCTCCGTGGTGGTCACCGGCGACTCCTCGTCGAATGGGCCCTTCAATAACAACAACAGTGGTGGCGGGGGTGCAGCTGGAGCTGGAGGTGGAGCTGGATGTGGTGTTGGGGTCAATGGGAATGGGGCAGGTGTTATTCCCAGCAGCAGCAGCGTGGGCGGCGTCGGAATCGGAGTCGGCAGCTGTGGCTTTAGTAATGTGCTCACCTCAAGCAATCCGCAAATAACCCACCAAGATTCGATATCATCGAGCCAACAGGATCCCAATGAGGTCATTACCATACAGGCGGACACGCCCACGGGCGCACACGGATCACAGCATAATTTCGGAGGCGATTCCAGCGATCCACAAAGTGGACAACTGGCCATCGATCATCCAGCAAATGGACATGTCGAGGAGGGCGAAGTGCGTTTCCGCAAGCTCAAGGCCTGCCAAGAGTCCTGTTGCTCCGAACTGGCCAAGAAGGTAAGAGTATAACCCAAAGTCAGCTAGATCTTTTCAATACTCCAGTTATTTACTCTATAAATAGATGTATTTTGGCGTGTGTGTTACGATCTTGGTAACTGCCTCGTGGGTTGGTGCGACGCACTGCATCCGGTACATGTATCTGTATAGAGCGCCCTATGAAGATGAGCTGGATGATGATCTCGATACGTCGTCGAGTCGAGCGGAGCTCAGCACGGAGCTGGAGGACATACTGGCCATAAGTGATTCATCGCTGCATCACGTCGAGGACGCCACCGAGATGTTTAACATACCACCGCGACAGCCCGTCTACTTCAGTGCCCCATTCTTTGCGGCCTGGTTCTTTACCAACTTCTCGCTGCTCTTCTTTCCCATCTATATACTGGGCCTCATATCGGCCCGCAAGTGCGACAAGCTCAGCGAAATTCTGGCCGATGTTCTGCGTGGATTTCGTGAGCGTGGTTTTACTATAGGTAAGAGACAGGTAGAAATGGAGGGAGAACGAGGGAGAGAAAGGCAGAGAAACCTCTTATTTGATTCTGCATCATAACTTTTTTCATATCGAAAAAATTTAAACATTTTTTCCCGATTAATCGACAAGACGATTTTTTTCTTTTTTTGATTTTTACATTTTAATTTTAGACGCAATTCACAGATTGAATTCTACATGGTTATGGTTGGAATTCTAATCGGTTACGCAAAAATAAAATACAAAACTAATAACAAAATATCAGAGATCGCAAACAAGACTTATGAGTCGGAAAAAATAGAAACAGTTCAAAATTTTTCATTTTAAATAATTTTTAACTTGTTTTTTAAACTTTTATAATAAAAACTGAAAAAAACATGCTTTTAAAATTGTATTTAAAAGTTATAACATAACTCTTATTTGCAATTTTTAAATTAACTAATAAAAATAAAACTTTTTTTTAAAAAATATTGGAAAACAAATTTATTTTTGGATGTATGAAAAACCGAAATTAACCCATATAAATGAAAAGGTTACTAAACGGTTATTTCTGTTTACAGAATTTTGGTTTTAAGGTTTCGGTCAAATAAAAATTTTTTTTTTTCGGTTACTGTTTTAGTTACGGTTTTAAATTTCAATCGGTTTTTACCGATTAAAGGTTTCGGTTAGCGTTTTAATCTCTCGTTACATGTTACACATATGTATGTATTTACAGGTCGTTTTCTAAATCGCTGCCTGTCCTTTTGCATCCTGTGGCTGGTGACCACCTATCTGTACACGCTGTCGCTGCACGTACTCTTCGCCACGGATGCATTGGCTCTATTTGCCACAAACGTTGCCTGCGTCTATTTGCTCTCCTGGGTCATTCTGCACGAGCAATTCGTCGGAGTCAGGGTGAGTCCGATCCATGGCACACCAAGTCATAAGGTTAATGAATCTATATGTCTGCCGTAGATTGTGGCCGTTATCCTGTGCGACACGGGCATCGCGCTCTTAGCCTACATGGACGGCATTACGGAAAGTCGGACATTGGGGGGCGTTGTGTTGGCCACGTTAGCTGCCGCCGGCTATGCCGTGTTCAGGGTAAGGCCTAAGCCTGTCAAACCAGTTTCATGTCTTGGCATATGTTATATGCTCATGTTGGATGTTCGTGCTCCTTTCTAGGTTATGTTCCGCAAGGTGATGGGCGATCCGCCTGTGGGCCAAATCGCGTTCACATTCACCGCTCTTGGCCTGCTCAATGCTCTGCTGCTGTGGCCCGTTGTGTTGGCCCTCTACCTGACGGGTGCCGAGAACCTGACGTCGGAAAGCATTCCATGGAACATATTGTTGGCGGCGAGCGTGCTTCTTCTGGGTAGGGCCCAAAAACAAAAAATTCCCCAGCTCAATTGTTGCCGTTTTTGTTGTGTTATAAACTTTTATCGTTGTAATTAATTTTCATTGCAGTTTTCCACGTACTGATGCAGTTCAGCGCCGCCGTTACCTACAACATGTTTGTGACATTGGGCTTGATAACCGCTGTGCCCGTTTCTGGTGGTACGTACAACAACATCTTGAAATTGAAGACCCGCCCTGACCCCTTACTACGACGGGTCTTACTTAGAATTATAGGGGATTTCGTGACTGCATATTATTTTAAATTGCAATATAAATTGTAGGCACATGTGCATATCGTATGCACATACATCATTATGGGTCATGATGATTGATTCTAGATTCCCCGATCTGTACATACATACTTGTATAGTTAGTAGACATTTCTGAAAGATCTTTTCTTAGCCACTTTAACTGCAATCTAATACACATAACGAATTTCTTTAACTTCACATTTATTTTTAACAATAAAATAACACCATTAACAATAACAACAATCATCACAGCACTCGACGTCATACTATACAGTGCGACATTTGCGGGCATGAAACTGGCCGGGGTCATTCTAATTGCCATTGGGTTTTTCCTCGTTATGTTCCCCGAAAACTGGCCCGATTACATAACACGTCTGCTACGGTAAGTGCTCAGCTATTTCCTTTTTATTTTTTCTTTATATAATATATTTTTTTTATAATATTGCTAAAGTATTCTTATACAGTATTATGCTAATTTATTTAGTGAGTACAACTTGTGCGTGTTTTCAATAATGTTACGATATTTTTCGATATTATCATTTATGTTTTTTGTTATTTTCATTCTATGTATTTTGTTATTGCAACTCTATTTTTAAAATACTTTGAATTTTATTTGTACTAACTTAATATGAAATTTAAACAAACGTTATAAAAAAATCATGAAAATTATGAATATATATTGCTAATATACATATTTATCATAACATAAAAATATATATTTAATTCTATATAAACAAACATCTTGCAGAAAGAGCGTTCGTGCCATACTCCGTTACCAATGTTGTTGTGAATTAGCCGAAATTCGCTATGCTCATTCGGTAGGCCAAAACCAATTCCCAAAAACAAAAACCAAAAAAAAACAGATATTAAATTAGATTAATATTATCTATAGCATTTTGGAACACATTAACGTTGACATCATAAGATAATAATTACCAAAAACCTTTTTAAGAGATTTTTTTAACCAGATAACTTGATCAGATTTTTTACTGACTGAATACAAATACTATTCACTCGTATCTGTACATTATAGTTAAACAAACATATACATGTGTGATAATACTTACAACTACAACAACAACAAACACCCTGGCTTCCAAACTTTACGCTCACCCCTCTGAAAGACCTATAAACTGTCTACCCACATACAAACATACTATACCTAACTATAACTCTAACTTTAGCTACATAATACTTACCTATGCCTTGTTACATGACACCTACATACATACTATATATTATAACGTTCAGGCTGTTGTTTTGTGCAGTTGGCCAATAATAAAAAAAACCCCATCTTGTTGTATTTTTCTTAATGTGTTTTTTAACGCTATTGTTTAATTGTTGTTGACACTTTGATAATTATCATAATTTCGTTTTGTTATGGCAGATCTCAAGGGATCGCTAGACATAAATACACTACCACCTTTGTATAAAATATATATTTGTACATGGATGTTGTTGCCAAAATATTGACCATGCTAAGGGTTCGATAAATGTAGTTCTTACACCCAAGAAAAAAAATAAAATCAACACACACCACAACAATTTACAACACAACACACAACTGAACTGCGTAGCTTGACTTTCGCTGGTGTTGCGATATTTTATTCACATACAAAATACAAAAATTAATAACCTATAGACCTGTAAAGACCCCAAACTACAGCATTTGATGAAATGGATGCTGATATTCTTCCAGGCTCGTTCCTTGTTTCCATTTTCATTGCTTTTTTATTTGGCTGCTTGATGTGCGATCTGCTGATAGTACACGCCGCTTATTGTAATTCTTAACAAATGTATAGTTACCATAAGTTTTTTCGTTCCATGTTCAACAGTTCACCCCTGAATTGAAATTTAAGAAATGCTGTAAATACATAATTTTTATAATTATAATTATTTCATTTCAGTTTTATGTATCTTATTTCGATACCTTTTACTGTGTGCACTTTTTAAGCAGGGCGCCATATAGAAGTCCAGATATCGTAGCATGACCGACTCAGAGTCCCTCATTGTTCAATTCTTATAAATATATGCATAGTTTAAGGTTATTTGTAATCACCATATTGAAGATACATTTTAATCCTGCGAAAAGCAATTAAGAATGCGACCTATATACATAGTGTATGTGTACGTGCGTGTATGGTATGGTTAGGGGAGCACAGCAATAAACAAGTACATATAAAATACCCCCATAAATAAAAGCAATTAATATTGAAATAACAATCCGTATAAAGTGTTAAATTATTGGCATGTTTTTACAATTTAATTTCTTTCCAATTTCCAATTGGCCACATTTTCCTTTTCAAAACTTCGTCTTTCTTTCAGTTTCTCTATGATTTATCTATCTATACCCTGTGTATTCTTCAGTCTATAACTTCAAGTAACTAACTAACTAACTAACTATAACTATACTCTACTCTATTGCTATATACTATACTCATTTCTTAAATATAAAATGGTGTCGACATTTCTCAATTGTATTTGCAGAAGCATCATAATGCTGGGTCACAATGCGAGGTGAGTTTCGTGAGTTCGTGCAATGCCGCTGGCAATAAAAAAAAACCTTTTAATTTAAGCATAAACTAAACGATGCTCAAAACTAAAGAGACAAGTTTTTTTTTGTTATTATACGCCTTATAGGTAAACCATACTTAAAACTCGAAACTTTACCACGATAATTACCTAATTATTTATTTTAAAAATTTCATTTGATTGAAGTTTTTATCTTTCGGGTTTGTTTTTGTAATGGGCATACATTTACATATAAAATCTAGAGGCGATATTCTATTTAACATACACAAGTATGTCATGATAAGTATTTTTCAAATATTAATTAATTAATTGCTTTAAATAGGGATACAAGTTGATTTCTTTTATTCCGTCTTCCTTTAT
This sequence comes from Drosophila subquinaria, assembly GCA_037043405.1. Taxonomy (NCBI): domain Eukaryota; kingdom Metazoa; phylum Arthropoda; class Insecta; order Diptera; family Drosophilidae; genus Drosophila; species Drosophila subquinaria. Next base: position 721,245 of record JBAMBL010000166.1, on the reverse strand, counting down.
TTATTGCATCAAATCTTTTTTGATTTCAGTTCCTGCAGAATAAGTAAATTTTCGAATTTCTATTGCTATTCCATTACGATACTAGATAGCTTGCGTAGTTTTGAAACAATCTTAAGTACTCGTAGCATAGGTACAACGTAGTTTTTTTTCTTTTTTCGACAAAGTAAGGTAAGTTCTCTTCCGGGTTCTCGAACCCCAGTGCTCCATAACAAAAGCACGCAGTATTCTAAGTAAAAAATCAGTCACCGCACCCAAAAAAAAAAATCAAATTTTGTTAAACATATTATATGTTTTCATAATCTCACTTCAAAATTTTTTAAAGTTTGTTTGATTTGAGCAAAATAAAACACGAATATTCTCATTTATTAAAAAAAAAAAAAAGAAATACGATTTGAAAATGAGCAGCTCTCTAGTAGTAAAAACTCTTCTGATTTGTATATAGAAAACACCGCTAATCTGTACTATTGCTTCTTTTCTTCTTGTTTTTCTTCTTCACCTATACCACGATCCGTCTTTCTACGACTGTCTCCCCTCTCTTGAAAATCTCTCTTTCTCTCTGTTTCTCTCTCTCTCTGTAACTACACGAACACCTACAAAAAACACAAAATCACACCACGTATCAAACTGGCTAAAATCAACTACAAACAAAATATTACAAAAAAAAAAAACATTGTAAAATATTTAAATTTTAATTGTCATTGCAAATATCACAAAAAAAAATTTTAAAAAAAAACACATAATATTATATTGTAATAAAAAACGACACCAAGTAGCGGTAGGCCAGCGCTTTGTAAACGAGATGCTGCAGTCACAGGACCGTCCACGAGATACGCGCAACGGCACATCACGCGTTCCTTCTCGCACCACATAAGCTAAAAGTTGGACAAATCACAGATATATTTATTCTGTACAGAAAACAAGACAACAACCAGAAAGACATATATTTTGTAAATGATTTTCCCACAAAAAACAAAAACTAAAAAGAAAAACTAAGAAAAGACCACAACACCTAAAATGAGTCCTTTTGGGGTAAGTACCAAGAACATTTATTTACTTTTTGCCTGTAATTTGATGATTATCTAAGGTACAGTTTCCACCTCAAAACTAGTTTTAGTTGAGTCCATATGAAGTGATATATTTGTTATAAAAGATAGATCTTGTTTTAATTTTTAATTATTTCTTAATTTGTTGTGCTTTCAATCCTCTTCAAATTATGTGTTGTTCTCTTTCTCTCTCTCTCTCTCTCCCTCGTTCTCTTTGTGTTGGTTTTTTTATTCACAGATCGCAGCATATTTATGCGTCCCATTATAAACATAAACGAAAATATTATGCTGTCAATACGAACTCATATGTTGTTTGAGCCAAGCGCATGATATAAATCCCGATCCTTTAACAGCAACATTTTTGTAGCGAGCGTGTGTGGCTTTAGGCGAATTTTTGTTAAGCCCCACGGCCCACGAAATGATTTTTTATATATGTCGTATAACTGTTGAACAATAACAATTTTATACTAAACCAGTAAACAAAAAACAAAGACATACTTAGTAAAAAGTACAATAATATTTCAAATTGAGATACGAACTAAACGGTGAGCGCATTTTTACATTTGTTTCTCAATACTTAGTTTAATAAACTTCACTAGCTACCCTCGTATTTAATCTATTACTATATAGACAATTTCTATTATTCATATTATCATAATTTTGTTCAGCATTTGCATAGTAACATTGTAAATAGCTGCACTTTTGCTTATATTGGTTTTTAAAGTATTTAGCTTACTGGAAAATCTATGTGGCACAGCCTCCGCTTAAATCCACAACTGCCCTTAAAAGATACTTACCCACAGACACACACACACTAACACAGACTTAACCAAATATTTTGTATATAATAAAACCAAATTAAATAAAAAACGAAAAACTTAAGAAACATCAGTAAAAAATCAGTTAAAATTCTAGCTAACAATTTTAGATGCCTACAATCTTAGTGTCAACTAGTTAGACTATGAAAATACAGTGCTGATCAACGGGAAGCCCCAGTTACAATACTATCGTTAAAACTATCGTTATGGAACAAAATACCCTTTTTTCTTCTTAAAATATCTAACTACAATTTGTATATTACTAAATTTTAAAAAAATAATTCTTACGATAGTCTTACCGATAGTTCTCAGGATCCGTTGATCCGCATTTTATATACGAAAACTAATATTTAAAGCTTATTTCAATGGAAGAGTAAAAAATTCGCAATACTTGTGTAAATATTTATAGAGCATTAGAATTGAACACAAAATGCCTAGAAAAGAAAATAATTCAATGCTGTAGATGAATGTATTATTGTGCCATTGCTAAAATCTGAAATTTTCTTTATCTTAACATACGAAACAACAACATCATTGATTGAACAATATGTATAGATGGGGTCGCGGCCCTCGGAGCGGTACTTCAACAGGTCAGCATCCCACCATTATCGACTATCGGACGGGATACATAAGGTCCCATCTTCGTTCACCCTCTGGCCGTGTGAGATGACTGATCTATCGCCAACTACAACTGGGTTTCTGCATGGCACCACCAACGCACACCACCACCATCACCAGCTTTTTCAACAACAGCACCACAATCGTCACCTCAGCCAGCAACAGCAACAGCAGCAGCAACAACACCATCTGCAACGTCAACATTCGCATACGTCGCTCACAATGATCCATCGGCAGAGCAGCAGCCACAGTGTCCATGGCAGTCGACGCGGCAGCGGGGGCACTCGTGCCCCACCCACCAACACAGGTCGCCTCTTCTCCTACTTTGGCAACGAGCACGAACACGATCATGAGCGCAAGAAATCGGAAACATCGTTTTTCAATTTAGGATTCCGACGTAAATCCACAGTGGTTTACTACGCACCCACAGAGTAGATCTGGATTCTGGAGCAGTGTTTCCCAAACGAATGCATAAAAAATTTCGCTTAAAGCTCTACAAGCTTACAGTGGAAAACGTGCGCAATAAAATTTATATTTTTGAATTTCAAAAATTTTTTTTTTTTTGTAATATTTCCTGGAGGACAAGTAACTAAAATATTTTTTTTTTAACCCGCAAATTCTAATAATGGCTAACGTCGAAATATTTCTTTATTACAAATATATTTTAAGTTTATCATTGCAATTATTAATGTTTGGTATTGGGACTCCAATTTTTACATTTAATGTCGCCACTCGAAAGAATTCCACAATATCGTAATACTTTTTCTAGCCGGTTGTTCCACTGTAAATGCAGACAGAGCTTTTTCATTCAAAATGTTGTGTATTTAAAAAAGATTTGGAAAACACTGATCTACAGTTCAGGTGGTGCAGCTTTGCTCTTGCATATCAATTTACCTGTATAACGTATAAGCATTTTGCAAAAACAATCAGGCACTGTAGAAGTTATTAAACAATTATGGTTGGCAATTATCATTACCGCTTAGGTAATTTGATTGTCGTTGTTGTTGTGAAAGTTTTATTGATTCACATGCAGTTAGAATTTTTGCTCAAATATTAAATAATTATACGCTACAAATACAGATACAGATACAGATACATAGCGCATAGTATAGAATTTTCTTAAACAAATAAAAATACCATGCCGAAACCCAAGCACACTGAAACCAGAACCAGAAGCTATGATAGAGCCTTAATTCAATTGAGCTCAAAAACAAGTTGCCCCTGAAGTTAACTAATCTACTTACTAATATATGAACTAATATAGTTGAAATAAATTAAAAAAATTTTTAATAAAACAAAACAAGAAAAATTAAATGAAATATCGAAGCCAATTGTTTTTAGCAATTATATACATTTAAAATTAAATAAAAAAAAATAACTAAACAATAATAATTATATTAAAATAATATTTTAAAGTAAACCCACACTGCGGCACATCTTTATAAGTATAGTGAATCCAAATAAAGTCATCGTTACAAAACTTGAAGAATTTAGTATAAGATCTTAAGAGATATTGTTCATAGGAATCACCTAAATTTTAGATACACCTAGATGATATGAACCGTTTAATTGTAAGCTCATTTTTAGCTACTACTAGAGGCCACAAGAAAGATCCAAGAATGAAAGGAAAATGAATTAATTGTTTTGAACTTTGGCTTTTGTTAAATGTTAAATGTGTTGTTTTATTTGAGAAAAAGTGAGCAAGTAATTTAGCTAAATGTTGTGTATTATTGTTGACCGACTTGTTGTATTATTGAGTAACTGAATTATTGTACGATTGAATCCAAGCATGTTCATAAGGTATTCAATGACTGATTCATTCATTCATTCGTATTTGCATTTGGGCTTGGAATTGAATCATACAATTTATCGGTTGTACTTGTATTAAATTGTGTAGCCACATCCAATAATTTATTTGTGATAGTTTTTAATGATGTTTGATAACCAGATTCCATGAAACTACTCCCCAAAATGGAGGCAGTGGTTATTCTGTATTTAGAAAATAAAAACACAAATAAAAGAACACTACAAGAATCAAAGAAAATATGTGGCAATTATTACTTGGGGGAAATTCATTCTATTTTTATTTATTTGGAAAATTTTTAGATTTTTGTCATAAATTTCAACAAATTATTTGCATTCAGAATCACTCCTAATCAGATCAAAGAGCAAAGTACTTGATGGCATCTAGTTGGAGTTGAGATAATTGTCAACATTGTGAAATATGTCAGCATAATATCCATAAAGATTCCTCAGTACAAAAACATCTCTCATTCAAATTGAAACCCTTCCAAAATTTGTTAAAATTCTAAAAGGATCAAAAATAAATCAAAGTTCGAATTAACGATTTATTCTTCATATTTCGCGGATAGCTTGGGCCGATCGCAACTAAATCGTATCAGTTCAGCCGTGCATACAACTACCGCGACAAATATAAGAGAAACGTGGCGCCCGACGATAAACGGGCGGCAATAACATATTTGATTATCAAAGTTCTTGTGTTTTGTTTGTCTTTTGTTTCCCATATAACTAACAACATTTACCTGGACGAACTTTAACAGTCTTGAAATTCTATAAATTTATTGCGATCCCAATATGAATAAGTTTGGTAAGTTCAATAATATTATTTTACTATTGTTCGTTTATTACGTTTACAAGGCAGATATATGTATAAAAAAAGATTCTTTTGTGTTAAACGAGATTCAATCTTAACTCTATACATTAGGCTATAAAAAAGAGATTGGTTACATGTATGTAAATATTCGAATGCATTCGTTTTGTCAAGGCACTTAATATAAAAAATACATAATACAAAAGAGACAATGTTATTTGGACGGACTTACGATGTAGTCTATAGTTTTCCATAACATATTCAAAATAAGAATATATGCTTTTCTTTTCTAAGGCACAATTAACACTTTTTTCTTTGTTTTGTACTGTCCTACAAACTGATATGAAGTTAAGTTTCAAAAGATGGTAACATTAGAAATTAATATGAAAGATGAGAGAACCACTTGAACGTGTTCCCGCTGTGTCGGGTCCTAGTGAGACGAGTCTTCAGCCGGCAACGGCACAAATAGAAATGGAGGAGTTGCCCAAAACGCAGCGGTCGTCACTGCCCATTGCCCGTTATATGACTATGAAAAATGTGTGAAAATATTTTTTTGTCTACATGTCCAAGTCCAACGCTCTACCTCTACCTCTACCTATGACCATATCATTTTTTAATGAAAATCAGAATGCTAAAAAAAAGCTGGCAATTTTTTTAGTTCCGATTTGCCCTGGCAGGAGACCAAGACCAAGTGGCTGATAAACTGGTTCCTGCCGCGCATAGAAAAAGTTCTCAGGGTATACAGATAATAAAAATTCAGGCGCATATGATAATCAAGGCGCAAGAAAAAAAAATGTGGAAAAAAGCATAAGAAAAACGGCGGCATATTTAATTCAGGCAAAAAAGTAGCAGCGAATGGACCATCGGACCCCGCAATGTCGACGATTTAATATAAGAAAAACACTAGGTCCGTGGCCACACGGCAGGCGTTGCTGCCCAGGCAGGAAAGGTGTGTGTGTGCGAGGCACAAACAACCCTCTTCTTGGAGAGGATGGGTGTAGGTACTACGAGGCCTAACTGGGTTTTGATGTTAACAGGTTTGCGATCTGCACACACACAGCTGTGCATCTTCACGGACATTAGCAAGGGCCACAGTCGAAAGCCGCAACAGCAACAGAAGCAGCGGCAGCAAAAGCGACAACGACAACAGAAGCAGCAGCGGCAGCAGCGACGCTTCCGTAATCTGAGCACAGTAGGCGCGGCTGTTTGCGCTTTTCTGCTGCTGCTGCTGCCGTTGCCGCTTTTGATAGAAATGACAAATAACCAGATTCATTGTAATAGATTATGTCTACAACTTAATCGCCTTGCAGATAAATGATGACAATGTTCAAAGACGCACATAGAATACAGTAGAGTAGAGTGGACTTGGTTGGGCTTTTTTTCCTTTGGGCAACAGCGCGTTTTGTTTTGGGTGTCAATTTTGTGTCTTTCAGTTTGCTGTTGCTTTGTCAGTTTTTTTTTGTCTTTTTCTTTACGGTTTGCTTATTTATCGAAGGTTTAAATGTGTGATTTTTGTATGGACGGAATTGTTAAGATATTTGGCTTTTGGGGCGCTTAACTAAATCGATAAAGCAGCGTGATTGTTAGGCCAAACAGTGAGATGACCAAACCCAGCGCTGACTGCAATCCCGATGCACCCGCCAAGCGGCATTTGAACATGTCATAGCGGGTCTCCTTATCCTCGACAATATTCTGATACTCAGCCTCGACCAGCTGGCCATCGTAGTAGGTGATCAGATCCTCAAATGGATATTCGTAGCCCTGCAGACACTCGCATTTGTAGCCACCAGTTTCATAGCCACGTCCCATAATCGGTACACACTGTATAAAAGGAAAAGTTTAGTTTATTTGGAAGTACTTGATTAAATTATGTACAGCATGTCAAGTAATTGTTGCGATAATTGTGAAAGCAAAGACAAAAATACGAATTAAAGGAAAACATTCTTTAATGTTAATATTATAATATAAATTTGTTTCATTGATTTTTTAACTTTATCTAAACAATTACTTGACATACAATATAATAAATTGACTAGCAATTATAATATACTCACATATGAAGTCTTTTGATCGCACTTGTGCGTGTTCTTGAAGGCATTTGGCTCGTAATACCAGTCCGGGCACTGGTTAATATCCAGCTGGAGCATGTCCATGGATACAGCGACGACACCCCTGAGAGAGTCAACAAATTAGTCAGTTTAATTGCTCACATTTGCATGACAATTGCGCTTCATTCAGATAGAGAGTCACAAGTCATAAGTTAGGCCATGTCAACACTTGAAAATTAGACAATCAAATCATAGAAACTACAAACATAACATGACATTTGCATGAGAATGGGAATGGGAATGGTAAATACAAATGGGACTGGCCCCTAAAAAGGGGTGATGATCAAGGCCCGCGTCGGCAGCACGCAGACCAGATCAGAACCGGACCGACCCGGCCGGCCCAGCGCCCCTACCCTGAAATAAAGAAGAGGGTATCGCATTATGATTCAACTCACTTGAATTCCAGTTTGACTTTGAGGCTGTCCCAGCCAAAGAAGGGCGCCGCATAGGTCACCAGCCACTTCTTCACATAACCATCGCAATCGAACTGCGGCTGTGTCCAGTAGCCATGCTTCATGTTTGCCGCACGATACGAGTTTGGATAATGCTCGTACTTTTGCTGGTATTCACCTGTCTCATTATGACGTATCTTGATTTTCAAGTAGAACGTTTCCAGATCATCAAAATTGGTGTTCCAGCGTTGCTTTAAGAACTTGAAGTACTTCTTCTCCGTGTAGAGCTCGTGCGTTTTGTTGAGACGCGCCAGATCCTCCACCTTGTATTTGCGTGTATTCAGTTCCGTTTTGTATGCATAGGGTGCAAAATAGGTGCGATTGGTGAACTTATTGCGCTCCCAGAGCGTTGACGCTGACCAGACCTTGCTGTCGCCCATCATAATGGCCAGGGTCTCGCCAATCATTTGATCCTCGGTCAGCGGCTTGTCCGCCACACGTTTGCCCGAATAGACCTCATTGGGATCCGAGATCTGAACGTTAAAAAAATGATTTGAATTAGACAATATATTTAGTTTAATTTCCCCCCTCGTGGGTTAACTAACAACTTGTGCAAATATCGAGTATATATGGAGCTAGAGGGAGGGTTTAAAGGAGTCCAGATGCTGCCACAACTGTGTGTGGCATTTAATGAAGACGACGACGCGACGCCTTGTGGCGAACCCGTTTTTCGTGTCCAAACTAATGAATTTAGCATTTGGTAATGGTTTGACACTGAATATTTAATTCACGCCGCGGCAACTGGCAACTGACCAAACAACAGAACAGAAATTTCGGAAACTTTTGCGAAACTTTGCAATTGAAACTGAGAAACTGAGAAGCCGAGAACTGGCATTGCAGGAAATTCGAGGAAGTTGAATTACGCGTGCAAAATTATAATTTACACTTGAGAAGTTTTCAAGAGGCGACGTCGAAGGCTCTTAATAGGTGTCGGGTTTATCAATTATTGCTCTTCATTTAGCGTGAAGCTGATGGGAAAAAAGCGTTCACTTCTACTTCGTACTCTTACCTGTAAAAAGGCGCTAATAAAGTTGGCCAGACGCACGGCCATTTTGGCTTCGTTCTCAAACTGATCCTTGGCGCCAGAACTAACATCGCCGCGCAGTATCAAATCTTGTGGATGGAAGCTACAAAGATAAATCATAAATATATAGAAATCTTGAAGTTAACCATCTCAAAATTCACTCACTTTTTGCATGTGCGATAGTTGACGCCGTGTATGTACTTCAAAGCCTGATCAATGTTTAAATGCGCTGCGTGCAGAGATCTGGAACCGGATGAGTAGTTGCGATAAACTGGATGCATATCCAGATACTTTTCGCGTATGTGATAAGGCGCCTTCTCCCATGTGATGGGCAGCTTTTGTATCCCTGCAGGTGATAAGAAGTTAGATTAGTTTTAAATGTAAAACAAAATTCAGTGAATTATTAAAAATTGAGAGACCCTGTACTAAATCCGTAAAATAATAAACAAACATAATACGCTTCGGATATACAGGAATCTGCATACCAATTGTGATGCGTCTAGCTCTTACAGTTTTTGAGATCCAGGTGCTTATAGTATTTTTATAATTTTTTGAAAATTGCTTAAAAGGCACTTATTCGTCATTATCATACAATAATTGCCTGTTAAGCAATTTTCAAAAAATTATAAATAAAATATCAGCGAAAATATTTTTGAAAATGTTGCAGTCACTGCTAGAATAGTTTGAAGAATTTTTTTGCATCAAAACATTATTTTTAAAAAATCGAGGAAAAAAGTTTTAAAAGTAGACATTTGCATAAATTCAAAATTTTCAATGGAAAGTTTTGTATAATTCAAACGGAATTTAAATGACTGATGCCAATATATTAAATATAAAAATTCTTGCTGTGCCAATACTTTCGTGTGCCTCTGATATACTATTCTGCCATGCCTCCTCCTCTGCACTTATTTTCGCGTTTAAACCTTACTAGAAATATCTCGACTTACAGCCAATTTTGAGGCAATCATATTCGTTGTAATACTGCTCAGCGGAGGCGCGTTCCAGAATCTCGCCCAGATAGGGGCGCCGCACCACGTTGGGCAGTCGCCAGCCCGGCTTACAACGGCACTGATAGCCGCCGCGTCGAAAGCCCCAGCCGTGCAACGGTTCGCACTCGGTTGTCTCCTTCTTGCAGCGTGCAGTGTCCGCAAAGTGATTGGGTCCCTTGTTGCCCTCGCCCAGGGGACACTGATTGATGTCTATGCGTTCAAAGTCCATTTCCAGTACAGAGACAGCAGTGTATCTATAGAAGAAGATTACAGATTAGCAGAGGAATCACAAATGGGAATATATCTTTATACTTTGGATATTCTATGTGCCGGAACTGGGTGTGTCAATTGGGGCACCACAGCAGCCACCAGCCACTTGTTGGAGCGACCGCAGTCGAAATAGGGGCGTGTCAACTTGATTGGTCCCGGATTCTCTTCGGAGCCCGGCGGACCGTGGAATGTATAGGTTTCATTTGTATTATTGGCGTAGCGAATTTCCACTTGATACGTAATCTTTGTGTCATGTCGACCAGCGACGTTGTCCGGCAACCAGGCGCGATCGCGATCCATTGATCGTACAAATCGTGTGTGTAATCCTTCGATATGGTGTCGGGATGATGGGCGCCCAAGTCCTGCACATCGAATGTGTTCCACGTGAGCAGATGTATGGGATCATTGAAGTCATCCTGTCGGAATGTGCGTGGTCCAAAGCGTGGGAAGGTCTTGTTGAAGAAGCCACGATACGACGACGAGTACGAACTGTTGGGCGAGAAGTATATAGCCGAGGCGTTGATGCTGGGATTGGCCGAAACATCCGCGACAGTGGAGAGGAAATAATACATCATGCCCGGATCGTAGGTATCATTGATGGCGGGTCGTATGAAACGCGATTGAAGAATGTAACTCCAGAAGAAGCTGCGACTCAGCGCCATGTTCTGCAGATGCAACAGCGCCGTACGATTCGGGAACACGGGATTCACATTCACCTCCTTGATGTCGGGTTTGTGGGAAACGGCGTCCGCGGGCATAAACAGATCGCCGTGATGCTGTATGGGACAGTTGTCGGCGTTCACCTTATCAAACTGGATTTTGATCTCATCGAACGCATCTCGCGCTTGCCACTCATGCTGAGCGAACACGCCCACGACGAGAACGAGCACAAAAAGCAGGTAGCTGCGCCCCAAAATTGTCGAGGGTAGAAAAAGAAACATGTTGGTTTGTCTATGTGTACGCGTGTATATCGGTGTGCCGCCTGCCTGGGCAGCTTATTTAAGTGCTTGCAACACTTTTTGATTCAAATAAAACAAAACTAAATTAAATTAAGAACAAAACGCCACTTGGACGCAGCCACACGCAACGCGGATTAGTAATACAAATTAATGATGCTGTTGTTGTGCACTTGTTGGAACTACGCCCTCAAAATCAACAGTGTTGCAAGTCGGAGTGTAGACAGTCTATCGATATATCGATAACATACCAGATTCAGTGCTGTAAAGTGTGCGATAACATAATCGATTAGAATAATCACTGGAACTAGTTCACTATTTAATTGTTAACTACCAAAGTGAGTTTAAAAATTTAACAAATTACTTAATTTGATAATTACGAGAATCCTAGTTAAAAACATCCGTTTATGCTTTAATTGCTCAACATTTCTGCTTAGATGCAGCGATTATGGCGAGATGGCAGCAATTGAAACATGTTCGCGCGCTAATTCACCGTTAAACCCCCCACTCCCTCTTTTCATTTTCCTAAATTGAATTTTAAATTTAATATGTAGTTCCCGTGTGTAGCTGTGTATTTATAATAATTATGCACATATCGCAATATGCATTTGACACTAGATTTATTATAGCACCGCATGTGCAGAAATCTGCTTCAGCGCATTTTTTGGACGGCTGCCAATAAAAAAATAAATAGAAGGCAATGGCCGCCCGCCCTATGGAAAACTTCATAGATCGGCATTGATAGTCGTTTGCATTATTCACGTTGCGATATATGAAACGGTAGAAAACCGCAACGAGGTCACTAGCAGATATTTGGTAAGTTCGACTGTTGTGAACCGCAACCATTTCCTGGCTCTCGGGCTATCACTGTCAATCTGTTGTTGTTTTCATTTTGTTGTTGTTGTTGTTTGTCGTTTGTGCTCCTCTTCCATTTTGTGTCGCCACCTGCGCTAAATGACACGAATTAGCGAACGAATGAACGAGAGAGTCGCTGCAGTGTCCCCCTCTCTTTCACCCATGCATTCCCATATCCTTTTTTCGTTCACATTCTGACCACTTCGCTTGGGTTATTTATTACACCTGTCGTTTTGGTTTTTTCGTTCAGTCCGTTTTTTGCCCAGTTGGATTACAACGCCAATTCTCTGCTGGCCAAAAAAAAAGAGAGTAGCAAAACTTAAATTTGGCACAAACATAATTTTCAGTTTGTCGACTGACATTTCCGTGCCAGAGTGTGTGTGTGTGTGTGTGTGTGCGAGTGTGTGTGGTAGGCACTGTTTATCCTTGTGCCGCACTCGAATGCAGATAAATCTACGCGACGGCGCTCTCATTGTTTTATTTTGCACGTGGGAATCGACAGAACTGAAACAGCAACAGCAACAGCAGCAGCAACTGCAACTGCATGAAAATGTTGCAGTTTATTTTACTCTCTGCTTATACCCTTATCGAGGGTACTTCAGTTTGGTCTAGAAGTGCGTATCACTTTAATGAAGGCGTGGCAAACCTTGTAAATTACGAAGAGATGGTCGGGTAATTGTTTTGACAATAATTCAAATTAATTTGAATTTTTTCAGAAAAAGACAAAAATGTAATCTTTACTCAACACCTTAAACATCCTGGCCAAATTTGGTTAAAATGGGCTTATTATATCATCATGATATGATTCTTATATCTGAACGATCGCTGAAAATTCAAACCTTAAACTTTTTCACTCTTTTAAGATTTGGCTAAATTAAGCAATAATTTTTTTGGATGTCAATATTATTTTTAATTTTCATGGCATTGCAAGTGTATTTAAACTTCGGCGTGCCTTGATCCTCTTCCTTGCTTTGTTTCTCATTCAGTTTTGTTTTAGATTTACGTTCGCTCCTGTAATTGAATGTTGTTGTTGCTCCTGTTGTTTCGGTTCTTCTCGCCGTTGTCCTAAATGCCAACGGCAATTGCGTTTTGCCAAAAGTTTATTTTTGGGATAATACACTGTAAAGAGGAATGGGATTCGAGGGGAAGGAGCGCTTTTTACCAGTTAAGCTCGGCGAGATTAAAGTTTAATTTGAAAAAGTGCCAAAGCATTAAATAGTTTTGTACTTTTTAGCACTGAATGAGCCGTAAAATGAAGTTGGCAAGCTTCCCATAAGATTTGATGGTCTGCAATACACAGATATACATATGTACATACATAGTTTTTCCTCAAATATTTACAAATAATTTTAATCATACAAAGTTTTGTAAATTATCAGAACTAATTTAGAAATTATTTATTTTAATTATAAAATATTAAGTATAAAAGCATTTTTTTGTCAACCACTTTTGAATGGATGTTAAATAAATAAATTTAAATATATGAGAAAGCCAAATATTGAGATATATTAAGCTTTCATATGCTGCAGACTGTAGCTAATTTCTGATAATTTTTATCAAGCGTCTTGCAAATTCCACTCCAAATAAAAAACGAAATTTTATTAAAATAAACAGCCACAAATAAAATATATTGCGCATTCATTGAAATCTTAGCGCAAGTTCAAAAAACCACAAGCCATAAAAGCAAAACACACAAAATAAAAAAGTAAAACGGAAAAAAGGAACAAATAAATAATCAAAATAAAGAATGCTCTTTTATGCTAATAAACAGAGATAGACGAAGAGAAAGAGAGCGCAATAAAACGCCAGACAATAATTTAAACAAAATCAAATGGCAATTGTATAAATACAACAAAAAAAAAAAGGAAAAGGATTTTGAACATGGATATGGACATATGCAAAACACTCTCGACATGTCTGCGATCTTTGGATTGCATTTTGGCAATGGTTTCCTAAAAAAAAAAATAAAAATGAGAAGAAAAAAATTGCCAGAGCAGCTCCAAATTTGGATGCCTGTACGTGCTGGGCGTCAGCATCAGCAATCTCGCCAGCAACAACAACAGCAACAACAAACAACAACAGCAGCAGTGAGTGTACAGCAGCAACAACAATGCAAAGCACTTCCATCCCAGCCAGCCAACAACAGCAACAACAGCAACAACACATACAAAAGCGGCCTAACACAGCGCAAAATATTTTTTGTCAAGGGTGAATGACCCAGAATCAAAATCCACAACGTTGTCGCTGCCTGGCTGGCTGCTTGTGTTTGCCTGCCTCTTCCTCTTCCTCTGCCTCTGCCTCTTGCCTTGCGCCTGTTCCTTGCCCCGTCGTCGCCGCCGTCGCCTCCTTCTCTGGCCATCTTCGTGTTCCCCCCTTATTCCCAGCCTCCTCCCGCGAGCGCTCTCTAACAATGTTGTGGCTGGGTCTCGGCCTCGACGATTCGGTTTCGGCTCCTCGGGCTGTTATGATTGCCGTTGCCAGACGATAACCCAAACCAACAAACCAACAACAGCAACAGCAGCAGCAGCAGCAGCAGCAGCAAAAAAGTGAAATAAAAATAAAAAGAAAAGAAGAAAATGCGATTTTGAACATTTTGCAGCATTGCACACGCGACTCTCGCGCGCGTTCTCTGCCAGACAGTCTGAGAGATACAAGAGAGCTCCACACTCACAGATACAGATACAAAAGAAAGAAAAAACACACTCACACACACACACACAGCTACAAATGCAGACTCTGCTGGAGCTGCTTTTGGTTTTTGTTTTTTGTATTGCAAAATGTTATCGCGGCAACCGAACAGCGTTAATTGCATTGCCGCCCGCTCCTTTCCTTCCTCTTTCGCCTCACTTACATTCTAACGTTATTTGCCAGCTCGCTCTATTGCATCCGCTAGATACTTTTTCACGTACTGCGCCAAAATCAATCTTCATTTGAAAGAGAGCAAGAGAGGTAGATAGAGAGAGAGACAGAAGGTCTGTCAGCATATATCAGCATTATGATTATGCCCCTGGACAGGACAACATCAAAAGTAATTTGAGCAGCAGCAAAAAGCTTCCTCACACACACACACACATACCCACAAATGCACACAGAGGAGCAATTAAAATTGACCCAGGATGTTGTCGTCGCATAGTGGTTCCTAGCAAACTTTAACCCTTGACTAACATGAACTTTAAACTGAACCCAAATGAAAGGTTAACACAAGTTAGATCAATTGTCGCTAGGGAAACTAGTAAATAAAGCTATAGTCGAGAGTGCTTGGCTATGAGATACCCTGCAACCGGCCTTGAGATACCTTACACCAAGAAAAATATATTTTGAATTAATTTGTTGGCTGATCAGGAATATGTATAAGCTGCATAAATGTATGTTAATTATTTTGTAGCCCAAGCAAATAGCTTGTGGATCACAGTGCCTCTCGAGGCCGCACTAAAAACCTGTCTCACTCACCGTCTGGACCTGTCACCTAATTTCCGTTTTCGAGAACATGTCCTTTGGCCTGCAAGGGCCACTTGAGAGCTTGTGTTCTGACATGTGTCCTGTCTTTTGGCTCGCATTGCCTTGTGTCCTGGTCTACAACTACAAGTAGTTTCAAGTCATTGCTAACTTTTATTTGCCTCAACAGCAGCAAAATAATATTGTAATTCAATTGTTGTTCTTGTCGCATATGCCATTTGTCGTTGTCGTTGTAGGTTGTTGCAGGTTGTTCCTGACCAACCTGGCCACAGTTTGCCACTGTAACTGCAACAACTTTGCTTATAGTCGAGACCGAGGCATATACAACATCGTTGTGCCTCACTGGGCTCAAGAGCTATCCTGCCCCCTTCGAGGACCTACGACAATAGCACAAAAAGTTGCCGAGTGCCCAAAGCAGAAAAGAAATGACCCGACAAGCAACAAACTCAACCCAGATCCGCCCCTCCCTGCAGCAATTCCAACAAATTGCGGTCGGTTCTTCGATAGAGATGGAGATAGGAATATAGGGGCTAGTGCCTCTCCCTTCCTTGACTTTTTGCACACTGTGACAGCGCTTTGAAAATTACTTTTAACTTCCCAAGTGGCAACAGCACTCAATTCTTTCTCGGCAATTGCTTAGGTTTTTATTTTGTGAAAACGAATAGCTTTGCTTAATCCTAAAGAGGCGCTAGCAGAAATCTTCAACGACATGTCAGATTTTGTAAAAATGAAGATTATTTATAGCTCGGCTCTAACTGGAGTCTCTAAAGAAATCGAAGAAAGTATTACTGTAATAAGAAATATGTTGGCGAGGTAAAAAAAATGGTTTTTAATCTAGGAAAGTTTATAGCTAGAATAAAATACTTAAATAGAAAGAGCTACCATCATATCCATATATTTCATCTACTGAAAATTTGATAATTAGTAATAGAAGAAACAGAAAGTTACTTGAAAGCTCTGCGAAATAAAAGATTTTTTTGAGCGATTTCAAGATATTTTTTCAATTATAAAAATTATTGTTAGGACAGAGAAGAAGCGCATCCTTTTCTTATCTTTGACTGCATTCGATTCGTTGCATTCCGTTCCCATGGCCACTTGGCTTCGTCCTTTTTGCTCCTTTTGCCATTTGCTTTAATCTGGCATGTAATTTATGCGTATTAATTTCATAGCTGGCCTATCCCGCTTCCTGTCAGTTGGTCTGTCCGTTCATCTGTCTTTCTGCCTGTCTGCCACGCTCGGCACAATGGCAACTGGCAAAAAGGATTGGCAAATCCTTTTTGATTCGTTGTGGCGTTGCATTTGCCAAGCGTAAACAAAACACAAAAGATATCGAAGAAGGATTCTCTGACAAAAGGGAATGCAATGCGACGGTTGCATTGGTTTTTAACTCGCGAATAATGGCGATATGGAATATAATGCCATTTTTTGATATGTAAATAAACAACAGGAGAAGCCGAATCAGAAGCTGAAGCTAAAGTTGAAGGCTGCGTTCTAATTGCGGCAAAGGACCTGCCCGGCTGGCAGGCATCCTGCTAAGCTGGACATGCAATTGCATTGCATTTGCCATTGTTTTTCCAGCATTCGTATTTTTATTATATTTAAGGGTTGAGTTTCAAGTTCTCTGCGTCGTCGTTGCTCTGGGGTTATCGCACGATTACAAAAGATTTCCTCTGGTCAACGGCGAGGCATAAACCAATTGCCATAAGAATAATATGAATGCAAAATCCAACAAACTTGCAGCGGAAGTTGCGCCGCATTTTCATCAGCAGCAGCAGCAGCAGCAGCAAAAACTTGGCAAAGAACTTGGAAACGAGCTGAGGAGTCGAGGTAGCTTTATGGTCATCAACAGCATTGTCATCGCCATCGCCATGGCCATTGCAGTTGTTGCTAGTTTTGCCATCCTGTGAAGCACAACTTAACTTTTATCTATGAGATACTTCTGGGCAACAGCAGCTGCTGTCATAGGGGGAAACTTTGCATCAGTTGCTGTCAGTTAGTTGCATGCAACAGGGGGAAACACTCGAAGAAGATATTCATCATTCGAGTGCTAGACTCATTCCTGTACTCCAGCGAGAATCGAAGTCATATATCAGCGATATCCTGCATGCCGAAAGGATAAAGAGCATCCCTCTTCTCTGTCTCTGTCTGTCTCTGTCTGTCTCTCTCTAGCCTTCTTCGACCTTCGACGCTGTCATTGAACCCGACAAACAGCAAAATGCAACGAGAGCAAAACAAGAGAGGGGAAAGCCATTGCACTTATTATGTACTCATTATGTGCTCATTATATGCACATAATGTACCTCGAGGCACTTCAAAGCACCGCACTGGAGTTTTCTTATGCTTTTTAATTTTTATTTTTTTTGCTTTTGTTTTAAGCATAAGCACACTCAAACTACACACACACACAGTTGCACACCCTCACCAGACCGTACTGACCTATTCCTCTGAAAATGTTGTATGGGTTGGCTGCACAAATGGCAAAAAGTAAATAGCACAAAGCGATTTTTTAAAAACCAACTCATGTGTAAACATATTTAAAGTTTATGTTTCTGCCCCAAGGGTTATGCTACTAAGAGAAGGGGTGTGTGGGGGGAGGTGGGAGAAGTGTGGACAACAATGCAGCTGCCTTTGGATCTCTTGTATGCATAATTATTTATTTTGTTGGATTAAATAGAAAGCATATTTGTTAAACAAGTTCAATTTTATCATTCTTAGTTAAATTCGAAAGGAAAAAATTAATAAATAAAATAAAATAAATAAAAAAATTAGAATAAAATAAATTCCTCATTTAAACCGAACAATATAATTATAAATAGCAGTAATAATAATAGAAATTAAACAAATTATAAGAATTGATTTTTCATTTACATTGTTAAACCTAAGCTATTTTCTTTGGACTTTAAACTTGAATGTAATCTTAACTTATAAGACTTGTCTTGTAGCGCTAGGAATAAATAAATAAAAAAAAACCGTTTTTAATCTGTGTGTCTCGTTACATAAATCTGTTTGTCCTGATTAACTGGCTGATCATTGTACAGACAAAACAGTAAGACCTAGAAGGCTGAAATTTAGACACAACATAGCTGAAATAAATGCATCGGTAAACTCATCGTTTAACACAAGAGGCTCTGCGAAGTTCGGTTCAGAACCGGTTTGCAGCCTTGATTAAACGAGAATTTATAGGAATTGGAATTAAAAAAATCACCAGTAATTTCTTTACTTATATTTATACAAGCTTTCTTTAATGTTCATTACAAACGATAATAAAGCTTCTGTTTTTTTTTTTAACTGCATACTTGAGATTATACAAAATGGAACCTCGACTTAATGCATCCAAAAGTTGCCTCTGCAGTTTCACGACTGCCAAAATGCATTATAACGTTCGAATGCAACCGATTCAAATTTGATCCCTTTATAGTATATTGAGATTATTGGCAATTGACTGCACTTCTTCTTCTCTTCCTTTTCGACTGCTACTGCCAAGTTAACAAATTGCTTTAACACCTTGTTAAGGCTACTTGCGAGAGGGTTTTGGAAATCGATATTGGCCAGGGAAGGTTAAAAGTGGAGCCAAGCAACACCTTTAGCAGGAGGGGGAAAGGGAAAAGCGAGCTCTCGGACGGGTATTGAATGTACATATGTAATTAAAAAAGGAGTTGAATTACAACCAGTCCAGTCCAGCTTAGAGTCTAAGGATGCGGCACAAAAGGAGCTGCTTGCTAAAAAAAAAAGAATAACAACAAATGCTGCTTGGCGTAAAAACACAACAAAAAGAAAAGAAACAACAAACAACAAGCAGCAACAAAAAAAAGCAAGCAGGACAAAGTTCTTCTTCTGCTTTTCACTTAACACACAAGTGAAGTGAAGCAAGCAAGTCGAGCAGCACACGCTACGTCTCCGCGACGCAATCGTCCTCTTAAAATGCACTTTAAATGGCAGTTTCCGGTCACACACACATGCACACTCGCACACACACACATACATGGTAGACACACTCATGCATAGAAACGTATGAGCATAATAAAAAATACAATGCGAAACGTTAAGTAAAAGCTAAAAGGAGTCGCGCTGTGCCAGGAGCAGCAATGCACCGCTTGGTACATACTGTACCCACACACACATGCAGACACTCATACATACATACACACGCGCTGTCATGTATGCCATTTAACTTCGTTCTCGTCCTTCTTTGGGAACGAAGTTGCATCAAGCACTTTTTTATAGGCCTACCCTTTGTATGTGTTTAAGATGTGTGTGCCTGTGTGTGTGAGTGTGTGTGTCAGTGTGCTTGAATAAATGCAACGCATGCAGTTGCGTCTAGGCAGAGCTATGCCTTCAATGTGAAATGCATTTCGCAACTGCCAAACAGCAGCCAAGCTGACCAGCTCTTTAAAGTTATGTATACTAGAGTGCATCGATTTTTTTCACCAAAAATGGTAACCCATTTTCGTAATCTGTGGTCAATTCTAAGATGTTTTCACGAAGAAACCATAGTTCTAAAATGAATTCCTGGTCCGCGCTTTTTGAGTTGAAAAATTCACTTTTTTGAACAATTATATCTCGGATGTTTATGGACCGATCCTGACAAATTTGGTGTCAGTACTCTAGTTAGGACCAGGACTTTCAAAATTTCAAAGAACCAAAGGACGAAATGTCCTTTAAACATAATTTTCATCCTTGGAACGACGATTTCGCGGTTCGCCTCTATACCAATAAATTAGTCAGAATTAAAACTATTTTTTGGCACAAAATAAAATTTTTTTTTTGAACCTGTAATTTTTATTAAAAGAAAATGTAAAACCTATTTTAATACAGTTTTAAAGCAATTTTAATAAAATATGTGTTACATTTTCTGTTAACAAAAAATACAGGTTCAGGGAAAATAAAATTTTTTTTGCCAAAAAATAGCTTTTATTCTGACTAATTTATTGGTATAGATGCGAACCGCGAAATCGTCGTTCCAAGGATGAAAATTATGTTTAAAGGACATTTCGTCCTTTTTTCTGTTGAATTTTAAAAGTCCTGGTCCTAACAAGAGTATTGACACCAAGTTTGTCAGAATCGGACCATAAACAATCAAGATATAAATTTAAAAAAAAAAATGTATTTTCAACTCAAAAAGCGCGGACCAGGAATTCATTTTAGAACTATGGTTTATTTGTGAAAACATCTTAGAATTGACCACAGATTACGAAAATGGGTTACCATTTTTTCATTTTTTCGGGCCCATACAATTCGATGCACTCTAATGTATACCCTGTAAATTGTAAAGGATAGGCCTGAACTTTTGAAAAGAGTCGAGCTTTCAATTTAGCAAATGAAAGAGGAGTACGTTCAAAAAGAGGCTGTTTATAAATTTATTTCGTAAACGTAATTGTTATTAGAAATTAAACGCGTAAATTTTGACATGCTAGGCCAACTTTCTTAACTTTGTCAAATCTAATTTGGAACAAGCTTGGCCTCTAAATACTCAGCATTCAAATTGAATTAATTTCATACAAATATTTTTGATCAGAATTGTTTGATTTGATTAATATTTAAACAAAGCTTAATTATACTAACGACGATAAGCAAACTCCAGTAAGGTGTCGATACTTAAATAAAATTCGATTTAATTAACTCGATTTACAGTCTAAAATGTCATCGATCTAAAGAACTAAAGAATCCTCAGCACAAACTTTACCAAGACCAAATTGAATCTGTACAGAAACAATTCCTTCTTTTTGCACTTCGTGATTTTGCCTGGAATCCAAATCTCCGTTTGCCACCTTACTCAAGTAGACTTCTGCTTCTAAATCTCCCGTCCCTTGCTCACCGCAGAACTGTTCTTGGTGTTATCTTCCTCCATAAATTAATTACTGGAGATATTTGCTCCCCTGCATTATTAAAACGTATTAACTTCAATGTCCCCTTTAGGGTGTCTAGGAATTTCGCTCCATTATTCTTGCTGACATGCACTACTGACTACGCTTTGCATAATCGTTTTCGAGTTCTATGCTCTGACTATAATGAATTATATCATTTATTATCAAGCAATCTCTCTCTCCACCTTATAAAAGCTTCTCTTTTTAATCACCTCCGGTTAAATCTCTGATCTCTGATCAGAGATTTTCCTAGAGGTTTTTAACTTTACTAATTTGTATTGATCTGATTGGGTTTTTCTGGGTTTTCCCCAATCCTTGCAACAAATGTTGGATCAATTATAATTCCTTTGCATATCCCAGACTTAACTTAATTTAATTTAACTTAATTAACTTAATTTATTTCTTTTAGTGAACAATTAAAATTTACATTTACTTAATTTATTACTTTTTAATTTTAGTTCTAGTTTAATTCATTAAATTTAATTGTCATATTTCATTTACTCTTTGCAGACTGCTTTTAGTCGTGCTTTAATAAATAAATAAATAAATAAATAAATAAACTTGATAATCGTCTCCGCGAAAATTGAGTTGTCAATTTTGCAATGTATATTTACATCACTAAGTAATAGGCTTGCTCAAGCCATTTTAGGCAGGGCCCCCAGTCCCCGAACAAGCAAGTAAAATTATCTGGGTTGACATCCAAAAGAATGTAAGCAGTGAGGTAGTAGGCAGCTCGCCTGAGACTGTAGAAGCAAGTAGAATTCTTTCGGTTGATGTCCAAAAAGGGTGTAAGGCGATGTGGTAATAGGCCTGTACAGGTTACCTTGTGGTCTTTACTTACTTTTTTACTAACTTATGTTATCCATCATATTAATTAGATGTTAAATGAAGTGCAGTTTTTTAAAAAAAATTGCAGTCTAGGGAGACATATTTTCATATCGATTGGCAATTTATTTACAGGATATCTCGTACACTTTACTTACTTGCTCATTATAATTATTCGATATATGCTCATGTATTTTTTGCACATTCCTTTTACTTGCAGTTGCGCACAACATAGCACGGGGCACCTATCGGGCCTACAACTCCGAGATGTATACCTCGCGGGCCAACTCCATGGGTCAACATGGCGGTAAGTGGAGTAATTCAATTAATTAATTCTGTTGCGGAAATGAGAGGGGTAAAGGTCTCCCACTTTGGGAGCCAACTTTTGGTTGAAAGCAATTTTCAGTTTTTTTCCCCACACTTAAAATGATGCCTCTGACCTGAAAACTTCAGAAAGTCACTCAACACACACACACACAGATATGTACTTACATTGCACTATGGGGTATTTTACCGAAAAAGTGTCATTTATTCATTTTTCAAATGTATGCAAATGTATGATTTTTTAATGCTAACATATAGCAAACACTTCAAACTGTTATGTTACTTACCAAAAATGTTAACATAACAGTCCGATGTTAAGATACCAGCTGTTAAAGCCAGCTGTTTCAATCGATGACCGCATGTTTTTATTAGCGGCAAAATTAAAGTGCACTTTCAAATTGAAACACAGGATAAACAATCATTTTATAAATTCAAATTTGAAATGAATGTCAACTGTTTAGGTTTGTGTTACGTGTAAATGCTTGTATATTCTAAATTTTTTTATGTGTCTCTTTTATAATGTGAATATTTAGCAAGTACTGTCAATGCCGAATTTTGGATAGTAAAGTTGAACTTTGCAAAGACTTTAACAAAATTGTTAACAATTGTTAGCTATGAGTCCACGTCCATGTTATAGAGTCATTATTTCTCTATTCAGATTAGTTTATCTCAAGCTCCACATTTGACCACTTTTTCCGCAATTAAGTTTTTTAGCATGTAACCTCAAAATTTTTAGGTGATGATTTGCTTGCTTCTTGTATGGAGAATTCGATCTCTTATTGAGGCATTAATTAATAACTCCTAAACTAAGCAAGATATTTTGCTACGGTATTTTTTCTTGTGTTATACATACCCCTATAATTTTTTTGGAAAAGTGGGCGTGGCACCATCTCCTCCCCCAATTTTTTTTTTTTAATTTTATGCTCGCAGCTGTGTAAAAGGGCTTACAATTTTCTATGTGCAACGAATACGTTTTTTTTATGTTGCTAATAATATATAAGATCAAAGCTTGCTAGTTGCAATAGAAATCATAAACTTACTGGCTACCAATAAAAAAAAATTAAAAAAAAAAAATTTGTGGGCGGAAATTGTGCCACGCCCACTTTTTCAAAAAATTTCTAATGGTTTGTATAATACTAGAAAAAAAACCGCATCAAAATATCTTGCTTAGTTAACGAGTTATTAATAAATGACACATTTTTGGTAAAATACCCCATAGTGCATTGGTTGCGGAAATGTTTTTATTAGTTACATACATAGCTCACCTCTTGCATCCGTCTGCACAATTTGAGGTTAGGGAATTCTGTCTGCTCTGTCTGCTGTCGGCGGCACTTCAAGGACTTTTGCTTGCCGCATCTCAACCTGGCCAGAAGAACAGGCAGCGTTTGTTGCTGCCCATCTGGAGTCAGTTTTTCCTTTGCTCTCGTCTCTTCAATTGCAGACACGACATCTATGCGCGCAACTGGCAGTTGTTCTTCGCCAAGTTCCTTGCACTCTTTTTTTACTCTTTACTTGCCTTCCAAAGCGCAGAAGGTTGGTGTAGCTTGGCGGTAATCTATGTAACAGACAGAATGGGGAACAATCAGTTTTTTATATTCTAGATCAGAATCGAAAGCCCAAAAGATATAGCAAATTTAATTATATTTGATATTTGGTGGTCCAATATATTTCGAATCGATCAGATACCAAGATCTTCTCTAAAAACGTTCACATTTGCTAATAATTTTTTATTATAATTATTATTTAATATTACTTATTTATTTTATTATACTGATATTTATTTATTTTTTATAATTCAATTTTGCATTAATTTTTTAATATATTTTTATTTGCGATTACCGGGTATATCAATGTCGAGGCCACTCGAATGCATCTTCCTTACATGCTTTTTCATACTGTTGCACTCATGATGTTGGTGTAGGTCCAGCCGGTTCTCCATGGATATATGTAGACCACATGCCCACTTTTCGCACCGAATGCGTTTACATAATGCAAATACATACAAACAAACACACACTCACAGATATACATACACAGATACTTATGTAAAGCATGCTCTTCACGCCTTTCGGCACATGCACCACGTTCTTCGTTCCTCGTTCTCCTCTTCGGTTCGACCCGCAGCCCGCAACGCGTTGTCAGCACCTTTTTTTCGACCGTTGCCACTGCAGAATTAATGGGTTAAGTAAATAGCTATGTAATATGCTGCAGTGTCCCGGCCCAGGTATGATGATTGGTGGGCCAGGAAGAGAGCAGAGGAATCGCTTGGCTGCCAATGCCGCCGACATCGCATCGTCCTCCTGGAGGAGACCCTTCAAAACGTTTTACGCCTCACGTTGCTACCAAGTGATGATAATGTAAATAGCATGCACTTAAGAGTGTATGCAAATGCATGCAAGAACTCGCATAAATGAACCTTACCTCAACCAATGTGTAAAGCTTTAACCTCCCCTCGCTTGCGTACAGCACAGTTCTGTGTGGGAATCACATATCTAGATTAAAAGAGAAACCCACTTAAAGAGAGCTTTTTGGCTAGTTTTCGTTAGCAGATGGCTTTTAGAGGGCTGTGAAGGTACAGTGAACTCTCGAAAAAGAGATTTAACAATTGAATTGATAGAACAACTAGAATTTTTACTTCTCAGTCACTCTAATAATTTAATAATTTGTGAAAATAACAACGAAATCTACAGATTTTAAAATTATTTATGTCAAGGTAGAACTGTTAATGAATATTTATTATTATAATAATAATAGCTTTTTATAATTTTCGGCAAAAAATATTTTCGTAAATTCTTCTTAACAAAAATTCAAGTTATTGAGAGATTACTGTATTCATTTTAGGGAGTAAAGTTTAAATTTGATGAGAAAAATACCCACCCTTGATTGTAACGAAAACGACAGCGAAGTCTAGTTAAGATTTGAGTTCCCCCTGCGTAAAATTTGGAGCAGCTATTGAAGCTGCTGCAGCTGCAACTTGTAACATTCAACCTGCCACTGATTGGTGTGGCACCTTTTCCGAATGTAGGTGAAACAATTCCCATTGAAAACGCGCATTGCATTTTAACTACAAGTATGTGTGTGATGCCTGCAAAACCGAAAACAACAACGCTATAAAAAGTGGTTCAACTAAAAATGTGAATTTCGCTTTCGTCGCCATGTGCGAGCTGTGCAGTTGTGCAGAGATTGCAGAGATTCAATGAGCTTCCTTCCCCCAACTCTGAATCTGTCATGCTGCGCCATGTGCAAGCTGCATTTGCTGCTGCTTCTGCTGCTGCAACTTCTGTTGTTGCAACAACATGCTGTCGTCGTTTTGTTGCGTTTCGTTAAGGGTTCGAGTTTTTTCTTCTGTTAGTTGAAAGAAAAGTAGGCCAAGTTAAAATTGATTTAATGCGTTGATTGCTGCAGCTGCAACGTGTCGGACGATCGCAGCTGTGTCTCAATCTTGATCACAAAAAAATATTGTGCGTGAGATTTTGTTGTGTGCACGCTGGCGTATGCGCAATATTTGCAAGCACATTGACCCAGGACACACACACACACAGCCTAGCCTAGAAAAGTTCGTTAAAAATAATTGCCAACCCTTAAGCGTGAAGTCGCGTGTGAAAAGCAAAACGGAAAAGCGACTTGAAAGCAACTTCAGCTGCAAGAGTTGACTTTGCTGCATTTTCCTCGCTGCAGCTTTTCCGCTTTTCTTCTGTTGGCACGACGCCTGCGACGTCCTGTCAAGTGGCCAGCTTTGACAGCTAATTGGTTAAAATTGTTTAATTTCTCGCTTTTTCTCGCTTCGATCGAAACTCAACTCAAAAGTCTGTGAATAAAGAAGGCAGAACAACGCATCCTTTGTATTTTAACACCTTCATCCAATTTCCTTTTCTCTCTGCTGTTCTACATATTCGACGCTGATCCTTTTTGGCCTCGTACGCTGCTGTCAGTTGTCCGGGGCTTAATTTATGGTCTTTGGGCCATTTGCTTGCGCATCAATTTTGAAAAAAGTGACGACAAAACATTCCACAATATGACAAAAACAACACACAAGCAAAGATGCAAAAAAAAAATCGCAGAAGAATACAAAATCCTTTTTAGCAAAAAAAGACACAGAAAAAAATGATATGAAATAAAATAAAATATAAGAAAAAGGATCGAGAAAAAAACAACGCCATCGACAATTTAGATAAATTTTCCCACCAGCGATGGGCATAAAAACAAAGAGGGCCACCACCCCATAGGCGAGGGGTGCTGGGTCGCCTCCCTTGTGCCCTTGCAGCCTCCTGGTCAGGCTGAAGAAGCTCAAGCTGAAGCTCGCGATGAGACTGTGGTTGAGGGGTGGCTATTCTGGGTGCACCATGTGTATGTGCCTCATCCACATCCGCTGTGCCATTCTTCTTACAATAATCACACTCTACGCTCGATATCAAATGATAAACTCCAAAAGTCCAGCAATGACTGCAGCTTGCCTGGAAGAGATGCTCTCTCTCTCTCTCTCGCTATCTATCTCTGTTTCTCTCTGTGTGTGCACAACGGCTCAGTGACGGCGGCGCATCCTTCAGGTACAACTTACTCATATATCACAAAAGGATATCGCAGCATTCTGTGTGCTTTTCTGCTTAGCTTTTTTGCCTTGTCTGGTCAGCATTTTCTGCCTCCTGCTCCGCTCGAAGGTGACACCGTGGCGCACACACAATGGACAAGACAACTGCTAAACAAAAAAATGTATATTAAAATACTCTTGGCACATAAAAAAAATATTAGAACCAGTCGCATATGTGTGTGTACATAGGAACCAAAAAAAAAGAAAAAAATAAGAAATCAACTCATAAAAAACGCAATTTTATTTGTTGGTCTGCATTAAAAATGCAAATGTCGCATTGAGTTTCTTTCTGTCTTCGTCTTCTTCGTTCATCGCTCGTTTTGCTAGCCCGTCCACTTCCTGTGCTCTTAAGATTTTGGGTAAACAACATTTGCAACAACGGCAACAACGATCAGCGAACCTGAATGAACCTCCGTTCTACTAACTGACATTTAAAATGATTGCATGGCACAGTTTTCCTACGTTTTCTCAAAACTTATACCAAAAAAAAAAGAAATTTAGGATAAAAAGGTTTCCGGGTTCAAGTCCTCGGCTCATTTTAACTAATGAGTTTATCTGATTTCGTTAAAGTAACTCCATAAGTAATGTTAAAAGCTCAAGTACAAAAGAAGATAAATTTACATTGCGGAATGGTTTTTATGTATTTTTAAATTTATTTAAATTCTATGACATATTTTTAGTCAATGTACCAAATATAAAAAAATACATCCATTCGGTGCAACAATCCGTATACTTTTCCCCTACATTCAGTATTTTATTTATTAAAATTTCGACGGATGCATTAATTTTATTTAAATCTTTTCGTATTTTAAAAATATTCATGACATGTATTTATTTTCAGTATTGCTTCTCAAAATTATTTTTTTGCTATTAAATTTGATGTTATAGACACATATTGAAAATATTCAGTTTCATATATTGTTTTTATAGTTTTTAATACTTATTTTCAGAATGTTCATATTTTTTTTCTTATGTAGTTAAGGTCTTAAAATGTTGTAGAAAAATATTGATCGTTTTTGAATTCAGCTCTTGGAGCTTTCTTCAAACTGTCTTCAAGCTCCTCTAAGGAACCTGCTCCATTCTTTTCATTTCGATCTATAAACTTTCACGAGACTTTGAAAAGCGCTGTTGTTGCTCAAATCTTGAGCCATCTGACAGCGTTAAAGAGCTAAAAAGACAACAACCACCACCAACACCACAACAACAACAACAACATCAAGAACAACAACAAGAAAAAGAAAAAGCAGAGAAACTATCATCAGAGTGCTCAATAAGTTTTTGGTCACTGGACAATGTCCATCCTTTTGTGGTTGTCGGAGCCAAGAGGTTCAGGTACATTCGAGTACCTCTACCTACATTCATTTGAATGGAGACAAGTCTCTGGGTCCTTTTTCGTACTGTCGAAGACGACGACGACGACGACGATCTTCAGGCAATCCTTTTGTGTGGCCAAGTGCGCCGATGTCTGCGGCCCCTGCTTCTGCCCCTACCCCTAATGTTGTTGCTGCTGCTGACGCTTTTGGTATCTGGGGAATGAAATTAAAAGCATGCTGAAAAACTTTTTATTATGCGCAAGGAAAAAAAGCGATTTTTATTTTTATTTTTTTTTTATATATAAAAATATTTGGAACGGACTGCGGTGCAGGGTTGTACCGCTTGGCTGTGGCATACATAGGGAGAGGCACATCGAAAGCGGCATCGGCATCAGCATCGGCATCTGAATCGCGGCGGCACCACCACCACCAGCACATGGGGTAAGGTTAGGGCCTGATCGCGATGTTCGCTTGCGCTTTCTGCCTGCGCTCTCTCGCAAAGAAGTGTTGGATGTCATCTTATTATTTTGAGACCACGATGATGACCATGCGCCGCTGACCAGCCGCAGTTGTTGGCCCTAGAGGAGGGCCGTCCGTCCCCCGGTCCGGTCAGTTGTAAGCCTCGCGCAAAACTGTGGGAATAAAAACAGGATTCAATGCCGTTCGTTTTTTTTTCGTGCAAAAATTGCGTTATCGCTTTACGTTTTGATGATGCCTCCGATTTTTGATGATGCTGGTCATCATCATCATCATCAGGCAGCGTTATCCTCGCGTATGTCCTCGCTTCGCCTGTTGCCGTTTCTCTTTTACTTGTCATTCGCTCACGTTTTTTCACTGTTCATCTCTCTTTGATCCTCTCCAAGTATCTTTAACTAAACTGAAGTTGTGGGAGTGCTTAAAACCCGTAAGAACCGATAGGAAATAAATATTTAGTATATTTATTATGTAAGCAATTGTTAATTTCTATTTGAAAATGTCAAAATTAATTTTTAATTTAATTTGAAACTTTATTTAGTTTTTTATTTTAAAAGAAAATTCAAGAAATATCAGAGCTTTTGTGATCTTCATATGATAACACGAATATGCTTATCGAATACTGATAAACTGATAAGCAAAAGAAGAAAACCTAACCTTGACAAGCTATAATGGGATTACTCACTGAAGGATCTATAATACCTCAGTTAATAGGATGATCTCATTGATCTCACTCACACTTTAAGCTTTTAAGCTTCCATAACGGTCAACGCACCTGCAGCACACAAATTGAGTTAGCAGGGCAAAAGCACACAGCGAGAGGAAAGAGAGAGAGTTAGACAGAAGATATGCATAAGTATGACAGATCTTATCGACGCATCTCTAGATTCTAGATACGTTTGTCAGTCAGGGGCAGACTTCAGCTTAATTAAACTTGGACGCCACAAAACTGAAAGCTGAGCGAAGCGAGTGGATCATAAAAACAGATTGCGATTGCCCAAAACAGAAGAATTGCAGTTAATTGAAATGTTCCTCAAGCAGAGAGAACAGGCAGAAGCAGCGGCAGCGACAGCGACAGCGGCGCATAGCGACAAAACGCAACGGCAATCTGAGGGGTCAATCTGAAGTAACAAAAAATGTACACATACTTGCATATTATCTCCTTGTGTGTGTGTAGGTATGTAAAATAAAAAATGCCAATAGTCTATTGCAAAACACCAAAAAAAGAAGTGCTAGAGATGCCAAGAGAGAACAGAGCGTGAGAGAACGAGACTACGTGAGAGTAATGACAGAGGCAGAGAGAGAGAAAGAGAGCGAGCTTCGAGCTACAAAATGTTTGACTACAAAACGACTGCGGTGTCTGGGTGGTTGCTCGCTGAGTAACTGCCCTGCCTGACAACGTGTGCAAAAACTACAAAAACCACACTGTGAGCGAGTGTATCTGTGTGTGTGTGTGTGTGAGTGAGAGCGACGACTGCATGCAATGCATACCAATACCAATGCAGCGCTCGCCGCCTTTTCCTACTGCGAATGCCAAAACAAAACAAAAAGGAAACGCACGCTGCGCTTGTGTGTGAAGCTTTGCCGGCTTCATTTGCTTCCATTTGCATGTGTGTTGGTGTGTGTTTGTTTATGCATATGTGTGCGTCTGTGTCGCTGCAAGCTTTTTGTCGCTGTAGCCGACTGTGCCAGACTGTCGTCTGACTAACTCAACGACCGGGTATCTGTATCTGTATCGCATCGTCACTCCACTCGCAAGTATCGCGGACGCGCAAACGACCATGCGAAAAATTCGCTCTTATAAATCTGGAACTTTTTACACAAACGGTTAAAAAAAAAAATCAAGCAAAATATCTTTAAAAAATATTAGCAAATTCGATTTGAAAATACTTCAACTTCAACATTTTCGGCTATCTGCATAACGACAACACTTTGGATGCAATAAAATTCATTTGGAAAAATCAAAAAATTATCAAAATACGAAAAAACGGAGTCCGCGCATACGCCACATACATTGGATAATAAACAAATAATAACAACAACAATAGCAAAGGAGAAACCATACACCATACACACACATACATAAGAAAAATAACCCAATATTCCGAAATTCCATTTTGTTAGTGTTTTAAAGGATTTTTCGTAGTGTTTAGTGCAACATTTGCCAGTTTTTGTTTAAGTTTTTCTTTATTTGCAACGGTATATAAAACGGTAAATCTATTATAATAAATCTATTATACATATATATAAATTAAAAAACAAAAGAACGGAAAGTGTTAGACGAACATAAGCTGAATACGCTTCTATTTATCAATAGTATCGATAGTAATTATTATAATAATCATCATAAATAAATAACTACGCAGTCTTTGCATAAAAAAACTGTAAACTATAAGAAACCATCTATGGGCACGAATTGCGAACTGTAAAAGCGCATAAAAATGCAGCGCCATGTTTGGAAATGCATTAAAATTAAATATAAAATTTATAAATTGCTAACAAGTGAAACAAATACAACCTGAAACAAAGCAGACAACCACAAAACAGAAGAAACAAACAAAAACATAAGTGAGAAACTGCATTCAGTTCAAGAATAATTGAATAATTGAAGTGTTTTGTGCGAATAATGATCATTAAGTGAAAACAACAACAAAAATTAAGGACTAATAAATAATTTCGAAAATATAATATTGAACGACGACTGCGTTCAACTCTTCATACATACATCATATTAAAGATCGGATTAGAACTGCAACCTACGCAGAGCATTGGATTGAATTGGATTTGGAATTGGCCCTGGTCAGCTGTTGGATCTATCAGCTTTCTTACCCGTAAAACGCAGTCAGAAAAAATTGCAAAAAAAAATTATAGCAAAGGAAATTCAAATCAAAATTTAAAATAAACCAATTTGCAATCACTTTCAATTGACTGCAAAACGTGCCTCAAACCTCAAAGCTACAAAGACAACTGTAACTGTAACTCGTAAGCTTTAATCAAAGCTCATAACAAGCATTTACGTAACTTGAGATAATTGATGCAATTTACCTATCTACAACTGCATAAATACATACACAGATAGCCAAGGGAAGTGCATGTAAAAGCTTCAAAACTGAGCTGGACCACAGTGTAATCGATTGACGATCGCAGCGCTTGAAAGCTCCCCAAAGCTTAAAGCAGTTGTACACGCCCAAGTAAAAAAAAAAAACGTGAGAGCAACGCACTGCAACGAGCGACGAGCGGAAGCAGGAGAGGGAGAGAGTGCAAAACTGCAGCAGCCAGATCGAAACGAGGAGCGCGTCTTGTGCTCGTAACTTGTTCGTCGTGCTCTCTGACGACGCTTCGTGCACTTCCTGCGCCGCAGCCCCCAGCAACAAGCAGCGAGCAGCGACCGAGCCAAAGCCACTGAGCGGCGACAACGAGATCAGTTTGTTGGCGAATGCAACGCTGATTGCATTTGACGCTGGCTGCATTCTGTATCGAAAAGTGAAAGAGACAAGACAAAGAGAGAGCGAGCGAGAGCGAGAGAGAGAAAGGTAGAGAAAGGCATTACGTGCGTGTATGTGTGTGTTAACTCTGACTGATCATCATCATCATCATTCGCTCTACTGTACGCCGGTCACTCAACATCGCCGCTGCAACTCATCGCCTCTCTTGCCAATCCCCAAGGCAAACGGAACGGGGATTATAAAATAATATAAAACAAAAAGAAAATAAAGTAAAGTAAAAAACGACATTTC
Organism: Drosophila subquinaria; assembly: GCA_037043405.1. Taxonomy (NCBI): domain Eukaryota; kingdom Metazoa; phylum Arthropoda; class Insecta; order Diptera; family Drosophilidae; genus Drosophila; species Drosophila subquinaria. The sequence continues at coordinate 688,920 of JBAMBL010000166.1, read as the reverse complement.
TGCGGTTCGTTGCGTGCAAAAAATAAAAAATATTTTCTAATAGTAAAAAACACGTAGAAAACATTAAATTTGATATCTCTAAGCATTTTAGTAATCGAGTGTAAACGTTAATAAGTGAAGTGAAAAATACAATATTATATTATAATACCTATATACATTATATACATAAATATATACTATATACACACGTAAGGCAGTTTCTCGGATTAATTATCTACACCTGCTGCAGCCAATTGGATACAATACTCATTTGGATACTCAACAACGACAACGACAACAACTATAAAAGCAGCGACTAAGCTACTGCTCCAATTCGCTTGAGTAAGTCACTAAAGAATTGTAGATTTAATTTTTTATCGCAAATGGAATTGACATTCCTATAGACCATAGCGCGTTGCAGCAATAAAATTGCTACGGGATGTGGGGAAATATTTTTTTTATTGATCGGTTGATCATGAAATATCAAATCGTCTTTTATTACAAATGCGAACTTTTATTACAGTCGATCCTCGATAACTTCCATAACACGAATTTTCTCTAATTCAAAGTACATCGAAGTTTCCAGAATTCTAAATTTTTCTTTGGATAATTGTGATGCGAACTAGGGAAGTCCAACTGTATTTTTATACGTGGCAATCAATTGATGCAGCGGTGGGCACGCAGTGGCTCCGGGAGCAGCGACTGCTCCCAACTATTTTTCTGCCAAAAGACTCGCTGATGTTGTTGTAGTTGTTATTGCTGTGCTCCCGAATTCAGATTTCGTGCCCACCGCTGATTTTATGTGATTCCACATTATCAGCCAGAACAACCATAATATGTATTTTGAAATGAAAAATTTCCGAAATTTCTACGTGTTCTCGATTTTAGATTCTTGGTAAATCGGCAAATTTCGAAGGAGCTTCTAAAGTTACGCTAAGAATGTTTACTGTTAGGCAAAAACAGTTCCCATGGATTCCATTGTGTAATTTGAGAGCTTTTTGGCTCTGGCGCTCTTGGCGAGAGCAAATAAATAAATTGCATATTTTGACTAAAAATTGCCATATATTGAGAAGGAGCTGAGAAATCACGTACAAGGCTTAGTTCAAGGCAGCCAAAAAAACTAAATAAAGTTGCCCACTCACAATGGCATTGAACAGGGGAGAGGGGGAAAGGTAAAGGTTGCAAAATGCAAACAAGAACTGACCCGCCAGTGTGAGGGCGTAACAGAATGCAGGGGAGCGGAACCCAATAACTAGACGAGCAAACGAAACCCACAAGTTCATGACCAAAATGCCGCATGGCGGCAGAGACAACGACAACAACAACAGTGACTGCGACTGCGACGACGACAACGACGAAGGCGAGCCCACCAGATAAGCGTGGGCGCAGGGTTCGTTCGGCCAGTCGCCACTCGCTCGGCCATCTCTCAATACAAACACACACACATACACTCACACTTTTAAATACATGCATACATATGCATGTGTATTGTATTTCTGTTTGAACTGCAACGGTGTGCGAACATTTCATTTAACGTTGCAATTTGGTTCCATTTCAAAGTGGTACGAAAAATTAACAGACAGACTTTGCTTGTAGTTATTATGTGTATGTGCGCTCATTTAACCCCTTCGAAGGAATGTTTAGCAGTTGTTGTTTTTCTTGCCTTCCTTCTTTTTTTTTTGCATAGACGCGCAAATAATGTGGCTTCTGTGAGTATTTGTGTGTGTGCTTGCATGTGTGTGTGTGGATGGCATGTGGAACGTCGACGCTTTTTCTATGTTTTTGCTTGGTTTTTTTTTCAGGGTATCCTTTTTGGATTTGTGTTTAGCATCTTTCACTTTTTATTTGCGTTACTTGAGCTGAAGTTATTAAATGCTTTTCACTTTTCTGTTAAAGATAGCGATACGTTCCACACACACACACTCATCGAAACTTGCGTTCCACACGCGACAAAACTTTGCCCGCCGCCAGTCGAGTTTTTTACACGTTTTTGCATTTCAAGACACTCACACACAAGCACACACAAAACGATCTTTTGCAGCCAGAGCGGCAGAGTGGCAAATTGTACATGTATGTGTTTGTGTGTGCTTGTGCTTGTGTATCTGTGTATGCTTATGTTTTTCGCTTTACGTTTTTGTGTGCAAATTCTGCCGCCACTCGCGCTGCTTATTCTCTCGCGCTCTCAACTCTGCCAGCGTCTGCGTAAGCTGCGAACAGCGCGTTCTCACGAGCGCGCTCTTGCTCCCTGTCTCTCAGTCGAAACTCTCTCTCGATGCTTTTTTTTTGCACGCTTTGCAAAACTTTTTGCCTGCCTCTGACCGTCGTGAGAGTGTGTGCGTGTGCATTTGTATCTGTGTGTGCATGCGTCGTCGTCGTCGTCTGTAGCCAACACATTTGACTGTGTGCATTTTTGTAGCCGCCGTCGACGTCGTCGTCGTCGTCGTCGCTGCAGCTTTCGACTAACGACTTGCGGCTGCGACTCCCCAGAGTTGTTTGTGGGTTTTGTTGTGCGACGCAAGTGACGACGTGAAGACCAACAGAGCCAGCAGTAGCAGCAGCAGCAGCAGCCAGCGAGCGTCAGACGTGTGCGAAGAACCGAACCAAGAACCGGTGACGTAGACGACGTTGCGTCCGCCATTATTACAACGGGGCTGCCACACGCAAATTACACAAAATTATATATGTACATACATAGATACATAGATACATGTATATTTATATTCGGAAATTAGCAATAGAAATCAACTGTGCAGTGCGGCAATTTACTAAATCAAAATAGAACAAGGCGTTCATTATACACATACATAGATACATATGAATGTATATTTTCATTTGATGCTCGTTGGAGAATTCGCAAACACACACACACACACACACTCACTCACAATCAATCGCTGCGCTGAGTTATGTGGGCAGAGCGCGCGGCACGCGTAACGTTAACGGAACGGAACGGCACGGCCACTGTGATCTCATAAATAACTAAATACAAAATATAAATAAATAACAAATAATATTATATATTATTTTAATGTATAAAATGCAAAAGAGCTAGCAATTAAAATCTATAAAAATAAAAAAAAAATAAACAAAACAAAGCAACAACGAAATCTAGTGCATAAAAGTGAATTATTTGTGAATTTTAGTGCAAGCATTATTAATTAAAGGTAAATAAAGCCAAATATATTTAACGACACACACACACTCACACATACACGTGCAGACACAATCGACAGCAACAACAACCGTCTCCATATCAAGTGCCAGTGTTGTGAATGTGTTAGTAAAAGCACACGGCGCGACAAGCGGAGGCATTTCAACCGCTTGCTTTGTGACAGAGCCCCCAAGTGTATGTTTGTATGTTTGCATGTGCATGTGTGTGTGTGCGTGCAATTAAGTGCAAAAATTAGACAGCAACATTTAGTATATGTATATGTACAGATATATATTTAAAAGGCAAACAGCTGACATGTGGCGTGAAATAAAATGAAATAAAATATACGATGTGCGTTCAGGTGTTTCGCTCATATGCAAAAGGCAAAGAGCAGACGACATTAAGCAGCAAATAGAAATAGAAATTAGAAGCAAAGCTTGACAGCAGCAGCAGCAACAACAACGCCCCACTGTCTGCGTTGTTCAACACTGCAACGCAAACACAGAGACGCACGCCATAACAAAAGTGGCCCCAAGTACACACATACAAACGCACAAACAACACAGACTTGCAGCTTTTTTTTGTTGTCTGCGACGCTTCGCTTGTCTGTACATTTATATCTGTGTGTGTGTATACATATGCATGTGTGTGTGTGTGGGCAATGCATTTAACATCGTCACAATCGCATTAAAAGCCGCTGCGTCGTCGTCGTCGTCGTCACCAACGTATCTCGGCAGCGCGATGTCGACGTCGCATGCTGCTGTCCACCATTTTGATTTTTGCTCCGCCGACGTCGTCGTCGTCGTCGTCATCGCCGCCGCCACCGCAACAACAACCAAATCATTAAAAGTGAACTTAAAATAAAGAAAAGTCCAGACAAAATTGCCCCGCATCTGTGTTGTTGTTGTGTGGTGTTGTTGTTGTTGGTGTGCAAAAACCGGTTTGCGTCGTCGCCTTTGCCTTTGCCTTTCCTTTTGGGTTTCGATCAGCTTCTCTGTTTGTTGCCTTGCCAGTTTGATTTTCTCACTTCTTTTATTTTATTTTCCTTTTCTTTTTTGCTTGTCTCACGTTCTCTAATATTTTGTTTTTGCATTGCATTTGGCTGTGCAAATGTATTTACATTTAGCTGGACTCCACGTCAGCCACGTGTCAGCCAAATGGCGTCCACACACACACAGACACAACTCACACTATCGCACACACTGTATGTGTACGTGTGTTGGTAAAAACCGGCCGGCGCGTTGCATGCAATAAGGGGACATGGGGTCGTGGCAGAGCGATGAGCGCTGAGCGCCAAAAGCTTTACTGCATTGTCTGACTACAAAAGCTTGCGAGTGCATTGCGCGCTCTCCATGAGAGCGGGCGAGAGAGAGAGAGAGAGGGAGAGCAAGACAGACAAATACGACGAGAGAGAGGTACAGCTGCAATTATTTGCAGTTCTTGTCTTGTTTCCGTTTCTACCCAAACTACCTCATCCACGTCCACGTCCTCGTCGCTGATCTTCGGCGACTTGCGCCATGTGGATTTCTCCATTTTGCTGCTTTGACTTCGCTGTCCCCTCAGGAGTTTGAGGAGTCTCTTTTTCATTTGGGTGTTGCATGATGCATGAGTTCAAGGAAGCTAAAGGGGGCCGCTCGGGATGGGGAAGCTGCAGTTGCCCAGGGCGTATTGTAAGTTTGGGAGCCGGCGGCGGGCACAACGAGTTCGTTGCCGGCAAACACGTTTTCATTTCGCCTTGGCGCATTTGTCGCTTTTGCCTTTTACATTTGACTTTTCATTTAGCTGCTAATGCTGCACTGCTTCTTCTTCTTCTTCTTCTGATTTCTCTTTTTCGTTCTTTTGCAAAGTTTGACAGGCAAAAAGTTGAGCCAAAAATTACAACATTTTTGTACAAATACATTGAAAACTAATAAAAACATGGCTAGAAGAAAGTTTCTAGAAAATGTGGCATACACAAAAGTTTTGTCATTTGTGAAGTCTAAGCAAGATTTAGCTTAGCTAAACAACAGTTGAAGCTTTTCGTTTAAAGCACATTAAAACTTAAATAAAATTAATGAATTCAACATAAATTGCTTACATTATAAGATAAAAAGATTTCTGATGTTGAAATTCTCAAAGCAACAAACTTAACCAATGGTTAAAGCTTTTAAAAGCACATTAAAGCTTGTACGAATTAATTAGGCTGCTTAAATGGAAGTATATTAAAGCTATCTGGTTAAACTATTGTTTTGATTTTTGTTTTGCAATTAATTGATATGCAACTTTCTAATGATATAATTCTCAAAGTAGCTGACTTAAGCAACAGTTTTAACTTGGCTTCTACTAAAATCCCAATAAATTAATGAAATTGCCTCAGCACAAGGGGAGAAGAATATATAACTACTTTCTAGTGTTGTAGTTCTCATAATGCCACTTGCAGCTGACTTTTACGACACTTGCAACTTGCATGGGCATCTCTTTTGGCACCGCACTGTAATTTCCTTTCGCGGCACACAATTTATGCAACTTGGCAGGCAACATTTCATGTCGGTGGCGCAACCGCCATGCAATCAGCGGGTTGCACTCTGTGTCTGTGTCTGTTGGCTGTTGGCTGTTGTAAATGCACCGTACATCGTACCAGGCACTAAAACTGGCGGCCACAATTACAGGCGCAAAGTCCTCGGGCTTCACACAGCAGGCGGCCGAAGCGGAGGCAAAACCATTCAGCCTAATTTCGCAAATAAAATATGCAAAATAAAAACGCGGAGATACCCAGCCGAGTCATATAGCATCCTCTCTCCTCTTTACCCCCCATTCTTCTCTCTTTTTGCTTAACTATAGAAATTGAACGGCGCCTGCTGCCGGCACTTTTCTAATTCGCTATGAAAAAGGCAAACTATACATGCCCCGTTGTCATAGAAAACTGGGAAAACTTGGCCACATTCTCTCACTGAGCGCGAGCTTGGTTTGTAGATCCTGTACAAAGAGACTTCAGAGTTTGTCTACCAGGCAGAAAAAACAAATCAAGTTAATTATACAAATGTTATACGTTTCAAATCAAAAAATTTGCTCACATAATCCATATCGCAATCCCGATAAGTCCTGCCAATTTGAACAAGATCGTATAATATATTCGCCATTCGTTCAAGAAGCAATTTTACTTATACAGGGTCTATTGCAGTCTCGTTCGTTATACTGTAGTTTCTTTTATTTACTTTCTTAACTAAAAAACATACAATGTATCTTTTTTTAACCATTCCATTCCCCTTTTTGCTGCCTCTCGATCTTTGTGTATACGAAATAAAAAAAATGCATTGTTATTTATACTTTTTTTTTTGTCGAAGCGCCTCCTGTCGACGCCCTTATGTACTAGCACGGCACGTTGTCCTTTTTGCCCAACTTTGCACTGCACAAATACAAATACATTCATTGCACACACACACACATACACACATATACACACAGTCGGAGAGTCATTCCACAAATAGCAGTGAATTGTAGTTGCATGCCCCCAAAATGTGCTCCTTCCCGTTTGATGTCCGTCGTCCTGCCGCATTGCAGTCAATTTTTACGGCCTGACCAGGATGTTGCACGTGACTACCTCACCTCTCCCCTCCTCTCCTTTGCCTCCCCTTCACTCTGTCCACTCTTGGATTCATTGGCATTTTCATTTGTTGATGTCCGTTGAGCATCGTAGAGCGTGTCCTGCGCTTTTTGGCCACAAAATGTGTGGCATCAAATATTGAAAGTTGTACGGCTGCCAAAAGAGAGAGAAGCTTACAGCTTACTGCAAATATTTTGCTGTTGTCGCCTGATTGGGTTCTTGGCAGCAAAAATGGCCAAGTTAGTAACAGATTTCAGATATATGTATGTGCAACCTTTTTTGGCAGACTCGAATCCTGCGGGAATCCTGAGCTTATTTTTGGTTAGCTGAAATATCTTTCAGGTTTTGATTTATGACCAAAGTGAGTTCCAAGAAAATGCACAATTTGCACTCTTGCTATGCATTTAATATCCATGTCCAGCATGTTATCCTATTTTCCTGTTATCCTGTCTGGCTTTGCCTAATGGCCAATGCGTTTTGTCTGTGTTATTTACCATAAATTACAAGAACTTTCATTCCATTTGCCTATCTAGTAGTAGTAGTTTTCCCTGCACTTGTGCGAATTTTCAACGTTGTCGCAATGGCATTAATTTGTGCAACTTATGCGGCCGCATCGATCCAACACGTGCCCACCCCTTGGCTCCCCGCCACACACAGCCCTGTCCCCCTTCCCCTTTCTCTCACTGGTTTTTCCTTTTATATGACTCTAGCCATAAATTACAGCAAACATTTGCCACACTTCCGCTTGGATCCCCCTCGGGGACTTGCCACGTTCCGTTTTCAAGTGGCATGTCTGCAGTTTCAACTACTTGCAGCTATTTTCGTGCCTTAAATCGGCTTATGCCACTCGGGTCGGGTGGCTTATCTGCCCCAAAGGGTTGCACTGTCCCCCATCCGTATTCCCACACTTGGCTTTCCTTTAAAGGAGTTGCCGGCAAAACGCATTGAAGAAAATCAATAACCAAGCAGTCTTACTCTCTCCACCTTCTTCACTCGTTTTCACTTCCGATGGACGCCTTGCCTCTATTGTTGTCGTTGTCCATGGCAATAGTAATATTTAAATGGCCACGACGTCCACTAAGCTCTACTCTTCCTCTTTTCCCTCCCTTTCCCATTCCCAAAGTAGTTTATGCTCTTGTGCAGCTTCTTGTAATTTAAATAAGTGCTTATACTATAGTGACACTCACAAATGTCATGAAAACAAAAATATTTGTGAAAGCACATTAAAGCTGCAAGCTTTTGATTAAGTTTAAGCTAAGGGTGTAAAAGCTTTGCCTGATGTTTAATCCTATTAATGCAAGTTTTATATTAAATAGTCGTTAATAAAACTTTTTGCTTTATTTTGAATTAATGCTAAGAGCTTTCTAAGCTTTATATTAAATTAAAGCTACAGTCTGAAGAGCTTTGGCTTAAGTTGATAATTAAATACTACAGCTTAACTTTAAGCTTTTAAATGTTACTTCACTTTAGTGATGGCTTAATCGCTTTCAGCGAGTGTCATTTCTTTGCGCTAGTAAACAAACAACCCCCAAAATACCGTTACCGTTGGCTATAGCTCCAGACCTCAGTTAACCCAACAACTCTTTCCCTTACGCCTTCCTGCTCTCTCCTCGCGTATAGCCTTGTCACCCTGTCTGGCATTCAACTGCATTGTAATTCCAGTTCCAGACACCGTCCCATGTCCAGGTCGACAAATGGCGACGTAATGTCTAGCGACGCCCAATGTAAAATACAAAAAATATATATTTAAAAAGAAAGAAGCGATTTATCTCGCTTTATCAGCAATTTTGATTTTCTTTTGTCTGTTATTGAAAGAGCTGCATATTAAATTGGTCGCGCCAGGCATTTGTCATATCGCTGATTTACTAACCTTACACCAACCATTATCTCTTGGCCCAGAACTCGAACCAACCACCACCAACAGCAGCAGCAGCAGCAGGTTTCGACGTTTCCACGTTGCAGCTGTTGTTAGGGGTGCAAAAGAATTACAAATAAAAAAGCGCAATAGAGTGAACTAACCCGACACGGACACAAACAAGTGCAGGATATGTTTGTGCGAGGCTTGTTGGGCTCGTTGTTTACGTATCCCGGGCTGCAACATAAAATTTATTGAGGTAGTTACCAGTTACCAAGCGCCGTTGCAAAAACAACGCAACATGCAAATTTTCTTCTATTTTGTTCCTTTTGTTTTGTAGTGGCGCCCACAGGCAGTTGAGGGCGAAACTCGAAATGAAACTGCAAACATGGTTCGTTGCCACAACAAACATGCATTAAAAATGATGCCCAAAGACAGGATAAAAAAAAGCAAAAAATGTTGCAAATTGAATGTGGTGCGCTCAAGGGGTTAATACCGAGTGTCGGGACTATGAATACCGTTGCATGGGCTTAAAGATAGAAAAACCGCATCAAAAATATGCAATATATTCAGGTGGTTAGTTTAATATATTTTATATGACGGGATAAAAAATAAATTTAAAGGGTTGTAAATTGAAGAGGAAAACACCATCGTGAATATGAAAAATGTATGCAATTTTAACATTTATATGATCTATTTAAATTTGACAGAACTTTCAGCTGCAGAGTTGCATTTTCATGCATTTCAATGCATTCAACTTTCACCGCCCCCAGCTGTGTTTAAACACAATACGCAAATGCTGTCAGCGACACTTTTCACTTGCAGTTCGTTGCATTTTCATGCGCAGACTGATTTCCATTAGGGGTGGTAAGGGAGTGTTAACTGCATTTTCTTTAGTTTTATGGTATGCTGTTCATTTTGCCAATGCAGTTGTCATAAATTTGTTGGCCGTGCAGGGTTGCCAGCTTTTTGTTTTTCGATAAAGAAGAATTCATAATCGAAAAAGAGAAAGTTCGAGTAGGCTTTGAAGGATTTGACATTGAACATTAGCTATCAAAACGAATTTTCTCAGTTGTGAAAAATTAGCCGTACGTGAAACATTTCGGAATAACGAAGCCAAAAAAAAAAGAAACCTTTCCGAAAAGCTAAACAATAGATTTTCATAGAATAAAGCTAAATTTGAAAACGTTGAAATGTTGGCAAATCTAACGCAGCTTGTCGTTCCTGTCGCCGGCGGGCGCAGTCCAAGCGGTATCGCAGCGGCAGCAGCAGCTGCTTCTTCCTCAAAAGACTATGAGATTAAGCTCCAAACCAGGGGCGCAAGTGAGTAACAAACGACAACAACTGTGTATGCGAAAAAAAAAATGTATTTCAATGTCATGCCAAAGAACGATAGCGAAAATAAAATACGAAATAGCAATAGCAAAGCGGCGAGTGAGAGCGCAAACTGGGTGAGAGCTTTAGCGAGCGGAGCAACAAACAAAAAGCAGCAGCAGAAATATTTTTGCAATGTGCTGTGCGAATTCGCTCATTATTCGCATTCACACAAACACACACACACACTCACACCTGTACACATAGAATATAACTGCACCCCCCCACGCATACGACACCCGGCCCACGCTCTCTTTTGCTAGTTTACGCTCTCGCTCTCCCATGCTGTTCGCTCTTTCGAACTGCGATCTGACGTTACGCAATAATCGCGTTCCGTAGTTCTGTTCGTTTTTTTTGTGTGTTTGCAGCTTTTGTGTTTCGTTTTTGTTTGAAATGTCGTCGCAAATTCGCACACTTACATATGAACAAATATAATTTATTGCTGATAATAGTTCATATGCTGATATTCAGCATAGATTGACTTGGTAACACACTGCGTATAATTTTCATTTGCATTATGACTTGCACAGTGACACTAGTTATTTATATTGCACAAACGTATCGTATGATTATGGCATTAATGGCAATATTCTCTTGGCTATAATTGTGTTATCAAACGCTGTGGCCTGCGTCATTTCAAATGACAGCTAAAAATACCGTAGGCACCAACCAGTTTTACGACGCGTCCTAATGACACACAACTGATTAACGTGCACACTCACACAAACACAGACTCGCATCTCACAACTGTCATCGTCACAGTCTATGACTACGTCATGGTTAACGCTAGCACGCGTGCCGTCGCGTCGGCTAAGCGGTCAGTGCGTGAAATGGGCATGGAAACGGTTACGGTTACGGGAAGGGGAACGGGAACGGTTCAACATTCGGACATACGCACAATTCGCGAACGCGCCTCTTCTATTGTTTACCTTTTGCTTGTGTGCCTCTCTCTGGGTCTTTGCTGATTTTTATCTCTGTCACGCACGCACTAATTTTGTGCGTGCGCTGTTCTCTCTCTCTCTTTTTAACTCTTACTCACTCTGCTGATCACTCGCGTTATTTGTTTGAAGTCAACGAACTTTTTGGCAAACTTCTACTTTGCGCTCTCCCAGTGTCTGTGTCTCTCCCACTACCGCTCTCTACCTTTGTTGTCTGGCCACTCTCTCTCTCTCTGACTCTCTGCTCATCATTTGTGCGTGCGATGCGTGTATTGCGAATTTCGTTTGCAAATACGCAGCAACAACTCGGATTTATATTTGTTTCTATCTTTTGTTTGCCTGACGTTCGTTCATTGAACTCTTTAAGGTTGTGAATGATTTTACATGTCGCTGTCTCTCATTCTCTGCTGAGCTTTTAAGCTTCAATGTGCATAATTTGTAATGTGCTTTTGCAATTTTCTTTTCCATCTCTTGCAGAAATGGCGGAAGGCAATGGCGAACTATTAGACGACATTAACCAGAAAGCCGATGACCGTGGCGATGGCGAACGTACAGAGGATTATCCCAAGCTATTGGAATATGGTCTGGACAAGAAGGTAAGCTTTAAATTGTAATTTCCAAGCAGTTGGTATGCATTTATGAATATCTATTATCGATTAGGTCGCCGGCAAACTGGATGAAATCTATAAAACCGGTAAACTTGCTCACGCCGAGCTGGATGAGCGCGCATTGGACGCGCTCAAGGAGTTTCCCGTTGATGGTGCCTTGAATGTGCTTAGTCAGTTCCTCGAGTCAAATCTGGAGCATGTGTCAAATAAGTCTGCCTACTTGTGTGGTGTTATGAAAACCTATCGTCAAAAGAGTCGCGCAAGTCAGCAAGGTGTGCCCGCAACCGCCAGCACCATACAGGTGAAGGGTCCCGACGAAGACAAGATCAAAAAGATACTGGAACGCACCGGCTACACATTGGATGTGACCACAGGTTTGTTTTAACATGACTTACCATTCGATTATTGCTTTATCACTTATTATTTCTCCACCACTTTAGGACAACGAAAATATGGCGGCCCGCCACCAAATTGGGAAGGCAATGTGCCTGGTAATGGCTGCGAAGTGTTCTGCGGTAAAATACCCAAGGATATGTTCGAGGACGAGCTAATCCCGCTGTTTGAGGACTGTGGCACCATTTGGGACCTTAGACTCATGATGGATCCAATGACTGGCACAAATCGTGGTTATGCATTTGTCACATTCACAAATCGCGATGCGGCCGTCAATGCTGTGCGACAGGTATTTATGCAAACCAATGAAAATATAGATCCTCCTCTCTCTCCCCCTGTCTTCCCACTCGACCCAATCTGAAACACAGAAAAAACACCGTCCGTCCATACAGCGCTTTATGTTTATAACGTATTGTTAACTTATTACGATATACATACATATCTCTACAACTTTTGTATCACATATTATATCTATATTATAAATATCCAAATTTTTGTATAGTAGGTAAAGTACGTTACCATTCGATAAACATGTTTTGGTACTCAACACAGCCGCTTGCCTCCAAATTCTACAATCGATAACATATCGACTGCAAAATTCGAACGATTGATAAGCAACTGTACATCAACAAAAAAAAAACTACTACTACAACAAATGTCACCATCAAGAAGTACAACCAGAATTATACAAATTCGGCGCTTTGAGACCAAACAAACCAAAAATGCAAAAAAGCAAACTACTTTTACTTGTTTTAGTCCTGCCTCAACTTGCTGTACCGCTAGCTTTTTCACTTATGCTCTACCTATTCTACATTTCTAACTGTAACTTGTTATGTATGCATGTCCTGTCTAAAATAGATTGTAATTTCGTTAAACGATAGCATCGATATGCGATGACCGATAACCGAAATTTGCAAATTTGAAAAGAGCTCTCTCTGCGATACCAAACAATTTGAACTGCAAACAAATCCTCTCTACTCTATTATTTCAAATATTTCTTTAGTTGAATTTTTTTCTTAATCTTAAGTCAACTTTTATTAGCTTTAGCCTATAAAACCGTAGCTTTGTAGATATCTAATATTTAAACATAATAAATTAGGGGTACGTTTCCATTGTCTGGTTTTATTTAAAAGCAGGCCGAGCATGTCCTACTGTACTAACCATCGAATCGTTAAGATGAGACCCTTAATATAAAAACTAACACAACACAAAAAATAAACTAACAGCTCACTAACTTAACCTTTTACTTCAATGTTTCAAAAAAATGCGGCCACGCTACAAATGAAAACAACTCTGCAAAAACATTTCGAAATTGGTAATGCAAAATTATTATACAACTTTTCATTTCTTTCTATTATTTTTTTCATATTATTTTCAAAAGACCCTCTCCGACCTTAATAACCCAATTTGTTTATTACCTTATTTACTTATGATTTGATTTATTATTTATTATGATTAACATTGAATTGGTATTAAAAAAGAATCATTTTACCTTCCCACCCACATCTAGCTCGATAATCACGAAATAAAACCCGGCAAGTGTCTGAAAATAAATATAAGCGTACCGAACCTGCGCCTTTTCGTAGGCAATATACCCAAATCAAAGGGTAAAGATGAAATTTTAGAGGAATTTGGTAAACTTACAGGTAAATTGAAACGAAATTAACAACAACCAAAAAATGAAACTATTTAAAATTTCCAACTATCTTGAGCTATATAAAAGGTTGCGTTTCTTTTTTTCACTTTCACGCACTTTTTATTAAGCTCCTTAATCGGCATTAAATTGTAAACAAAAATCCAATTGGCTCAAACAAATAATTGGCTAATTACAACACAGGCAGGAAGGCAGACAGATCTTGTCGTTAGGTTATCTCAGGTTATTTATTTGTTTATCTTTTAAGTTATTTACTTAAATCATTATCTATGCTTTCATCACATTTCCAACATATCCATTACCATTACCAAACATCCAATCATCAATCTGTTCCATTTGCCCCACAAATGCAGTACAAATTCATGCCATATCGAAAATCGTGCCCATTTCTCAATTCGAGCCCGAGACTCTTTTCAAATGAAACAAAAACAACAAACCGAACAAACAAAACAAATACAACATGGATGCACTTAACCAGCTCGAATGATTCCATATATGTATGTAAAAATTGTATTTAGGTTGCACACACAGACATACACACACACACACACACTCACACACACACTCACACACACACTCTCGTACAAGCACATTGAGACACGCCCCCATATTACATACAGCCCTTAGATAGACGCCATTGTCATTTGTCATACGCTTTAAAAAAAACGGTTTAAAAACATTTCTTTTATCTCAAATCTATCAACTTTTTATAATCTCCAGTCATTAACTTTGCGAACAACAACAACAACAAAAAATGGAAGAGTTTAAAAATCTATTTAAAATTATTGCAAAATTTCTAAGCATTGCATATTTACCTAATATTTATACCTCATAGGCTTCTTTTTTTTTTTGTTATACTCGCTATAAGGTCATCTGAAATTGGTATGAAAAATTCTTCTAAAAAGGTAAGATGTGGTAAATACAAAATTAATCTTCGGATGACTTTTAAGCGTAAAATAAAAGTAATTTTTGGTAGTAAACACGTACATATAAACAATTATTAGTTGAACAACAAATTAATAATAGCTACAAATTTAATAAAATATTTCATAAATTCCTTTTTATTTGGCACGCACTCAAAGAGAAAATATCTAAGAACTTAATTTACAAGTATACTTACTAAGGCTAAGCTTAGATCTTACAATTTTTTTTTTTTAAATAAAAAGACACATTTTACTAAAAAAAACACCACCACATCTACACACACACACCCAATACGCACACATACAAACCATAATTTTCACCCCAAAAACCAACCCAAATTGTCAAAAAAATAAAAAAGTTGCAGTACCAAATGGATACAAATTTTTTCATAGCAAACCAAAATTTTCTTTTGTTTTGTGTGAACTTTTAAACAATTGCAGCTAAATGATTTTGAAATTCGGAAAGGCAAAAAGATTGGTGTTACGATATCATTTAACAATCACCGGCTATTTGTCGGCAATATACCTAAAACTAGAGATCGTGACGAATTAATTGAGGAATTTTCTAAACATGCACGTAAGTGATTCAAAAAAAACAAAACAAAACAATAAAACAACCAAAAAACAAAACAAAACAAATGAAACCAGCTAAAACCAAACCCCCCGAAACTCCCAGCGAATTGGTAACAAAATGAAATTGGTAAAAAAAAAAGTAAGGCAAACTTTTTAGGGGCGATACTTGCAGACAGTAAGAATTGGACTAAAAAAAAAAACAAAAAACAAACAAAACGAGTGTACAAATTGGATTTTTGTTTTGCAATTTTCGCTTTTAAAATGCTTTCAAAAACAATAACAAAAATATTTAATCACCCAACAACCGGCGGGTAAAATTTCAACAGATTAATTTGAAGAACTTTTGCCCTCCGAGTTTACTCCAAAACTCTTAACCCTTCACCTCTATCAAGCTGTCCTCTCTATCTTATGCTAGCAAATACAACAAAAAATTAATTGTAACACATTCAACTTATGATTTGTTAATGTGCCCAATTTGTTGACATTGAAAACCTGTAGCTAAACGATTCGCCAAAAGAAAGAAAAAAATAGAAACACATTTTTAAATATTTTTGAAAAACAAAACAAAAATCAAAAGCCTCATAACTTTTTGTTTTTTTTTTATAGCGCAGACTTCAATCATATGTACATCTAATAATATACAATATACTTATTCCTATACCTCAATAATATATAAAGACAATCGCGCACACAGCAAACCGATGAAATCCCTACAATTTGTTTAGCTTTTACTTGAAGAAACTACAATTCGAATGCTAAAATCGTAATCGAAATCGATCTCGATAATCGATTGTTCTGGCCAATCATATTGATATACATATAACTGTGGTAATGACTGGAGAAAACACTTTCTGTAAACGTGTAACCCTCCTTCCCCCAACCAATTATAAACTCTCTCAATCGAAGAATACAAATTCTCAAATTCTCTCGCTATATACTATAACTTATATATCTGTCTTTCTCAGTGTATAATATCTTGTTATCGTTATTGTTTTACCCAAAAAAAGAAATTAAGGGCGTAAGCGTATTATTTTTTAGTTCAACAATCGAATTCAAGTTCATTTTTGTTTACTTTCTAATGCTCTAAGTGTGTCTTTCTCTATCTCTATCTATATACAATATATCTTTCTCTATGTGAAACAACTGTCTTTTCATACACAAAATACAACGTTTAGCTTAGCGCATTTATTTATTCAAAAATATTTAAAAAGTTGTAACTAAAGCAGGAATTTGTTGGCATTGGTTTTCAAAATCACATTTATAAATGATAATTTAAAAAAATATATAAGAGTGCGGTTTTTGATGCCGTCTTGATCACCACATATAGCTACATATACATACTCTCTCTTTCACTCACACATACACACTCTCTCTCTCTCTCTGTCAGACACACACACACAGACACACTTACATATACTTAAATGCTGTCAATACAAATACTTTTTTGTTGTATTTCTCTATATGTGTGTGTGAACAAATTAATCATAACCATTTAGTAGAACTGCATTTTAACTAATCTCTCTCTACAAAACATGAAAACAAAACTATTTATAACTTATATAATGCATTTTTGAAACATAAATGTAGCTGGCCTCTACGAGGTGATCATCTATAGCTCGCCGGACGACAAGAAAAAGAATCGCGGCTTCTGCTTTCTCGAATACGAGTCACACAAGGCGGCTTCTTTGGCCAAACGGAGACTTGGCACTGGTAGGATTAAGGCAAGTAATCAACTTGATTCATAAATAACATTTAGCTAATTTAGTTTATATACATTTTGTACAGGTTTGGGGATGTGATATTATAGTCGACTGGGCTGATCCACAGGAGGAGCCGGATGAACAAACAATGTCCAAGGTTAAAGTGCTCTACGTACGAAATCTGACGCAAGATGTAACAGAGGAAAAACTGAAGGTAAATAACTTTTGAATTTAATACGAATTCAATTTATTAATAAAAATTAAATTTATAGGAACAATTCGAGCAATATGGCAAAGTGGAACGCGTTAAGAAGATTAAAGACTATGCCTTTATACACTTTGAGGATCGTGATAGCGCCGTCGAAGCTATGCGTGGCCTTAATGGCAAGGAGGTCGGCGCCTCGAATATTGAGGTGAGAATTCATAATTTTAATATTTTTATTTTAATTTATTTAATCTAAATTCTAAATTTGAATAGGTCTCACTCGCCAAACCGCCATCGGACAAAAAGAAAAAGGAGGAAATTCTGCGCGCTCGCGAAAGACGCATGATGCAAATGATGCAGGCGCGTCCAGCAATCGTTGGGTGAGTACTTACTGTGGCAAGTTGCTTTCTAATACATGCACACACACACACACACGTATACATTTATGATCCTTGTCTAGCACAACACAGAAATTGGCGCAAAATTCCAAAACAAGAAATCCATGCAATAAATAAAATTGCATACAATTTGGGCTAATTTATTTCGAATTGAAATTGAAAAAGAGAACTGTTTGCTTTTCAAGTCGCCATTATCCACGTTTCAAATGTGATTCAATTTATTAATTTATGTTTTTTTTATTATATTTTCTTTCTTTTTTTATCGGCCCGTGATCACATGGATGATCCCTCCACACACACACTCACTTCTTTGTTGATTCACTGAACTCCCCATCACATGACAATAACAATAATAATAATAACTCTCGATACACTATACACCCCTTTGGTTGCCTTGTAAAGATTTGAAACATTGTCTCCATACAGAAACCTGTCGCCGACACATCCCAGCATGATGTCCATAACGCCCATGCGCCTGCCAGGGGCGCGTATGCCGCTGCGCACGCCGATGCCCCGTGAATACGGTAAGTTGGGCAAATACGCCAATAAGTGAAAACCAACAACAACAATAACAAAAGTAAATACTATGTCAATCATCCAGTATATGATAATATATATACTACATAATTAATCGAGCTCTCAGTGACTTGAACAAATGAGAGAAAGAGAAAACAAGAACGAGAATGCAGGATAAGAAAATAATGATTGACAATGATTGATAATCGGTTATGTAGTTATCGTAGTTAAATATCTATTGAGTAAAGAAGTGGTTGAGCCACCGAGCGTGTATTGTTAGGTTTAAATATGCGTTTAGTTTAACTTTTAGATAAATGTATTTGCTACTAAAGCTACCACAGCGAACTAACCCCCACTCTTGATGTTGATTCAACTTCATCATCAACAATTAAACAACTAATTGGTCTGCAGCTTACAACTTTAAGTTATCATCAACTGTGCCATGTTTGATTTATTTTCATCTCTCTCTCTCATCACTTTATCGTTTTTTGATCGTCTCTCTTTCATATCATGTATACTTATTTTAGTTTAGTCATTTAAGGTTAGTAAACGCGCTGCCCACTAACTTGTACGCTCGTGTCCCCCGCCCCTCTCTCCACACACACACACACACACACCACACACAAACATGCCTATACATATACCTACACCACACCTTCATACCTTGGCACCACCTTGCCCTTTAAGTCTATTACCACAGCCAGTATCCAGCTAGATTGAGTCTTAACAATTAATTGACAATTGGCATACAATTTTAACCAATTTGCGCACACACATAACCAAACTCACTATTTTTTAATTTCACTTTCTTTCACGTTAAATATGTATCTCATAATTGCAAGTTCTATATGTCAATGTTCTTCTACTTTATCTTTCTCTCTCTGTTTATCCATTTTTATCGTTTGTTTGCATGTCCGTTTCTTTATCGATGTTGTTTGTCATTCAGTTTGTTTTGCTCCTTTCCCAAACTCTCCATGATGCTGAGCCTCTCTAGCCCTCTCTCTGACAACAACAACAACAACAATTACTAAAATAACAGTACATATAGTTAGACTTAACCTCTAAACGTTGTTCATAGCTGTCTTTTTATCTCATATTTAAACGTTGCAATTGTGTTCTCTGTGTAGCGAATGTTAAGCACCCTGTATACTGTTTGATGTTTTATCACCGGTAAGTAACCTCAAGCCATCTACTTAAAAAAAAAAAAAAAAAACCCAACATAACATAATTATGTGTGTGTGCCTCGCCCCCAATGTCATCTCCCATGCCACGTTCATCAGCGTTTTCAGCACGCGCCCAATTCGATTTACAATTCGGTGAAAGATTTAGGAATTTCCTTCACACATCCAAACACGCACACACACCTAAGCACACACACACACTTCTAGGCTTTCCTTTACTAACCTTTAATTGTATAATCCTTTAACCTCCTAACTCCCCCGTGTCCCACCTAGACTACGATTATGATTATTTTGGCTACTCGGACTATCGGCCCGGCTTTGGCGCTGATTCTTACTATGATGACGTCTATCGTGTCTATGAGGGCGATTACAGTTTTTATGATTATCCGAATGGTGCAGGCGGCAATGGAGGTGCCGGCAGCAGCGTTAACAGCGCTGCTGTTGCCATGCCTAGCAATTCTGGCGGCGGCGGTGGCACCTCCGTGAACGCTTCGCAGCGTCCATCAAGAAGCCAAGCAAGTGGCACGGTCAATTCATCGGTGGTTATGGTGCGTCATCCCAAAACAACATCCAACATCATAAACGGAACACATCAATCACAGTTACAGTAGCATTTACTTAGCAGTAACAGTTGCAGTAACAGTTGCAGTACAGTTGCAGTACAGTTGCAGTAACAGTTGAAGTAGCAGTTGCAGTAACAGTTGCAGTAACAGTTGCAGTAACAGTTGCAGTAACAGTTGCAGTAACAGTTGCAGTAACAGTTGCAGTAACAGTTGCAGTAACAGTTGCAGTAACAGTTGCAGTAACAGTTGCATTAACAGTTGCAGTAACATTATCAGTTACCCACACAGAACACACGAAAATTGTAGCTATATTTTCCTACTATATAGATTGGTAGACTATTCGATAATCGCTTCTTGATCTTAGCTTCGTTGACTCGTAATAAACAAACAATCAAAACATAAAATGGCCTGATTTGATAATTAATCGTGAACAGCTTCAGTTAGTGTCATTGCTTTAATTGAAAATATATTTTATTCAGTTTTATTTCAGCTTATTTTTTGCTTCAAATCCAAATTGATTGTAAACCTATTTATTTTATTTCGTTTACAACAACAAAATTTGCAACAGCAACTAACAAAGCGCCGCACAACATGCCTCACACACACACTCCACACACTCACACCATCTACCACCTGCACGCATCTTTCGGCCAATATTTGCAAAAGGATCGATATTTTTTATTTTTATTTTTACGCTTCGCACTGCTTTTTGTCATGGAAACTAACAAATATTTATATGCTACTATTAATCAAATTAAACTGCGCTTTATTATGCTTTAATTATTATTTATTTGCTTTAATGCATCAGGTGCTTTTTACTGCAACGCTTTTAAAGTTAAATGTATATATTTATAAATCCATCATTGTTTAGTTTGTAAGGAAAAACGCTTTTAGTTTAATACAGAAAAAAACTATTAAAATTATTATAGCATACTTTTAAGCACCGCCCAACGCTTTGTCTCAAATGCTCAACGCTTTTATTGTTTTGATTATTATTTAATTTTGATTTATTTTTTACTACAAATTTGACAAATTTAGTAAAGTTATTTAATATTGTGTCAATCGCAAGCAGAACGCAGAACGCTATAAAAAAAATTATACATATTCAAAGGAACAAAAGTTATAAAAGTTATAGATACTTGGAATCCAATTCTTGCGCTGTGATTTGTTCATAAATACAATATTATACAATATTAGAGGCAGTAAAAATTGCATTTGTTGCTCTAATCGAGCAAAATATAATATTACACAAACTACTACATATTATACATATATTATTAGCATTCTTTTCTCAATCAGACGTAATTTTCATATACATAAATAAACAAAACATTGCATATAACTTAATATATACATACTTACATATATATATTATTGTATGTAAAAATACAAGAATCTAA